>JAGKQL010000057.1:11622770-11785046 GCA_018398635.1 Cyprinodon brontotheroides
TTTTCCTACCCTTTTATCTGTGAGTCTCCGACGCTCTTTGTATGTATAACGGCATTGATAGATCAATTTTTATCAATATATATATATATTTCTTTGTTTATCAGCATTTGTAATATTAGTGTTCATTTCCAATAAATCCAGGTAGAACACTTTCTATGATTAAATTTTATCAAACTCTAATGTTCAAGTTCTAATGTTGATAATCCTCTTGAAGAAGCATGTTTAAACATCCACATTGTGACCTTTGAGGTTTACTTCCTCCTAACCTTTTAACTGTGAGTCTCCCTCTCTCCATGTCAGTAAGTGTGCAGCTCTATTTCCAACAGAGATGCTTGTTCTGTTACATGGCATTGTGCATTCTTTACCAACTTCTCCGATACGGCCCCAAGGTAAACTCCATGCACCATCAACAAATCTGACACCCCAATCTATGGAGTTCACACAACGCCTCCTCCTCCCCCTCAGCCATATTATCTACCCTGCATGACAAGCTGGTAATGGAAAAATCACACTAAGCAAATGGTTCTTCTAATAACAATAAATTTCCTATAAAATTATGAAGGGCCCAAACCGTTTCCTTGCATCTATTTTGCTATGAATTCTAATTAAGGTGCCAGGGAGGCAGAGAGTGCTGGGTCATCACGTCAGAGACAACGTGCGGCTTTTTGATTGATGGCCCGGCGTGGGGTCGGCCTCTCCTCCTGCTCTGTTCCTCCTCCCTTCGGTTTCTCTTAAATTAATGGGCATCTCACCTAGACCCTAATCATAGTACCCACCAACCCCCCACAGCCCCCGGCTCTTCCTTTCTCTTCTCATTTCAATTTTGCAGAAGGTGCAAGTGGGGAGGGACGGATGGGAGAGATCGATCATTTATCTTGTAATGGCTGGATAATAGATCCATCACGGTAAAACAGCTGCACAAACTCCTATGTTGTCTCTGTCATCAGGCCTTCCCATTTTCTCTTTAAACCGTCCTGCTTACAATCCGCCCGCCATGTGCCACAGGCATTTAGCTAAACGGCAGCAAAAGCATGTGTCAGGAGGACCGGACAAGGCCACGAGAACCAAGGATTTCAGCACCACTGAAACACCATTACTTGTCCGCTGACACTGCAGGTATTATAATGATTCTCAGCAATGTTATAAGATTATAAACAATTTAAAACATTATTTATCACCAAACAAACAGAAAAATGAAGATGGATTGCTTCTAAATGTCAATTTTATTGCTTGACTTAAAACAGAAAACTCTAGAAATGCAACAAAAACAAAATGTCCCTAATGCACAGATAGGAGGCATCCTGTAATTCCCAATTAAAATCTTGCTTTAGGAAGAAACAAGCAGCACTTTTTTTTTCTCTGCTTTCTTTACGCTTTACATTGTTTACATTAAATTATTATTTTTTTTGTTTTTATGTGTTATATTCCTTAGCGAGAACATTTATAAACTTTCTAAATCAAAATTGACGGATGAAAGATAAATGGAAAAAAAAAAATCACGATTATCAGCAAAAGCCTGATGATCATTGCATCGTCAATAAAGCTTTGTTTTAAACTTTGTGTTTCATAGTTGTGATAAAGAAGCACTGAGCAAAGGAGAAACCCTGTAAGTATAATGTATGGCTGTGCAATGTAGCTTAAAAAAAAAAATTGATTGTAACCTTTAACCTTTATAAAGAGGTCAGCTCTACCACCAACCTGGGTTAGTTTGGCCATTAAAGGTGGAGAAGTCAAATCCATTGCTTTGCCTACTTCCCCCAGAATGCTGAGCAGTTCTGGATCTAAGTTAAGTGAAATGATAAATCTTTATCTTGGATGTATTTTTTCATTGATAATAATCAGGGTTTATTTCACGATCTGCATCCTTCCGGTTTTATTTCCCTGCCAACGTTAAAGCACCAACTAAGAAAACATGAATTATCAACACCTCAACTTACAATAAAGTAGAAGAAGAGCAGTTTTAATGTCAGAAGGTAACTGGCTGCTTTACAGCAATTATAAAAATGTTTCTCAACTTTAAGCTAATGATACAACTTTGAACTATAAAACAAAAAAGGTATATGTGGAAATAGGAATGCAGCGAAACGATAATTGGATATCGTTAAGATAAAGACCAGTTATTTGTATCGGATATCGCATAAATGACGCCGATCCAGCTTTTACGATCCCGCTTATTTATTTTTTATATATATATATATATATATATATATATATATATATAAAAATACTAAGCAGTTACAGTAAAGCAATGACTACAATTTTACAATTACAAAGTTATTTTCTTCTTTGCGCAGAGCGCACTCAGCAGCTTGCGATGATTTATGGGAATGGCGGCCTAATGGTTAGGGCATAGAGCTTGGAATCCTGAGGTTCCGAGTTCAAGCCCCACTCCCACAGACTGCCACTTTGGGTTTCTGAGCAAGACCCCACACAGTTCCCTGGTCGCCCCAAGAGGATGGGTTAAATGTATTGGTAAATTAATAAATCTCCAATGTGAGATCAATAAAGTTCAATAATTATTATTATTCATGATTATAATTTTTCATTTATTACCTTTTTCTAACAATGTTTATGTCAAACATGTTGCCTTTACTGACATGGCAAGGTACTAGGTTAATTCCTTCAGATTGGTGTATCTGATCGGACTGAATAGGGAAAACATGAATCTCTTCATCTCTAGGTTGCAATGCTGCTAGATTTTGTAAAATCTGAGCTGTGACAACAGTAAACCATGGTGTCTCTGGTTAAAATCAATTATGTTCAGCTTTTTTTTTATGGTTTCTTTAAAGTTTTCCAAGTGACTGCATGAAACAAAAACAAATAAACTTAGCAGAAGGTTAAGCAAAGACAAACATAATTTCTAGTCTACCTGGGATTTTAAGTAGTGGAGCTAATTAGAGACACGGAAATCACACGCCGCCTAGAATCAGACAGTTTTGGACTTTGTTGCCCCCGACCACTGTCTAGAAACTCAAAAATCTAATTGTTTCTCAACAAGTAAATACACCGTATTTTACAGCAGGGGATAGTAACCCATAACCTTCCTGTGTTAATGTCCTCCAACATTTGGAGGCATCAGATCATGATGAATCAAATAAATACTGGTAAAAACATGATTGTTGGACCTCTTGCATTTAATAGAGACAGACTTAGAACAATGTCAGTAACTGAATGCTTTCATCATGTCTACAAAAAGCCATAAACCCAGAATCAATGAGATAGAAGTATTATAATCTGAATTATTTGGTAGATTCATTTTATTTTTTATTTTTTGAGTTTTTGCAGAACTAGTGGCTCGCTTTTTTGACAGTAGGCTGATAGGAAAGGGGGTATGAGAGAGGGGGAGAGACATGTGGCAAAGGACCACAGGTCGGATTCGAACCCGGATCGGCCACATGCAGATGCAACTTGGTAGGTATTTTAATGATCCAAAACAACATCCCAGTGCATCAAAACATGCTATGAGCTCATCTTAAAACTTCTATGGTACGCATTGAGCTTACTGAGAAGCAGGGTTTTAAGTGTCTGGCAACCTAACATAGCAGCACTCCTAAAAATGCATTACTTTACAGTCATTATGCATGCACTGTGTTTAGGGTTTTCACCATTCATCACCGGCTGATGCGCTTGTGTGTCTGTGTGATGATGCTGCCCTTTCCCTCTGTCCCCTGCCTCACAATTCAGGCTCCAGCACATAGAAGTCATCTGTCTTCGTTAGCGTCTGGGGCTAAATATGCTCCGCATCTGGTACCGGGGCTTTCCCCCCCCCCCTCTGTTGGCCTACACCGCTTTGTTTTGTTTGTATAATGATAGTTGGATTCTATGAATACCTAATCACAACAAACTGTGCACAATCTGCGTGTATGAGCACAACCCACAGTGTACTCTCCAGCCAGCATCTACATATTTGAAATTGCCATTTAAAGACCCTTAGTATACGCTGTGACCTCCTCACAACGAATGCGCTGCCTGCTGACTTCTAATGGACGTGTCTGCATTGTTTCTGCAATTGGCCTAAATACACAACCCTGGAATCCAGCTCATTTGAGGTCCATTTTAACAAAAAAAAGAAAGAAAAAAAGAGGAGTTGGCCTGAGAGAAAATTAAGCTGACACTAGCATCAGTGCGAAAATTCCTTCCAAATGGACACTTAACAAGGAGCATCTGAAGATGTGTGGGTTTAAGTGGGTGTTAACAAACCGTGGCATTGCTGAATGAGCTGTGGGCTGGAGGGATGAGAGTATTGCTTGACTCCGGCGCCCTCCAGTGGTGTGACTTTACCATCACGAGGGGGAACTACTCAATGAGTACTCACCGTGCTTTTATCTTTCAATAGTTTCTCAATCACTTCGATCAGCTGCTCCTTCTGTTCTGGATCCAAGCTGGGGAAAAAAAAAATTTTTTCAAAAAGGGACGATAGTTCTGGATTTATTCATACATAAACATTAACCAAACCACCTGTCCTACGTCTGAACTTTTTGTCTTACAAAAACAAACATATAATTTCATTGGTTTTTTTTTGTTTTTTTTGGAGAACTCAAAGTAGTAAACTATAGGCTGAATAATACATAGTTTAACATATTTTACTAATACAAATCTAAGAAGTGCAATACATTCTTATTCTGCACTCAGATTCAACATTTTGTATTAACACTGTTCCCAGATGGTGATTAGATTACAGTCTACCAGATTTGCACATCAAGAGACTTTTTATTCTCAAAAAAGCTCAAACAGATATAGAATTTAAACTAGAGATAGATCGGCTGGATATTTTTGGCCAATATTAGTGTTTAGAGGATAGGCATAGTTTTGATCACACGGTGTCAGCAGTGATTTGTAAGATCACCTGTTTTGCTCACCTGATGAGTTTCAGTGAGTGAGTGATGGGGGATGTCTGCTTTTTGCTGACCGCTTTAAGCTTTGGATGGTTTCTTTTGTTCTCTTTTTCGCTTGATCACAGCTCAAACTTTTGGATTCGTTTTTTTTTTTTTTTCTTGAATGCTGCATTGCATGTTTTGAAGATCAATAAAACAAAAGGATCTGAACTGCATCTTGGACTAAACTTTTGACTGTGTCAACAAGGATTCCTCTAATCAGCCGCTCGGCGACTCAGTTGCTTTGACTGTCGTCAATATAGTGTTTTGTTATCGTTTCAGTATCGGCATGCGTTGGTCGATTCATAAGTTCATTCAGCATCCAAGCCTTGAGATGTGGAGAGCATACATTGCACCTAAAGTTTTGACCTAAAGATCATTCAAAAACCTTTTTATCTCAGCATAAAGAAGCATTTTAAACAAACAAAAAAAGTCCTTTGAAAAAAGATTTTAAATTGAAGTAGGGCTGCAACTAACAATTATTTTGCACATTAACTAATCTGTAGATTATTTTTTCAATTAATGATCAGATAGCAAAACTTTCCTTAAAGAAGATTTTTTATAGAAACAAAAGAGGTGAAACTAAAACTTCTCTACTTGAGGACTTCTGGATAGAGCATATTGACAGATGAAAAAGTTTTTTTTAATCATAAATGCAAAATATTTATATATTTTTTACACTTTTGATATAATTACTGCTCTAAGTGGGTCGCTCTGTCAGATAAAGGCATCTTTTAGAGTCTCTATACTCCAGTTAAGGATTAATAAATAACTAAATTAGTTATTTAATCACGATTAACCCAATTGTTTCAGCCCTAAATGGATGTATTTTGACACTGGAAAAATTTTAAATTGAAAAATGATTTTTAAAACTAAAGAAAAACTGAAAAAGACTTTGAAACATAAATTGTTATTAAGCTTTAAAGACTATTTTCTGCGGTTCCTCCATGTAACAGTTGTGAATATTTTGATCGAACCACATAAAATGTCAGTTGTCATTCCACCAAACATGTCCTTTAAGCCCCGCCCCATGAAGCTTAAACAGAGGATTAAAATTCCACCTTGAATTCCACCTTTGCAATAAGGCTCGGGCACAGCGCGTTGCATTCTGGGTACGCCGCCATATTGGCAGCTAGTTGCTACGGTAAACAAAGACCTAAAACAGCACAGAGAAAGAGCACAAAGACGAGTAAACAGCGATGTTAAAAGCGTAAGAAAGGATGCGAATATACCGAGACACACTGCAGAGGGAAGCCAGGGACCGTTATCTGCAAAAGATGGGCTTCATAAACGGACTTGATCCCTACGAAGTAGAAAGCAAGGAGTGGTGCGTTGGGGAAGAATTTCTACCGCCGTTTGCGAGGGAGGACATATTTTCGTATCTAGTGTGTGGCGTCAGTGCCTACACACATGAAGAGTTTCGCTGCTACAAGTCGCTAGAGGCTTACAAACAGCTGACAGATGGAAAAGTTCATGACATGGAAGTAATCAAACCGAATGAGAACACAGTAACTTACCAGAATGAAAATGCCGGGAACACACTCTCATGGACACAGGGATTGAGTTGAAAGTTATATTTGGCCGTCTTACAGCAGCGACCCATGCTAGCCGGCGACTCTTTGTTATGGAGGACATTTGTTTTCCATTGAGACGCCTCCAGGTTGGAAAAGCGGTAAAAAGACAATCCATTTGGGATTTTTTCCCCGTCCAGTCACAGCTTTGCGCTACTACACCCTACGACACAGCAACGGGTGACCATAACGACAGCAGAGGTAAAATGAAACGGCAAAAAACTAAGCAAACTACTAGCAGAAGAAAGCAAGTCCTTACAGGTGCGAAGTCAAAGTGTAAACAGTGGGCTGACCAGCTAGCAATATGGCTGCCGCGCAACGTGTGACGTCATGTGCCCGAGCCTTATACAGTGGATAAAGGACTTTGGACCAAACCTGAATTTTCCATTTGAGTTTTTTTCAAAAGATAAAAGCTACATGGCTCACTGAAATTAACCTGTTACCAGAAATAACTTCAAGAGGAACGTAAACAGATCGGACCAAAATTCAAGCATCATATGAGATGTAATGGATCAGAGCAGACTTTCCCCAACCATTGTGTTCAGGAACAAATGTGTTGGTTTTTGGCAAGAATCACTTCAATCTGTTGTCTTAGCACACAGCCTGTTGAAAATGTGCTCCCAGAAAAACACCACAGTCCAAAAGGTCGACTTAATATAAAATAATAAAACTAAAACTAGGGCTGGGTAATGATTCAAATTTCAAGAATCCATTCAATTATGATTCTCAAGATTAAGAACTGATTGCTATCAATTTGATTCAGTCCAATTTGATATGAAATTGCTGGTTTGTTTGTGTTTTAACACTAGAACTCCCAAGGCCGTCATTTTGACGGTTCTGAGATTTTAAAGGGAAAGAACTATATTTAGAATTAATCTTAGGTTGCTCATGTTAATTTACTTTTATTTTTCTTTATTTTGTCCATTTTAACAGTTGTTTTTTATAAAATAAAAATGTAAAACTTAAATATGGTTAATTTTACCTCAATCTCCCACAGCCGTCATTTTGACGGCTCCATTAGTCGCAGTGTAAATTCTTCCCCAAGTTGATTGCCGTTTGGTACCGTTACCTAGCAACTAACATTCTACCCAGAACTCTTTGGCTAATATGGAAAAATTAGCCTCGGTGAGACCATCCTGATCTCGCCGAGCTTTCAAGGTTTCACTCTGCAGATCGGTCTGGAGACTCTCCGTTAAAGAAAAGTTGGAGCCGTTCACCAAACAAGCACGTCCAATCAGCGTTGGCTTTGAGGCAGTTGAGGTGTGACGCAACGAGAAGCCGCGACAGTTCAGTCTAAAGAACATGGCGTTTCAGCCGATTAAAACTAGCGTTAGCGTGGCTATCGAGCAAGCTTTATCGGAATTACAGAGTATTTCTTCACTGAAAGAAGAGCAAAACACTGCTCTGGAGGCTTTTCTCAGAGGAAAAGATGTTTTGCTCTTCTCCCGACTGGTTTCGCAAGAGTAGCCTGGCTTGTGGTTGTGTTTTTCGATTTATTCGCTCTGTTAGTGAGTACGTCATATGCTTCGTTGATTCGATTGGTTTATTTGGCCCTATCTATCACCAACATAGGCCAATCAGCCTAACCAGTATTTTAGCCCCTTCCCAAAAATTACTTCAACTGAAGGTTTCCTGATGGATATGCGGAGCAAATCCATCTGGCGGAGTCAGGTTAGGACAAAATTGCTTTCCGAAGAAATCTAACAGCAAAACAGGATTTAGAAATCCTTCAAAATATTGATGATAGCGATTTGATTCTGTAAGTGCAAGCGGATGTAAAGAAACAATTACTTTTTAACAACACAACGAAATTAAAAACCTATTAAATGACGACTTTAATAAACAGGTATGTACCAGACAATGTGTCTGTAATCAGTTGATAACAGCAAAACTATTTTTCGTTTGAGCGCCATTGATGCCATGTTGCCTTAATCCCCCTCGTTTGCCAGCAGCTAATACCAACAACAGGTGCAAAAACAACCCTACCTGTAGAGTTTTTGGATGGCATGCGCAGAGGTCTTCCTGACATAAGGGGAAAGGTCCGAGGCGGCCTCCTTGATGGCCAGCATCATGATGGGGACGATAATTGGGACACGGATACTGGACAGGACCCTTAAGGCACTCGCTCGGATGAACTGGTTTGGATCCTGACAAAAGAATAAATAAAACATTTAAAAAAAAGATTAGTGAAAAATATTTCCTCTTCAACAAGCAATGCAGTTGTGGAGAAACAGGAGTACTAAGAGAACAGCAGGTGGAAGCTCTGTAGACAACAGTTTACTCAGTGAGCAGGCTAATCACCGTTAGCACAACAAATTAGTTGCAAAAAGGTTAGGAAACATTTTCTTAAGTAGTTAGGTTGTAGATCTATGCGCTGCAGATGCAACGATCCTCAAACAGCCATCGTATATCAAATAATGGCAGTGAATATAGCTCTAACAATATAACTGCAATCTAAATAAAATTCTTATTTTCAGTTTTAGATGCTTTCAGACAATGTGGATTACAAACATGTATAACTTGTGATTTCCTTGATATCGGATCTGGGATGTCCAGATCCGATATTAATATGGGATATCAGTCCGATATCAGCAGTAGTCTGGTTGTAAAAAAAGAAGGGAGGTGGTGGAATTCTTTTGTTTTTGGAAGCATAATTAACCTAATTAATATAATCTATTAACCTAAAGCACTATGCATGGTATGGTTGTTACATGTCAGGGCACCTTACAGTAGAACTGCAGTCAGTCCCTGGACTGGCATGGCTGTCATTGCCCCTACGTAGTTAGGGACAAATGCAGAGGATAAATTTCCCACTGGGATCAGCTTCATAAACATGGTAGACAACTTCTTGAATTTTATTTATTTTGCTCAGGCTACTGGTAAGCCCACAGCCCCCAAAATTTTGAAAGGGCAATATTTTTGACATTACTGTTAATATACAGTAGAAATTTTACACAATCAGTAATAAAATGTCCCAGGGGATGCTATGGGAGGATGGTAATTTAAGAAGCAGGATGATTTTTCAAAAAAAAATTAAGAAGGGGGATACCATCCCTCCTCATCCCCCCTCAACTCAAGTACTGGATGTTAACCAAAAAACTCATATCCGATTTTGTCGGCCAATATCTAAAATAGTTTTGCGCCGAAGCCATTTTTTGGACCCGGTACCGACACTTGGCTGTGCAGTATTGGCCGATACCATCTGTTTAAAATTGATGTGTGTGTATAGATATGAAGAACTGCATACTACTTGGATGTAAAATAATTGCCTTTATGGCTTTGTCAAGCTGCTACCTACCTTTGTGAAGCAGGAAAAAGACTGATACAAAGTGAATACCTACCGGGAATGGGTGACAATAGCTGAATAAACTCTCAAAATGGCATTGGTGCCCGATTTGTTGGTACTTGCAGATACCGGTACCACCATTTTACTGCTGGATCAGGGCCCCGTCCGATACTGGTATCGGTGAAACACTAATCTAAAATCTCTGATATTTTCTTGTATAAAGTAACACTCTGCTTATTTTGAAAGTTTGCTACTCATTGGTTAATAACCTCAACCTAGGACATTATTTTATTGAGTCGATTTGTGTTTCTGTCTGTCTCTTGTACAGAGTTTTGAACAATTCCCTCCTAAACCAGAGGGTCTATGCTTTCAGAGTGTTTTTCTAGTTTTATATGGGTCAGCTGTTTTCATACCTTATTTTGTTGACATACAGGTATAGTGGAAGATTTTCATGATTATTTGAAAAAAAAAACACCTTCTCCCTTTCACAAATTCACATGCACAACCCTGTACCAGCTCCCGAGAGGGAACGCCTATTAAACAGAGCATGCACAAGCCCATTTCTCCTCGTCCACGCTCTCTTTAAAAGTTCCTATTTGCACGCTCGGTCATACAAGCTTACTGTTTTCGAAAAAGGAAGATTTGCAATTTTTCCACTATGCCAGACACACCACCGGTAAGTGAAAATGGTGATGAGCACGTAGGACGGCCTTATCGTAAACATATCACCAGAATGATTGACAATTAGGAGGACCACTAATTTTAATGATCCACCTTCGGTAAAGGAACATCCTCCAATATATTAAGTAAAAATGTTTGAGTGATAGTACTTGATTAAGCCTTTTCTAAGATTCTACAGTATAAAATAAGTATAAAAGCTGGTACAAATTATACTAATATCGTATTGGTTCAATATCATATCAGCTAGGTCTGAAAGCTGCAATTAAAAAGTGTTACAGAGAAACCCCTAATCTCAGTCTGCATCTAAAATCTCTGATATTCGCAAACTGATGAAGGGAGGGAGGGAGAAACTGTATTTATGTAGATGAATGAACCACTATTACCTTCAGGGCCCGTTGAAAGGTGCTTATTGAGAGCAAAGCCAGGTCTTGCTGCTCCTCAGCGTATCTCACTAGATACACATACACAAGTTTCTTCAGCTGCAGAAGGAAGGAAAAAAAAAGGATAAAAAATATGTTGAAAATACATGAGATGGTCAAAAGTATTAATATCGCCAGATCAATACATTCGGGTGTTCCTATAATTGCCATGGTTGCATTCACATAGAGAAAGTACTAGACATAGATACTAGTATGGTTCTGGTAAATCAACTGTGATTTAAAAGTCAGAAAAACATGTTTTCTTTAAAGGTTGGAAAGAAAATAAACAATTTGATGTCATCTGTAGGTGTGTACCTATTGTTCCGTTCTTTCTCAAAAGTCAACATTGTAAACCTTCAGTTTGGACATTTCAACCAGGACGCCCCGGAAAGCTGGATTTGCAAGTCAGCAACACGGCCGTACGGGACTTCTTCATTGGATTTGGCTTATACTCATCAGCAGTAATGAAGCTCGTTTACTTTGACTGTTCTTCACAGTTCTTTCTAATCTACGTAACATTCAGTCAGTCTTGCAAGGAGCAGTTTTAATGCTGTATTTGTACTTCTTGTAACAGTGACCATTTGCAAACAATGGAGGACACAAAACATGCAAAATTAAACTCCATCTCCTCATGAATGAGGTTGCTTTGACATCCCAGTTCCCAGGTTAATGGAGGCAGAATTAGCCCTGGATTTAATAAGACCCCACTTCCCCTTCTTGACTACAACCTTCATATCTCAGTTTCTCAGAGAAAACTGATGCAGTAGAAGTCTTGATCAGTCAAGACTTGACAGATTGGTAAGTTGTTGATTCACACTGCAGGAAGCAGAATAAACTAGAGTTTCAAAGAGGTAATATCTAGTATCGTGAAGTAGGCCGGTTTCAGGTGAATCATCAAAGACCATGCAAAAAGAATCTCAGACAATTTTGCTTCTAAACTACATATTCAATTCTGGAAAGTCTGCAATTTGTGCAGACTGCTTCAGGCTGGTGCAGGCCATTCACTGTATTTACCATTTAGCATTTGTTTTAAATCACATAGACAGAAGCTCCTTTCCTGTCATCTTTCCAATCTTAATACCTAAATAACGGCTGAAGGCTCCCAAACAGAAAAGGTGGCATGATGCCAACCCATCTTAATCACAATAACAACAGAGCTCCTCAATTTTGGCACCTGAGGTCTGGTTTCTTCACCTTTTAGATGTTCTTCTGCTTCCACTTCCACACCTTAATGAAATGGCTGAATTTCCTTCCTGAGCATAAAATCAACTTCTCCAGAGTCCTGCTAATGCCCTGTTTATTTGACACCGGTGTCTTGAAGCAGAGACGCATCTAAAAGGTGAACGACCGAACCTGAAGGACTGGAGGAACCGTGTCTTATAACCTCCAAGGAAGAAAATCAATGACAATGACTAGTAGGAATAGGAAGGGATTGCGGAATAAGTGTGGCAAAACAAAGACCTTAAAGGCCGACATCCCAAGTTCCAAAATCTAATTTCAGGGAGATGCTTATCGCCTGGAATGCTTGTTGATTAGATCATCTCTTTGGACAGACACGCTGCACAGGTTACACAAGCAACCTCCTCCCCACGCCCCGCACTCTTGTGTTGTGCCTATCGAAGTAGTTCTAATCCACACATGATGCACAAATTATTGTATTGCCTGCACGCTCTCACTCATATTTTAAAAATCTGGGATAATTTATCTGACTCACGGCCATCCCTGAACAACTATCTATATCAGGGAGACTTAGGGTGTCTGCCTTAAAGGTGGCACCAGAGGATACGGATCCAAAAAAAGTTAACCACGTTTTCCTTTTTAGGCACTGATTCTGCCATAAACTAAGGTGTGGATGATATTCTGAGGGGAAGTTGAGGTAGATTTTGGGCTGGCAAGAAGATCTGGAAAACTGTCCAGTTGTTCAGATGGAGAAAAAAAAAAAAGGACCATCTGACTTCAGCCATGGACAGAGGATATGTTGGTTGGTTAGATTCGACTTATGACGCTGATGGATCTTAATGTCATGTTTCCATTATGGTGCATGAAGGACTGGGAAAGGTGGAATGGCAGACGGTAGAGGTGGTCCCAACATTAAGGAAAAAGGGAACAGTTTTTTTTCCAACTATCACACTTCTGAAAGTGGCTTAAGACATGTGTTTGCAGTTGGTAACGTTAGCTGTGCCCGTTCAATAGCTAAGATATCAAATGCTAACAATAATCTCATAATCATTTAGTTGTTTTCACCATGAGGTGATTTTCTTAATTTTTTTTTTTAGAGTAAAGCCACAGTTGGATGTGACCTGTGTTCCTAATGTAAATAATGAACAGCTTACTTCAGGAATGTTTTATTATATTTCTCAAACAGAACTCTGATAAAATAATAGGTGCTTTACGGTTACAGGAAATTATCTTAAAATCCAGAGTGGTGAAAAAAAAGAAGGATGATGAACTATACTGGAATATTTTATACTGGAATAACTATAATTTTATATATAAGCTGATTTAAGCTCAAGGTCAGGAGGAAGGTTACGGTTCAGGTAAAATCAGGGCTTTAGCCAGTAATCTGGTTTCAAATCCAGAGCAGAGCACCATAGTTCTCAATCATGGTTCTGGTCATTCCAGCTGGAATTAACAGCATTACTCACGATAAAAAGGGAGACAAAACCCATCTGCCTCCAAGGATCTGCCCTCTTCCACCACAAATCCTGATTGAACCAAGTAAACCAGGAGCTTCTGGGAAGCTGATTGAGGAAGCTAGAAGTTCATAAGGCCCCGAGTTAAATACATACTTGTTCTTTACAAGCTTAGTTTTTGGAAAAAAGAATAAAAGTAGTCATTAGAAATCATGCAGCAGCTGTCAATAATCTGCACTTGTGCTTTTTGGATTGTGCAATAATTAGTGTGTCAATGGACTCTTACAGAGTTGAGGAGCGGGAGAGTGATTTTTAGAGAGATGCATATGATAAAGAGAAGAGATGAAGTACAGAGACCTCACACAACCTGAGCAGCTGGTGCAAACCAGGCAGGAGCGAGAAGATGTGACTGCAGGCTGCCTCTTTCCAATTATATCCACCGGCCTGTTCCCGCTCCCTGCCGCCTGGCTGTTTGGGCTGCATGCCTCGTAAGCAGCGCCTGGCCTCTGGCGCCCCGCTCACATGCTGCCCCTCACACCACATGATTATTCTGCTTCTGCTAATCAATATTCACAGGGTCTGTGCATGGACCCCCTTCCAAAACAGCTGCTTAGAGTTTGGTCATAGGCTGAAACCGGCATTGCAAGAGGCTATGGTGGACGAGTCTCATCACACCTCAGAAACTTGTCTAAAAAATAAATAAATACTAAAATGATTCATCACTTTCCTTCTATTTTAAAGATAAGCAATAGTTGCTTATTATTCCAATAAGCAATTATTGCTTATCTTTAAAACTTTGTTTGAATAAAAACCAAGAAAAAAGAAAAAAATCTTTATAGTCTTTTGATGCCCCAAAATTCGACACCTTTTCTTTTTAAAAGAAAACTGGATGAAACTAAAGTATTCAATCATTTTGATTTAATTTATATATATGTATATATATATATATATATATATACATAACATCACTGCTATATATATATATATATATATATATATATATATATATATACACATCAATATATATATATATATATATATATATATATATATATATATATATATATATATATATATATATATATATATATATATATATATATATACATACACTATATATATATATATATACATATATATATATACATAACACTACATTTGCCAAAAGTATTTGCTCACCTGCGCTTACGACTCACATATGAGCTTAAAAGTGACATCCCGTTCCTAATCCACTTAGGGTTTCCAATATGGCTGATTAGGTCCACCCCGCTTTGCAGCTAGAACAGCTTCAACTCTTCTGGGAAGGCTGTCCACAAGGTTTAGGAGGTGTGTTTATGGGAAGGTATGACCATTCTTCCAGAAGCGCATTTGTTGAGGTCGCTTACACTGATGTTGGACAGGAAGGCCTGGCTCTCAGTCTCCGCTCTAATTCATCCCAAAGGTGTTCTATCGGGTTGCGAGGTCAGGACTCCTGTGCAGGCCAGTCAAGTTCATCCACACACCAGACTCTGTCATCCCATGTCTTTATGGACCTTGCTTTGTGCACTGGTGCACAGTCATGTTGGAAGAGGAAGGGGCCAGCTCCAAACTGTTCCCACAAAAGTTGGGAGCATGGAAGTGTCCAAAATGTCTTGGTATGCTGAAGCATTCAGAGTTCCTTTCACTGGAACCCCTAGGGGCCAACCCAGCTCACTGAAGAACAACCATACCATAATCCCCCCGCACCTCACGAAAACTTTTACACTTGGCACAATGCAGTCAGACAAGTACCTGGATTCTCCTGACAACAGCCAGCACTAGACTGATCCATCAGATTGCCAGATGGGGGCAATTAGTCACCTTAGAAAAGCAGCGTCTACCACGGTTCTAGAGTCCAGTGGCGGCGTGCTTTACCACCGCATCCGGCGCTTTGCAGTGCACTTGGTGATGTATGGCTTGGATGCAGCTGCTCGACCATGGAAACCCATTCCGCGGAAGCTCTCTGCGCTTACTGTTCTTGAGCTAATCTGAAGGCCACATGAAGTTTGGAGGTCTGTGGTGATTGACTCTGCAGAAGAGTTGGCGACCTCTTCGCACTATGCGCGTCAGCATCCGCTGACCCCGGCTCGTCAGTTTGCGTGGCCTACCACTCCGTGGCTGAGTTGCTGTGGGTTCCCCAAACACTTCCATTTTCTTATAATACAGCTGACAGTTGACTGTGGAATATTTAGGGCGAGGAAATTTCGCGACTGGATTTGTTGCACGGGTGTGGCATCTATATCACAGTTCCACGCTGGAATTCACTGAGCTCTGAGAGCGACCCATTCTTTCACAAATGTTTGTAAAACAGTCTGCATGCCTAGGTGCTTGAATTTACACCTGTGGCCATGGAAGTGATTGGAACACCTGATTCCAATAATTTGGATGGGGGTGCAAATACTTTTTGGCAATATAGTGTATATATATATATATATATATATATATATATATATATATATATATATAAGTGTAAAAGTGTTTAAAAAACTTAATTGATATATCAATTATTTAATCACTGGAAACATGATCCAGGGCATCAAAATTAAGGTGTGCATTTTTCTGACAAACTATTCCTTTCAGGGTCACACATATTTATAACTCTCGTATATATATATATATATATATATATATATATATATATATATATATATATACTGCTATATATATATATATACTGTTAACCTACAGAGATCATGTAATTCAAACTTCAAACAAGTTCTTAAAATTCATGAACAATTCTATAGATTCAAATAGAAGTAAAAAAAAAAAATAAAAAATACACAGAAAAAACTCACTGATGGCAAATGTTTCTCATAGTAGTACAGTGGCATGCTTGCTTAAAAAAAGGGGGGAGCATAAAAAAATGGCCACTCATTTATGCATATATTAAAAATCAAAGGCAATGAACGCCACTGGAGCCATTTTTCTGGAGTAAAAAACAGGCATAATGAACCAGCAACAGACAGGTATTCAAATGAGTTTTTATAGGCGCACCCAAAAGCAAGCTTCATTAAGACCTGAAAACAGTAGGTACAGTATTTCAATAAGAGTAATGCATCATAAATGCTTCTGAGCAAACATACGACGCAAGACTCCACTGCTGAAGAAAAAGCTTGTTCAAAGTTTGCTTCAACTCTTTGACTTTCTGAACAGTATATTCTGGTCAGATAAGGCCAAAGCTGAACTGATTGGATATCATTGCTTGTTGCACTGGAAAAAAATTAAAATCTAGATAAGTCATTTTTTCTTAAAAGAAGCACATTTTTTATTGGATTGAGGTAAAAAGAGACATTTTGCCAATGGAACAAGACAATTTACACTTAAAACAAGAAAACACGATTGCATTGTCTTATTTCAAGCGTATTGTATCTAATTATCTGATTTTAAGAGCAAAAATACTAATTTGATTGGCAAACTATTGCATTTACCTTCACAAATTAAGGGTAAATAAACTTAATTTTAGGAATTTTTACATATTTCTAGATCGTTTTCCCACTGAGTGCATTGGAAATGGGTTCCAGGTTCCAGCATATTTCAGCATTCCATGGCGTTACACTCAAGAACTCAGTGTTACGCTGAAAATCAGGTTGAAACGCACATTTTGTATAAAAGTTTTCAGTCAGAGAGAGAAGAGCAACTTTTCTGCTTCCCTGTTAAAAAGTAGTCCCACGTGTATTAAGCTTCTCTTAGGAATCCAGTGTGTGTGGGCTGTTTGTTTTAGGTGTTCTCTCCCTCCACCACCAGGTGGGTAGCCCTGTTCTCGTTGGTCCTCCCACACACCTGCGGCTGGTTGCCGCTCATCACTGAGGACTCTTAAGCGGTGGACTGCACTACTACCTCGGCGGCATGAAGTGTTTTGCCAGTTTTGGGTACTTTCTGCAAGCTGAGTTTCTGGCGGTCAAACTTCGTCTTTTGTCTCTCTGAGTTCTTTAACCTTGTTTTGTCTTTTTGCCTTTTCGGCCGGGAAAGACATCCTGCAAACTGGATTTTTTGGCCTTCTCCCCTTGGAAGGAATGTTTTTGAGCTTCACACGAAGCGGGGGATTAATCTCCATATGCGACCCGTTCAAGATTCTCCTGGAAATACCTAGGTGGCAGTCCGGCTCGTTAACTCCCTCAAGGAACCAACCAAACCAAAAACTAGTCCGCCCTCCCAGCCAGTGCCCCAATCTCTGGATAAACCCTGCGACTGGATTCTGGGAAGAGAACCCTTCTTTTTTCTGCTAACGTGAGGTCCAGTTCATCTCTGATTTTTGCAGGGCACGTTGTTCAAAGTTCCCCACGGACCCTAAACTAACCTCTGAACTTCCTTCTCACTTCCAGTTCCGGTTCACCAGCTCGCTTCTGAGTTACCCCAGATCAACCCTATTGATTATTTCAATAAACCTGTTAAACTTTTACTTTCTGGTTCTCTGAGTGGTTTTCCTGCACATATTGGGTCAGATCTCTTAAAAACATCATGACAGCTTCCACCGATCCACCCTGTATTAAGAGTTGGATATAAATAATAGATCCTCCCCACATTCAGTTCATACACAGCCTCATCCACTTTGTGCCTCAGGTAACAGTCTTAAAGTTAAATTTAATAACATAAAATAATTTATGTAGTTTTTTTCAGGTTAAAAAAACCTTATTAAATACTAGAAATTATTTCTTAGAGTTTCTCTTAAATTTGAAACTTATTTTGAATATTTTTAATACAGTGGTGGAGTAGAACTAGTGTAAATTCTTTGTTCTTTAGATATTGATCTATTTTTCCTTTTAACTATAGAAATCACTGATCGCTTTTGGCATATTTAAAAAACATGTTTATTCTTAATTCATAATGGGGTTTTTTCCTCTATAATCAATGATATGTCATCATTTACAGGTAATTTTAATGAAATATATTAAAAGATATATTTTTTCTTTAAAGCTGCAGTTAATATTGTTCAGTAAATAAAGGCAGGTTACTGCTAAACTTACATGTTTTGTCATTACGACTATAATCTTTCCTCTTCTGCTTTGATTTGGAACCAGAATGAATTGACCGTACGATTATTAAAAGTTTCTGAAATAAGCCATCCATGTGATCCAAATTCTGCTTTATATAAAGGAATTTGGTTCTAGCATGAGGCTAAGTGAAGCCCCGTGTTGAGTCATGCAAGAATCATAGCTTAAGTAATCTGCTTCTCAACAGTGTCATACCTCAATATTCTTGCTTGCAACATTCTTCACCACTGCAGGAAACAAGTCAGATGCATTTTTCCCCTTAGAAATGAGCTAAAAATAAAGAAAAACATAGGGGTGATTTTCTTCTGGAGAAAACAGAATTATAAAGTTAAAAAAAAATAAGGAACTCACTTGAACAATCCTCTTCATGGCCTCCAGTTTTAAAGACTCCTTGTTGCTCTCCAGCATCTCTTTCAGGTCTTCATTTCTGGGAACAGAAGATATTTCAAGTTAACTCTACAGTAGGAACATTGTGTGTCGACAGATGCTATTTTAACTAATCAGTTTCAAAGTTCCAGCTGGGTCAAAGGTGCTGTGAAATCTCCATGCTTTGGACATCTGTCTGCGCTTCAGCTGTTGCAGCTAGACATGCAAAGGTAACGCCGCACAATGACAGCACAGTCTGGAGAAAAAAAACACACAACATTGTCCTCACAATAAGTCCAGTATAACCAGTTTATCGCTCACATGATGGCAATGATCATGCTTTAGGTAGCGCAGACCCACAGCGTTCCTCAGACGACAAAACTCAGGGCATGATCCGTGCAGAGGATGATTGAGATGCTCCATTGTTTCAGCAAATATCCGATTCCCGTGAAGAATTTGGTTAAGACCATTTAATACCAATCACAATCAGCAAATGCTTTATTTTGACCTTATTTCACCTCATACAACCATGTGAAAAAGGTGGATGATTTAGAAAAACATAAAACAGCCAGATATGGATCATATACAGGTATAAAGATCAGATTTTGGCTGCATTAGCTTATGAGGCGAATGTAGCCTTAGATTAGCAGTTTTGCAGCATTGATAACATTAGGGCTGCAAATAACGATCATTTTGCAAATAGATAAGTCTGTTGATTATTTTTTTCAATTAATCAATTAGTATTAGATAGCCAAAGATTCTTTAGAAAAGACTTTTTATGAAATTAAACCAGGTAAAACTTTTTGACTTGAGTTCTGGATAGAGCATATTGACAGACGAAATTGTTTTTTTTTCTTAAATGCAAAATATTTATATTCTTTTTTTACAACTTTGATATAATTCCTGCTCTAAGGGGGTCACTCTGTCAGCTAAAGGAATGTTTTACAGTCTCTATACTCCAGTTAACGATTAATCGATTCCTAAATTAGTTGACTATTTTAATAATCGATCAATCACAATTAATCTGATTAATCGTTTCAGCTGAACTAGTCTAATTCCAGCTAAAACCATGGGGGAAAAAAACCTAAGCCTTTGACCTTTTTAGCTATTCTCTTATAAGACATTTTCACAAAATAAAAGATGAAGTTCCAGTGATTTATTTGCTGGCATCCAACCTAGTTTATGAAATAAAGGTCCCATTGTTCAGACTGAAAAAAAAAATGGATCAGGTGTGCATTAAGATTAAAGTTTAAACTAATAAAAAAAATAACAAGGGTTGCACAGATTAGAAAATAAGGGCAGATATCTAATATTAATTTTGTCCTTCTAGTTGCTAATTGCTGTAGACCACCGCTTCCCTTTGAACACCATGAACAACGCTGCAGACATTGCTTCCCTACTTCAGGTAAACGCCCCAATCAGTCACATGACCAACAAAAACTACCACATGACCAATCCCCTCCACCTCCCCTGCTGAAACATTAACTTTATGGAAATATTGTTTGTTAATATCAACCTCATTTTACAAATTGGACCGATACAGATATTAATTCCAATTATATCGGGCATGCATAAAAAAAAAATGATTATAAAACTGTCAGCATGTATTAACATTGTCATAAAGGTAGTAATCATCATAGAATATAATATATTAATAATTTTGTTAAGACTTTAAATTAGATAAAGCCTGGAATCATACATTTCCATGTGAAAAAATACAGACCTATTCCATACTTGTAGTTTTGGTTTGGTTCTGGTTTTGCTAAATAAAACAGCGATTTGAGCTTTTCTATCAGATCGATTTAAGCCTCTAACTCATATTTCTATTCTATCCATGTAAAAAACAAAGATCTGATGATTTTAGTTGATCCACAGTCTGAAAAAATAACCCCAGAGAGCGTGTGTGGAATAGAGCCTGGAGCTCTGGGTGGTCTTACTGCTGTACCCGGCTTTGTGCGTCTCCTTGGGTTTGCTGCTGGTTTGCGTGAGGGCCTGCTCCTCCTGACTGAGCTCAGGCTTCAGACTGAGCTGTAAGCTCTCAGCAGACACCAGCACTGTCCTCATGGCTCCTGCTGCCTCAGAACGCAAGGACGACAACCCTCCGTTCATCCCGGCTTTCCCCTACAGCAGTCCTCTCACGGACTCCGCAGCCTCTGCTGGATGTAAATCCACAAAACCAGCGGCAGTGCCGTCCCAGTCAGACTCCTTCAGGCCGTGCGTCGTGTTTGTTCTTCAGAATCAATTTAAAGTTGTCTTCTTTTCACAAGAGGCTAAGTCAAAAACAGCAGAAGCTCCACAGACTTTGTCAGTCACCTCTCTCTTCCTCTTCTTGTGTGCATAAAAAAAGTCACAAGATTCCCCCGTCAAGCAGCTAATGGCAAGTCATCCTTACGCCTGAGGATAGTGTAGCTCTTTCCTAATGCTGTCCCCTCCTGCTGGTCAGATGTCATTCAAGCATTTCTTCTCCCTGCTAACACATGGAGCCCTTTCCTATGGAAAGCCAACCACCTCACCTGCCTCCTGGCTTTGAATGTGACTCAGCAGCACTTCCCTCTAGGGGAAAAAGGAGGGCCTTATCTACACTGGTGGGTAAACACCAAGCCACTTTTCCCTCACCACCACTGCACAACAATCCACTTTAGGCAGACACCGCCAAGCCTGCATACCCAGCCAAGTTTGGCAGGCAAGGCCAACAGGACAGGCCTTTAATCAGAGATAACCGAACCAGAATGAATGTCAGGAAATAGCCTTGAAGATGTCGAGCACAAAAGAATGATTTTTTTTTTTTGCAAAGGGAGAAATCTGTCCGCAACATTTTAAACCCTGATTGTTTTCCACAAGAATAAGAATAAAGGTTTAAATAGTTTGGACTTCAGACCTTCCTATTCTATTTTACACATTTTCAATATGTTTTAAGTATGTGTTAGCTACTTTAGTTGTATTTTTTGTTATGCTAAGTTTCAGTTATAATTTCAGTCTTTTATTGAATACTAACCTACTGGGGTCAATATCAAAGAAAAATAAAAAATATAAACAAAATCTCCAATCAGGACAGACCGCTGCAGCAACTTAAGTGACCTGACTGCTGTACCTGTTATCTGTTGTGTAATGTGGGTGGTAATTAGTCACATTTATTCAACTTCCGAAGGGGGGAAAAAGGAGTTTTCTGCAGAAACCTAAAAATTACTAGGGGTGTAAATAATAATCATTTTGCATCTGCAGGAGTATCGATTCATGTTTTTTTTTCTTCCGGTCTATTTTTATCCATTTGCTCCTGGACGTAATTCTGACTCCCGTGCTGCGGCGGCGCTAAACCTATTTTTCCCCTCCTACCTCACTTCCTTTAGTCACTACCCTCTTTCAAATTGCACACACACTCGCGTGAACACAGAGACATTATTATTCAGTGAAGGAAGTTTTTATAGGCCTAGGTGGAGTACTACTTTGCTACTTCTGTTATTTGCTGTTGTTTCTCAAATAAAATGCATAATGATATTACAGATTTCATTAATTTATTTAAAATTTGAAACATTGTCTAGCGTGTAAGGTAAAAAAAAAAAAATTAACAAATTAATAGAATCAAATCGTATTGTGGTGTATTCTCGTGGAGTATCGAAAATAATCAAATCGTTTGGTCAGGAAATCGATACTGAATCGAATCGCCACGACGGGTGTGATTTACACCCTTAAATATTACAACAATATTATTTAATCTTACTGTTAAATATTGCTTCCTTTATTCGACAAAAATTGGCTTCTTTTAACTAGGGTTGTTTTAAAAACAAAAAAACAAAAATAAATTTTGGACCAACTCACATAATTCCTAAAGACTGATTTATTTAAAAATAAATAATAATTATCACCGTCCTTAAAGCCACAATTAAATGAGCTATTTATGCAATACTGGTATCAATATGTTACACAACCTGTAGGCATGTTATTAAGGTTACATCTAAAAAAGAAAAGTTTAATAGCCGAAAAACAGCTTAAAATCAGACCAAATCAAAAAGAATTGCTCCTAAATCTTAGGAATTGGAATCAAATTGATTGTTGACATAGGAATCGACACCTAGCCCTTGTTTTAACCATGAATGCAGCACAGACAAACATCTAAAACCAATACTACACATGCTCAGTTGTTTTCTTATTACATTTATCTTAATACTAAATCCAATATTATCAGTTTCTCAGTACTTGAGAAGCCATTTTCAGATCATTTTTCCACCTACTTTTTGTATAACTTTGAAGTCATGCTAGTACTGCTGCTCTTACTTTGGAAAAATGTTTGGCTAATCTGCATCCAATGTGTTTAATAAAAAACACATCAGTACACAGCTGCACTGAAAACAAGAAAATAAAAAGGTTACACAGACAAAATATGCAACTAGGCAACCAATTACTTTCCTAATCCTCCTGGCATAGAAACCACAAAAGAAATGTTGATTACTCATCTAAAACGTGGCAAAAACGCACTTAGTCAGCCTGTGATTGTGCAATTTGTCCTACTTAGAAAGATGAGAGGGTCTCATTGTCACATTGACAGATAAAAAATAAAAAAATCTCAATACTTTAGAGCGTAACCTTCAGTGGTAATTACAGGGGTCTACAGTTTCTGTCAGTTTCCATCAGGTTTGCTGAGACTGAAGCTGCTACTTTGGTCCATTCCTCCATCAGATCTCCTCTAGGGCAGAGATATTTTGGTGCTGTCGCTGGGAACCACAGACTTTTGAATTCCTCCACAAACTTTCCATCTTAGGCTGAGGTGTGGTTGATGGATAGGCCCCTCCAGGACCTCTTTTTAACAGAGACACTCATTGTCCTGCTCAAAGACACAGCCATGTCCTTTCCTCAATCCTGACTGATGCAAGAAGGTTTGGGCTTCACCATTCATTCTTCCCTGACCACAGATGAATCTTCCTGACCCCTTTGCAGAAAAATATCCCAAAACACGATGCTTTAATGCCAGTGCTTCACAATAGGTGTTCATGGGATGCAGCTCAGGATATCTTCTTCCTCCAAACACACAAAAAACATTCTTTTTGGTTTCATCTGACCACATGATGCACAATGTCATTACCTGGATATGTATTTTTCCTCATATAGTCTCTCATAGTTAATGAGTATCTATGATATTATCTAGAGCCCTTTCTTTAATCTTTGGAGAACTTCCACAACAGGTTGAATAAATAGTTTTTTTGCCCAGCGTTATAAGTCTTGGTCATCCTTTACAGAGATGGGACGACATTCTTAGCCAATATTAGCATTTTTTTACCGTACTTGCTTTTAGATCCGACATGTGTTTACCAATTTAGCAGTAATGCCTTGAGACAACCTCAGGCCCATGAACTACCTCTCCCTCTGTTTGCTGCAGATGTTCTTTTTTAGTTATTTTTTGTTTTAAATTGAGACTTGTGCAACATTTGTTATCGTTGTGTCATTTTTAAAATGCAAATGAAGGAAAAATTATTTCTAAAGAAAAAAGGAGATATCAGGGGACCAGTTAAAATTTATATCAAAATAACTGGTACCAGTATATGTTGAATGGGAAAAATGGAACGACTACAGACGCAAGGAGAATACCTTTCTTGTATCCAGATAAATATGGTCATGGTTGTCCAACATTGTATATGAAGTTGAATGTATTGTTGCCTCTCCACTGTATGTGTTCAGAAATGTTCAATAAAAAATAAGTATATAAAAAAATAATAATAATAATAATAACTGGTATAGGCCTTAAAAATCCTGTGTCAGATCTTTAATCTTTTACAGAAGCTGAAATCTATGACAAAAAAAATGTACCAGACTCTTAGTAAAGACACAAACCAAATCATTAGAGCTTCCATGTTTTAGGTTGATGATTGTCTCCCCCTAGTGGTCTGGAGAAATCAAGCTATGAGGAGTTTGTCTGCAGCTTTTTCACCTTGCAGTTTCTGCTACTTGCAGCATTTTTTCTTTCCATGTGTTCTTTCAGCCACAGTACCAACTGATGTTGTCAAGTTCAGGTGATTTTCTACTTTTTAAACTAAATAAAGTATAAATATTAGTGAAAAAAATATCTAAACACATAAGGTTTTACTTTTCTGCCACAAAATGAAGATTTGTGAAAGAATTATTCAATAAATACTAGCTAAACATCTGCTAGGTGATGTAAAAATCGGCTTATATTTTTATTTAAACATGTTCAAAAGATCAACTGGGCAACACTGGGTAGTACTAATCAGCTTATCCCAACCCCACAAAGAAAAGAAGCAAAAGATCCACACGTTTCTGAGGATATGCAGACCTAGACCTCCCAAAGGTGTCAGTTAAGTTCTTTCAAACATACTCATCCATGTCTTTATGGGCACAATTATGCAAGAGCAGCAAAGGACCATCATCACCAAACCGTTCTCACAGAGTCAGGAGCATGACATTTTCCATAATGTCTTAATCTCTTTTTACCGAAATTACCATCCTTCACAAAAAGCAGATTAGCAAGTGTTCTTCTCTTTGTCACTTCCAAAACTAACTGGTCAAATGTAATTTTCCACTATGGAGAATGTATGTCCACAGCTCTGGATCTAGAGGCACTATGCTTTACTGCTGCAGCTGAACCTTTTGCATTGCAAATGCCTTAGATCACGCTGCACTAAGAAACCCATTCCATAAAGTTCTCTAGCCACCGTTCTGATGCAAATCTTAAGGTCTTTGGAGGTAAATATTTAGCTGCTGACCTCTGGAATTTTTACTACAACACTTTTCTACCATGACTGACATTTTCATCCATGACTGGGGTCCTGTCTTTCATCAGCACTTTTACTTTCTTGTTACAATACTAGAATTCACTTAGTTTGTGGAAGAAACTCATTAAGAAAAAAAATATTCTATAGAATTACTCTAATCCTCACTAGCTGGATTTTAGCCATTTGTAACCACTGAGGTCAACAGATAGCTATTAGCAATTAATGATCTCTCAAGCAGGAAAACCAGGGGGAAAAAAAGAATATTGTTACAGGTCGAGGTTCTTAAAGAGAATCTGCAAAAAAAGGGGTATCAAGAGCAAAAAATTTCTGTGTTAAGAAAACTCTTAAAGTTCTGGTAAAAGATTTCTCTTCCCATCATGTATTCACACTAGGAATGGGAGCGGTTTATGAAAACCGTCGAACCGTTTGGTTCGAACTGTCACCGATTCGGTTGGCGTGTGTTTGGATTCGGTTCATCGCGCTGCTCCTTTTTCTCATAAAGCGGCGTTTACACTCCAGAGCAGAAGGTGGCGGTACTGCAGCCAAAGCCAACCACCAGTAGTAAACAAGAAGAAGCAGCGAAGCAGCTTAGCCGGGTGTAGCAGAAAAAAAATCAGTTGTTGTGGAGAATTTGTGGGTGGGTATGGTGAGTGGGAAAGAACAGGAGTTGGAAGGCGCCAGCAGCACTTTATAGATTTGCTGTATGGGGCGCTTTGCATTTAGAGTGACCTACGATGGCGGTAGGAAAGAAAGTTGTGGATAAAAGTGCAACAGTGTGCAAGCATTGTGCAACATGTTTTGTTTATGCTAACAGCAACATGACCAACATGTCATACTAACCCCGAAATCCCTCACACTCCGTCAGCGCTCCGCCCCGCTGCGCTCCAGACCGCCGGCTGCTCAAAGCAAAACCTACAGCCTCCACTGAGGCTCCCGTCCGCTCCATGCTCTGAGTTCCTTGAAGATCGTAGACCGCATGCGTGAGATGATTAAATTCAAAGCAGCAACATTTTGGATTTTGTGAACCGTTCCACCCCTAATTCACACCAAAAGCAAAACCTGTGAAAAATTAACCAGACAATAAGCCAGAAGTTCACCTGGTCAGCAAAATAGGCTGAGCATCTATAATTAAATTGGCATGATTGAATTTAATGCCAAATCTTTTTTTACCACTCGAAGAAGTAAAATTTATGTTCATTTCACATTCCCCTTTCCTTCTGACCTTCAAATAGTATCTTTTAAAAACAATTAAAGTTTCCTTCAATGTTTCTTGCCGTTAAGACGAGGAAAAATGTGACCTGTGATCAAACTTTGTCACATTTAAGGCTTTAACTAATGATTATTTTGCTAATCGCTTTTTTCTGTAAATAATGTTTTTAATTCATTAATTACCAGATGGCAAGACGTACCTTAAATAAGAATTAATGCAAAATTTAAAGAAGGTGAAGCTAAAGCTCTGCCTCATGAGGAGTTCTGGAGAGAGGATACTCAGACCAAACAGGTTTTAAATCTTAAATGCAAAATGTTTCAATATATATATATATATATATATATTTTTCCCCCATCTTCCTTTTTAGGAAGCAAAACATCTTCTAACTTGGAAACAAAGTCCAGTGGATTGCTTTTAAAATTTTGGAATGACTGTGACCTGGATGACTGAGAATCTTCACCAGCATATTTTATCTTTTTTACAATTTTGACATAACTATTGCTCGGAGTGGCATCCTCTCTCAGCTAATGGCTTGTGTTAAGAGTATGTATATACCTGTTAATCAATTACTGAAAAAGCTGAGGAGTATATTATTAATTAATTAATTAATCCGATGAACTGTTTTAGCCATGTCACATCTATGAGTGTCGATCATGAGCATCTGATTTTGTATAATGTGTTTGTGGGTTGCAGGACCATGGATGGGATTCAAACCAAGACCTTGCTGCAAAGCAATGTCGTTTTAAGTAAAAAAAAAAATAAAAAAATGGGAACAGAACACCTTGCTTGTTCAGCCAGGCCAACAATTCCCTCTAACGACCCCCCTTTCAAAGACATAGATAGGTGTCGGGTGTTACAGGCTAACAAAGGAGCCGTACAACCCCCATTTCAAAGGGACGGACCCGTTCATCTGTTTTGATTTGCATGTTTTCTAAGCCAAAACAAGGCTTTGTTTTTTGTCCACATGATAAAGCCTCAAACTAAATGCTATTTCTGACATTTTGAACTGAAAGAGCTTCCTGAATGGGAAGCGAAAAATCTTAAAACTTGGAAAAAAGGCCCATTGGATTGTTTAAAGCTACAGTGTGTAATAATTACAGGGATATACAGTCAGAAATGTAATATATTATACATAACTATGTTATTTATCATCATCTACGAGCTCAGCCTCTTAACCTTAATATTTGGCGTTGCCTTAGAATTCGTTATTTATAATTACATAGGCGCGGGTCTCGCGCAGCCATGGAGGCGAACATCTTTGCGCTACGGCAGCGCAGAGCCAACAAACTAGCGATTGCGAGATCGCCCATTACGCTCGAAAGTAACTACGGCAAGTTGAGAGAGATGAACTGAGACGGTACTGAACAATAGATGGCAGTATTAAAATTATCTATGTAAATAAACCTCATCACCTGAGAAGGTAGGTGATGCGGACGTCGTGGAAGACAGTTTGTCCCGTAACGCTCGCCGTACTGTTTAGGGGGAGAAGCGGTGGGGTTGGAGATGTTCATGTTGCTGCGGTCTGCATACTGGACGTTAGATGTCGCTAAAAATTACACACTGTAGCTTTAACTAATTTTGAAGTAAAAAAATATATAACAATGAAGACATTGCAAATTGATCAACAATGACACACACACTTGAATGGAATATATTTCATAATCTATCTAACAGAACATGTAGTCACAATATCTTTCAAGCATTTTCTTCCTGCTACAATAATTTTTTTTATTCTCTTGTATGATTTAATGAAACAATCTAACAAATTTCTTTGTCCCTGGTTCAGCTTTCTGCTTTTATCCTGTCCAATAGTGGCATAATGTATCACCGATATATTGTCCTGCACTGTCATTTAGTAGAAAAACCCATAAAAAAGCCATTTCTAGATTGCACCAACTACTGGCCAATTCATGAATTCCAAGTGTTACAAACTGGAATGTCACATTCTTATGTCAGCCATAGACTCATGGCAGCAGAAACAAATGATGTTTGCCCAAGATGTTAAAGGTTACAGAGGGATAAAAGCAAAGATGAGCGGAAAAGAAGAACAGAATGCAACTGCACAACCTCAACGATCCTCATTCAAGAATTCTATGCAACAAAACAAAAAAACTGAAAGAGTTTGAAGGGTGCTTCTTTACAAAGCATATATAACAAAACATATCCATTCAAATAGGAAAAAAATATGCTTGAGTAAGTTATAAATAACTACAAATTAGGTTTTGTCCCTAAACAGCAGATAAAGACAAAGTTACAGTACAAGAATGGAAGACAGCTACCTCTACTGGTAGAGATGGGAAAACAGGGACATTATTAACATCCTTGTATTTTTGTCTGGGTGTCTCAGCTAGCCGGAGGATTCCCCAACATTCCAGCTGGTGAGGCCTGAGCAGTCACATGAGACAGCTTTAAAAGGTTATTTTAACAAAGCACTGCTGGATAAAATACATATCCTGCCAGCTTGAGTCTGAAGGCAACACATACCAAAGAAAATTTGTTTTAAAAAGACATTAAAATGCTCTCAACTGAAGGGACACATTCTGAAAACAAAAAAGTCAAAACTAAACTAAGTGAAAAGCTTAGTTGCTTTATTTTTTGTAAACGCATGCTTTGACTTCAATTTCAAAACTTTACAAAACAGCAAGAAAGTTAAATACAAGTCAGTTTTTTTTTTTAAACAAGTTTCTTCACCCCTGTTTTAAGTAATTAAGACAATCTACCAACAGAAGAAGCTAATTTTGGCTTAAAATTAGAAAAAACTAACTCTACAGTTGTATTTAAAGTGCATAATATCTAATAATCTTATCTTAAGGGCAGAAATACTATTTTCATCGTCATCTTATTTAATCTGTTCAAATTAAACTTATTTTAAGAAATCTTTACATCATTTAGATCGGTTTTTCCATTGATCACAAACTCAAACCACCAAGGTGATTAAATCAGGGCTTAAAAAGGCAGAGATGTAAAAGTTAATTAAATTCATGATCTGCCTGCCTCTGGTGGCAGCTTTCTGCCCCGAGGCCCAACAACAGAGGCTACAACATGCAGCCAATAGAAGTCGGCTTTCTGGAAACTAAATTATATAAACCGACACATTATAATGTAAGCTTGGGCAGCAACAAAACTTAAGAATAATCGCTGAACTTTTACTAAAACAATCAAAGATTTTATCTCTGTAAAATGATCAAAAATTGTTTTGTTTTTTTTACAGCTCATTATTAAAATGTATCACTTGGGAGTCAATTTTAGACTAGTAGAAAGAGATTTATCAGTTTAGATAGACTTAATGAATGGAGGGCAGAGTAAATCTAAGGGAACTCAGCAGATTCCAGTCTCTTGTTGTTATTGGTGCATCTCTATTTGGATCAATGATACAATGAGACCTAGAGAAGAACACATAGATGCCACCTGTCCCTTAAAATACATTTTTATTTGGCAATTAAACCTCGTGTCTTGTACTGAACCAGTAAGCAGTTGAACAATGTGGTCAGATGCAATACGGACAGGTGCGTCTGACCTTAATGTGTACAAGCATCAAAAATGAAGCAGCATGTGCTTTGCAGTGTGAAAGTAGCATAACACTTTCCGATTGTTTGAATTAACCTGTGAAACGTAATATTGTAGCTGAAAATGATCTCATGTCTTCCTTATTAAATATCAACCTCTAGTCAAGCACACATACTTCTCATATTTAGGACAAAAATAGTGTTGTAACAAAGACAAACTGTTAGCTTCATTCCACCTCAACATGCAGAAAATGGCGTTTCAGAGTCTACATTTCGAAATTTTCCATGGAAGGATACCCCCAGACCCCCCTACAAATCCTAAGGGTGTGATACATCTAGGTGTACATCCTATGAAATATTCCTAGCTAAAAGCCTGCTGCTGATGGAAGAAACTAACTGATTTGTCACATGGGTGAGTTGTAATATTTCTCTTTTATAATATACTTCCAAGTCGTAGGGAAGCTGCTGTTCCAACCATTACAGTTCCGAATTCTCCCGAGTGGTGCCCGACTTTACACGAGTGAAAAAAGTGAATGTGATTGGTCGATATCAAGGGGGCGAGAGGTTCGCAAGCAACTTTGGTTGTGGCCGGTTGGTGTAGCGAAGCATCTTGCTAACCAGTTAGCAACTTAGTGCTAGTAGGTTCAATGGGACCAAGTAGCACTCAATTTGTGACTAAGAAACGACACTGTCAAGGAACGCATAATGGACAGCGGAAACATGCAAGAGGAGAGTTTTATGTCGGAGGTCGCGGGATGAGTCTCCTCCATCATACATTTTTTATTTAGAGGGGCTGAAAAGTGGGGACGGTGTTGTTGAGAAGAGGACGCCAGGGCGCGCAGAAGCTTGGTTTGGTGTAGAAGGCTTGGCAGTCGTACATGTTTGAACCCTTGCCTTAGCCTGATAAATCAGATTAAATGTGAGATTAAATGTGTAATTTAATCTGGCCCGGACGAATGAGACATTGGAAGATTGCTGATGAGAACAACCCATTTTTTTCAAACCATGTCTGTGCCTATTGGCCAACGCCCTGACCAATGAGAGCAACTGACTGTGACGTAGTAAGCCGCATACAGAAAGCTGGTGGGGAGTGTAAACAAACAGCCTGTCGGGTAAATGTATGCGATACGCCCCCTTCTCAAAATGAATGAGCATAGAGCCTCTTCCTGCTCACGTTTCAACAAAACCCCAAGTTTTATCCTTTCCAAAAACTGATTCCAAAGCTGAGTCAAAATTCCGCATCAGAGCCAGCGGGTCCTTCGCCAATAACACTATGCTATGCGGTAGAGGGTTGCTGCAGACAGCTCGCCATTAGCCCTTCAGAGCTCCGCTGGTTGCGGTGGTCCTCTAAACTTCGGAATTGTTTTTTTAATTATGCATTAAATCTGTAAATGGACCATATAGTGACGCTTTAAAGTATGATATTCTCACCTCAAATGATCTTAAAACGTACTTTTATTGAACAACAGCAACAGAAAAAAGAACTTTTAACTTTCAATGGAGCTCCATTGAAACCTGCTGGTGCCGCAGTGCATGCTATTGTTGTGCTTTCTCCAGCGTCGTGCAGCTTTGTCTTCACGCTCTCAAAATCCCGCCCACTTTGCATCCAGACCTTCATAACACATCTCTGCGTTGTGATTGGCCTGCCAGTTCTAGGGCCTGGGGCAGTGATCAAAAATTATTTTGGCCGCTGGTGGGTGGGGCTAGTTTACTAGGCTACCCTTGCCTCGCCTGGGATGAAACTCAATGGGAAAGTAAACAATGATTCTTATTTCATATGAATCAAGATGCTATGACCCAAAAAAAATTGATTGACAGATGACCATTAATATATGATTGCATATATTAATGCCTGGATAAGATAATGAAAAAAAAAACAGATTTTAAGAATTTTTTTTAAATGGAAATTTTCTAAATTTTGGGACAATATCGTCTGATAAAGAGTACAATTATATACATGTTTAAGCCAGAAAAATGTTAAATTTAAATATGACTTCCCTACAACTTTCAACAACTGTTGTGAAATCACAGTTGGCTGCAAGCTTCAGTCCTAAGATAAAAACCTTAGGAAAGTGTATAAGAATTCATTGTAACTGGCCCCCCTCGCCCTGTAGATTTAATCTAGAACCGCACCTGCACACACGGATAATTAAAATTAATGCAAAAGAGACAAAAAACAGACAAAAAAATCACCACTGCTTACTTGTCTCTGTTAGATCAGGAGTCGGCAACCTTGACTTTAGTATCCCAAATGATGCACCGTTGCCCATTTTGTTTCATCTTTTTTTATTTGCCTCCCCTTTGTAGGATAAATAGAATAGAAAACCCCTTTATTTTCCCACAAAGGGGGAAATTCTGGTGTTACAGCAGCAACAGGTTATAGAAGAAAAATGGTAACACAGATATAAACCTTAGAAAAGTGTATAAGAATTCATTGGGGGGTTTTTTTTGTCCTGTGCCCCCAGATAGATTTAATCTATAATCGCCCCTGCACACACGGATATTTAAAATTTATGCAAAAGGGACAAAAACAGACAGAAAATCACCACTACTTACAGTCAGACAAAAACTGACCACATGCTAAAGTGGCTGCAGAGAGCAGAGGCCATATAAGAAAGCTAAAAACACAATATATGAAGATGGAAAGGCTCATTTAGGTCAACTTTCTTCATTTTCTTGGTCTTAATAAGATCAAAGGGGGGGTCAGTTGGGGTCACGTGAGCAGCCAAAGTCTGAACTGATGCTGAACAATAAAGAAAGAGCAGCTAGCCGTTTTTTCAGCTTCTTTATCGAAGCTGGAGGCTAACAGCCGCAGCACAGACCCCCTAACTTTAAAGATGGAGTTGGCTTACTTTTTAAAGTCGGCGCTGAAAAGTCCAAAGGCAGCCCCGGAGCTGGAGGAGGTCGGGGTGGTCTCCTGCCCCGCTTCTACCGCAGCCTCCGCTCCTCCCTGCTGGTCGTTGTACAAAGCTGTGGTCGACATGACTTCGCTTCTAGAGAGAAAAACTTACTGTTTTAAGAGCTTAAAACTCCTCATTAACCTATCAGGAAAAGCTCGCTTTGAAAGTTTGAGCAGAGCTAAACTTCTACCAGATTCTTCACAACTTTTCTTTTTTCCTTTTACACGCAGAAGCGGAAGTGTGAGTTGGACAAGTTGGCGTCACATGACTGCTTCAGCTGCAGCCCGACCATAGATGTAGAACGACTAGAAAACGCTACTGGCAAAACAAATATGTGGGGAATTAATTCAATAAGGTTTCAATTCGGTTTATTTATATAGCGCAAAATCACAACACGTGTCATCTTGAGGCACTTTACAGTTCACCAGATCATACAGTCAAATTGATTTAAAGTTTTCTATTTAAGGAAAACCAGTTGATGCAATCCTTCACACTAAGCATGCTTGTAGCGACAGTGGAGAGGAAAAACTCCCTTGTAACAGGAAGAAACCTCCAGCAGAACCGGTATTGTAAGCAGAGACTGCAGTTCCTTAGGGGCCCCCGACCTCTTAGGGGCCCCGTCACTGACACCTGGTGGCCCCCCAACGCATTTGTGGACTAGGACGCCCCCTTGCAGATGTAATAGTGCAAAAAAATTCCTCTTGCACCCACCTGATACTAGGTTACCTGACCGGACCGTATTAATACCCCAACACATGCCAGATTTCAACATGATGGTGAGCCATTTAAACACGACACCAATAGCAAAGCAGACAGTGGTACTTTTAATTACTATGTTAATAACTGTGTATATTTCATTAGATGGTTGCTAGCAACCATTAAAAGGTAATGCATCTAAAGCTAACTCAACTACAGAAAAATGAAAGTAATAAACTCACCTGTTGAGTTAGTGTTAGCTTGCATGACCGGCTCCCGTGATGCTGGTTTTCCTTCTGTATGAGCGCCACAAGCGTCATGTCACATGACTAAGGAAAACGTAATGGGATTGGCTGGGTGTTGGACACCACAATCCATTGCTAATGTCTGTGACCTGAAGTAACCCTTCCCTTTCTACACTGAATTTAGACACCATAATTTAAGACAGTGAAATAGAGCCAGTTGAATCTCAGGAGGCTGAAAATATTGAGCTCTTTTAACACTAAAAAGTTAAACTGAAAAATAAGTATTGAAAATGTAATCACTTTGAAATAGTAATGTGAATTTTTAGCTTGAAGAGAAAATAACAAATGAAATTTCAACTGTGTAGAAATAATGACAATTATTTGTTTTTTAGGTCAAAAAATGTGTTCAGAATATATTTTAACACCTGAAACAGTAAGTACAAAACATACAAATATTTAAACTTTAGTAGCATATTTAATTCAAATCTCCCAGTGACACAGATTTACTTCCATAAAGTTACTATCTCATGAGATAGTATCTAAAAATAATGGGATACTATCTCATTATAATAAGAAAGTATCCCATTATTTGTATCTCTTTTTTTTTTTTTTAAACAGTGGCAGAAACGGGCTTCCATATTTTTGGGTCCTTCTGCGCGCTTTGACGTTCATTTACTTCCGCCGTGGGAGTGACGTGTCGTCGTGTCACGCGCGACCCGCTGGCCAATCCTCGGTGGAAACAGTCAACACTTCGCTTCACCTCCACCTGTCAGCTGTTGCTTCAAAGCGAGTCCCCCGGCTTCCAGGTTTCTCCCTCAAAATCAACCCAAACCGCGGACATATTCGGAGAAGTGAGCGGAAGCAGCGTGAAGCTGTCCGTCCAACAGAACAATGTCGGATTTCGACAGCAACCCTTTCGCCGACAACCCGTTTCAGGTAACGCAGCCTTGCTAGGTTGGCTGCTGTAGCTTTAGCCGTTGGGTTCATACAAAATTCATAGCTATTTGGCAACACTTAGACAGAAAAGTCTTATTCTGGCTGAGTTTTATTAAGATATATTAAAATACTAAAATAAAAACCAACTGAATGTATTCAGTCCAGTTTAGTTGTCACTTTATTTTAGCTTCCATTCACCGTAAATAATGTAAAGCAGGTGTTAGCTCTGTTCAAACTGCGCACTTACTTTTCTACGTTGACCCAGCTGAATGACTCATTTCTAAACTGCATTATATGCTTGTTTATAAACTTTACAAGCTATCACCACGTGAGTGATAAATAGGCAGTAATGAGAGCATAATGGTCCACATTTTTTTCCTTCTTAGCAAAATGTCCTCTTTCTTTCTCAGCTACAGACAGCCTTCTGTCTAATGGGGACAGCATGCATTTGATCATGTGCTCTTTGGCCTCTAAACTCCACTCAGTCATATCTGATGTAGTGATCATGCACACAGGAGGCATCTTTCAGGAACTGAAACCTGAACCTGAATTTATCTAAAACAAATTCATCACCCTTTAAAAAAAAAAGGCCCCAAAGGGTTTATTTATAGAATAACCTGGTTTGTATGTTGAGTGACACATTTTTATGTGCAGATGTTTTAAGTGCAGATGAGCTCATTTAAATATTGGCTCTAATTTTTGAAGTAACTTGAAATTTTACACAAAAATACAATTCCACCTAAAAGTACATTTTAAAAGATAATGCATATAATGTAAAGCAAGTGTTAGCTTATCTATCTGCACATGTAACTAGTTAGGACCCACTGGTTATAATGTAAATGAGCAAAATGGTTTACCATATTTTGTTAAAATAACTCTAGTTTTTCGGTGTGTTCACAAAAAAGCTGAAAAGAATTATCAAACATGACCAGTTTGCTTTTATAAAAAGAAAATACAGATATTATTCCTACTGCTTAATAGGGGTGGGTATTGCCAAAGAAGTCATGATGCGATTTCTATCACGATGCATCACCATACTTAATATATTTTGATGCATCACGATATTTTCACTGAACACTGTAAGAAAAAAGTACAGCCATTACCAGTGGCTGACTTGCTGTGCATGATCTGGATAGTGTAAACAATTAATACAAGCTGAAAGCAACTGAATTCATACATTGCTGTATTTATTGAAACGACTTTTGGAGGTATTTCCATGAAAAAAAATACTGGACACACCTATTACTATTACTGGAGCGGTCACACAGGCAAAAAGTGCTTAGGATTTATTAAACTTGAAAATGAAATGAAAACATTCAAATGTGACATTTCCCCTTTTGCAATCGACGTGCCTTAGATGCATTTTTGTTTTACCTTTTTTAAAGCCAAAATGCATCCAAATATGTTGCAAGCTTGAAATGTAGTATCCTGCGGCCAGAAACTCTAATGACACTAGGCAGCTGGTGTTAACACATCCGCAGCGACATCTACTAGACTGGAAGTTGTATTCCACTTGTTTTTGGCTGATGATCCGCCAACCATTCACGTATTTTATTTATTCGTTTTTTTTATTAAGAATCGATACTTGGCATCCATAATCAATGCAGTAGATCACAAAAATTAGAATTTCATTGCATCGTCATGACGATTATTTTGCACACACCTACTGCTTAATGAATAATGGGAGTAATATGAGTAATATTGGTCATTACAGCTATATGAATTGTCTATGTTTGTTCTTTGCTTACTAATATAGCTTAAACACCGTTAGCGTAGCTTTTTTTCTGTGCAGAAGTTTCTCATTTTGCTCTTTATAGAGTATAACAAACATAACAAACAGCTGTGGTGTTTTGATGGAAGTGTTTGACAACTCTGCTTTAGTCTATACTGCATTGCCGTCTGGATTTTTACAACTAGAAATATTTAAAATATCTGATTTTTGTCTTTCTAATGAAGGGAAAAGTGTTTATCTGTCTTTCAGCCAGCTGTGCGGCAGTGCTGGTCCTCATTTATTCGTAACATTTCAATAAATGAACTTAAAACCATAAGAATGATGAAATGTTTTCACACTTTTACCTTTATGCCCTTTGCTGGGGACATATTGACCATGTTTTACTTAATGAAACAAAGAATAACAGCAACTGTTTTGTGATTTTCTGATTTGTATACTATTCATTAACAGTAGAAAGTGTACTCTGGCGAAGCAGTGTTAGCATTCAGAGCGAGGAGCAGTAAATCATTCATGGGTCTTATTTCCATTCTGACCTGAGCGCTGATCCTGTGCTCTCCTGCCTCTTTTTGCTCCTTTGCTGGCTCACACCACATGCCTAAGGAAGCTCTGGGTTCCCTTTCCTTTCTTGGAGTCATCATCAATACTTCATGGATTCATATGGTGGCCCAACTGGTAACATATGGGACAAATAAGCCCTCCAGTCCTTGAATGCTTTGTCCTACTTCTAAGAAAGTGGGATAATAACAGAAATTAGGCTCTTGTGTCAGTTTTAATATGCAGACATCCCATCTAAACCATCTTCAGATTAATCAGACGGTAGGAACTTGTTAGGAATATTTGCATGGCTGGTTATCCTGCCATAAAGTTAGTGCATACTTTTCTTCGTTTTTATTTTCTAATTGTGCTATAGCCCTTGTTGTGATGTTTACATGGTAATTATTCACAAAGAAGACAGAGGTAGGCTTTTACCAGCTCTTCATTTGAAGGGCCAATTAATTTTAATAATAATGGTTAAAGAATGCTGTTTATTTGCATATAGTACATGGAGACTGGCATTAAATTTTAAGCGAAACATACACTGAAATATTAATGGCCCCAGGTCTGATGACGACTGGTTTGCATGTGTGTATCTGCGGAAGAGCTGATCAGAGACATTTCAGAGTGTGAGAGGTACAGAGAGGACGGGATGAGGCTGGCGCTTCAGGAATAACACAGATTGGATGTTTAATAAACGCCGCAGTTTGAATGAAATTAGTGCAAGGCTAACGGATACTGATGGTAAGCTTATTAGAAAAGTAAATATTCTAGATGTTTCTTTATCTCTTTTTCTATTTTGATTTAAGTCATTTAAATGTATTTATTTCGTTAAGGCGTTAAGGATTTGCTCTCCTTCTTCATATCAAAGGCTCGACTATTTTTAGCCGCCGTCTTGTGGAAATTATTGGGATTATCTTGTCTTTGCCAGTATTGAATTATAGGCTTGTTATATTTGAATAGAGAGCTCTCTCTAGCCCTTTATGTCAGAGTAATAATGCCGACTTTCACATTATAACAGTGTCTGAAAGCGTAAATCTAATAAAGAGGGTTACCATTCTTTGCTTTGATTTACAGCTTCAATCATTTTTTTTCTGTCTTGTGAACTTAATAAAAGTATTGCCACATGAAAAAAATGATTTCTTTCTTTTGTTCTTCAGGATCCATCAGTGACACAAGCAAGACAGACCAACACTGCAGGGTTGGAGGAGTACAACCCCTTCACAGATGCCAAACCAGTGAGTGCATGCACAGATATCATTGCATGTACTAATGAATATAAATTGATCCATTTATTTCTATTGTTTACTTGTTACATAAATACTGTGTAAAATAAACTTTAATGTTTTACATAGGGGAGAAATTGAAATTGATTTAAGCATTGACTAATCCTAATTTTTGTAAGAGACTTTATGATTATTATACTAATAAAGGTTAAAAATGACTGATAGCTGCGGAAGTAAACAGCATAAATAAAAGGAAATAACATGTGAGCTATGCTTCTATGCTTTTTCTGATAAATTTAGAAAAATCTGAATTTTTCTGTAATCATTTTCTTTGAAAATTGATAAAATATCAACTTTGGATATGAAAAAAGGCTTATCCTTCATTAGATGATCATATTCTAACAGCACTTTATAAATTCACATATTTCTACTTAATACATATATATGTTTTTATGAATTTATTTAGTCTGGTTTGCTACTTTCTCACCTTCATTTAGAAAATTTCACTAATCGGTTAATTTGTTTAGTTTTTTATATACTGACTGGATTTTTTTATAATTATATTTAATTATATTTTATAATGCATTAATATGTTGATTTTTGAATCGATCATGTTAATGGTTTCCTGAAGGAATTCATAACGTGTTTACGTTTTTCTCAGATTAGCGGAAATTTTTGTGTGTTTTTTAGACTTTAAATATAGAAAAACCTCAGATTGTGAAAACAGGTTCTGCTCCTTGACTCTTATTTACATACTTTCTTTTACTGCAGCAGCTTTATCTTATTGAAAAGTCTATCGTTAATTTCTAATGTTGTTAATTTTCTTTGTCATCATACTCAGCAGTACACTTTGTTTTGCTTCTCATCACAGTCACTAATTAACAGATAAAGAAAGATGTCCTCCGTTTGAAAAAACATTAACTTCCTCCTTTTCTTGTTGCCCACGGTGATGAATTTCTGCCTCATCACCTTACTATCTGAGTTCAACACAGAGCGTAGTGAGCGTATAATCTGACTGACAAACATTAATCGGTTGCTTCCCGTGTTGCTTCCTGTTTAGAATCCTGCCGGTACGGCGCCTAAGACTGCAGGCCCTGCGGCCGGCACGCAGCCGGCCATCATGAAGCCTTCAGAGGAACCTCCGGCGTACTCACAGCAGCAAGGACAGGTATAAAAACAACAGAAAGCTTTTTTTTTTTTTTTTTTTTTTTTTCAAGGATTAGAAATTGTAAGAATACCTCCATCATGTCATACTTCTAACCTCTCCTAGGATATCCTTCTACTGGATTGAATTCATGCTGCTCTCAATTCACTACAAGTTTCTAGTTTCTGTGGGAGCAAAACAGCCCACAGCATCATTCAACCACTTCCCTACACTTAAGAGAATAGAATCCTGAAACCTCTTTGACTTAATTATGCAGTTGTGAGGAAGCTGGTGCTGGTCCGTCTGGAGGAGGTGCTGGTTCCTCAGCTTTGAGTATGTGGCTTGCAGAACCTCAGCTGCCGCTGCAGGTCTATTACCGTAGTCTGTTCCCGCTCATGGATGTGGTCGAAGACATTGATAGGTTCTTCTGTGTCATCCATGTGGAGTTTCCTTTGTTCCTTTAACTTCAGACATGTAAACAAGGCTTCCAAATGTTTTCTTTCCTGTTGTGTCTTTTTTCCTTGCCTTTTGAATCTGTTCTCTGGACTCTGAGGAGAGCTCCTTTGACGTTACTCTATTACTAATTTGCAATGAACAATCCAGATATTTAAGGTTTTCTTCTAAAAGTGCATCTAATCACCTAATGAGGCCATTGATTGGTAGCAGCAGATGTACCTCACTTCACACCTGATTCACTAATTTGTGCCTTTTGGAATATTTTGGATCGGATACTTCATATATTTTAACTACTTTCCCTAAAGGCTTTTTTTTTTTTATTACCACAATGCTGCTGCTGCTGTTGTTGCTATCAGGATTAATGACGAGTTTATAAAATGAGAATCTAGGGAGTATTTATATTCTAATCTAGTGAAATTTTAGAAGAAAGAACAAAGCAGCTAGATAATTATGGAGGGAATTTAGTTCTATTATTATTATTACAATCAAAGAGCATTTTTTTTAATGGAAATTTAAAGAAACATGCAATTCTAGAAATGAAATAAAAAAACAAACATTTTGGAGGTTTTTGAGAGTAATTTTGCTGTTTTCTTAGATGTTTATTCTTTTCTCTCTTGTTTTCCCCACAGATTTTATATGTTTAAATTTTCTATGTTTCAAATGTTTTACCAATACATTTCTTTTTAAATGTTGTTTCACAGATCACGTTTTATTCACTTCAGGCACAATACAAGCTGTCGTCGCTAACTTTCATGCAGACCAATTGAAAGGAAAGTGAAGAGAATATGATCTCTAAAACTCATTCTGATCAAATAAATACAATCTGAATTATAAAATCTTTAAAGAATATGGAAAAAACTTGAAAGATAAAATATGAAAATTATGTGGAGAAAAAAAGGAAAGTTACTCTAAACTTTTTGATTGAAAATTTTTTTTATTGCTTTTTTCTTTTCAAATTTCCATTCACAAAAGGTATTATTTGCTTGCAACAATAATGGAACAAAATTCACTCCATAGTGATGACATTCACAGCAGCAGAAAAGCTGCGGGTTATTCCCACGACTAAAGAAAAACCACTTCGATGGTGTTGATGGCTAAATCCTGCTTGTGCTTGCAGGAGCCGTCCCGAGCGGCTGCTGAGCTGCTGAGGAGGCAGGAGGAGCTGGAGCGCAAAGCTGCAGAGCTCGACCGACGGGAGAGAGAGATGCAGTCGCTCAGTGCTTCAGGAGGTCAGGATGCAAAGAACACTTTTTTATCTATACACTGAATTTTGATAGCTGGGAAAAAATTGTACAATATAGAGTGATATTTAAGGCTGAAACAATCGGATTAATCAATTAATTTAGTAATCGATCAATCGTAAAATGGAGTCTAGAGACTCTAAGACATGCCTTTAGCTGACCGAGCAAACCACTTAGAGCAGTAATTATACCATAACTGTAAAATGAAAAAAAAAAATTGTAAACATTTTGCAGTCAAAAGTATAGTGGAGGTTTTTTGTGAATTTTTGAAAAGGTCCGCTCTCTTCACTTAAGAAGAATGCACATGCACAACCCTGTACCTGCTCCTGAAAGGAAACGCTTATTGAACGTATGTGAGAGCGTGCACAATCACATTTCTCCTCATGCACGCTCTGTTTAAAAGTTGCTGTTCTAGCGCACATGACCCATGTATGGAGGCTTTAGTCCTCGATGCAGCTGACCCGGGTTCGAATCCTACCCATGGTACTTTGCCACATGTCTCTCCCCCTCTCTCATTCCCCTTTCCTGTCAGCCTACTGTGCCAGAAAACCTTACTGTGTCTAGCCCCAATCCCTAAATCCCTCCACCACTTTATAGAAAAAAGTGGACTGTATAGCGAACTCAGCTTAAGCCTTCATACAAGATCTCTGCTCTTACTGTGTCTACCTGCCCCAATCCCTAAAGCCTTTGCCCATCCCTCCACCACTCTATAGAGTGACACTATAGAGTGGACTTTTTCTCTTATGATCTTCAGCCATTTTCCGAACTGAGCTTAACTGACCATTCAGAGACAGATGATCTCTGCTTTTAGCTCCCTGTTGGTTACATAGCGTTACGTTGTACTCCCCCCCTCCCCTCTCCCTCCACTGCGAGGTTCCTGCGCTATCTTTATTAGTCACCGCTGTCGGATAGCAACAGCCTTTGCCCATAGCAGGCTGCTCTGACAGCAAATCCCATAATGCTTTGTGAGAGCTCTTCACGAAAAACATTCTGGGAAATATCTCTGCTTCTTCTGAGGCCTTTCTTTTCTTCTCATACACTTCGTAGACACTTTTTCTCTTACGATACATAATTTTGAAATTATTCAGCCATTTTCCAAAAGAACCTTCGTTGAGAAAGGTGAGCTTCATAAAAGGTAAGACTAGGAAACCGTAGCTCACCAAAGTAATATATACACCGCGTGAAAGTGCATGCACAGATAACAATAGCTAAGAGGACGACCAGGTATTTTTTCACCAACACTGGCCTTACGCTGAAAACATATCACCAGAATGATTGACTCTGAGATTAAAAGAAAGAAGTAGAATTATGAGATTAAAACCAGAATTCTTGAAAAGTTTTGATGATCCACCATATATTAAACGAAACTTAAAAGATCATCCTCTATACCTTTCTTAGATGTTTTGCCAGCTAGCCAAAAAAAAACTTTTTCATCTGCCAATGTGCTATATCCAGAACTTAGTTTCACTTGTTTTAATTTTGTAAAGTCTTCTTTTGCTACCTGATTATTAAAGTGGTCATAGAATGATTCTATAGGGTATTTGGTGCTGGTCCTTAAGGTCTCTGAATAGGGTGTGAAAAATGGAAGGATTGGTGGTGCTGAAAATGGCATATTTGTTGTCAATCTATGACCATTATTGCCCATATCAAATGCAAGCTACTGGTTATAAGCCCTGTAGAATGAAACGACAGGTTTTCATCTCCTTAATAAAAAGACTCAGTCATTTTTTTTTATGCTCATGAATGCATTATGTAAATTTTAAATGCATTGTTATCTTTAATAAGACACATTTATAAAAGGAATAAAAGTAAAAGATTAAAAATAGCCTTTTTTAAGTAGCTTCGCATTTTAAAGACATGTTTCATGTTGAATATTTACTAATCTCAGATTTCCGAACATGTGTCTCCCCCAATTGTAAACATATTCCTACGCCCTTGGCTAAGAGGACGACCTCAGGTATATTACAAAAGCCTTGCCGTGAAACATATCACCAGAATGATTGACGATTAGGAGGAACCAGCGTTATTTTGATGATCCAACCCGGAAATAAAAAGAGATCATCCTCTATACCTTTGGGAGGAAAAAGCTTTTTCATCTGCCAATGTGCTCTATCCAGAACTTAGTTTCTCCTGTTTTAATTTTGTAAAGTCTTCTTTTGCTACCTGATTTTTAAAGTGGTCATAGAATGATTCTATAGGGTATTTGGTGCTGGTCTTTAAGGTCTCTGAATAGGGTGTGTAACATTGTTGGTGCTGAAAATGGCATATTTACTTGTTCTATGAGCCCTAATGCAAGCCTGGTTATAAGCCCTAGAATGAAAGCGACAGGTTTTCTTCCTTTTATGGTATGCTAATGAATATTTAGATGAGCTGTGCACTGATTGGTTGGGTTACAACGAAGCGAAGCTGCTGAGCAAAGACGCATCATAGCAACAAAGCACTCACTCACTGAAACATCAAAAATTGTTGATATGGTAAGTGACCAGACGTCCTCTTTCCCGGGTATGTCCTACTTTTCATACCTAAAAAAAAAAAAAAAAAAAATGTTCGGGGGGATTTTCAGCTCGTAGTTGAAACAGGGAGCCAGCGAGGGACGGGCGTCTGACCCTGACCCGGTGACGGTAGCCTGGACAGCGACAACCCAAATCTGGTCACCATAGATATGCTAGCATTGCTATAAACAGCTTAGAGACGGAATCATACTTCCAGTCTGTGGTTGTGATGGCCTTACGGTCGGAACAGTCCCTCGTTTCAGTAAAAAGAAGTTTAGCAAATGCTGCTTTGAACTGTCCCAAGATTTTGAAAGCTGTCTTTGGTAAAATGCTTGGAACAAATGAACAACTGCATCAGACTTTGCAGGGATCTTCTGATAGACAACAATAATTAATTCAAGGCGCCTGGGCGTCGAATCTTAGGATCCTTGGGAAGTTACTGTGAAATATGTTCCCCTTTTCTCCGTGTAGCCTGGAACGCTGTGCATTTCCTACTGTTATTTCGGCTCATTTTCAATAGAGAAACTTCCTTCTTTGTGCCTTCTCTTGTAGAAGTAAACCCAACTGTAGGCTAAACAACTACACTGGTGTCTTATAACTCCCTCTATTCATGTTCTAGCCCTGCTTTATGGTGGAAGTTTATATAACTCAGAGATTTGCATAGAAAGGAGGTGTTTATGGGGTTTGAACTTCTCTGGTAGTGTCCATTTCACTCAATGAATTCAATTCATATATGACGATGTAAACTCGGTTTTGCAGTCTATGACCCCTTTAAGCGATTAATCCAAAAAAGAATCAACAAGATTAATCAATTTAATTATTAGTTGCAGCCCCACTGATCGTGATAATAGCGTATCGTGACACACATCGTATCGCAACACCCATGCCAAAGCTCACCCCTAATATTCAATGCCCATCCTATTAGCGTTATTATGTTATTTAATCAATTAACTTTCGGACTGTCATATATTGTTCTGTGAACACACCCAACTGGCTGTGCTTTTATTTCTTAATTTCAAAGTTAGAGTAACTGAATGTTGATTCTTCCAGGAAGGAAAAACAACTGGCCTCCTCTCCCAGAGAGCTTTCCTGTGGGGCCGTGTTTCTATCACGACATCACCGTGGATATCCCTGTAGACTTTCAGAAGACGGTCAAAATCATGTACTACCTCTGGATGTGTGAGTAACTCCTCCGTTCCTGGTGTCTCTTTTCCACACTGGCTCACATTAAAAACAGACTGGTTGGACAGCATTAGAAAGCTTACAACTGTTTATCAGCGTCCTTTGTTCTGACAGTCAGTACAAACATTTTACAGCTTCCCTAATTAGGAGAGGACACCTATCTGTAACTGAATCTTTGTATAAATCCAGCTTTTCTGTGAAGGTATCAGATATAGTACAAGAAGGACATTTATAAGACGTTTGAAGAGCTTAACATTTAAATATTACACCACAGCTTTAAACATACCTAACGATGTCTATTTAACAAACAAACAAACAAAGGTAAAGAAAAGATGTTTTATAATGAGAGAAGCAGCCAAGAGGCCCTCGGTTAACTTCCATTTTCCCCTAATGGCAGCATCATGATGAGGCATAGAGCTGATCGGGCGACGGATGAAAACTAAACTCCTACATAAAATATTTGAGTGTTTTTGCTACATGTCCTTTGTCCCTTGGTCAGGTTTTTGACTTCCAGTCCATCATAAGACTGAAATAAATTAGATTTAACAGTAACTATTGATAAATGTCTTAGAAATTCCCAATTTGACATGTTCGTATTTTATTTATTTTTAATTGAAAAAAAAAAAACACCCGTCCCCAGGATTCATGTTAATTTTGCCACAAAACATAACTTTTCACCTTTGCTTACTGAAAACCTCATCAGTTTTTATGTGACAGGAGAGCTAATGGCAGAGTAGCAGTGGTCGCTCCATGGAAGGAAGGATTGAAACGAGAAAAAAAGTTCTACAAAACCGAGATTAGGTTTATTGGTTCAAACACCTAATATATTTCCTTTGAATGTTCAAATAGTGAAAAAAATATATTTTATTATGTGTATTTTAAGTATATTTTATACTAATTTTAAAACAGAGAAAAGCATGCTAATTTTAAAAGGGATTTTAAAAGAAATGCTAAATATAATATTAATGGTCATTTCAAGAACAGCCTTTTCCATTAATAAATAATAATAAACATAATAAGATAGATAGATATATATATATATAAGGCGGCTGCTGCTGCTGCTCTGAAACAGGGAATGCTCAGTGGTAATAATTAAATCCAAATGTCACCTATTGCACTAACTAATGTTGAAACGCATATATACCGGGGGTGACACTAGCTGTTGTGAATAGGGCTGGGTAAAAAAATGATTTTGAATGGATTCCTTAACATTCATTGCATAATGACGCACATTTTATAGTGTGACGTTTACGACGTTCACATTCAAATGAGCAGGAAAGATGTAGGCCTACTCAAGATTCCTTCAAGCCAGACAGCTGCAAATATAGCCAATAGGTTGATTGAAGACATTAACAAATGGGGCTGACCAGAAAACACCCTGTAGTTGTTAGAGACAACGCTGCAAACTGTAAATGCCTTGAGAAATGACATGTGTTGTGAATTTGGCGCTATATAAATAAACTGAATTGAATTGAAAATATGGTTTTGTGCAGTGGAGATAATGCAGCTCATGCATGTCTGCTGTGTCACGTCTGTTTGCTCGAGTGAGGCCTTTTCACTTTTCACAAACAAGTTTGCACTTTTGAGACAGTTTTGCTCACATCTCAAGTTTAATTTGTCTGATTTACAAGTTTGCACTTTGTGTTTAATGTGACAGGAAAAAAAATACATGAGTGTTTTGAAACACAGTTGAACCACTTTCATTATTGTAAAACAGATTGAATCGAAATTAATTGATTTAGAACAGTATGAATCAAAATCGAATCGATTCAAGACTTTTGCTAAAATACCCAGCCCTAGCTGTGAAGTTTCTCTGAAATAATAAACTCCAGAAACTCAAGAAAAAAAACTGTTCTGACTGAACAATCACTTTTCTCTCACCACCTGTTAGGAAAACCTCACAGTTTGACCACTGTCAGTTAAAAATTCAAAGTATGTTCGCCAATCAGCATCTAGCTGCCAGCTTCACGACCCGCCCCTCCTCCTTAGAACCCCTAAGAAGTTTAGCTTAATTGGAAGTCACGTATTTCGGCGTTTCAGCCAATCACGGCTCTACTTTACTCTGCTTACTTCAATAGACCAAGACTAAAACCTCAACAGGGACTTTAGTGCATATTTAATGCCGCTTAGTCACTAGAAAATGCATATTTTACCATTAAATATAGAAGTGAAGCCTTCCGTATATCTATATAAAGATATCAAGAATTATAGATCTAGATGTATAGAAGGTTGAGTTTATAGGCTGGCCAAACAAGGAAAAGGTTAATGGGGTGTGAATACTTTTCCTTGGCGCTGTGTTGTCAAATATCTGTGTTTTTTCCAAAACTACTACATTGATAATAAAAACTGATGGTTATTTGGAGTAAGGAGACAAAAAGTTTATGTTTTAGGAACAAGATTGGCAGCTGATTACCCCTCCCCCCCTCCACATGACCAACACATGCTGTGATCATGTGTTCGTTTGGCGGGTCAGATGATTTTCTTGAAGGCTGCTGTAGATTCAGTCCTGATGAACGGCTCAGATCCAAACAGTTGATTGAACCAACTGAGAGGCAGAGTCTGTTACCCAGCAGCCTTCTGCTATATTCCACACTGGTATGAGATCCTGGAGTCTCTCCTGAAGTGACGCCTTTATTTGGATTTGTAGAGCAAATGCTACTTAGGAAAATAAAGAAATGCCTGTTCTGTTTCCTGGATCAACTTAGTGTCAAATGGTAAACTCTTAAGCATCTGTTTCCTTCAGTGAACTCTTCCACTGCACCCGCAATGATAGATGCAGAGTAGCTAGATGTCCCAGTTTCAGCAAAATGCTTCTTCCCCTGCTTTCAGTTCACGCTGGGACGCTGCTGGCTAACCTGGTCAGCTGTCTAGCCTGGTTCTGTGTGGATATGACCCGAGGGGTGGACTTCGGCCTGTCCATCCTCTGGCTTTTGCTCTTCACGCCGTGTTCCTTCGTCTGCTGGTACCGACCTCTTTACGGCGCTTTCAGGTGAACAGGAGGAAAGGAAAATCTACAGGACGGGGCGGGGAAAGGCAACGCTTCTGTCTTGCTCATATTCATGTCTTTCCTGCAGGAGCGACAGCTCCTTCAGATTCTTCGTCTTCTTCTTTGTGTACATCTGTCAGTTTGGCGTCTACGTTCTCCAGTGCATTGGGATTACTGGTTGGGGTGCAAGGTGAGTGCTTCTATGCTTAAAGAGAGAGAAAATTTAAAGGTGCTGCAACTTTAAAAGAATATTCCAGCTTTAGAAATAAAAATGCAACAGGATGAAAGCACACTTTTTGTCTAAATAATCATAACCTGCTATTTAATTTATGCAGTGTCTTTAAATTCATGTTAAATTGCTTTTAGAAAATAAAAAATTAAAGCGTTTTATTTAAGTTCTGTAATTTTCTTCCATCTAAGTGGTTGGATATCCGCCCTGACTGGCCTGAACAAAAGCATCCCAGTGGGCATCTTGATGATCCTAGTTGCAGCTCTCTTCACCTCCCTGGCTGTTCTTTCTCTCATCATGTTCAAGAAGGTAAAACCTTTTATTTTTGTTTTAAAGTAACATCTGTTAAAGTCTGGTTTTAACCTGCTCGTCCCATTCGATCATAACTCAGATCCACGCACTGTACCGCACCACTGGCGCCAGCTTTGAGAAGGCCCAGCAGGAGTTTGCAACAGGCGTCATGTCCAACAAGACGGTCCGAACAGCTGCCGCTACCGCCGCCTCCACAGCTGCACAGGGAGCGTTTAAAGAGCAAGTCTAATCAACATGAGGAGACGAGTCCTCTGGGCCCATCAGAGAGCGCAGGCAGCTGTCAGACGGAACTGCAGGGGCTTATGGGAGGGCGTTGATCCAGCGGAGAACAGCCTCAGTGGGAAACCATCACCCGGAGGATCCCTGGGGCCTGGCTGTGCCGTGGACTCGGAGACCTCCCCCTCTCCGCTGCACTCTAAGCTGGGCTTCCTCTGTGTGGGTTTGTGTGCATGTGTGTGGCCAAGTGGTTAAATGTTTGTGTGCCTTTTTGAATGTGTGCTGTCGCCTGTGGGTCAGGGACGGATTCTTGGGCCGACTCCTTCTGAGATCTTTGGGGGGGTTTTACCCTCCATCAACCACTTTGGGATTCCTTAAACTCTAATCCAAATGACTCGTTTCTAATATTAACAGGTTTGTTTTTGGCTTATAAAAAAGGAAAAATGTCTTCTTGTATTTTCAATCTATGCTAAAATAATAAGGTGCATAATTTAATCCCACTAACCCTTAGTGAAGCTATAATGTATTGCAAAAATATGAATGCTGTGCATTCTAGGTCACGGCCTCCTGTTCTGCTTCTTCTTTTCTCTCTCAGTTTCTACTTCCTTTAAACGGGCCTCACTTGAAATCTTACGCTCCTCGGCTGCAAGGTTGTAATCCAGATTAAGTTAAAGAGAAATCTCATGTTATAGAATCTGCATTCAGGAGTAAGGTGTCTGTAGTTGTAGTACAACAATAGTCCACTAGATGGCAGTGTTAGTTAATCACGATCATTTGTCTTTTTCTTTGGTGAAATATTTAACTTCTGTGTAAATTAATTTAATCTGAGACACTGGGATTAGGATTCACCATAATTAAAATGTTTCAGGTTGTCATTTTCTCACTTAATTTTAGCCTAATGTCAGAATTTAGTTTGGGCCATTCTAACACATTATGTTTTGCTTTTACTGTCAACACTTTGGTTGTGGCTTTAGAGCTAGAGTTTAGTTCTGTCAAAATGTAAATATTTACGCCCTCCATGTATTTAGCTTCATTCTTCTTCCCATCATCCCTCACTAGTTCAAATGGGACTCTTTCTGCTCACTTCACTTGCTCTGTTCTATCATAACTTTAAACATGAAAATACCATACAGATTTGGATAAGAAAATCATTAATCCAACATTCTAAAAAAATATATATTTTCAAATATCTATTTTTCTATAGATGTCATGAACTCCGAAGTGCTTTCCAAGGCCTTAATGTCTCCTCTTGTAGAGCCTGTGTTGTATTATTTAGTCTTAATTTGGTGTCCTTGGTAGATTAATTCCACCGTGTTCGTACTGTTCAATCATTTTGCTCCCAAACGTACATTTTTTAAGTTACAAAGCAACAGGTCATTCATTAAAAAGGAGTATTTCTGCATGGTAAATACATATTAACTGTTATTTTTCAGATTTTGATCATGTGATAAAAGTGTAAGGGGTTTTAAGCATAATATAGTGTGTTACCATGGCGATTAATGTAGATGCAGAGTGGCTTATTGCGGTCAGCGTGGTTTGGTATGTACACTTAAACTTTATTTATCTAAAGCCATTTCTGACAACTGCAGGAGAGGCAAATAGGAAGGATTGTTTGTATATTTCTGAATGGTTTGGTGTCATTCTAAGATGCACATTGGTTTTACCTTGAGTCATGTGTTAAGTAGTTAGGTAGTTGGACAAGTTTGATTTATTTTTTTTTTGTATATTTATTGTTCTGATGAATAAAATTTGCCGCCTTTGTGTGTTCCATTACTTCTTTATGCTTTCATGTTGACTTGTAGTGCCAGCTAAATGCCACAGGGGGTCACTAGTTTTCTACTAATCTCTCTTTTTACATAATGGCTTTATAATGAAGGGAACTTTTATAAAGCAGCAAACATCTTTCTCCCCTCTGTCTGCATCTCATCTTGTAAATTTACTGAAATCTATGATTCTGTAAAGTTACACTGGACAAAAAACAATGAACTGTTATTTTCCTTAAGGAACATAACATTCAAATATATACATTTACTTACTCAAGGTTTGTTTCCTTTTGATGTGTAAGTGTGTTAATAGTATTCAATAATTGATTAAAATGGTTTATACATTGCCTGACCTTCCCTATATTTAACATCAGCAAATTTTAATGTATTTTATTTTAATATAACAAAACAAAGAGTGCATTTCTGGATTGGAAAATAAATGTCTTTTTAAAACATTTCAGAAAAAAAAACATTATAGGTGATTTTATGATAAATGTAGTTATTCTGTTAAGACCTTATTTTTGTTTTTTTTTTTTTTTGAGAATCTTCGTGCACAAACCTCATCTCTAAGCCCAAAGAACCCAGTAGACAGGTCAAGGGGAAAATTAGGGAATAAAACGACAGCACTGAAAACATTAGGAATTTAAACCTTTGACACCAAGTCTACCTTATTCATAAAATACATTAGTTTTCAAAAATCTTCATCTGTGTATTTTTTAAAACCTGATTTGTGAATAGAAATACCTAATGTATCACAGGATGGAAATTTAATTGGTTAATTGAAATTATATACGTTTAGATATTTTTCTTTCATTTGTTGGTTTTAAGTGAAGACTAAATTGGGAAAAAAAACAATGTATTTCACAATTCAAGCTTTAAAAGCTGCAACAGTGGTGGGATTAAGAAATCTGTGGCCCAGGGGGAGGGCAGTCATGGGGCCCTCTGAAATGGAGAATACATTTTTTTATATAGCACTAGTGGCTTGTTTTTTGTACGTTGGGCTGACAGGAAAGGGGGGGTACGAGAGACGGGGAGAGACATGGAGCAAAGGGCCACAGGTCGGACCTGGGTCGGCCACATCGAGTTCTAAGGCCTCTTTACGTGGGTTGTCCACGCTAACCACCGCGCCACTGAAGCACGCCCTTCTTTTCTCTTTTTGTAACTTTTTTTTCTTGTCTCCCTCTCTAGTTAATTTTTTCATCCATTTTTTATTTCACTATTCTTTACATTTTCTCCCTTTGGTTCCATAAAAATCTTATTTTCAAGTTTTTTGCCCTGCAGTGATTAATATCCCTGAGCCCCCAAGGCCTGAAGGTTTTTCCTGGAAATTGAGCACACACAAAAAAAAATTATAAAAACTTTTATTTTATTTTTTTGGCAAATATAAAACTAATTTCTATATATTAGATCAGGACATCCCAAGTCTGCATACAGTTGCGCTTGAAAGCTTACACACCCTTTCATTAAAGAAAACAATAAATACACACCAGTAATTCAAATATCACAAAAGGAAAAAAGTAACAAGTTACATTTACTAAATGATAATTTATTAAAAATATTGATTTTGAGTTTTTCTTTTCATTGTTCAATTCAATTTATTTAACTGGCAGTTAATTTTTCTGTCTTTAATGAAAGGGTATGTAAACCTCTCAAACAACTATATATACAGCTGTAACAATATCATGTAAAGATATGAATGTATTTCCTTTTTTATATATATATATCACTCAAATGTTAGCAATAGACATACATGTTAAACAATATTCTCTATTATGTTGTAATAAGATATTCTCAATCTTAAATGATTGGGAAAATATTACTTATTCGTTTTTGTGTGCACCTTAAACTTCCTCAAACTGTTTTATAAAAGTATTTTAATAAAAAAAATACATAGGAAGTATGTATAGTAAATGTGTGTAATATGTTTTAGCATGCCGAAAGTAATTTGCCTCTAAAATCAAATTGTAAACTCCAAATCTAAAGGGTAGGTAATACACATTTCCTACACATACATTATATATACTTTTAAATAATACAGATTGATTTATCTATTTATGTATATGATTTACACAAATACAAACTATGCACTGTGTATTAATGTATTAACCTGTAGTATAGATATATTACATCCATACAGGTTATATAAATCCATATTTCAGCTTTGTGTGTGATCATAACTGTATTACATCTGCACCGTCTTTATATAAACTGGAAAAAAGCTAAATGTTACTGATTTTCAAATCACAACTGTGACATAAAGTTAAGTCACAAGGAACTATGTCCATCCGTTTAAGTCATTTAATTCTTCAATGTGTGGTCATTATCCTAAAGATTAAAAACAAGAAAAAAATCTTCCTATCAAGGTGTGAAAAGAAACAAATGTCAGAGGCTCTGGCTCTTTTCATTCTCACTCTACAAAGTTGAAAACCAACCCTGAAGCCCCTGGCAGCTAATTAGGACCGACTTTCTGCAAGTGCTCTTTGGGTTGGATGATTCATCAAGACGATTGTCTGACGAGGAAGTCGTCAGATTCTGTGTTTGTTTCGAGCAACGCCTGCGGGGAAGAAAAGGGCCACGGGGTCATGCCAACAGCTTTGCTGCATGCCACATGAACGGAGGAACATCTGGGCAGAGATATATCCTACTTGTGTGATTGTTTCCAGAAACAGCTGCTCAGGCAGGATGGAAGTGTTGCTGGAAAATGTTAGCAACACAAGAGCATACCAAGTGTTTTGTTTCTGTTTTGGAAAGAGGTTTACTATGGCTTTCCAACACAGGTAACGTTTGCTATACTTAAAAAAAAACGTGACTTAAAACTAAATTCCATTGAATTAAGATCTGAACACTGATGCTCCAGGGCAGAGGTCCGAACTCAAACTGATTTAAAACATTTATAAATGATCGCTACATGTTGTTCGACGTCGATGTCTAATTTTACTTCCGGTAAAGCCCTCCAGAGCGTCCGGCACAAGGCTACACGGGATACAAATTAGTTAATGAGCTGCTGCCAGTTTGGGTCGCGCTGCTGCTGCTACTTTTTAGACACAGCAGGCAAACCTGTGGCAAGCCGGGCGATGAGAAAGAAGGAGAAGACGATGAGAAAAAGTGAAAGAAAGGGTGGACTGCTGGAAGAACTGTGGTGAACTGGTGAAAAGAAAAAGTAAAAATGGTGCTCAAAGATGACACTGAACATTTAGAGGATGTTTTGGCTCAACCTGCTGCTGTGAAGCAGGATTCTCCTCCATGAACAGAATCAAAAATAATAAATATTGATCCAGGCTCACAAAATGAGCACCGTGATATGTGCTTTAGAATGGCTTTATCTCCATTTAAACTCAGGTTTAAAGCCTTGCAGGGCAGCATAAAGCCCACTGTGAACATTAAGCCATAAAAAAAAGAAAGAAAAAACAAAAACAAACGGTTAGTTCAGGTGTTTTATAAAATATGTGTTTTGTGACTATTTGTACAAAACTAAAATTCAAAAATAAAAAAAACTTTATGTCATGGTCTTGGTTCTGTTGTGCTTTACTTTGCTCCTTGTTTTCTATTTTTATTGGTTTAATTCCTATTTTGTTTTAGTTTCTAGATTTATGTTAGTTCTCCGGTTTTTCTGTTTTTGCCCTCTTATGTGTGTTCCTTTTCCCTCAGCTTCCTCGTTGTCTCCACTCACACCTGCTCCTTATCTGCTCGCTAACCCTGCCTTTGTTTCAGTCAGCTGCATATATTCCCCCTCTGCTGTCACTCTTTGTTGTTGCTGGATCTCTATGCTGTTTTCTTCCTACCTCATCTCTCCCTGGCTCCTCGTGATTATTTTCCCCTGATGTCTCCATGGTTCTGGTTGGGTTTTCGTTATTAGTTGGATTTTTGGTTTCCTGCCTTTGTTTACTGTTTTTTTCCCCCATTAAACAGCAAGAAATCTCGACAGCCTCTCTGCCTCTGCGTCCTCAAACCTCAACCAAACCATGACACTTATGACTTAAAGGTGATCAAAGCAAAAGGTGAATTCAATTCAATCAGCCACCGGATGCACCGTGGATTCTGGGTTACGCAGTCAGAAAAATATAAAAAAAGGGTCAAAATCCAGTTCTTTGCTTGCTTTATTTCTCCGTAAAGACAAACAGGCACAGGCTGCACAGGATTCTTCTATTGCTCTCACTCTGATTGATTGACTGAAAACTAAGAACTGTGATTGAAAGCTGTTAAAAAAAACCATATGACCACCCATGTGCAAAATAAGCTACCTAAGACCGACCTATTTATACTGTAAAACACTCACATCTCAAGCTAAATTAATTAACTGAATCCCTAAACAAATCCTATTTTAAATAAATCAAAATAAATAATCCAAAATCTAAGATTTAACTGAAAATGGAGACATAGCTCCTACAATGGGAATTTTCTATATACCAAACTGACAGATTGTTGTTCTCTACTTCAAAAAACACTTTAGATTTTAAAATGGAAAAATGTTTTATTTTATTTTTTTATTATTTAAGAATTCAATGTATAACATGGATGCATAAAAACCTCATTTTATTTCAGTGTTAAATTCTGTTTAAAGTAACAGATTATAATAATAAAAAATGTCTCCAGACCTTTACTGGTTGTTGATTTTTTTATTCGGACCCCAAAGATTTAAGGGATGACTATCCTTTGATCCTGGCATAGGCTGCTATTAACCTGCACCAAAGACTCCTGCCCAAAAGTGTCCCAGTGATTACAGACCTTTTCCTTAACATCAGTTATCATGAAATGTTTTCAGAGCCTCATCCAGGATGCTAGACTTCCCTCAGATCTGGACCTACAAATTTGTCTAAAGAGCTAATGGATCTCCATGGCTCTGGCTCGCTGTACTGTACCTCACCCAGCATTGCATAGACCCGGTTCTCTGGATGAGGGATTTCCTGGCTCCACCTGCTCCTTAGCATAGCCTCTCCTCAGGGCTTTTACTGACTCTTCTCCTTTTTCACTCTATACCCATTAATCTCTGGCCTTGTCAGCAGAGAACCTGAAACTGTGTGTAAGAATGAGGTCAGCAAGCTGCCAGGTGGTTTATCTGAACACACCCTGCTGCAAAACTAAAGAAATGGTGATAAACCACAGAAAACACAAGAGGGGTTTATTCCCCATATACATCAAGAATCTATCAATTAGCTGTCCGCCTTCAAAGTCGTTTGCACCATTTAGCGATGATCTCACCTCAACTGCCTTCACATTAGCAGTGGTAAAGTTGGTGCAGGGAAAACTCCACTTCTTCGGGATACCTAAGACTTAATTACATTATATTTAATTAGAAAAAAAAAATACAGGCTGCTCTGTGGAGCGGTTTGTAGCACTCTTGCTTTGCAGCAAGACGGATCCAGGTTTGCGACCCAGCGGGTGTTTCGCGCTGCAATGGGTTTGTGTCTTTCCTTGCTTGCATGGCTGGTTCCCAGCTTCCTCCCACTAATCCAAAAACATGACTGCCGAAGTACATGATGGCTTCCAAATTCTCACTAGCAGTGTAGGGCGTTGTTGGTGTTTTAAAGCCACCCAGGAATTTATGGTGAGAGGGACTGGATTTGATGATGGATCAATGGATGGATGGATGGATGGATGGATCCCATGGATGGATGGATTGGGTGATGGATGGATGGATGGATGGAAGGAAGAACCCAATTTGAAGGAAGGAAGGAAGGAAGGAAGGAATTAATTAATTAATTGAAAAATAGCTTAATCGATCCAAAGGGAAATTCTTTGTTTTGTAGCAGTCTGTCTTACAGCAGATCTGGAAAAGCCTCTGACTGAAACACGGTTGCTGTTTAACAGTCTTCTGAAGACCTTTATCATGGTTCTACATCATGTTCTTTGCTTTATGGAAAATTCCTCTTTCTGAAATTATGAACAGAATATTCTGGAGAAATTCTTCCCTTCAGTTTTCCAGTTTTCTTTAAACCTGTTTGCTCTGAGGGTTAGAAAGTGCAGCAGAGAGAGAAACTAGCCTGCAGCCATATTTCAGAAAAAACATAGCACTGAATTCCAGATCATTTTGTTGGGTCCTTGTTAGGGCTTGGAGTTCACATTTCTCATAGAGAAATGGCCGTCTAAAGAGATAGCATGCTGAATTTCCTCCTCCTCTCTCTTCTCCTTGCTCCAGGTCTACATCCTTAGCGCTTCATTTTCAAATCAACTGGCACTTATGAAAATACTAGTATTATTGTTTCTTCTTTAAAAACTGTTAATGAGTTCTTTCTGGGTGGGAAAAAGGCAGCTCGCAAATAGTTGACCTGGTTCATGCATTAAAAAAAATGTCCTAAAATGAAAAGATTTTGGCAAAATCCTTTCAGCTAATCAGAAGAAGCTATGTGAAAATGCTGGCATTTCATCATATAACATAAAGTAAGCACTGCAATTTCATTGTACATATTCTAAGTTTTGCTTCACTGATAAATTATCTCGCTGCAGGACGCCTAAGTAGGTTTGGAATTGTTTTTCTTTATTTCTTGTGAAGGAGAAGAGATATCAGATATAGAAAACCTAAGTTTTTATTTTTATTTTTTTACTTTTACCATAAAAAGGTTAAATTCGTCCATATCACTGACCAATGTTCCATATACATCATAGGGAAGTTTAAGGTATATCTACATTGTTACAGTAATATTTTTATTTCTTGAAAAACCTGATTCATACATTTGGACGCATGCAGTAAACAGAAAAATGCAGAATAAATTGCATGCAAAAGGTTGCCGTTTCACAAATTATACAAATTAAAATTCTGCATAATTACATTTTTTTTTCACATTTTTTAAGAATCATAAATTTCCTACTATTTTATGGTTGAGTCTTTACTAACATTTACTAACCGAAGTTTTTTAGTTGCTGAGAACTTCATTCAGATATATAAGAATAAAGACAGAAGAATATAAATACCTACACCTCCGTTTTTTTTTTTTGTTACATGAAAATAAATTAAACTCTGATGTTAATGATTGCAATATGGATTAAAGAAATATGGACGAGTTCAATCTCCCAGTGTTTACATATTTGAGTACAGAGAGCAGTTTCATCCATTCATGGAAAATTTGAGAAAAGACCTGGCAGCTCCGCTTGCTTCATCTCCTCCCTCACTCAACCAGATAAACACCGACGCCTCGTTTCTTTTCCCTTCTCTTTATTAGTTTGGCAGAATCAAATCAGAACAGATACGAGACTATCTGTGACACACGCATCCACACACACACACTCCCTGAAACCAGACAGTACTAACAACAGCAATACTTCATTTACTTGTGTCCTAGTCGTTTAGTCCGAGTCTTTAGTGGAGGGATTCCAGGCTGCCAGCTCCATGAGGACAGCGTCCTCCGACTGTCCTCCTGCAGTCCCACTCCTTCCTTCCTACCAATACATTTCAGCGGTCTACAAACACATCATAGTACATTCTGAAAGCTCTAAAGGACATCCACTCTGACCTAAAGGCTGCTTATTCTGACTGAGTAGTGGTTCCCTTCATGAGTTATTACTCATATATGGCACACAGTTAAAAAGATCCAGGTTTACTAGTCATGATCTGGTGACCAAACCACCAGGATATACACCTTTTTTTCTTTTTTTTTTCACGAGTGGCTTAACTGATGTCAAGGAGCCAGCAAAGGTAAAGCTGACCATCATTCTGCAATCATAACTATGTACAAAATACATATAATCACATTTATTTACAGAACATGTGGCGACAGGCAGAGCCGCTCAGGGCACCCACATGCATAACATGAATACAATAACAAACACAGCACCTCTAGATGTCATAGAGACAAAGACGGCACAGAGCGGAGGAAAAAAAAAAAATAAAAGTTGGCACTTGTACATTTCTCCCACATCAACACAAGACGGAGACAAAATAAGAGTCGGTTTTAGTGGTAAACAATGCCGCGGCTTCTCCCCCGCAGGCCGACCTTGTGAGCAGGGCTGGATCTTTATCTGGCCTGCCTTGGCTCCTCATCAGATGCGATCGGCGCCTCACAGGAGGCAGATCAGACTCTTTCCCTCCTCGATCTCCTCCTGGACCTTGTCGCTGGACGTGGCGATCTCGGCCTGGGCCGAGAACACGGCGCAGATGAATGTGAGCACGGTGCCGCCCATGGCCGTGTAGAAGGCCCAGCCCATGGAGCAGAGCCCGGCCCGATACGGCGCGGCGTCCAGACCGCAGTACACCTGGACCTTGTCGGAACCCCAGCCAGCAGGGTACAACATCAGACCCAGAATCAGGAACAGACCTGTGAGGAGACAAGCAGGTCAATGGTTATTGAGGGCTGGTAATGAAATACAGACCAAACAGCAGCCCTGTTGCCATGGCACAAGAAAAATACGACAACGTATGATGTCAACCTGAGTTTCTGTCATCTTTATTTAACATCACTTTTACAAGATGGAGATAAAAATCCAAGTATGATTTAGAGCTCAGATATCCAGATGTTTGGTTTAGTCATTCGGCAGTAAAGTGAAGTTGAGAACCCTTGACGGAGCATTTCATCTAACAGTACACAAAGCTTTTTTGGGACCTGCTGGTCCAAAAAAAGGTCCAAAAATACCTAAGGCCAAGTTTCCCTGCCAGGTTTGGAGTTCAGGTACGCATTTTTGCAAGTTGTAGTAATGGAAAGCAATGTATCCAGGTGATAATATTCAATACAAAAGATGCTGGGGTCAGGGCGTTTGCACAAACGCTGGAAAATAAATCTTTTTTACAATTCAAGTGTTTATACATGTGGTCTTGTTATATTTACTTGTTCTTCTGTCTGTTTGGTTGGCTGATATATCCAAAGTATCAGCAAATGAGCCAAGGAAAGGAAAAAAAAGACAGATTGTGTTTATCAGCTAGTTTGTAGTTTTCTGTTTGCTTTGGATGAAAATAACCAATGAGATGTTTCCAAATATTGATCAGAATCAGAATCCTCTTCATTGGCAGTTTTCATTCACAAAAAAAAAAAACAGGTGACAAAGTTGGGAAATATCCAATCTTACTACATTCAAACAGGTATGTACTAGATAAAAAAAAAACATTGCTTTTTGGAAAGGTGTAGAAACATTTCATTGATCTGACATGAACAGAAATAAGAAAACTTGTAATGCAGTCTTTCATGTTGTGTCATCTGGAAAAATTCAGGTGCAGAATTACCCTGTGAGACGTGCTCTAGAAAGTCCTTTATGGACCAATGTTGATGCTGTTAATTATTTAGGTTAATATGTTAATTATCATTGATGATGTTTGAGTTTATTACACCTTAATATTAGCTGCCTGTTGCGTGTCAGAACTGATGTTTTCCCCAGTAGTTTATCTAATTAGAACAGTTCCTCGGTCCCGCTATGTACAGTTATAATCTTCATTTAGTACGTGGCAAATATTTGGGAATGCAAGGAGCCTTCAGCTAAGAACAAAGTGTAATATTTTGATAAGGCTGGAGCCATGGATGTCTCCTCATCTGTAAATGTATATGATGGAAAATGTGATGATGTGGCAGACTGGAGATGTATAAAATGATTCTTTAACCGTTTGTCGAGGCTCCTTCCCGAGAAGTGAGCTCAGTTGGTAAGCAGCTGCCTTCTGTAACCCTAAGCAACTTCTCTGATCTGAGTAAGATTACAACCGGTTCCGTGTTTTCCAATTCCATGGCACGGTTTGGCAGCTGACTTAATGATTCTCTTAACGATTCCAGGCAGCACCACAGCCGCTCTCTTGACAGGAAGACTTACGTCATGTTTTTTTACGCAAGTTACGCACACGACATTCAGTAAGCAAGTACGACGTGACCAGGCGTAAGTCTAGAAAAGCAAAACAAAAGCGGTCAAACCGATCGAAAGATTGGCTTAATTTTTAGGAAGAGAAAGATGGCAACAAGGCCCTTTGCAATCTTTGCAAAGTTGCCATTACATCCGAGGGGAAATACATCCAACATGGCATACATTTTAACGAACGGCCGTGTTTTTGATGCTTCTGGACAGAAGCTAAAGTTACGACCAGCATGGAAAGGCAACTCTGGTGGTAAGTAGCTAGTTTTTATATCACAGGCTGTGCTTAATATGGTTTCTAGTAAATCAGATGTCATTTCTGGAAATAAACCAATTTCCCACCTCTCTTTGGGGTTAAGGGAGTGGGGCTTTCTCTTTAATTAGAACTACTGGTAGCCTGATTTCTTACAATTCTAGCAATTGCAATGGTTTTAACCAAACACCCTACAAAGTTGCTCCGCAGATCAGTGAGCTAGAGAAAGGTGACGCTCATTTATGTAAATCAAGGGGAGATGTGAGTTTATTTCCTGAAATTGTCCAGTAATGCTTTTTTCATTAAACGGGTGCCTTCTCCATTAGATTGAGATGACTGTGACGTGACGGGTAGCCTGGCTAGCTCAGAGGCTGGCAGCTCCTGTTCACTGCCTTCAGAAATAGAATGTCCCAGGCGAAGGTAGACGAATATCACCGTGAACTTACCAAGTTCATTGTTTCACAGAATCGATAAGGAATCGAATCGCTTCACAGAATCGCAGAATTGTGAAAATCCTATCAATTCCCAGCTCTAGTCAAGTCTCATGGTTATTTAATACATAGAAGTTATGAAGTGTTCTTTAGAGAGTTTGTCTCGACTGATCTCTTTTCAGGAAAACAAACTGGAGAGCTTCAAGGTGTAAACACAGAGCTTTCCTTAAAAAAAGTCATGCATCAAAGATTGTCTTAGAAGAAAGTCAAGGACAGATTGGCCTGTTTTTCTGTGTTGTCTTTGCACAAGATATGGATCTCACCCAAACCATTTAGCCTGTTTTCTAAATTACAGACTACCTAGTGCAGACATGGCTTTAACATGTGAAGACCCTATAAGCTTGACTAGCAAACGAAAAATGTATTATCTAGATATGTGCAGATGGTCAACGATGAAAGAAAGGTTGAATGATTCCTGATTTTTCTCTTTGCATTTTTTTTTGATTACTTCAGAAATAAGAGTGCAATCAGATTTCTTCGTGTTTGCAACTGTGCTCATTAAAAAAAAAAAAAAAAGGTGAAAAAACATAACCAAAACCAAATCAGACCTTTTTTATCAGCTAGCCACTGTTTGCAACGCAGTACAGGCAGAAGATTCTGGACATTAGAAAAGTGGCAGTTTGAAAGAACCATTGTTTAAAAGTTAAACTTATTTCTCTTTTATTAAATGCAAAATAAAATGACTTTCTCTCTACATGTCCAACAATGCATAACGTCCCATTATCTAAAGAGATTACAAATGGCCCCTGCTCTAAGAGACTGTAGACACATTTTTGTGAAAAATAAAATATTTCCTGAAGAAGTCCCATCATGATAACTAAAAAAGTCGCAACAAGCAAGAATGATTTCCTGATTTCCTACTAAAACTGCAACAGAACATAATAAAAGCAAAACTTTTGGGTGTTACAGGAAAGAGCGGCCCACGCTTGAATCTTCACACGCAATCCCGTCAAAGGAAAGAGGAGAGCAACAGGAAAAGGTAGCGGACCCTACCGCCTGGTGTCAGAGGGGTAACTTCCTGTGTTACCGTGACCGACTTTTGTTGTTGTTTTGAACAGATTCTGCCTTAGTGCCTCGACACGTTACAGATACATGTATGGATTTATTGTCAGGATGTTTCTGTCTTTTCCCTGATGGGTCAGCTGGCCAGACAAGAAGCTTGCCACCAATCAGAACTCTGTAATAGTAATGCTATTACAGAGACGAAAAGAGCCTTACAGGAAATGAGGATTTCAGCTGTAATATTTTCACCCGCTCTTTTCATACCAAGACTTACTTTGTTTCTTGAAAACAAGGAGGTAAAGCACTCTCTCCTAATCTCTCATCCTCTATCCTCACTTCCTTTCTTTCTCTGCTCTTAAAGCACCAAATATCATATTAAACAAGGAAATGAAAACTAGGTCATAAATTCTTTCCACATGTTTCTGCACTGCCCCGGCGTCCAGGCCAGGCCTGGTGATGGATTGAAGGCATGGTTTTAATTCCCATCCCCACCCCTCCAACGACACCGCCCCCGAACACCCCCCACACACATACAGACATATGCAGTTATTCCCAGCCCCCATCATGTCCTCCACCTTGAAACTGATCTCTCTAACCTAATATCAGACTGAGCTCCACCCTCGTCCAGTCTTATAAACCCTCCTGCTCTGGCGGTTGTCTGCGTTACTTCCAGGCTGCCCATGATCAGCCATCAGTCCATCTCTGATAGCAGCACGTCTGTCCTCCTCTAATCTTTTAGTTCAGGGACCAAATCGGAAGCAGTATTTATTTATTTATTTTTTTTTGTGAGAGAAGAAGAAGTGAAGGACAGAAAAAAAAAAGAGAAATACTGGAAATAGCATGAAGGGCTCTTATGACTTTATGGTTATAGTCCAGTGTGCAGATGATTTGGCGTGCACAGTTGATATTTTATATTATGATGAGACTACTTTATTTTGGTTGGGTATATGAAGTGCAAAATTATTGTTTTTCTACATTTTTCGAGACTTCAAATTAGCGAAGAAAACCAGAAAGCAAATGTGTTTATATTATAAACTAGTATATGTATTGTGAGGTAATATTTAACTTTTTTTAAATTAAACTTTGCATCTGCTTTCTAAAAATAAACTCAGTCAGTAAAGGGATTGTTTACTTATTATTCATTATTAACAACAGACGTTTCTCCTTGGCTCTACCTTTGCCACACTGTTGCTCTACCTTTCTTATACCTCATCCAAAATACTCATCCTGAGCTATTTTCTGCATTTGTGCTGCTATTAAAGGGTCCATTGAGTTCCGGTAGTTATCAGTTGCGCTCCTCTCAGTGGTTGCTTTTTAATGTACCCCGAGCTTCAACTGAGTTGGGAAAACTGCATTCTCCTACTCTGCACTTGGGGATGGAATAACCTCCAGAAAGAGCTCAAATTAGAAACTCTCGTTTCCATTAATGAATTTAAAGCAACCATGAAGAGGGTAGTGATGGAGGTATTTGCTTGTTTTTCTTGAGATGCTCAATGTGTTTTAACATACTGCTCTGATTTTATTTTTTTATTTTTATTTATTTTTTTATTCTTTATTTTTTATTTTGCAAAATATAATATGTTGTAAATATGTATGAACTTCCTGTGGTTTGGCTGCTACCTTGGCCAGGTCTCTCTTGAAAAAGAGATTCTGAATCTCAATGGGACTTCCTGGTTAAAAAAAGGTTAAATAAAAAAATAAAAAAAAGGCTTCGACTGCTGGAGGACATAGGGTTACCTTATTATCATTATGCATCATTCTCTCTATAGTCTTTCATTCTACAGCAATTGTTTGTTAAACTCTAGCTTTATGTTTTCTCTGCCATCAACACCTTTGTTTATAGCTGTTGGAGCTTGGTCTGTTTTTTTCAGTGTAGTCCTGTTTCTCTGACTGCAGTAAACCTTATTTGATTCAAATAAATAGGCAGCTATGTAATTTTTACAAATGCTTTTAAAATGTATTAATAACAACAGTGTTCTCCGACTAATAATGTTATTGAATGTGACACCAGACTAACCCTTGCTTGGAGTAACTCCAAGGCAGCATGGCCTAGTTTTTGAAAAGTTCAGCTGGTATCTTTTCCTATTTGATTGATTTAATCTGGCGTTCATTGACTGTGTGTAGGGCTTAACTTTTATCAAGTGATTGTTAAATATAAAAAAAAAAGGAGGACAGGATTGTAAATGGAAAAGACAACACAACACCTGCAGCTGTAAACAGCACATTTTTACAAGAAACGACACGGAGCATTTAAATTCTGTCAGGATGCCCTTTGCTACACTGCCTATTCCTCCAGCTCAGACACTCACCCTAAAGCTGCACTATAGCAGCATTAAAACTAATATACATGTAGATGTTTTTGAATGTTAAATTTTAAACGATAAAGCTGCATGTCAAAGTGTAACCCTAAGGAAAGAAAAATTAATTACATTTAAAATAGCAGTCATTCAAAATGACCAAATCCCTTTCCCAGCCAGTTACCTTGGGTCTGACCAGGAGATGACGCTTCTTTTAGATCTTAATGTCCATACATCATGACAGAAAAGAATATTTTGGTACAAAGTAGGTGGAACGGTTCACAAAATCCACGGTTCGTTCGTTCATGGTTTCGCGGTCACGTAAAGTTTTCGGTTCGCATATGCTTTATTGTTACAATCCTGAAAAATAAAAAAATTAATAAAAAATTAATGAAAAATAAATTCAATGAAATTAATGAAAAAACAAAATAAAAATAATGAATGCCAGTTTATTATTTTTAATGATCCACGGAAACCCATGTGGATCATTTCCGCATGTTTTGCTGCTTTGAATTTGCACTCATTCGGGCGCATGCCTCTCTACCATCTCCAAGGCGGGACTCAGAGGGGAGCGGACGGAGCCACAGTGGGGGCTGAAGGCTTTGCTTTGAGCAGCCGGTCTGGAGCGCCAGCGGGGTTGCTGGACGGAGTATGTGGGATTTCTCTGTGGTTAGCATGACATGTTGGTCATATTGCTGTTAGCATAAACACAAAACGTGTTACACAATGCTTGCACACAATTGTTGCACTTTTATCCACAACTTTTCCTACCGCCAATCCAGAGGCAGGTCACTCTAAATGCAAAAGCGCTCCCTAGCTACAGCAGACCTATAAAGTGCGCTGCTGGCGATCTTCCAACTCCTGTTCTTTCCCACTCGCCAAGTCCGACACAATCCTCCACAACAACTGATTTTTTCCCCTGCTACACCCGCCTACGCTGGACGCCGCTTCTTCTTCTTCTTGCTTTACTACTGGTGGTTGGCTTTGGTCACAGCAGTACCGCTACCTTCTGCTCTGGAGTGTAAACGCTTCTTATGAGAAAAAAAAAGGAGCAGCCATGAACCAAACTCCAAACACAAGTGAACTGAACCGGTATTGACAGTCGAACCTAAAACGGCTTCGGACGGTTTTCAAAAACCGCTCCATCCCTAATACAAAGATTGATGTTTAAAAAAGGAATTGTAGAGGACCAGCCAAGGGCCCATCAAGGAAAGTGGGGACATTTGAATGGCTACTACTGAATTTATAAGATATTCATTGGTTTGATATAGGGCTGTAACAATCGGATTAATTATGATTAATTAGTTATTAAAATTATCTTCAACTAATTTAGTAACCGACTAACAGTTTCCTGGAGTATAAAGACTCCGAAACATAGTTTTTGGCTGGAAGAAAAACCCAATTAGAGGAGCAACAATAGCAAGATTGAAAGAACCTTTGGCTATCCAATTATTAATCAATTAATCGAAAAAATAATCAACATTACTCGATTTGCAAAATAATCATTAGTTGCAGCGGTTTTTTGATCTTCCTATACAGTTCACACAAAGTTAGATGTTAAAGGAATAATTTTCAATGAAAAGCTGATACTATTTAATCCAGAGAGAACTCTTTTAGGCCAGCAAATTTATAACATGTAAACTTTTATGATTGTTCTGCTTATCAGAATCATTAGGAACTGGAATCAAAACAAGGAATTCAAATGACTGCCTAGATAAAGCTAGATTTCTAAGGAAATCGAAGCAAATATCATGCAATAATCATACAGCCTTACGGTGCTCCAAGCTTTCCTTAAGATGAATGTAATAATAACTTCCTTATCTAACCCGGCCGGGCCTAGTTTTATCATCACTGTGGAACAGCCACACCTGTGGTGTAAACAAATATATCCAGGAAGGCTGTAAAAGTCTCAACGCTCCCGTTTTCCTAGTCAGAGATGATGTGTCTGCTTTTTCTGCGTAAGGTGGAATTTGCTCTGACAGTGACAGTAATTCAATAAAATAGCTTAAATTCCAGTCAGAAGGTGTTTCATTCCCTTTGCTTTCAGTCTGTAGCCAAAGCTGTAATAGTTTCTATGACTCCAGCCTGGAGGAAACTTTATGGTGGCTAATAAAGGCACACGGCAGCAAACACACAGGAATCAGACACAGTTTTACAGCTGAGTTTGTTTGGCGTCGAGGTCTGTAATCCTTTTCCTGCTTGACTCAAGTCTGCAAGGCAGGCGTTTCAGTAAACTTTGAAATAAATTCTCTTATAGGTAGTCTAACTGCTTTATAACAAGTCTTCAGGGGGCCTTAAAAAGTGCTCCGACAGGATGCAAAGTTTAGCTGACTGACCCTCAGCAGAGGTCTGCTCAACTCATTCAATTACGCCCAAGTCTTAAAAGCACACAAGCTTAAACCATCACTGTTAGCAGGATTCGAAACGAGGCGGAAACCGGGACGCGTGTCACAGGGTTCTGGGGGACATGGGGGTAATGTGGAGATGGGGTTAATGGGATTGGGAGTCACTCCAGTGTAATGACGCGACCATCTCTGGCAGCTGCATCGCAATCTTCTCATCTGAGGTCAATCGCTTTCCCAAACATCTGCCGTCTGGTTCCAGTTTTCTCATTACCCTGGTGACGGTACACTTTCTGGAAATAATCATTAACCCCAAAAATAAATCAGCCTGTTAGTCACTTTGGCAGATATTAGTTGGAGTGATATCACCCAACAGCATCTTGGGAACCTGACGGTTAAGTTAAAGACAATTAAACTCACTAATTGATAATGGAGGTAGAACAAATCAAAAGAAACATCTCCCAGTGACACGACAGGCCGGCTCCATGAGTTCAGAGTTCAGCTGTAGGGATGCAGAGGAAACTGGGCCGCCTCCTCTGATGTTTGAAGCGCCTCCAGGCTCGCTTCCACTTCCACATCCTCATCCTCTCAACAATAGGACTCAACAATTATCTCTCTTTTTTGAACAAATCTGCAGAGAGAGGGTTTCTCGGTGATGCAACACTCTCTAACAGCTGAGGTTCTGGTGTTATCTAACCTGTTTTCACTTGTGCACCAGCAGAAATGTCCTTCACCTGAAAAATCACCTGCAAACATTTAATGTAGCAGCGGTACTTTAGTTCATTTAATTCCTAATCACGATGGCCAGTGATATAAACCGGATCAACCAGTGAGGAGCACTTTAGTCTTCAATGAATTTGTAATTAAAAACTTGGTGAGAAGCAGTAAAGTAAACAAAGTTAAAAGTTAACACCAAGGACAGAGAAATTTAAAACATTTAATGACCATTTGGAGGACACAAAATAAGTTCTGGTGCAACTCATTAACCCTAATCTATGCATTGATTTATCTGTTCCAAATTATATATATATGTAAATATATATATAAACTTTTCCACTTGAGGAGTTCTGGATAGAGTATATTGACTGGCATAATGTAAAATGTTCATACATTTTTTTACAATTTTGGTATAATCACTGCTCTAAATGGGTTGCTCTGCCACCTAAAGACACGCTTTTGAGTCTCTATACACTCCAGTTAATGATTAATCGACTAGTAAATTAGTTGATTACTTCAATAATCTAAATAGTTTTCTTTTATCTAAAGGGGAGGCTTTGGGTCATACAAGTAAATAATTAGGCTCTCCAACAGGACAAAGATCCAAAGTTGACAAAATTCAATTCAATTCAGTTTATTTATATAGCCAATTCACAACATGTCATCTTGCATTACTCACCACAGTCAATTTATTCAAAAGTTTCTGTCTAAGGAAAAAGTTGATGCATGGACTCACTCGAATACAATCACTTCACACTAAAGCATGCTTTTAGCGACAGTGGAGAGGAAAAACTCCCTTTTACCAGGAAGAAACCTCCAGCAGAACCATCTGCTGAGGCCGACTAGGGGTTCAAGGAGACAGAAGCAGAGATACAAAAAAGTTGTATACAAAACTGTGTTCCCCAGGCACCCTTTCCAAAAAACACCTACTATAACTCTATCAAACATGTCAGCAATGCTTAAAAGTCAGGGCCAACAAACATTTAATGAGCTCTAACAATTCAATCAAGAAGAAAAGCCAAATATCCAGCCTGGGCTATTATAAAATGATTTTGTTGCAGCACAAAGCATGTGATTGGAGAGCAATTCTCATTGGGACTCATGAATGTATCTTAGCCTGCGTTTGATCAGAGAAAATCTACACTGAAAAAAATAATGCAAACGCTTTTGGCATTTACTTAATATTTAGTTACTTTAACACAATTGTTTTATGTCCTAGCCTGATAACATGAAACAATTGTGTTAAAGTAACTAAATATCATTAAGTAAATGCCAAATACGGATGAATTATTTCAGTGTATAAAAGTTTAAAGATATAAAAGTTTCCTGCCTTTCCACCCAGTTTTTTCTTCCACATTTATCCATTTATTAAATGTTAGCATTCAGCACTGAAATGAAACATCCAAAGGCATGATTACTGTTTGGTTTAAATGTCACTTTTTTATGTGTAACTTTTTGCAAAACATAATAATTAGAACACCTCTTGAATTTTTCCAGCCTTCTTTACATTACCGCCACAAACTCCAGTGTATTATACAAAGTTATGCAGAATTGTCACGTGAAAAACATTTTTAAATAAATGCATGATTAACAATATATTCTGTTACAATTGGAAGACATGTCTGGCATTTTAAGGAAAAAAACAAACATTAGGAGTCTAAGTTATAGCTTGCAAAATGCCTTGTGGAGAAACAGAATACCAGCGGTGGAAAAGTAACGTAAAATACATTTACTGAAGTTACTGTATTGAGTAGGTTTTTGTGTATTTTGTATTTTTTCAAGTAGTTTTAAAATCGGTAATTTTAAATTTTACTTGATTACGTTTTGAGTGAAGTATTGTATTTCGTTACATTACAAATCCCATCCGCTCCGCTTACTGAGTAAAAAAAAAACTTTTGGAAAACAGAAAGGAAGACAAAAAATCTGTCCCGGAAGCACTGCCAGTGAGTGACGCGAGATCCAGCATGTAGATCTAGGCTACCAGGGGCCAAAAGTCTTTCTGTAGGAGATTGGGAACGAGATGGAGGTGGATCAGGAGAGCGACGACGGTTCAGAGAACGTTTCACTAGAAATGCTAGCTGAAACATCGGCCAATTTGAAAGACTGCCCAAAATCATGAAAGATCCTCTGCCAAACATTTGAAAAGACTGCTTTTATTTAAATTCAAGAGGGCCAACAGTTATCATCATGCAATGCCAGAACTTTTACTTACTAAAATACATTTTAAATTAGCTACCTATTACTTTTACTGGAGTAATTTTTCTGATGGGTAATTTTACGTGTACTTGAGTAATATTTCATCCAAGTATTGGTACTTTTACTTGAGTATGATATTTTAGTACTTTTTTCCACCTCTGCAGAATACTAGCAATAAGATACTCAGGTGAGGTTACATGATATATTCCTTAACTTGTACGTATAAGTTGCTTAATTCCAAGCTCATCTGGTAGTATGGTGTAGTCAAAGTCCAGTCCTAATTTAACTTAAGACTTTGAAGCAACACTTATCATACATAAGTTGTGAATAAGTTTAATGAGCACAAATTAAAATAACACTTTAGGTCCAAACTTCTCCAACATGAAGCTATTTTAAGCTCACTTTTAAACAAGTATTTGTCCTGGACCATTTGAATGGGTTTCAGTGGCTTCTGAGGCTTTGGTTTACAGCACTTTAGCATGTCCTTCATCACCCGCCCAGCTTCTCTGTTTGGCCCTTCACCAGATAAACAACAGCGGGGGAGGACGGCCATAATCACCAGGGGGGTTGGGAGCGACAGTCTGTGAAGAGAGAATGCTCCTTAAGCATGACCTCAAGGCCTCCTCCCCTCCATAATTCACCCCATTGCGTCAAAGCGGCCCAAGATCTGCCCTCAGACACAAGACGTACACCGCTCACACATAAAGGCAGATACGCATGCGTATGTCTGGAAGGGCTCCAGCTGACTGGGTAAATATTTGGGCGGCAGTTGCTTCAGGTGGCGACAGAGCCGCTGCCTCGTCTTCTTTCATCTTTCTGCTGGGGACAAAAGGCTCCAGTGGAATAAAACACATAATTCCAGCAGTGGGAGTCATGGTGCCAGTAATGAAGCGTTTATTTTGGAGCGGAGCTTCTCATTTACCTTGATGAACGCTGGAGGCCACAGGAATGAGCAGAAACAATACAGCTCAGATGAACTGAGGGAACTCTGTTTATATCCGAGCACAAAGGGGTGCAAGTCAAACCAAACAGAGATAGAAAAAAAAAAAAGCATTGATCCTGCATATTGCTTTGAAGAAGTCTTTATACAATTTAAGTTTTTCACATTTTGACATACAGCGCTACAACCTTAAACTTTGATGTAGGGGTGGAACAGAAGAACGCATTATTTAAAAAAAGAAGTATAAATTATCTTATGAGCAAAATGCAGCGTAGGCTTTTATTTAGCCCCTTTTCTGCCAAACAGGACTTAGTGGTTGTTTAGAGAATATCAGTTAACAATGCTATCATGAAAATCAAGAACTACCGCAGATAGCCAGGCCAGGAGAAAGGTGGTGGCACAAAATTCAACAACTTAATAATGGAAATTCATCATTCAGCTTCATTTTATCTCTATTCTCCAATTCTGGAGTATTTAAAGTTAGTCCTTCAACTTTATGTTCCCTCTGCTGGTCTTCATCTGGTCTGTGACACAATCGTGGGCTGCTGCCATTCACTTCAATTATAGATGACAGAGTTAGACCTGTTTTTCAGTGTTTAGTCCCACTTCTCTCCTAGGCAATGCCACGTGCTTAGCTTTTGTTCTGACAAACCATGTCTTATCTCTTTCATCCTGTTGCCATGAACACCAACTCTGAGCTCATCTGATTAACTGTTTGGTTCCCAGACAGAGCCACCTGAGGACCTAGTTTACCGCTACCGTCTCTAAAATAGAACGTTTTTATGGATCAGTGTTTCAATGTTCCTTTTTGTGTGTCTGCTTCTGCCTCTTTGAACCCCCAGTCCACCTCAGCAGAAGGCTACTCAACCTGAGTCTGGATATTTCTGCCTGTTAAAAAGGAGTGTTTCCTCTCCACTCTTGCTGCATGCATGCTTGATGTGAGGGATTGCATAATGTAAGCAAATGTCTGCTGTCGCCACATGTTCATCCAGGAGAAACAAATCTTGCATAGTTATTGACTTGATGCAATCAGCTGGTTTTCCTTAGAATAAACTTTTTTTTTTTTTTACCAATCTGACAGCCTGATCTGATTGAATTATCTCTTTTAAAAAAAAGCCTTGAGATGTGACATGTTGTTAATTGGTACTAGATGAATAATTTGAATTTAATGTAATTATTGTTGATTTATGTTCGATTTATGTCAGAAACAGCCATCATAGAAAGGTAGAGATGTTGTTTAAAGTCATAGAGAAATCATATTTAAATGTCAAATCATTCTGGCTTAAACATGTATATAAATATACTCTTTATCAGACAATATTGTCCCAAAATTTTGAAAATGTCTCAAAAATCTGTCTTAAAATCTGTCTTTTTTTCCGTTATTTTATGCAGTTAGTTACACTTTTCAGCTTGTACACCTAAATTCAGCCAATCATTTATCAACGGTCATCGGTCAATCAAATTCTTTCGGTCATAGCATCTTGATTCATATGTCTCAGCTAATACACGCAACAGTTAAAATAAGAAATCAGAATAATTTCCTTTCCCATTGAGTTCCGTCCCAGTGTTCCGAGGGGATGGGCGTCTGTGTCTTCAGCAGAGCGTAGGAGCTAACAGAACTGGTAGCGTTGAGGCTAGGGCTCAAACATGTATGGCTGTAAGCCTTCTACAACTAAACCAAGCTTCTGCTGCCCTGGCGTCCTCTTCCTCAACATCTTCGGCCCCGCTTTCCTCCTCTAAATATAAAATGTATGATGGAGGAGACTCTATCCACGACCTCCGACATTAAACTCTCCTCCTCTCTTGCATGTTTCCTCTGTCCATAGCGTTCCTTGACAGTGTGCGTTTTCTAAGTCACCAATTTAGTGCTACTTGGTCCCAATGGAATTTCCCATTGGGAACCTACTAGCACTAAGTTGCTAACTGGTTAGCAAAATGCTTGAGAAGAAACCGATGCAATCAAACTTGCTGCTTTAGTAACCTTCGCACAGAACAATCCCGCCCCATTGATAATCGACCAATCATATTCACTTTATACACTCATGTAAAGTCGGGCACCACTCTGGAGAAATTCAGAACTGCAACGGTTGGAACAGCCGCTTCCCTACGACTTTAAGCCAGGAATAATTTCCTTCTCTGGGTTTTTTTTTTTATAAAAAGAAACCTGCTTTATGCTTGCTGCAGTTTTCAATCCCTGGATATGCCAACTTTAACATTTTAACAAGCAGCGAACAGATAAATAAAAGTGATTAGATCCCTTTTTTTTAGCAGTAAAAAGCTCAGCTCACCTGCGATCCCTTGCAGCAGTCCGCACACATTAAAGATGCTCTTCTTCATGATGCTTTGGAAGCACATGGTGAAGATGGAGATGAACGCCACAGCACACAGCAGCAAGATCCCAGCAGCCAGAAAGATGGAGGTCGCCTGCCAGAACCCGCTGGCAATCTCCCCAAAGCGGAAGGCGTACGGTCCGCACAGTATCCCCCTCTGCATTTGCGGTAGCTTTATGCAGCGGCCATAGATTCCCAGAGTTGGTCTGTAGGCCTCGCCGGCTGCCGTAGCCCCATGGGAGCCGAAGACGGCGTCAGGTGTGCGGGGATACCCTACTAGCCAATCAGTGCTCATGAAGGCGATGAGTTCGCCAAAAGCAGCCACGATGCTCAGCAGGGTCCACAGCATGGAGCGGCAAGTGACAATGACATGGCACATGCTGACGGCCGCTCTGCTTAGATATCAACACTGCTGAGAGGAGAAAAATGTGTGTGGGCTACCTTTCTTTGAAATACCACCAGCCGAGGTAATGATCCTTCTCCACAAGGAGACGTGGGAACAAGCTGAACCCTTCACGGGAAGGACAAAAGGGTTCACGTCAATGATTCACAGTCCGCTGCTTCCCTCCTCTCCCCTGCCGTTATTTCACTTTTCTTATCTTCTGTTGGTGTTGTTTCAGTCCACAGCTGTCGGTCGTCCTCCTTGGGGTCGCCCTCCTACTGTCAGCGTGGTCTTCAGACTCTTCAGCTGACGGCTTTTCGGTGTCTACATTGTATTGAAGTCGTTTTTCCTGAGCCAGCCTGCTGGCGTCACTTCAGACACACCTAAGAGATAAAAACAGCAGAACACAAGAACAGGGTGAGTTGCCTTAATTGCATGTATAAAATCTAATTGCAGACACACAAAGAGATCAAAGATGATCGGCGATTTCTGCCACGTTTGGAGGAAGTGCAGCTCTGCGTCCAGCGTTTCATGATTGGAAAATAAGTGTGGAGGATGAGGAAAAAGTGTGCAGGACGAGCAGAGAGAGGAGGAAGGGAGGCTGCTTATGTAGATCATAAGGTGGGGGGGTCTAATGAGTTGTGGAAAGATGAGTTTGTTTGAAGAGGGCCTCTTCTCTTTTCACTTTGTTTATGTTAAAGGATTTGTGATCAGGCCACTCAGGCTGCTTCCTACTCCCCGTGGATCAAGTTGTAAAGATTGAAGAGAAAAAAAGGAAAGTTTCTGTGTGTGTCTGCCTTTATTTTTGTGTGTGCTTTGGAGAAGGAGATGGGGAGGTTGAAATAGACGTGGAAAAACTGGACGACCAACGGATGCAGACTGAGAGAAAAACAAGCTCGGGGCCTCACATCTGGCAGCCCACACGGCTGACCTGAGGTCGTCAGTGGATGATAGGATAACCGCCGTCCGGCTGTCACATGACTGCTGATAACCTCAGGACATCAATTCTGCTGAATCAGTGGAGTTAAAGGTGACATATTTATTGAATTTACTTAACCTTCATTTAACCGGGAAGTAGCTTAAGATTAAAGAAATTATCTCTCTTTCAAGGCAGACCTCCCTAAGAATGTTTGCCGTTACAGGTTTAAAGATAACAACAACATCCCAATACAATCAAATTCTTTGTTAGGTACAACTTCCAAGTACATGAATACGCCCAATTATCCCTAAAAACTACAATAATTCTTGTTGGCTAAGATTCAATGTGTACCAGGAGATGTTCCTAAGAGATTTTCTCCCCTACTGATGTGATAACAACAACCAGGGTTTAAGGAATTATCAGCTGCTCATCCATGATGCTAATCTCTCATTCCACCACATCCCAAAATGGCTTGACTGGAAAGATATCACGTAACTTTGAATCTACTGGAAATAGTCAACCCAACTGAAGCTTTGTAATAATAAAGGCTTTAATAGACGGGTAAGCTGTGGTCAATAAGGGATAGACAGTCAGCAGCAATGCTCTGATAGGATGTGGCATTAAATTATGTTTATCTGGTGTAGTGGGCCTTAAGTGAGTCGATGTACCTTTACACAAGCAGCAGCAACCTAAATTTTTGATAGCTGACAGAATGGATAATGTGCTTTAATGTCGTTTACAGTAACTTTTGACAATAGTCCTATGACTACATCCTCACAAAATAAACTTTGCACACAGATAACATTTAAGTGTTACGATGGCTGAAGCCTTTAAAGCTGTAATAGACATTGTAATACCATGCCCAGCCAGTGGGTGGTGTGCTGGCACTGTCATAAAGGTAAAAATGTAGAAGGAAGGAAAAGGTAGGATGTTAAGATGAAGAGAGGAAAAATTTGTTTTAGTGAACCGGCTACCTAGAAGCAGCAAGTAGTAAGTGTAAAATTCGCAATAAATTTAATAGCCTGTACATCGATTCAAAAACCGAACCACAATATCGAAGTTCGCAGATGTTGTTTGAGTGCGGCGAGGGCTGTATTGGTTTTCTTGGGCAGAGATGCTAGCTTGTAGCTGGTTACGCATATAGCATGAGGAAAATGCTGCAAGGCGGCTTCAATGCTCTCCACTATGGGAGCTGGTTTGAAATATTGTCGGTTTTGGCTTCCTTGTGATTGGACCTCTAACCGCACAAAAACTGTTCCTATGCACCCAAACTAGGCTTCCTCTGGACGGGGGTTGGACAATGTTATTTCTTTTTGGATGTTTTCTCTGGTCTAAGTCTAAATGCAATGAGTTGGTGTTGTTACATTTCATACTTAGCAGTCAGTTGCAGAAAATAATTGAACAGATATACTTAATAGTAAAAGTCAAGATAATGCTGCTACAATATCCACAATCGCCACATTTTACTGTCCTTTAAATATTATCCTCTAACCAAGGTATAAAAAAGCAAATGCAGCTGAGCACTTAGAGAAATGCAAAGTCAATGATCATAAATCACAGCAGATGTTTGAGATTGGACTGAAAAACGTGTTTACTCAGTATAGCATTGTATAATATGTGCTTGTTGTGGTGACCAAATCAAAGAAACTAATAAAGCAATCAACGTGCCATTTAAAACTAATTAAAGAAAACAGAAAACAAAATACAAAAATCTCTTATGTAGGAAACACCAAACATAAATAATTTGCAGATCATTAATTACGTTGAAATATTTGGTCCCACCATGTTTCTGTGCAGACAGAAGAATTACCATGGGTCTGGGTTAGCTAGTTAAAAGTAGAGTATTATCTAAAGTGTTTCAAATGAGACTCAAAATAATTATCTATAAATAAGGGTTTAGCCAGGTTAGAAACACCAAATATCTGAAATATTTTTTGAGGTTTTATTGAAAACAAAATTTGGCTTGGTTTGGCCAAAACGTAGTTCAATGCTATTTACCCTTTGAATAGAGCAAAACGGAGTATCGTCTGCATAATGTCTTACTTTATTATTTGTTGTAATTGTCACTCAAAATACAACTATGCACAAAAATGCATTACAACTTTTTCCATGTGCTTCCTTTAGAGCTTCCCACTAGTACTACAGGCTGTTCAACCTCAGCTCCTCTGCTGATTATATTCACCTCTAATTCTGACCATTTTGGTCGCCTAGGTCTTCAGCTTTGTCGTTTACAGTTAAACCTACTGTATTTTATTGTTGTTACTGTCTGTAAACCGTACATTATAGTAGAATATATATGGTCCTGTAAACTTCCCCTTTCACTGTTGCAGCCTAAATTCACTAACATTTTTCAGTATCACCCTGCCAGCACTCAGGAGTTTTATTCAAGGTACTTCAAAACCACATTTACATTACCGTCAAGTTAAAGTTTTGTTTTTTGGATAAACGATGAAACTTAATTAGAATTAAACAATTAAGAGTTCTAAAATAAAATAGTGAAGTTCTACCAAAACACAAAAACATTATTAATAAACAATCAGTGAGAAATTTGCTGAGGCTTGAACCACAATAAAAAAGAACAAGTTCCTGAGCATTGCTGATTAGCCCTGCTACCCAGATTACCTTACACTGCAAACACGCCGCATCAATCTAAAAAAAAAAAAGCAGGTAAGTTTTCAAAAGCGGAACTAACGGGGTCAGCAGAAACAGGTCAGAACCAATCAATTAAATACAGATGTGGTGCAAAAATGTCTTTGTACCGAAGAAACCCCCTTAGAGCAGGCAGTTTGAGGCTTTAAAGATATATCCATATCTTTCAGGACATAATGAAGGCCGTCATTAAATCATATATCCGTTGTGGCAGCCATCTTGAGTGTTATGGTTATAAGAAAGCATTTTTGCATTATGGGTAATTCTGCAATGACAGAGGAGCTGTTTATTGAATATACATAGTATGAGTCTGTCAGGCTGGCATTTTCAAATGATTTTAACTAGTAATGTTATAGCTAATGAGTTTATGTTATAGTTAATGACACATCTTATTGTCTTAGGCCCCGTCCACACGAATCCAAACCCTGGTTAAAAGGGACCTGTTCTGGTTTCACCAATTTAATCATACAATAAACAATAAGCTAACCAAGCCCCATATGTAAACAATCTTTTTTAAAGTCGTTTAATCAGATCCCAAATTCAGTGTCATTAGCCGGCTGTTGCATATTTTTTGTTGTTTGCAATTCCGAACTTGTTTGGGGCACAACTCATGTAAGTCTTAAAGTAATGCCCCCCCCCAGTATCAAGCCTCATTAGCCACTTGATGCCACTTTATGATGCTGATTAACTGTTTCGGCTTACATGAGAATCTTCTTCCTAGTTTATTCCAGGAAGAACAGAGCAATATCGACGCACATAGTTCAGCACCTCAATTTGACTAAACCATGCCGTGGACCCCAAGCAGGGGCAACCACGTGTATAAACATTAGCGCGCATGCCCAACATTTCACTGCCAGTTTTTGCCTATTACACCACAGCGCCACTTACAGGTCTGGTATACATTTTTGCAGCGTTGCCATGTATTCATGTGGACGCATCATACGTATTTTACATCTCGTTTTTACAACAAACGTGCATCTGGAAAATATATAGCTGCTGTGTTCGCTTTGGACTTCGTGGACGGCCTTATATTATATCAAGCATAGGGATGCTATCTAGCATTATGGAGGTAAAAATGACAGAAAAAAGCAAACACCTGATAACCAAGGAGCAAATCATGTGAAAGGTATGTTTGATCTAACAGCTCAAGAATGGAAATCTGTATCATAAAGGCAGATAAATTAGTCAGATAAAAGTTTGAATTCTTTCTTTAAAGCCCATGAAACTGAACTGCTTAGTATCTCCTAATGCTCTTATATAAATGGATCGTTTAGCCCCCATTTGCACATGGCTCAGTATGGCTGGGGATTTGGAAAAGCTCTTGATTTTCTGGTAAGCGCTGCTTCACCCATTCTACAACCAAATCTATCATCTTTGGCAACTGTTTAGTAAAACACAGGAATTCTTGACAAAGCAGCGGCGTATTCAGCTATAAAAAGTAGGACTCCTTTCCAGATCTGAAGCTATATCCTCTTCCAACTGTAACATAAGATTTCCCCAGAGTTACTTTCCCTAAATCAACAATTTGTATTAAATCTCATAGATTAAGTAGTTTAACTTGATTTATTAGACTGCAAAATGGCTTTTTAGTCAAATGACTAAGATGACGGATTCCAGTTAATTGGAGTGGGAATAAAGACCCTCGTCATTCATGGGGTCTCTATTGAAACCCGATGAAGAATCCCCAAAAGGTCTCCGAGGACAAAACAAACAAACTTTCAGTGAGTTGACAAAAGTATGAGATTTTATCTATGGGAGGCATTAACAAATGTAAGCTGAGCACACATTAAAAGAGCAGCAGGGATGCCAGAGAAGATTAAAAGGTGCTTATACAAGCCTTTGTGCTCATGTTATAAATACAGCTCTGGGCCAAATCTCAAATCTGTTTCTTCTCTTTGACTTTTTTTTTTCCTGCCTCGGTTTCCCTGCTGCCTCTTGGGAGTCTGTTACTCATTCTCCGACCAGAGTTTGGCAGGGCAGCAGAGGGAGCGGGGGACCGCTGTTGACACGTGTGCCGGCCGCACTGAGAGGTTTCCATCCCTCTGTCCCTGGTGAGCCCTCCCAACAAGGGATGGGAGGAATGCTGGTCCCCTTGTGGTCACATCTCAAGTGTGCATGTGTGTTTAGAGGCACTACACACATACAACCGTTCTGATCTACGTCATCCTGTGGAGATATCAACACCAGCGTTTTTTTTGTTTTGTTTTTTCCAGTAGACAGAGTGACCCAGATCTGTGGTTTTTTTAAAGGGTGGTGCATGACTTAGTGTGCCTGTGCACAAGCGACCACTGTGAATGTTTAAATTGTGTAAAACAGATGAGCTCATAAGAGCAGGCGCAGACAGCCAACTGAGGAGTTGGACTAAAGTTAACTTCATGAATCACAAGTTTTCTCGTTCCATGACTAGATCTGCGAACAAAGGCGGGACTTTTTCAGACTCCACAGTCATAAAGCTGATGTCTCCGTTGTGTTTTGATAAGAGTGAAGGCTGACGATAGGGTATGTGACAAACGGGCCAACCAAAGGTTCAGGGTCAAACATTTGCTGGCCGGTTGCAAAGACTAATTCCTCACTGACAGCAATAGAACAGAAAAACACACCGAAGCTGAAAAGAAAAAAAGAAAAATCTGAACCAGCTGGGGGGATACGGAGCGTTCATGACCTGGACACTTAACCTTTAACCTTGGGTTTGAATCGCGTGCCAGCTAGATACACAATACCAGCTTTTGATTCCCAGCTTCTTTCAGGTTTGTCTCGATAGTGGATTAGAAGATGTAAAACCAGTATAGTTCCATTCATGTGGCTGGTATTTGTGACTACATGTGCCCAGACGTCTGCCAGGAGTTCCCAGACAGACAGCTCTAAGTCGTTACCGTGAACTTTAGTTCCCCAAGATAGGGAGGACCATCTAAGTCGCGCTCAGTTTGGATTTATGATGTCCCTAATACTCTCTGAGAAACCAGGGGGGAGACAGAAGATTATTTGAGGTTCAGTTTACATCCAAAGAAGGGTTTAAAATCCTCAGACAGCAGCAACTACCCCACTGACCTCCAACTCTAATCCCCATGACCGCCAGTGCTTAAAACACTCTCAACATCTGACACATGTGCCCCCCCAAAGTTGGAAGGCAACTGCTTGCAGGAAACCTGAGATGGATGCAGAAACAGAATGCAATAAGGAGTTTCAAAAATGGACAAAACTCCAGTCTGCTTTTGTTGACCTATTATTATTTATTAAGCAAGATGTTGAACAGAAATAGAACATTAAAGAGTACAAAGGTAAGCATTATGCTGATGATACAGCGATATATCCCATAAATAACAATTACTGCATCTATCCATCCATTTTCCGTCATGCTCATCTTATGCAGAGTCACGAGGGTTGCTGGTGCCTATCGACTGTTCTAGTTAAACAGTTCAACTAAAACATATTTTCTTTAGTCCAACTGTTTTTAATATTCTTTTTTGTTTCTGCATTTTTTATTTTGTTTTATTTATTTTTTATTTTTTTCCTATTTGCTTTGATTCTGTTTTATCTTCCTGTATTTTAATCATGTAAAGCACTTTGCATTGTCTTTGTACTGAATCGTGCTATACAAATAAATTTGCCTTGCCTTGCCTATCTCCAGCTGTCTATTGGCAAAAAGTGGGGTACACCCTGGATAGGTCGCTAGTCTATCGCAGGGCAACACAGAGACAAACAGAACAAACAACTATTCACACACACTGACACCTAAGGACAGTTTAGAGAAGCCAATTAACCTAACAGCCATGTTTTTGGACTTTGGGAGGAAGCTGGAGTACCCGGAGAGAACCCACACATGCTCAGGGAGAACATGCAACTCCATGCAGAAAGCCCCCGGGCCGGGAATCAAACCCAGAATCTTCTTGCTGCAAGGCAGCAGTGCTACCCTCTGGTCCACTGAGCAGCACAATCACAACAAAAAAAGAGTAATTTTACCAAAGGTTTACGGTAATTTTAACTGAATATAAACAAAGTAACATGACTTTTAGTTTAATTTCGAACCAACGTCAGCTGACTTGAACTGTTCCTAATTCAACTAATCAGATAATCAGATCACAGGTATTGAGAGCGGCCTTTCATCTCCAATAGAAGAGTAGAAAACTACCAAACATCCATCAGATTTTACAATGATGGATTTCTGTTATGGTCAAGAAGAAGAAAAGGTTCATTCATTTTTAAAGACACTGGAAAGGTCCTGTTAAATGGATTTGTGAAAATTCACTGACACCAAAGATATCCGGGGTTATACTAGAGGGCATATATACTTTGATATACTTTTATAAGTATTAATATATCTCATAAGATGCTGGAATAAGAACTTTGCTGATATTTTTGCTTTGTTGCAGGTACAGCTGAGCCAGATCATTGCAAATGTTTAGAATTAGTTGATTAAGAAGACAATCACTTCCCACTAGGTGTGAAAAAAATGTGGCACAAGTTCCATTACTATTAAAAATTGGATTAAAACATCATCATACAAGCCTGTTTCAGGAAGTGCTGTCCAGCAGCAGTCAATATGATTAATATCAAATATGAATTTAAAGCATGCAGGTGGTAACTGATTCAAAATTAGGTGCCCAAATAAAGAGTACTGGTGTGAAAATGCATGCAGTTCGCTAGAGGAAGCTATACATAATACTGAGTTTATGGAACAAGCCCAGCCTTACAGTATAGATGTCCATAAACCCGAAAGCTCTGGTTTCTTTCACTCTGAAATCGTCCCTTTATAGAGCTTCCACACAGATCAACTCTTCCCACTGCAGCAGAACAGCAGGAAGCCTCTTTCCACAGTGCGACCGACAGGAAGCAATCTGCATATCTATGGACTTGTCAGGACTGGAGTCATGCGTCACCATGGTGAGTGTTTGTTTAGAGCCGCTGGAAGAGCTGGACTGATTTTATCCATCAGGGCACAGAGATCCAACATCTATATCTAAAACTTACCCAGCGCCACTGTGTTGACTGGATTTCTGCCCCTTTACATCCAATCCTTTGTACTAAGCAGGAAAGCAACGATATAAAACAAAGGGAGTGTTTATAATCTCAGAGGATGTGTTTGAATGAGAGGCCCCTGCAGGCAGTATAGGAGGGAATGCAGGAAGCTTCTGGTCAATGAGGGCATCAGACCAGGGGTAACTTTCAGCTAAATCTATTAAGAGTCTCCTAAATTAGTTATAACATTAACAAGGAGGGAAGTCTTTCTCATACAAAGACCCAGCTTCATGTCTAACCGTAGCCCATGTTTAGTTATAGAGCATTAAAGTCTTGGTCCTGGCAATATTTAGGGGAAACTACAGATAGTGGTCTTACTAGTGACATCACCACTCAGCTTTTCCACACTTCTGCACATCTGCTCAACATCCCGGAGAGACACTACAAAGCGACTGCAGCTCAAACTGAATGAGTATACTTTATATGACATCAGCCGTGCTGTTTCAATAACAGTCTCTCAGAATTATGTTTCAGTTGAATGAGAATTTAAGGCAGAGAAATTCAAATAAAGTAAGGTAACGGTCCAACCTGTCTCCATTGGTCTATAGGCAGTCTGGTTCTCCTTGAGATGTGGCTCTTCTACAATGACTTTCCTCCCCTGCTCACAGTTTTTAAACCTTCCCCTGCTGCTCAGACTTCAGGACCCTGCCCACATCCCTCCTCCAGGACATCTAGGCCTCATCTGATTGGACGAGCCCGCAGAGGAGCTCCATGACTTGAAAGGGTCCACATGGTGGCCATATTTCAGTGCTGAATCTGGGTTAAAAAAACAAGAAGGGCTCTCTTTCCTTTTTCCCTTTCAAGATCAGTTTCTCTCACCTTCTCTCTCATCTGTTTTTTCCCCTCTTCACGCAGGCAAACCATCTCCACTGATAAACAAATTTACTTTCTCCAAGGTTTCAGTATTGAATTGTTCTTTCAACATCAAAATATTTAATACAATACTTTCAATATAGGCTAATTAAACACCTAATTTTCATTATTCATCCATATCTAACAGCTGTTGAATATATCCTTTTGTCAAACCTAAAACATTTAAACTGAATAAAAGCAAGGGCAAATTAAATTATCCCTATTTATTTGAATTTGTTTTATAATTTTAAAGTTGCTGATATTAAATATTTGTAGAGAAGTTAAAATATGTAAAGCAAATTTTTTGTTTGCAAAGCATATTTAGTCTTTAGAACATCTAAATATCACACAGTGAAACATTACTAAGGTGTCCAGAGATTATTAAATCAAACTAATTTTCCTCAATTGTCTCTTATCAGCGATCAAGACGGTCAATTGCTGTAAAACCTGTATTTCCTTTTATTATACCAATAAAGGCTTAAACCTTTTTTCTTATTTGGCTTTCAACACTCATCATACTTAATTTGACCTTCTTTGTTTTAAAATGGTGTTACCACTTCTTCTAAAATCTTGCTTTCCTTTTTTATTGTATATTCTTGTTATTTTGGCGTTCAATATCTTTATTGCTTTTCAAATATTACAACACAAAGATACTAGAGAAAATGAAAAAACGAAATAAATGTAACAAAAAATTAAATTTCATATCAATACAAAAAAAGGGCCATAAATCAACTAGCTATTTATGAACTAAACTAAGAATCAGTCTTACACCTGTGTAGATGGTTGGTCAAAACTAAAAATAAAAGGCTCCCAAAATGTAAAGCATTTATTTAACATCTAATATAATTCAGATGAAAAAATGCACTTTTAATCTAATAAGACAACAAACTGAATGATATTTTATTCTAAATGTGCAAGAAAACAGCCCACAAATGCCCCCAAGATTTATTATATATGGGAACAATTTCAAAATATATGAAACAAAGTGGCATCTTTCAACAAACTTGCAACTTTCACAGGCTGGATAAATCTGAACGTACATCTTTAATTTAATAAGATGCACAACGTTGAATTTTATGAGGCGATGTCTTATATGCATGGAGGATAAAATTAGATATCTTAAAACCTTATCCCAATCTAATTTAATACCTGTTAGAATATCCTGTTAGAGTTAGAAGATCTTTGTTTCAGCTATGGTTGCTTTAAGCTCTTTATTAATATAGATGCTATATTATGCTGTACCTTGGCCACCTTTCTAAGTCTATAAACCACCAGCTAAACAACATGTTATGATGGCCTTTTTTGGGTTAAGTAAGAATCTAAATCTCAGGTGGGGATTGTCTTAGAGGTTCTTCCTTTTCTGCTGGATTCAAGGTCTCTAAGCTCATAACTGTAAGATAATTTGCAGCTTTTTTTCTTTTGTTATAAAAGGTACTGGTCAAAAATAACATTGAAACGTTAGACTTTAGAGCAAAAAAGCTGAGCTCATAATTATTTGTACTCCTGTGAGGTTTTGGTTGACAGTTGTCTTTTAATATGACATAACACAACATAATATTTATTAATTAATGTAATATTACATGCTTAAAGAGGCCAGAATAAACTCTTTTAAGAAACCAAATATCAGGGTTATGGGAAGAAATAATCCCAGGCTCAGAGACAAAGATAATTAAACAAAACAAAGCAACATGGCCAACTATAGTCACTTTAGACTTTTTTTTTTTTCCATTGAGAATTGAGGCGGGTATCAATAATTTTGAACATTTTTGTAAAATAAGAACACTACAAGTTTTTTTTTATTATTATTTGATTTTCACATACTTTTCTTAGCCTTTGAGAGAAGCTATCCTAATTGTCTATCTGAAAGGAATTTCTAAATAAAAAAAAATGCTTCTGACAATGCAGCTTTCTTCTTACAAGGCCATTGCCAGATAATGGCATAAATATGCTAAAAAAAGAAAAAAATACATACAGCCGAATGACAGAAACATTCACAACAGCATTACAGAACAGACTCACAAGAACTACTTGTGGTTTGCGACTCAAGTCACTTTTAAATTTTGCAAATACTGTACAGTTACTTCAAAGACAACATTGAAGTATTTGTACATGTTGATTAACTGCATGCAAACTTTAACTGAACTTTCATAACAAAAGGTATTGCAAAGGAAATAACTTTAAAAATAATGTGTTTCTATGATTTAATGAAGGTTTATATCTGTAAGTTTCACATAGATCCACAAAGTTTGTCTGGTTGAATTCATTGTTAACCAAACCCTGAATCACAACAAGCATAGATCCTCTTACATCCTGCTGCAGCCCTGTGTAAACATATGACTGCCTGATTTGTTAATTGACTGGTTTAGCAGATGGTTCCATGTCTGACTAATGCTTCGCCTTTCTCCGGCTGGTGGGAGAAAAGTGTCCCAGGACTGCTTACAGCAGCACTGAGTGCATTCGGCCAATACTGCTGTCAGCGTTTGACTCACAAATGAGTTCCATATGAAGACGGAAAAAAAGGGGGCCGACTCAAGCAGGAAGAGAACGTGATCAGTCCCTGAAACACACAATGGAAAGCTCCAGATAGAGGACTGTCTTATCACTCTGGAAGAAAATTGGGCTGCTGCAGTTCAAAAGCCCTTTAAATGAGAAAGTCTGTAAAAGTAAAACTAGTAAAAGTTCTCCTGTGACCCGTTTCTATTAAACCCTGGTGCCTCGTTCTCATGCTGTGGTTGTATTGGATGAATGAGAAGAGGTTAATGGGCCATTTAAAAAGGCACACACACACCAACTAAAAACATATCACAAAAAAAAAGCTATTTCTCAAAAACAAAACAAGGGTTGTTCACTAAGTCCGCTCAGTTAATCCTGTTGATGCTTGCCAACTTTCCATTTGTTGAATCCAGTTTACAACACCAACAATTACCTATTCTTTTATTTTGAAAAAAAAGAAAGGCCTTCATGCACTCATGTCATAAATAATTAAACTGTAAGTAGCATAATAACCTAGCATTACAAAATCCTTGGTTAATTTTACATTTTTTAGACTTTCAACATCATCTTTGTGAAACATTTGCTAAATAATTTTCTCAAAATCAGCCACAAACAGTAAGTCTTAACCTTTTAACATCCACCTCATTTTGGGTAATCCTCGCCTATTTTGCATTCCAAAATGGAAATGCAAATAACTTAGGAACTGTAAGCCCAAATTACACGTGCAATACATTATTTGAAAGCTAACACCCTCTAGTTTCCTAATATATAAATAAAAATAAATAAAATGATGTGAGTAGATCACAGAACAACCTGCATCAGTTCAAACATGACTCAAAGTTGCTTTTTTTTATTCTCGGAAATGATAGGTCTTTTTTGAACAGCAGTAATAAAGACATTGTTGGGAAAAGGCAGGTTTTATTGTATTATATTTGTTCTACATCATGTAAACCACAAATGCAGAAAATTTCAGACCTCTAGCTATAGCAGTTCCAGAGCTGTGGGGCTTTGTACTTTTAGTGTCAGCTTGGAGCTGCGCGCAATGGCTCCACCTGCTGGTAAAAAGTTTACCAGAGGAATTTTATGCATTCTGAATTATTACCCCCACTTAACGTCCACTGGGTCGCCGGCGATTCGGTGGGTTTTAAGAGGTTAACCAAATGGTATGATTATTTAAATAATATAAAAGTTTGTTTGTGACCTAGCTAATCTAATTGTCAAACACATTTTCATAATTTTTTCAAAAACCAAAGGAAAACCCTTAAAATGGGTCAATATCAATCAACGCACCAACATGGTGGATGCCATTTACTGTGGAAAAGGTAAGACTGACCTAAGTTTGTTTGATTTAATACTGAATAAAGACCTGTAAACTGATGTTAAACTTTAGCTTTGTTAGCGAGCCATAGGCTGTGTTCGAACGTCCACCCTAATAACCATATAGGACACTATATACTCGTTACGCCATTTTAAATGAGTGGCCGAATGTCTAGTGGATGAAAAAGTAGTGATCATCCTGGTAACTAGACAAAAAGATATATCCCGGAATGCTTTTGTGGAAAGCTCTCCTTGCAAAGCATTATGGGATTTGCTGCGACCCTCTGTCGCAATAGGCTGTCACTACCCGACAGCGGCGACTAATAACAAAGATGGCGTAGGCACTGCGTGGTGGAGGAGGAGTTACATGACCAACAAAATGAAAAAAGTAGTGATAATCTGTCGGTCAGTTAACTCAGTTCAGTATATAGTCCCAGCTATATATAGTGATTGAGGGAAGTAGGGGTTAAGGCGGACATTCGCACACAGCTATAGTGTTCTATGCCATAGTGTTAGCACACCATCCTCTCTTCTAGAGTGCACAAATACAGCGGCTCTTAATCGTGGCTAAAAATGTATATAAAGAGCTAAATAATGTGCTCTAAAATATAAACCAGTCTTTAAAGGTTGGTGGCTTTTAATTAGCTTGGGATTTATGTGTTTTTATATTATTTTAAAAGATAAACAAACAAATTGTTGGTTGTTTAAGATGGTAACCAATTTCCTATACGAGACAACAATAAAACAAATAGGTTGTTTTTCTAAAAAGTCATCCCCTTGAGGCTCTAAATAACTTTTACTTGGTTGGACTCGGGGCAAAATGGCTCTTTGGATATGAAAGGGCGCAGACCTCTGTCTTAAACTATTGAACAGACTGGATGATTAAAGCCCTTATCTGGCTTATATTCAATGAATGACGTTTTCCAGCTCAAATACTTCAGGCATCTGACTAGGTTTACAGTGCTGATACCTCTATATTTTATGTTCATATTTGTTTGGCATCAACCATATTTTATTATTTCTATTTATTTATTTACTTTTATTATTTAATTATTTCGTTTTTTGCTACATCTTATTCACACGGGGATGTATAATTATTGTTGGATATTGTTGGACCATTTATGCACTCCTTTATTCTTTATTATTTTCATTTGGTTCTGTATGTTAACATTTCAGTTCATTTGAAGTCAGCTGCCAAAGACTGCATCTGATATTATGTGAGTTGCTCTTTTTTGTTATTATTTGAAAACAATAAAGTTCAAGTCTTAAAAATAAAATGTCTTCAGTAAAGAGGTCGTAACAGAGGCCAAGACCATTTCTGCAGGTGCACTGGTTCCTATTGACCACTGTCTAGAGCTGCCCCGGAGAGCTGCCAAAAAAAGGCATTTGTTGCCTATTTTTTCCATCTTTTTTTCAATGTAGAGCAATATTTCCCACCCTTTTCAAAGTGGTAACACTTCCATTTGACCAAACATGGAAATCTGCCGGAATAATTGCTTAATTAAATGGTAAAAGTTTTTAAAAGCAGCTTTTAATAACTTTTACCAATGAATTAAGACATTGTCTTTTGGTGTCACCCTGTGCAGGAAGCCATATCGTCCTTGTTTGTTAAAACAGTAAACTTGTTTCTACACTGGAAAATGGTGCTTTATTTCTGTGAAGTTTCTCAGTAATCCAGGTCAAGGTCAAGCTTTAAAAAGTTCAGTTTAGACAACTTGATGTGAAGTTTTGTAGAAGACATTTCGTCTCTCAACCAAGAGGCTTCTTCAATTCTAACTAGTGGTGGGGAGCACTGAGATTGATACACTGTAAGTCTAACAAAGAATTAGGGGGACAAAAGGTGGCTTTGATCCCCCTTGGATGAGAGGCGAAATGTCTTCTAGAAAACTTCATGTCCATTGCAGAGACTAAGCTTCTTTAAGCATGGTGCTTTATTGACTTCTAGTTCTTCTTTCCCGGTTGACCCTTTGACTGTGCTTTTTTTTTCTTCTAAGCATGAACTCTTCAGCCGTTCTGTTTTGCCCTTATTTCAGGGAGGCTTATCAGTAAACTGATAAGTGCCTTTCCGTCTACAACCGTAAACAGAAAATGGTTTATTCAAGGAAAATATGGCCTTGTGTTTTCGTTCTTAGAAGTCACTGTTCACTACTTCAGCATGTACAGAAAAAATATGACTTAATGCATTTCTGCAATATGTTAGTTTCTACAATCTTAGTGAGAGGGGTTGCCTTTGAGTCAATGAGTCGATGCAATCAGCTGGTTTTCCTTAGATAGAAAACAATTTGACTGTATGATCTGGTGAACTGTAAAGTGCCTTGAGATTAAATGAACTGAATTGAATTGAAGACTTAATTGTTCAAATGAATTTAGTTTTATTCCCACCGTGGTATCCTCCATGTTTTAAAGCCCAAATGTTAGCAGCCCTGTTTCAAATAAACCATCTAGATCAGGGATCACCAAAACCAGAAAGCAAGTCCTTTGTCCTTTGTGCCTAAGATGTCTACCTGCTTCAGCACACCTGATTTCTATGATCTGCTGATTAACATGCTTTTCTTTAACTGGAATCATCTGGATCAGGTGCTTTTAAGCAGGAGACCGCCCCTTGATGAACACCGTTGAAAACCCTTGATCTAAGTACTCCAAACTTGTGTATAACTATCAATGCCAAGACTTGACCACAAATCATCTGAGAAACGGAGAGAGAAGACATCTGCGAACCTGAAGCGAGAGCTAAGCCGGCCTGACAAGTTTCTACCAGCAGACTCTCACATCAAAGCCTGGAGGATCTGACAGAAGGAAGGATCCACATGACCAACACATGGAAAGCCAACGCATCATTCGCACAGGTTCAATGGAGTGGCCTGTGTTGCTCCTAGGAGCTGCTGGTCATTCATCTTTCCCTGTCACACTTTGGTCAGTGGAGTCATGTAGATCTAAAGAGGGAGGATGACTGTGAAACAAAGCAGTGCAACAGCAGCTAACAAATAACAGGTTGGACTACGAAATCAAAATGACAGCTTAGCCAAGAAGTCTATGAAGAAAATTTATGGAGTAACCAAAACATAAAACACTTTCTGGGGCTCTGTGCTGAATATGGTACATAAAAAATTACATTTACTGGCTGATTGAACCCCCCTAATTGTTTAAAATGGGAATAAAGTCCAGTATCGCATGAAATGTCTGGGGAATCAGTGTTGAAAAGAGAGACAGCCATAGAAACGCTGTTATTCTAATCTGACCCATAACTTTTCTCCTTTCAATCATGTTACGTTACTAACAACATGATGCAGTGATTTACTACAACCCAACTGATTAAAGAAACATTTCATAAGCTGCACTCTCTGCTGCAGGTTGATGAGAGGCAGGCAAAGGCCACATAAGGTGAGCAGGTGTTTATGATAGAGACTGAGACCAACAACAGCCTTCAGGAGAGAGCCCTGCAAATTAGAACTGGAAGTATAGAAACTATTTGTGTGCTCGCTGAAGTCAAACGTTTTAGTGCCATCCTAACCAAATCCTGACCAAAGCGCTTTACACTTACACACATTCATTCACCCACTGATGGTGGCAAGCTACATTGTAGCCAAAGCTGCCCTGGGGCTCACGGACAGAAGCGGGGCTGCCGTACACTGGCGCCACCGGGCCCTCTGACCACCATCAGTGGACAATGCAGGTGAAGTGTCTTGCCCAAGGACACAACGACAATGAAAGTCAGAGTCGAGGCTTGAACCATCAACCCTTCGATTTCAGGGCAAACTCCGACATCCAACGCCACTGTCGCCCCTTCCTGTCCTTCTTGATTTGGTGCCGGGGTGCACCATTTTTAGAAACAGAGGAGAGATAACAACACTGGATAACCACGGCGCAAGGTTGATCGAGGAGGTGCGGAAGAAAAACCACTTGTACGATGCTTTAGACATGTTGTTTTGAAAAAATAAACACTCCTGCCGGCGCTGCCGAAGAAGTCATCATGACTATCCGCAGAAGTTCTCGCGAGTTCTCGAATAGGCTTTACCTAGTGCTTTGGCGGGAAACTGCTGTGTGTGCCTAGAAATTCCAGACCGACGTTGCATACCAGCAAAACTGGTTCGCAACCAGACGCAAGCGACATTTGATGCATGCGGTTGCAGAAGTATAATCCGCCCTTAAGTCTACCTAGGTGTTGCCTGGAATATCTGGTCGAATTCTTTCAATAGTCATAAATATACCATTTTAAATAATTGAATTTGAACATACAGGGGAATCATATCTACATGAATATAATTCAGTTGCTATTGACTTGCTATTCACAGAATATAGTGAGGAAAAAAAACTCAATGCAGAGTTGGATTATAAAACTAGATCCCAAGCAATCTAATGCCTACCCAAACATGGTCATCCATCTAAACTGATAGGCTAAGAGAAGCTGATGGATTATGGGTAACTGGAGGAGCTGCAGAGACCCTCAGCTCAGGTGGGAAAATTTCTTTACGTGAGAAATGTGTACCCATCTGGCTTTTATAGCAGGAATACTGAGAAGAAAGAATGTGTGGAGAGAAAGTCATTCAGGAGATGCAACAAATATGTAAGAGAAGGTGTTCTAAACCGATAGACTGAAAATCCCTGCAAAAGCACCACCTCTCTCTGAAACATGGCGGTGGCAGCATTGTGATTTGGGAATATTTTCAATGGGTTGATGTGAAGAGGGAGAGTACAAAAAAAATGGCTGTTCTGGGGGAAAAAAATGTTAAAGGGCGCAGAGACTTGAGACTGAGGTGGAGTTACGCCTTAGAGCTGAAGAGTGAGTTCAAACAGCCAGATAGAGCTATTTATATTTAAAAGTCTGTTTAAAAATAATAGAAAAAAGTAAGAAAGAGCGTAAAAATATTTTAGGAAGAACTATAATTCCAACTTGAGTAACCAAAAGCTTTATTTTGGCTCCTGTCAAAACAATATTCCACAACATTGCTCTGATAACTCAATAAGGTTTTTATCACCACATGTTTTTATTTGGGGGTGTGCCCATGTAGCTACCAATAGTACACTGAGCGGATATTTTAGGGAAAGAGCCAGATAGATACAAAAATAGATGCCTCCAAGAAGTTATGGGTTTTCCACTTGAAGAAATGTTTTTCCTTTTAAAATCCTTTAAAAAAGTCTTAAAACGACAAAGAAAGTAAAATGTGAGAATCTAAAAACCCCTTAAACTGGATCTATATTGGGTTTTCTTTCTGCTTTGACATCTCGCTACCAAAGAGTACAAGTTTATTTGTTCAAATGGCATACATGAAAAACATGTTATTGTGTATGGAATTGTATAAGAGAGTTTAGTTTGAATCCTCTAAAAAGGAGCCGCTGAAACCATCTGGCCCCTTCAGGCACCCATCCACAGCCACATGGAGACACATGTTTGGCATAAACATGCTGAAGAAAAAGGAAATTCAAACTGAATTCACAAATCCAATCAGGCTGGATATTACAATTAATTATTATTGTTCCAGTACAACGAACGATCAGAATCCATGTTAATTTCATATAATAGCTTTATTCCTGCAAGTGCTCACAGAAGGAGTGAAACAAACAAAACTGTAGAACCCATATAATTTAAACCTACTCCCTGGAATTTTCCCATTTAATCACTTTTTGTATAGCTATTCAGCTACACAGCGAAATGTGAAAAACGTGAAAGTCTGATTTTTTTTTATTTACAGTATACACTTATGTTTTGATTCAAAGATAATCTACAAATCCCAAAACCAAACTTTCACCTGATTCTAGTGAGATCACACAGAGTGCTTCTGAGCAGGATAGTTTTTCTCAATATTTTTACCTTTATTTTTATCTTTTTTTTAATCTTCTTTTCTGGTACAGAGACATAGGGTTAAAATACCAAATATAATTTAAGAATTTCTGTGAAAATTAAACATGTTGAGGTAAGAAATACAAGGACAAAAAGAAAACTAACAAGAAAATCTCTTACTATTTTAACTTAAGCTCTTTTTGTCTTTGGTAATGTAACTGAACAAAAGACACACAAAGTAGGATAAGTATTTTAAAATTCTTTCTTAGTTGTGATTGCTTTTTTTAATTATGCAGAGGACATTTTTTCTGAAAAAGTCAGCTGTGTTTTAGTTGTCTATACATTTTTAAACAAAAGGAAAATACACTTCTAGAATGAATCAGATTTTAATTATTTGCTGGTTCATGTTAGTTAGTTACAAACTAGTGATGGACTGATTCAAGTTTTTAAGGCCAATTGACAAAACCAGTAATTTTGACATCAGTCCAGCTGATTCCTAATATGCTCTGCCGATATTTTTACCGCACGTTTCTTACAGCCAATATTGCTTTTTCTTCCTCAATTTATGTGATAAAAATTAAAACAACATTGACAAATGTTAAACAAATCTAAACAAAGAAGAAACATTCATTGACAAATCAAACTAAAAAGAGAAAAGGATAGCAGATTCATGCCAAATGTGCTATTACAGTGACTTCCACATTTTCCCTTGCATGAAAACAAACTATAATTAATAATTAAATCGCCAAAATGAGTGGTTAAAATGTGTGGTACTTTTTAGGGATGTCCTGATACAATATTTGTATCGGATGTCTGTTATCATCCAGAAAACTAGGACTGTAGCAACCTGCATTTTAGATATCTGATAATAGTAATCCAAAAAAATAAGTTAGAAATGAAAGCATAATTTGTGCTGATATATATATATATATATATATACATATATACATACACACACACATACACACACACACATCATTACACACACACACACACATATATATGTATATATATATATATATATATATATATATATATATATATATATATATATACACACACACACACACACACATATGTGTATGCATATATTAGATGCCGTCAAAATTATACAGTCGTTATTATAGCGTTACTTGAAGCCATTTTAACGGCGATAATTTTTTTAAAACGTGAAGATTAACAGCTATGTGGTTTTATGGTACAATTTTTCCAAGTACACATCCCGAAATGATTTTTTACTATATTTTCCCCAGTCTATGCATTTCTCTCATAGGCTTCCAGAGCGCTGACCTCCTCAAGGGAAAAGGACGCTCATACACTGGGTAGCAGCTAGTGCCTTTTCTTTAAGCCCCACCACCAACAAACAAGTTGAGTGTCTGGTAACTAGTAGCAACCTGAAATACGCTGAGAAAACTGGATTACTGAGGTGAAATGGAATCTGCTACGGAACTCTTGCTGTCTGTGTACGCTACAGGTTGTGTATCGTGTGTGTGTGTGTGTGGGTGGGTGTGTCTGTGTGTGGGTGGGTGCTTGTGTGTGTGTTCTCATTTTTGTTAACAGGCCGAAAAGTAACTTTCTAAAGCATAGACCACCTCCATCTAGTGATGTGGGTCTGTGATTTTGATGTATTGATTGAAAATTGTTCATTATTACCTTGGTTAATTGACATCTAATATTAACTGTACTACATTTTATATCAGTAGGGTAAAATGCTTGTCTTTGTTCAAAAGACTGTATTAACTGTAAAGACTGTCTTTTAACATCAGCCTGTTTTCAGGGCCTTTTTGGCTACATATTTGTTATTTTTTAAGGCTACATGCCTCCCCGCATTTTCTTTCCATATGTTTCTATGGCATAAATCAGTATCATGACCTGTTTTCATTTAAAAAAGAACATTGGCACAAACCTAGCCTGTATGTATTTTTGTATGTCACCGAGAGTATTTAAAATGATTTTCAATCAGAAAAAAAATATGCGATTAAATCACGATTAATGTGGCCAGGCATCAGGCATTGATCGCGATTAATGCAGCGTTAAAAATTTAGTCGATTGACAGCACTAGTATATATATATATATATATATATATATATATATATATATATATATATATATATATATATATATATATATATATATATATGTACATACATATATATACATACAAAAATTGTCATTTTATATTCATAACCTGAGCAAAAACCAGAAATTTTAATTTTTTACCATAATTCAATTTTTTTTATGGGAAAAAATAGATTACTGACTGTGTAAAAATATACAATGTAGTAAAATACAACTACTATGTCAAAGGTTAACAGGATATAGCTTCCAAAAGGGCCTCACTCCATTATCGTTATAAAATACACTCTTGTCATTAGTACAGACAGTTCAACATATCTTAGCGTAGGATTGTTATCTAAGCGGCATATTTGTGGAGTTATGAGCTGTCGGGGGAGCATGGCTGGATCATAAACACGCGGATGTGTTGAAGGTGAGAAAATCCCTGCGCTCAGCAACAAGGGAAGCAGGACAGGAGCGTGGGAAAGAAAGACGAAAGATGGTGGAAATAATGGAGCACATGCTTGAGTGTTGAACAGACCTACAGTATAGCTTTTCAGCCTGCAGGGAATACACCTGCCAGAGTTGTGGGGCAAACCCAGAGGTGCCAATAAGGAATAACACCTATAGCTGTGTTTAATTTAAACAGCACTACAGGAGGAAAAGAAAAACAAGCTCATGCATCCCTTAAGTTTATTTTTTCTTTACACTGATTACTTACACGGTACGTAATAAAAACTCTGCACATGAGCACACAGATCTTAGTGAGAAAAAAAATGTACTTTGATCTTTTAGTATATGGTTACCGTTTCCCCTTAAAACATCTGTTTATGCAATCTGACCGACTGTATGTCAGAGTGGTTGAGAGATGACAAGGAGCAGGAATAATTCTGGTTACAGGGATGGTGCCTCTGAGGGAGGAAGGTCAACAATGCCTCATCTCCTCATATTGACCAAAACACCAATGGTCCACTGAGCCCGCGCAGGAAGGAGGTACAAAACAAAGACCGTCTGACATATTTTCCCCTGGCCTCTAAGTGGGTGGTCAGCCAGGCCACCACAGATGCAAAAAGGTCTCTGTGACTTCTTGCCCGGAGATCATTTTGCTCTTTGCCTTTCCCCACTGAAACCATCTGTATGGTATCAGCTACATATCTGTGCCATCGATCACATAGCTTGTGATATCTGAGCAGAGGTTTAAAGAGGTGTACAAGCAGCAGGAAATCAGGGAAAACCCCCTGAAATGCCATAAATATATCTAAACACCTTTCTAATTAGGTTAAAATATTAGTTTAGGTATCATCAAAGCTATATTCGCCTCTTAATTTTTAACTTGTATATTCAGACCAAATGTAAACAAGGCATTTTTTTTTAATCCTCAAATAAGAGGAGTTTCCATCCATGTTCAACTCCACTTGTGAACCTCATTTAAAAAAATTTAAAAAGACCAAAAATGACGTTAATGTCCTTGGTTCTTCCACTTCCTTGTTTGGCCAGTACTACATTAAGCTTCAGGAGCTCCAGCCTGATAATAACAGCATCAAGAAGTACTTCTGTCTGCCTGGGACCCAGTATCAGGGTATACTGTCCCCCATCGAAGGAAGGATCATTCTATGATGAGATTTGATTTAAAAGAAACTTTGTCTTGGCTGGGCTCTCTTAACCCTATATCAAAACCACATCCAGTCCCTCATTATTTATCGCAACAAACCTGCTTAAAACATGCACTTTGCATGAACAATTGACAATTTCTACTGATCTCAACATGTAAACCATTCGCTCAGTTTGCCTTGTTGGCATTTGGTGTAAATCACCATAAGTGTTGATGTAGCATTTACAGCGAGTGAAATAAGTATTGAATATATCACCATTTTTCTCAATTTATTTCTGGAGGTTTTCACCAGATGTCGATATAAATCCATGCAATCCATACATACAAAGAAATCAAACCATATAGGTTCAGAAATTAAGTTATGTGTAATAATGTGGGATGGCGCAGAAAAAAAGTGGAAAAAGCCTAAAAGGGAAAAGCCAAGACACCAGCCGAAATCTCTCAGTAATTAGAATGCAATCCTACCCATTGTCAGTGCAAATTAATATCAGCTGGTTCAGTCCCAAATGATGGCCTGTAAAAAGGTGGCTCTGGTATCACACAAGAAACGTCTCATGATGTGTAAAAGTAAAAAGCTTTCTCAAGACCTTAATGATGGCATCAGTTACAGAAGGATTTCTAAACTTCTGAATGTTCCAGTGAGGACTGCTTGGGGCATAATCTGCAAGTGTAAAGAACATAATTTCACCATAAACCGACCACAACCTGGTGCTCCTCGCAAGAGTTCTGACAAAGGAGTTAAAAGAACTATCAGTAGAGTTGTCCAACAGCCAAAGACCAATTGTGGAGAGCTTCGAAGGACCTGGAATTAACCGGTAGAATTGTCTCAAAGAAAACAACAGGTAATGCACTCAACAGCCGTGGCCTGTATGGACAGTCACCACTGCTGAAGAAAAAGCATGTTGAAGCTCGTTTAAAGTTTGCTGCACATTTAGACAAACCTGTGAAATATTGGGAGAACATAGTCACCCCAAAAACACCATACTAACAGTGAAGTTTGGAGGTGGGAACATCATGGCGTAGGGATGTTATTTAGCATATAGACCTGGCAAACTTCAAATAATTGAATTAGGGATGAATGGAATAATGTACAGAGACATTATGGATAAAAATCTTGTGCCATCTACCAGGATGATGGAGAAATATGGGTGGACATTTAGAGCAAGACAACGACCCTCAATTGGTTTCAGAGAAAGAAAATAAAGCTGCTAGAATGGTCCAGCCAATCACCCGACTTGAATCCAATAGAAAATCTATGGAAAGAACTAAAGAGTTCATAAAAGAGGTCCAGGTAACCTTCAAGATTTGAAGACTGTGGAAGAATGGGCCAAAATCACATCAGTGCAATGCATGTGACTAATTTCCCCATACAGGAGGTGTTTTAAAGCCATCATTGCCAACAAACATGATACCAGTATTTAATACTGGTAGCTAATTAATAAAACTCGAGGAATTTTAAAAAGCGGATCCTAAAAAATGTACGCATCATGGTGGCAGAGGATTAGTTAACTTTCAAACTAAGATACAGCCACTAAGACTTAATTCATTTTCCATTGCATTTTCCAAACAAAACAAGTGTTTGCTTTTCCATTCATTTAAGTTGTTACTAAACGACGAAGTGAAAATGCCCCTTAAGAAATTCTTGACACCTCTTTCATCTGACAGCTGATTAACTGAACAGCCCTAAGGACTCCATATCCTCCCCCATGTCAAGGAGTCAAAGTATTTGAGGCCCTCAGGTCTAACACTGTTTCCATTATGCTTAACTATAACCAGCCCCGCCTGCGCCTTGCTTACTGCCCTCAGGGGGCATCAAAGAAAAGGGTCCTTCCACTTCAAATCCTATAGATTTGGAAAAAAAAAAGTCACTCTGTTAAGCTGGACAGACTCAGTGTTTGGCTCTAGAAGTGTTGTTTTCCCTTTGTTTTCTACTTTGGGAGGGTGAAGTTTAATCCTAACTTCCCTGTGGCTCCGACCTTCCTGCTCCCAGTGGAGTTTCCCACAATAGCACAAAACAACCTAAACTCCCCCACAAACCCAGACCTGGGAGCCTGCTTCATCTGAGCGCTCCAGGGGGGCAGGGCTGACGCTGCTGTGGGCACTCAGAGCTCAACCTGATCCTCTCCTTCAAATCAAAAAGTAAGCACTGCTGAGAAGCATTAGTAACATCGCCTCTCTCTCTCTCTCTCTCTCATTTGAGTCTTGGATACTAAAAGCATAAAGTGATATCATCCCTGCTCTCAGCAAAAGAAACCCTAGAGTTGGAAGTTAGGAGACGAGGTACAGGCACAAATAAGGAAAGAGAAAATAACAAAGAGGAGATGAGAATGTGACAAAGGAAGAAATGTCTCGCTATTGTTAGGCTGCTTTTCGGGGAGTAAAATGAGAAGTAGTTTTTGTTTTTAAATGCTCTAAAAACCCAACAGACACTAGTCCATGTCAGAGTATAGTGCACCGATATCCTGCAGACAAAACCGGGAAGAAAAAAGTTATGTGTGCAGAATAACTTTACCTGGAAGACAACTAGTGACAGAAATGAGCCCGATTGAATGGATCTGACCAAAATAAAGATGAAACCTTTAAACAATTATTGTTTAATATCAGCAAAAACAAGGAAGCGATAACAGGAAGCAAGCTGCTGACATGATATTTCCCCACTCTAAGGGCGCATCGACACACCAGTAGTGTGTTTATTACGTTAGCTGGGGCTTTCCAGCTCAATAGCCATCACAGGTGGTCCAGCTCAGTTTGTCCAGATCTATTGTTTACCTCCGTATTTCAAACAGCCAGCCCCCACGTCCTAATTCAGCAGATAAATATATATGATTGGTTTTAAGCTCTGGTGAGGCAGACAAGGGGAATCTCTTTACACAATCACTAGATTGGTTTTGCAGGAGTATAATATCATAAACTAAAACAGAATTATTGTATATAAAATTGAACTTAAGATGATATATATACACATATCCAAATGCAAAGACCAGGGTTTGATGCATGTTTTTTAAATAGTTCTCTTACTAAAACATTGAAATGTTGCTGTATTTTACCAATCCAGTGGCATTATTTCATCCACTTTTTGTGAATCCCTAGCCAAGCAAACCTACAACATGATGCTCCCCCCGCCATGCTTAAAGATTGATGCAGTGCTGTACAGTTTCTAAGTTTGACCGTTACTATCGCCATCATGGCGAACTGGCTCAATATCTGCCTTGTCCCAACATAACTGTTTCTCCAGAAGGTACCTGGCTTCACGCACGCAGCTACAACTTTCAGCCAAACTTGAATGTGTCGGTTTTGTGGTTTAAGAGTTTTTACTGTGGAGAGTAATAATGGTGAAGCAGCTATTTCCAGCATGCGGCTGGAAACCAAAGTTGTTCTGGAACATCCTGAACAATTCCCTTTCATCTTAGCCTGACAATTTAGGTTGATGCTCCTAAAATAATCAGCATTTCCACACTGTAAGACAATAAAGGGTTTATCTATACTATTTTAAACCCAAACCCACCTCAGTGCTGGCTTACCTCGTTGAAGTTAGGCTTCTTGAATGACCTTCCCAAAAGTTTGTTCTCAACACTACAAAACCTGCCTGTGTCACAAAAAAACAAACCCGTTTGAAGGTATTTTGTTAAATTGCAATAATGAAAGATCCAAGCAAAAGTTGTGTCAGTAGCTGTCTAACAGATGATGCTTAATTACAAGGTTTTGGTTAAGCTAGGACCAGGGGCGTCCATAGCTTTTCAAAAGTGTGGGGAATATGGTCTGTCCAAGGTTGTTGTAGCAAACATTAGCAATCTGAGTTAGACTTTTTTTTTTTTGCGCATAAGTATTGAACATGCCCCCATTTTTTCTCAGTAAATACATTTCTAGAGGTGCTATTGATATGACATTTTCACCACATGTCAGTGACAATCCATCATATCCACACATACAAAGACATCAAACCATAGATGTCCAGAAATTAAGTTATTTGTAATAAAGTGGAATTGAACAGGGAAAAAGTATTGAACATGTGAAGAAAGGGAGGTGCAAAAGGCATTGAAAGCTAAGACACCAGCTGAAATCTCTCAATAATTAGAAAGCTATCCTGCCCCTTGTCAGTGCAAATTAATATCAGCTGGTATATTTATTTTACCTGCTGTATTTCTGTCCCTCACGTTTTCCCTCTGTAATCAATGTTTTGTATCTCTATGAATGAATAAAAGGTCTGTATGGATGGCTCGTGCCGCTCTCCCTTCAAATTTTCCAATCAGAACCAATCAAGATTCTAGACAACCCAATGTTGACTAGAATTATGTTCATATGAGATAATAACTGGAATATTTAGTGACTACAAGATTTAGGCTTATTTGGTTCATGTTTTAAAACAGAAACTCGTATCTACTCCCCTCTAACTTTGAGCGAGGGGATGCATTTCTCAGCAGGCACGTGTTTCTTGGCATGGCGACGGCCAGCGCCTCACCCTATTGGCCAATCGTAGTCAGAGCTATTCACTTCTCTGATAGGACATCTTACCCCCTAAAATGTAAGATTTGCTTCAAATAATCAAATACAATAGTTTAAAAAAATAGGTAACAAAATGTCCAGAATGCATTTGCTGCAAGTTTGAGTTAGGACTGGCAGTAAGTGACAGACTTAAAAGGGCTTTAAAGCAGGGGAATGTTAGGTAACATATGCTAGAACCATTGAAACTTTGGGAGCAGATGGTATTTCCACTTGGAAGAAGTGTCAGGAACCCCAATAATATCATCACAAGAATAACAGGAAACTGTGTTTGCCTTTGTATTGTCTTCCTCCAAAGGAAAAGCTTTATTTTAGTCAGTTAGTCGCAGGTCTAACTTATTGTTGAGACCAGTATTGTATCCAACAGAGCTTTTGGATAATAACAAGTAAAATCTTTAATTGAATCATCTTGAGAAAAAAACAAAACACCTTCAATAATTATAATTGATGCGCTGTGTAGCAGTTTCTGCTTCCTAATTCATGAGAATCTCATGGGAGATAAAAATAAAGCATCCATCTACGGTAAATAAAAACTAAAAATGGATCATTAATTCGTTTTGATCTAAAGCAGTGTTCACAAACTAATCCTACAACTTTTAAATGTGTATGTACAGTACACATTTAAAAGTAAGTATTTATCTCCTTTGATTCAGGTGCATTGGACCTGAGACACATCTAAAAGTTACAGGACAGACAAAGACACAAGAACCATGATCCACAGGGATTCTGCAAAGATGAATGGTTAGAAATCCCCCTCTAAAACTTTAGGAAATGTTCTGGGAATCTGTTGGTGAAGAGGAATCCTATAATGTATTGACAGATGGTAGACAGAATGGAAAGGGGTGAGGAAAGGTGGAAAAGGTCTCTGGGTTGAGATCGGTACCCCGAAAAATATGCAAAACACCAACCTTTGGAGTGGAACGTGACAGCGATAGAAGCCAAGTCTCCTTAAAAAAAACAAATGATGTAAGAGTTCTTTCTTGTTGCTCCACCACCTGAAGAGAAACGGCAGAAAGAAAAAAAAAATAGCTGAGTCCAAATGACAAAACCATACCACCTCCAGAGGCTAACGGTTTAAGTCATCGCTGGCTCCCCAGCAGTATCATTGCTCATTGGTACTTTCCATCTAATCATGTCAGAGGGAAGAAGGTGCACCTGGAGGAGCTTAAACTGTTTCACATGTTCATGAAAAACGAGAGCAATCACTGACGTCTGCGAAACGCAGGTCAAAGTTGCATAATGTTGAGCACAACATAACGGTTTGCCTTAGACCAGGGAGAAAGAAAGGTGAAAGGTATAACTGAAAGCTGAATAACTTGATAGAACACAGAATTAAAATGTGCAAGCTTCAATGTTCCAGTTTTAGTTAATATTTCCACTTGTTCTAGTATTTACTTTAGAAATTGGACTGCTTAAACTGTGCAGAGACTGATTTATATTCATCAGGTCAATAAGAAGCAAGGCTGTGGTCACATTTAATTTGTAAATTTCTGAGAAAGCCCCTCTGCAACAGCTTGAATCGTTACCCATCAATATAATTTAAACTAGTAAACCGATCAAAGAGTTTTAAACTCTGACCTGTGGAGAAAACGAACCGAGAGAAAGTCATACCCTTAATTATGCTGTTCTCTTTCACACTGTTACACAATTTATACTTAAAATAACTGCTGTTTGATTTCATTTATTGCAGCTAATCTCATTTCCATTCTATTCTCAAAGAAATTATTTGTGGGAGACAACTCAACAGGCGACAAGGTTTCAAAGGAGCCCAGTAAAGACAAACTAAGCTAACTGCATCTTCATACTTGAAGCTACCTTGGATATATAACGATTTTTGTCATATTTTGCTGTAAATACTCTTTATTCTATTGTAATACTCAAGCAAGATCTTAAAGTTGCAAAATTAAAGCAAATCATTTTAGTCTTTATTGCAAAGATGGTTCTTGTTGGGTGGAGAGAAACTTGCTTAACTGATATCTAGAGGTTAACAAGTAGGCCTGTTTCGCATGTTTTGCTCTTATTCTAAATAGGAGAGCTATTTGTCTTTTTATGATTTTTTTTTTTTAAGAGAAAATTATGAATAAAAAAAATACAACTCTTTACAAATTCACTTTAAGACACTGCCGTTATACAAAATGTTGGATGGCTTGTTGTGGAAGCAAAAAACTAAAACAAGACAGGGATATTAAAGTTAAACCAGTCATTATGACGATGGAAATTAGCTGGATGTTGTCATTCCATCAAAAACACACACAAAAAAATACATTTTCCCAAATTAAAAATGAAAAAGTAACAAACTGCATTTCTTAAATTCACAATTTTCCTGCTTGAAAAATAATCCCAAACATGTTTCCTCTGTAAACAGAGGATTCAAGTTACTTTGCCTGCTTCATACAAATGGCACACGGATGTCCTTCTGTAGATAATTAACTAATGGCAAACTGTTTCCCCCCATTTTACATACCTTTTGGAAGACTTCTAATGCTTATTGACCATCAAGCTCAGCACTTAGCTTAGTTAACCCTCTAGTGAGAGTATCACTTAATGAAATTTGCTGAGAAATGCTAACACAGGCTCAAATGACGGGTAACTGCGAATAGCTCAGGGGTAAAACTTCGATCAATCATTGGTCCCTACAGTGGCCTCAAGGACAGTCATAGTGATAAAATACCTTCATTGTTACACAGAAATAGTACTCGTCTAGCCCGGCATTTAAGATCTCTCATTAATCTCTCTTTGGCTTCTGCTTACATCATCTGCAAAAGGCTATGCATGCGAACACGCCATAAGTCAGCTGCAGCAAGACGTGGGGAAACAACTCGTTCCCAAGAGGTATGCATGCAGTTTGTCAAAAGCCAAAGAAACAGCTGTGAAATGGTCAACAAAGCTGTCAGGAAGTGATTTTTTTTAAATGATTCACAAAGTTATTAAAGAGGTGTCTATAAATCTAAAAGTTAGGCCACAATATAATAATAATTATCCAAGTATCTTTATTCAAAAGCTGTATGTTCATTTCACTGCATCCACTCACCCATAGTGGACCTACAAATCTTCTCACAAGTAAACCTACTTTAAGTTTAAAAGATTTAGCAGAAAACTGGGAGATTTTTAAATATACGGGTTGTTCTGCCCGTTAATAAGAAACCAATTGATAGAATTCAATTTGAGGCCGAAATAAAACACAATTGTTCTTCTGAAATTGAAGCATTTTATACAAGGTGCCAGCAGGTGGCTGTCAGCATGAAGCTTAATCCGGTGAAACAAAACGTCTTTTTAGAATCAATAACAGAGAAAATGAGCGAATTAAGCTTAAAAGGAGAAATTCGGTTTTTAACACTTTTAGCTCATTTTCTGTAGTGTTCAGGATGAAATCGAATGATAGACACCAAAATTTTGACAATTGCTCCTGTCTCTGCTTTTTTTGGCTCATTTGAATCACCCCCTGGCTGCTTCAGAATGGCTTCCATAGTACATGTCCGATAATGTCCTTAAAACAACCTTAAACGTTCTTTTTTTAAAATATGCTACTCACGGGGTGGTCGGCGCTTGTCTACAATGATGTTCCAAAAAAGTTTCTCAGAAGAAAAACGTTCCTGGGGAAGTTTTTTATGAAGCATTTTGTAAATCCCATTGAGTTCTGTAGGAATAGTCAATATTCTCGCTGCCACCGGAAACGGAAATGGGGCCTGTTTACACAGTTGTAGTCTTTTCGCTTCACTCTGTGTACTCCAACGTCGAGAATCAAGAATCCACCTTTAAAATTATTCCATTTTCAGAGTTTTTAAAGTGTTTAACAGAGACGTTAGCACCTGCGACGCCGGAGTACACAGAGTGAAGCTTAAAAGACTACAACTGTGTAAACAGGCCTCATTTTCCGTTTCCGGTGGCAGGGGAATATTGACTATTCCAACAGAACTCAAATGGGATTTACAAAATGCTAACAAAAACACTACAGGAACGCTTTGATCTTTATGAAACTTTTTTTGGAACGGCATCGAACAGCGCCGACGACGACCCGCGGAGTGGCATATCCGAAGCTAGAACGACCACTGGGTTGTTTTAAGGACATTATCGACATGCACTATGAAAGCCATTCTGAAGCAGCCAGGGGGATTCTGCATGAGCCAAAAAGCAGAGACAGGACCCTCAATTGTCCAAAATTTTGGTGTCGCATCATTCATTTCATACTGGACACTACAGAAAATGGGCTAAAAGTGTTAAAACCGGAATTCTCCTTTAACATCTTATATCTATGTTTGTGAATGGTATTTAAATTGGGCTGATTGACAGGACTCCGTTTCGAAAGAAGAGAAGATGCCACCATCACTTTTAAGTTGTTTATCCAGCAGCGTTCTGGTTATATGGGAGAAAAATATGAAGTTGATGGCCAAGCTACAAGTGGTTTGTGGTTCTGTGAAAACATCCCAGCTAAAGGGCTAGTTTACAGATTGTTAATAAGTCTGGGCAACGCTTCTTTAATTATATTGAACTTGTATTTGTCACAGTTTTGGTTCCGTTATGTTTTCTTTTGAGTTTTCAGTTTTACTTTGCTCCATGCTTTCTACTTTTAGTGGTTTAATTCTTATTTTTGTTGTCTTCTCTGGTTATTTTTCCGTTTTTTATTTGTTGTCCTCTGCTGCCCTCTTGTGTTCTCCTTTTTCCCTAGCTCCTATTCCTCTCTGCTCTGTTCACACCTGCTCCCAATCTGCTCGTTAGTCTTCTCTTCATTTCAGTCTCCCATAAATTGTTTATTGTTTATTTATTTGGATCCCTATTAGCTGTCAGTAATTTGATACACTCCTTATGCAGTTCCTCAGTGATTCCTAGATGATAATGTGAAGCAAACCCAGTCCCTGCCTACCAAGGTTTGGTAAATCCATAATACTGCCAGATAAACGGCCGACCTATTTTGGGTGGGTCTAGACAAGCTCAAAGTCGGACAGGATGGACGCGGTTGTGAACGCACTAATTCAACCTGCAAGTAAGGTTAGGAGGTAACAGTCAGGGTTGGAAATAACGCATTACTCCCTGAAGGGGAGTGGCGTCCTAGTGGATAGGACATAGCGCTTGGAATCCTGAGGTTCTGAGTTCAAGCCCCACTCCCACAGACTCCCCCTCTGGGTCTCTTTAACCCCACCCTGCCCCCTGGGCGCCCAACTGTGGCTATGTTACTTTTCCAGTAGGTAGCACTGTAACTAATTCGCTTGTAAAAGTTAATAATGAGTAAGTCATTACTGCGCTTGAAACAGATTCTTTATATTATACAATATATAGTATAAATACAGACTAAAGTTTCCTGGTGTAAGGTCACGCGGCGCACCTACTGTAACAGCGATGCTCAACTTCAGCATTGCTGTTAGGTGTGTAAAATTGCTTGATAATCAACATTTTTTTTGCTTCATATATATTTTATAGCCAACTGCATTCTGCCAATTAAAAAAAAGCAAAAAATAAATCTTTTCTTTCATTATAAACAAAAAACATAATCACATCTGCATAATCATGTTGCAAATCACTTATCAAACAAACCACCCCAAAATACAGCAAATTACTATTCAATGTTTTCAGATGTGTAGAGCTTTAAATGTATTTAAAATTCAAATAACAGGAAAGTTTAAATTCTTCAACACTTAAGAACATAAGTAACTTCGCAGTTACTTTGGCTAACCAAACCCATATACATTTTTGGAGAATAATTATAACTATAACTATAAATAGTTTCCTTTTTTTGGTAATTTGCTGAACACTGGTTAAAGCTGCTGTGTTAAATAAAGTCACACAAGGTAAACCAGACTCTGGATCATGATACAATTACCCCATCTAAGCCAGATATATTCATGTCTGTTTGCAGGATCATTAAAAATAAAGGGGTCAGATTTGAGGAAAAAAAAAACAACAGTTTGCATTAAACTCTTTAAAGTAATATTTTCTTATGAAGCCATGGAAATTTTTTCTTTAATCTCAGAAAAGATGCAGAATCCTCTGAATTCAGAGCATCTAGATGATCAACTCCACCAAATGAAACAAAGGAAAGGTGAAAACAATAGAATATATATCAATATAGCAATCAATCAAAACAATATAAGGAGACCCAATGCCGTTTTTTTATCTCAGGTCTGCCTGTTTAGTTTCAGCTCTTAATAGGTATAAGCAACTTAACCTGCTCATAATATTATATATCCAAGATTCACTGTTATACTGTATTATCAACCCCTTACATTTAACAATGCCATTGTACAATGAAATGGCTGCTATCGTATACACTGTACCTGCAGCAGAATCAATCCCTTGATTCTTAGTTGTATACTTTTACACAGAAAGAAATAGAAAAGTTTCTTCCAACCACCAACTGTACCATTTCTTATTAACAGCCCAGATGCTGTGATTAGGCATTATAAAATAATCAAAGCGTTCCAAATCAGCAATTGGATAAACTTTCGAAACAGTGGAAAAACAAACGGCGTTTCACCACAAAAACCTGGAATAAGCCCTGAATAATACGTTTATTATACAACAGCTTCCGTGGGATAACTGTGACTTTAACAACACCAATAAACCACATGCAAGCTGGAGTTTGAAATCCCTAATCACGCGATCACAAAACCAACACTGATAGCACACTGCCTGGGATATGCTTCATTACGTGTCAATTTTCTATACAACAGAAAAAACAAGGCTAAGGTGAAAGCGCGCGTTTCCATTGGATCCAATAAGAGACGCTGCTGCAACATCGGAATAATGAATAAGATAATAGCAGACTATTTTCTCCTTCTCGGCCTGTGCTGTAAACATACTTTTGACCTCAAGGAAACCTCAGCAGTGTAAATCTTTGTTGGTCGTATTCCAAACTGCCACAGCTGAGAGGATTTTCCCCTCAAGTGTAACAATCTGACTACTATTTTTGCCCTCTAAAGCGGTGCCAGAAAATGCCCTTGTGTGCATAAAACTGAGCAATGCTTCTTAGTAGAAGCTGTGTTGGATACCAGGCTGCGATGTTCAGCTGCTGAGGTCTTACGCAGCTGGAGGTTGGCTCTTATGTGGAAACTGAAGGTATGTTCTCTGCAGTCAGGCTCACCACAAAAGGGTCTTTCTTATAGTATTTAGGGGTTTGGGAAAAGGGGAATTAGCTTGAAGGGTGGCAAATCAGGTGCCTTCTTTCAGCAAAGTGGTTTAATGGAGCACTTTTGAAAAAAGTTATTACATTTATAATATTGAAAAAGAAAAAAAAATCCTACAGATTACAGGAATTAAAATATGCATAGGTTTAAACAAGAGGTAAGCCACATTTTTTGCATCGGCTGATACGTGCAGCTCAATCCATTTGCTTCCAGCTACTAATTTTATTCGATCAGCTTATAAATTAGTCTTTTAGGTGTACATCTAGAATTGTGGAACATTTGTTTTCATTGTGTCATTTTTATCAAATGTATTTATATAAATGGAGGGGGGATAACAACATTGCTTAAAGGAAAAGTCTGGTCAGCAAGGAATAATTAAAGGGAAATTATTAATGCCTAAAACGAATACGTTCTCGGTGATTTAATGAATTTATCGTTAATCAGTAAAAAAATAAAATAAAAAATTATACATTTCAAAGTGATCACTGAGCGGCCATTTTTGCCCAAATAAGGTGGGTCTGTTTTTACACCTAAATTATGAAGCAATTGAATGTTTTCTTGCTGAACTTGCAACAAATTTAGGTTTTTATTTAACTTTAGCCATTTCAGTCTCTAATCCTAACTGAAAGGATTCAATAAATACTGTAGTTTTACAAGGTTATGGTTTAATAGCAGCTAAATATCAAGCCGACTCTGTTATCAGCAGCACGGGGCGTAGAAAAACAAGGTGCTGCCCCTCCCCAACCTGTTGCTTCAATGCAGGGTTTTGGAGAAACACAAACAGAATGAGCCATAACTGATTCAATCCATTGCTGTTATGAAGTTAAGAAGCCGGGCTGTAAACCTCTCTGTTAATCCGGTGAGAGCTTTTCCTACTGTGAGACCCTAAACAAGGCGCATGCCTTTCATGATGCTATCAAAAAAGCTACTTTCTGTTGGCAAAAGCTTCATATTTACAAGTCAATGTGGTCTGCTTTTTCCATCCAACTCTGAACAACAAAAGTTTAAACCGAGTTCCCAAATGTTAAACTATTCTTTTTAAGTGTTTCCATAAACAAACATGAAGGAGACGAATGTGGACGCCGTTAAATTGAAGTCATGGGTTACGCTGTATCTGGCAGGTTGGAAAAGAAAACAACAAGACAAGCTGGTCTTTATTTGTGGATCCCATCCTCTGTTCGCTCCTAAGGTCTGTGGGCTGTAATAAGAGGCATGTGAGTTTGAGCACGGCGCATTCTCATTAAAATACCCGACTCGCATTCCCCCCCGTCCCTCAGGCCAGCATACATAACATACACAGGTGTCAGGAAGTAGCCAGCTCCCAGCCACCTTTCCTCTTCCAGCACTGACGGCTGTATGGGGAAACAATTAAGAGAAAAGGCTAAACGAGTTGAGTGAACGCTACAAAAGCTGAAGTTTAACTGCTCACTGGGGTAAATATGGACATTAAGCTGCTCTAAACAGATAAAACTGGATTTACAATCCTTTTCCGAGGAAACATCTGATTTCAGAGTTTAGACTGTGTTACATAACAACTGTGAATAGAAATCTATGTAAAGCACAACCAAACTGACCAAGTCTAAAAGTCTCAATTTGCTCACTGGGAAAAAAAATCTAAATCGAGATCATAGTCATTTCTCCTAAAATAAGTGCATTTGTTCTTGAATTGAGGAGATAAAGAGGACATTTTGCCAATGGAACAAGACTATTTAGATTTTAAATAAGAAAAAAACAATTGCCTTGCCTTATTTCAAGTGCATATTATCTAATTATCTTATTTTAAGAGTAAAAATACTCATTTCACTGGCAAACTAACTTACCTACTCAAATCAAAGGTCTTAAAATACACTTAATTTAAGAGATTTTTACTTATTTCTAGAGTGCTTTAGTTGCGTATTTCCTTGCGGCCATAAAACCGATGCTGCATCAGCATTAGAAAACTATTCCACCTTCGGGTTCAAACACATAAAAGTCAATTCATAGCATTTCATCACTACTGATCACTTTAGTATAACAATCAACAGAAAACCAGAGCGGAATCGGTGGCTTTGCAAGAAACTGGGATGTCCAAAGCGTAAATGTAAAACATAAAACGGATATATAAAAATCACTTCCTGTTGAGGTTATTAAGCGTTGCCTGCTGCTGGTCAGAAGAGCAGCTGGGTTGCATTATTTTAGGAGCCAGCTCTAAAAACAGAGGAGCTTTGAAATCTGTGCCAGTAGCCTATCAAAGAGAAACAGGGAAAACTGTTGAGTGGTTTGATGCAACAGGAGGTTTCTGCTTTGGGTCTTGGGTCAAAGTTCTGCCAGGTGACGGAGACAGAAAGACAGAATCGATGCTGTTCAGTGGTCACACCTAGTCTAGAAATCCAGGTTGCATATATACCCATCTTTGTACGGTGAGCATCAGCAACCCTGAGGGAGGATGGTATCAAATCTATCAGCTGAGTCCAGAAACATTGACAAAATGGCCTCCAAACTGATTTCTAACCTAGTTTACAAACTTTACAGCTCACATAAACACTCATGTACAATCTAACACAAACACAACGTCATGGTTTCTCTGTGAAGTTTGGAAAGTAGGAGATTTCTTAACAAGCCCAATGCAGTTTCTTAAATACAGAAAAAGCTTATACATTGTAATATTTCCTCCAAAAAGTTAGTTTGAAAGGTGCTTAACTTTGATCCACATTTTAGACAAAGATGACTGTCCTTCTGTGACGGGTGGAATATAAACCTAAGGATGTTGAAGGTCCTACCAATTGCAGATGCTATTTAGTTTTCTTGAAGATCATCCCCGAATGATTCAACTACAACCCAAATATTTGTACACCTACAAAGAAACAGCTGTATTTATGTTTTTGACCGATTTGATAGTGTGACAGCCTCTGCCCGTCTTGTGGGTTCCCGAGGGACTTCTTTCTGCCCGTCTATCCTGCTTTCCTCTCCTCCGCAGGTGCTTTCAATTAGTGCTTGCTTAAAGAAGGTTTAGTGTGCAAAGGTGTGGCGGTTCTAGTCTCAGTCCTGCTCCAGACAGCTATGGTTCGGCGACTGACTTTCTACTCCAAACATTCTTTTGTGTAATTTTCTTTAAATAAGTATTATCAATCATTGATTTGCGTCATCTTCACTACTATTGTTTTCACTCCTGAGTCAGAGCAGTAACAACGGGAATACCTCTGAATCCAGCTGGATGTGCCAGACGTCTGGCATCTAAAAATCCTTGCATCAAATTGAAAAAGAAGTAAGTCTTCCATAAACTCTGCGTATGATCCTGTGGTGTATGCCTGAGTTAAGTCCATACGAGGAAACATACCTTTCAGAGACCACTGCCACCCATTGGTCAATAAAGCAGCTGGCTACTATGGATACTGTGGATGGAGGGCAATGCTGACAACCCTCCAAATATATGTTTGATTTTATACATCTAAAGGAAGACAATACTTCATTTGCAACAAATGTCGCAAATTATAATAATTATGACTTACTGTTCCAAGGCCTGATTAACTACAAAACCTTTCCTTGACCATAACTGTACTCAAACATTGCCACTAATCATGACAGGAGTGAAGAATGACGCTATACCAAATAGCACCAAAAACAACAGTGGTTTTCAGAGGATATTATTTACATCTTACTTGCATTTTTATAAGGGGTGGACAATTAACTGCAATTCAATAAAAGTGCAATTTAACAATAGACATTTTTCAAACTGCAAAGATAACAGCGATAAGATTAAGACATCTACTTTCTCTCTTCAGTCCTTTAAGTGATGGTGATAGTCTTAAGTGGGTTTGCCGCCACACAGATAGGAAGAGTCTACAAAGTCACTATGTTACAACGGCAATAAAAACTAGCCTGAAAGGATATAAATTGCAGTCGCTGTCCTCTTTATTACAGTCATGTGTAACACCAACTTCTGACAAAATGATGCTTTGTGTAGCCTGGTTAATTTGCTCCAAGTCAGTAGAAACATTTTTTTTTTTCTTTTTTGGGCAATACTCTAACAGTGAATCCTATTTCGCTCCTTGCCCCCTACCTCTCTTTTGCGTAGGCTTTTGGCATCATTTTAAGGTTATCTGAAGCTAAATGGAGGACCACAAGAAGAAGACATCTTCAGTGCCTGGAAATGCTGGTGGATCAGCTTATGGTATCTAATGGAGAATATTTGTGCTCAATAACCCCCGTGTTACTTTTGTGTTGTTATGCACTTACAGGAACCATAATGTAGGACGTCATCCAAATGAGTTTTGTAGTTTAGCTGAGTTTCACAATTTACAAATATTGCAGATTGTTAGTATTAGTGGATCATGTCCAAATCCTTGATGTTCAACTAAAATTATCATGCAAATTTGTTGTAACCCTCAGTTTGAAGTGCGCTCCTGAAATTGTTCTTCATTTGAAGGGGTATTTAGCCCTACCACTTACCCCCTCAAATCAAACAGACTTTTTTCTCCTTGGTCCTATCAAGCATTGGGACACCCCTACCCTATACGTGAACATTCAAAACAGAGGGGAAAGGGGTAGGGCAAAGGGTTTAAATGGGATTCAGCCTAAACATTTGCATTAATATTTACAATCAATAGGATGTAAACAAAGTAATTGTTTCTATCTTTGGTCTAACAATTTTAAAGGGTTCAAAATGATATTTATAAGCATAAATATACTTAATTTGAAGACATATGCAAACAGTAATCAAATAAGTATAAATAAGACCTCTTTTTTAATAAAAAGTTAAGAAGTCATCATCCAGAAATCTGACTTTTTTAGCTAAAAGGTGCGTCTTGGTGTACAGCTTTAGTTAAAACCTGGCTTGGTTTCTTTGGTGTGGGCTTGGTTTTCAAAACAAAAAAAGGCCCAAAAGAGTGCACTCAAAAAGCACGATTTTGGTCCTCGTCCTTTATCGACATCAACCCTGAAAGTATGCCAACTTTAGCTCGCCTCATTATCACAGCTTATGTCTCTATTTCACCAATCAGGGACTTTCTTGCAGGCAGTTGGTAAGTGTTCCTGCATGTGTAACTTTCCAACTAATGTGTATGAGACCAGAAAAAGATGGTAAATGAATCATGGCAAAATTATAATATTGCTAACACTACATCCACATGAACAAGCATAATCACAACTTAATTCTCATGCAAACCGTCGAACGAATAAAAAAGGTATGAAAATGTCATATTTGACTTTATCTAATGTCTTCTATTGGTGATAAAATACATTTAAAGACGATATCAGAAGGTATGCATATGTGAAGTATTATGTGATAATATGGGATTACACGCCAAATAGCACCAAAAAAAGACCATATCACCCTTCCTTTCTGTTAATTTAGCAAGAATAGGTGATCAGATTGCTCCCAAAAATCTGGGCTCTACTCAGTCCTTTGCAAGTGACCTCAGAGGTCCTGATGATCTAGCAGAGATAAAACAATTTCTCTCACAACAAACCTGAAACTAAAACAAAAACAAAGATTTTACCTGATTTTATTGTTAAAATCGCTTGCCGAAAAAATATATATATATCACCTTATAAATAATTGCAATAATGGCTTCTTCAAAACAAATCTGACACCATTTTAAAAGCTAAGGCATTACAAGTGTTACCCTGTAAAAAACACAGTTTGTGTTTTAGTCCCTGAGGCCCACACTGATTACACTCAATGCACTAATGCCACAATTAACCAGACTATCCAGTTTCTGTGTACGCGTGTAAGAGTGTATGTACATAGACCTTTGAAGCTTACATGCATTTTAGTGTCGCGCCTTTAAACCGCAGGCGGATGCCGGGATGACATCACCATACAGCACACAGATCAGTCCGTTAGCTCAAAGGGAGACGCAGCAGACAGCTGTGGCCGCATCATTCAGCGAGGCTGGTGTGTGTTTATCACTAAGGCACAAATTATAGCCTGGAAACGGACTGTATGATACCTTTGTTCAGAGGCGGTGAAGTCATCCCTTGGGTCAGTCTCCTTCGACAGTTAAAGACAGGTGTAATAAGTGCCCTATTAATGTGAACCGGAGGGGAAATTCTCCAGATTGGACGTGAGCCAGATCTCTCTCAGACATGATGACGGATATAATAGGCACAAGAGCTCACGTACGCGGAGACACACATAGAAACCATCCCTCACCCACACATGGCTGCATGTGGTGCCGCCATGCTCTGGTTCAACAGATTGTGTTATGTCTGAAAGACAAAGCCTCGTCAAATTCTCTGCTTACTCTTAAATGTGGCTAATCAACCTGAGAAAAGGTTAAGCGTTTACACGATCAGGCTGAGCGCGTGCTCAACCCTGGCGGAGCAAGAACCAAAGCAATGTTTAACACAGTTAATATACTGGAAGAAATATATAACAGAACAAACATAAGGAGACGACATCTAATAGTAGACTTTTTGGGGGGGAAATGGCTGTTGTTGGGCTCGCTGTCTGAATGACGGCGGCGCACTGATAATGGAACACAGAGAGAAAATAGGACCAATTGATAACGACGTGTGACTTTTTCCACTACAATGTTTTGGGATGCAAAAATATCACTCTTTTGAACACATAATGTTTTGGGAAGAGAAACGTTTTATTTCGCTGGCTCTAAAACCTGTCGGACTACTTTCCGGCTTGACCAAAACTGGGCGATGACTCTGCTCACAGGACGCTGCCAGGGGGTAAGTCAGTGTGATTGCATGCGCTGGTGATGGGGATGCCATACAGATTCATGTCAAAAATACCGAACTATCGCTTTAATTGGGGCATATTGCATATATATATCGTTATTGTGATATAAAATATTCCATATCGTGATATATGGCTTTTTCCATATCGCCCAGCACTACTCAACAGTTTGGAATTTATAAGTTGATAGTATATCTTTCCTGTTTTCCATCAGCTTGTACATGCCGCTGTTTATGCATATATATCAGTCCAATGTATTTGCAAGAATCAGAAAAGAAGAGCAAGTTGTTGAATCCATTTCCTTTTTAGTACAAGCTGCTGTTTGCACTGAAGCTTGCATGTCTGCACATTCCTCCAGCTGCTACATCTTTATCCCTGAAAGCTCTACTGAAGTAGTCACCTTGACCCGTAGAATATATCACCCTGCAAATCAATGCCAAGCTGCACAGACCATTAACAAGACTTCTGCTCAGGGACCCAGGCCACTCAATTCCAACAGGAGGATAAGTGAAGATGTTAAGTAGGAAGTTAAAAATTGTTTTAACTCTGACTTTTTATAACATGTTTTTCTTTTGTCCTTGTTAGATTGCCTATCTTTATAACTTCTCAAACCAAACAAAAGGTATGAAAAAGATTACAACAGTTATAGATGGCTGATTAGTCTAAAATAAATCAGTGGGTTTTTCCTCATAGGAAGATTTACAGCATTTCAAATATCCCAACTATTAATGATTTGTGAAAAGCTTTAAATTATTTTGGCTGCAATTCGTTCTAAAAGTATTTTCTCAAGCAGAAAACGCTTGAAATCTGACATTTAAAATGGTTTTAGGCAGGTTGCGTCACCCAGTGTTAACACTAGTAACAATCTGTGAACATAAATGTATGTTTTGAACTTTAACTTCATATGGTTTATTTATTTATCTTCTCTGTTGATCTCCATATATCAGATCTCTAATAAATCATTTACTCAAAGTGTTCTCAGGAGGATAAGGCTGAACCAATGCCCTGATTTATGGTACGAGGCACCTCTATTAAATCCTAAGACTACCAAGCCAATTTAGTGGCTACTAGAGCTTCGGCTACCAATTGTTAAAATGATTGGTAAAGATCTATATCTACAAATTAAAAGTATTTTTGACACTAAGACTCGATGTTAGAAAATCGAACCTTTACATAGAAGGACTATCAACCTTGACTTACCATACAGGATCTCAGCTGCATGGATACTTAGCCGTAAAAAATCATAAAAATGAAAGGAATGTTTACTAAGTCATATTACAGCGAACAAAGATTTATTTGAGAAATCCTTACGATAAATTAGGCAGCTGCAGTTTAACAACGTGATCCATAATTGTAACAGATTTCGAATTGATTTAAAGACAAAAATGCCCAGCTGCTTCTTTTTTATTATTCATCTCTATTTCAAATCTGTGCAGAATGGGAAACATTTGAATCTGGAATGTGTTTTTGGACACAACATTGTTTAGTAATGATAACCACAAATCAAACAGAAATACACTCATGATTACCCTGACAGGTAATATCAAAATCAAAAGTGAGCTCCTAATATTCCAGTGCTAATCTGACCTTTCATAAAAGTGTCGCTAATTTATTATTTTTTTAAATCAAATGTACACAAAGTAACTTGAGTTGTTTATAATGTTCACAATTTATGAATGGCTGTTTTTTTAAATCAAATGTACACAAAAGTACCTAGAGTTGTATATAATGTTCACAATTTATGAATGGCTGTTGTTTTAAATCAAATGTACACAAAAGTACCTAGAGTTTTGTATAATGTTCACAATTTATAAATACTTGTCTTTTTTTATCAAATGTACACCAAAAGTACCTAGAGTTGTATATAATGTTCACAATTTATAAATGGCTGTGTTTTTTTTTTATCAAATGTACACAAAAGTACCTAAAGTTTTATATAATGTTCACAATTTATGAATAGTTTTTTTAATCAAATGTAAACAAAAGTAACTAGAGCTTTTATATAATGTTCACAATTTATGAATGGCTGTTTTTTTTTTCAATCAAATGTACACAAAAGTACCTAAAGTTTTATATAATGTTCACAATTCATGAATAGTTTTTTAAATCAAATGTAAACAAAAGTAACTAGAGTTGTATATAATGTTCATAATTTATGAATAGTTGTCTTTTTTTAATCAAATGTACACAAAAGTAGCTAGAGTTGTATATAATGTTCATAATTTATGAATAGTTGTCTTTTTTTAATCAAATGTACACAAAAGTAGCTAGAGTTGTATATAATGTTCATAATTTATGAATAGTTGTCTTTTTTTAATCAAATGTACACAAAAGTAGCTAGAGTTGTATATAATGTTCATAATTTATGAATAGTTGTCTTTTTTTAATCAAATGTACACAAAAGTAGCTAGAGTTGTATATAATGTTCATAATTTATGAATAGTTGTCTTTTTTTAATCAAATGTAAACAAAAGTAACTAGAGTTGTATATAATGTTCATAATTTATGAATAGTTGTCTTTTTTTAATCAAATGTACACAAAAGTAGCTAGAGTTGTATATAATGTTCATAATTTATGAATAGTTGTCTTTTTTTAATCAAATGTACACAAAAGTAGCTAGAGTTGTATATAATGTTCATAATTTATGAATAGTTGTCTTTTTTTTTAATCAAATGTAAACAAAAGTAACTAGAGTTGTATATAATGTTCATAATTTATGAATAGTTGTCTTTTTTTAATCAAATGTACACAAAAGTAACTAGAGTTGTATATAATGTTCACAATTCATAAATATATATATATATATATATATATATATATATATATACCTATATATATATATATATATATATATATATATATATATATATATATATATATTTTTGTCTCAGTTAAGCCAGCCTCCAGCTTCTTTCTTCTGGCTCAGTAAAGGGTTGGCGCTGATTTATCACTAGTTTATCAGAGTCAGTGCTTGTGGTGCTGGACACACAAAGAACAGTTGATTAAACCGGTTTGGTGAAAAAAGAAACCTCCTAACTCGTTGACAATATGCTGAGATGTTGATTTAACCCAAAGCAGCTTAGTATTACGAATATTCTCAACGGGAAAAATGCCAAAAATCCCCTCAACATCAGAATTTATTTTTACTGAATCTTTTTCAAATACGAAAGAATTTATTCTTTTTACCAAAATTGGGGAGCTATTTATTTATTGGCGTAGGGATGAACTGAAATAGTTGTTTAGGTAAGAGCTTGGACAGACTTTAACATGAGAGCAGATCATGACTCTCATCCGTCACACAAACACAACAGCCGACTGAGTGCTATCTTGTTCCCACAGCTTACAGCCTTTTCCATGACCAGAGCCAAAGTGAACATATGATACTGCCTTATCACAGATCACAAACACAGACTGCCTATTGTGGCAGGTCAACCCTCCCATCATTAGCATACAGCTGTGATACTGAGGCTCTGAGTGAATCCAGGTCCAACTTAATCAATATTCAAACATATCTGATGCAGCATTTGCCAGTAAAGACAGAGGCTGAAGGACGGAAAGGAGAAGCGGGGACATAAAATCTAATGAACACCCAAACATATCCAGTTTAATGAGTCTGCAGTTGCTCTGGGACCAGACAGAAAGCTGGGGGCCGTGCAGCTGCAAAACCAACCGTCTGTCTGCTGGCCATTCCCCTGAGACTGACCCCCAGCTCACCACAAATGAACAAAACCCACTACAGATTCTTTCTCTTCATTTCACCCAACAGGAGGGTCAAACGCCCCTCCCTTCCTTTCTTCCCCTTCACAAGTCACTCATCTCTTTGCATGGCTTTCTCTTCAGACAAGTTTAGGGTGAGGCTTTGTTATTGCAAAGACCCCACCATGCTGGTTTCCCTCTAAACTCAGCTCTGCTTTGCTGCTAGAGGCAGACGTACCCCCAAAGGAGACTCATCTCCAAAAACGGCAGGGAGTAAGGAGGACATGGAAAGTCCAGAGGGGGAAAAAATGACCAGGGAGGTAAAGAAAAGCAGGGACAGGAGCGGGAAGGGTGATTAGCTCCAGTGCTGCCTAATCTAATCAATGCGCATGACCGACTCGGATTGCAGCATTTAAGTGCAGGGACACATGTAGGGGCAATAAAGTCCTGTCAGAAGTTTCAGAGGATTATTTGCAAGTTCACGGAGGGGTTGGATTAGCTGCTTCAGTGCAAGAAAAGAGACAAAAGAGCACAAGAAGAGTTAGATTACACAAAGGATGGGTGGGTTCATTTGCTTTGGCAAATACCCCAGTGATAAATCAATTGCTGCATGGTGATTTGCATTTTACTTCAACTTTTGTCAGTGGGGAAACAAAAGCCTCTTTCCTACTGAAATTAGTGGGTTAAAGTGGGTTTTTTAAATGCGGGAGGAACCGCTAACAATCGGCATTTGGCTCCCTTCCCATTGACCACTGGCAGCTGCATGGCCTCTGTCCCCCCAATGCAATGTGTCTGGTGATGCAATCACGCTGGGATAACGTTGACGATGCCACCAGTGTGACAGAAATCAGGAAAGTAAACAATGGACCTCAACATGTAAGGAAGCCAGGGTGTAGTAAGTGTGCTGCATTGTTCTGTTCTTTTGTCCCTTATAATCTCTCTTTCCAGTGCTGCACCATATTTGTCGAATTTAAACAGAGTTGTTTCGGCTTGTTAGATCAGACATAATGGGTGCGGTGTGTTGACGTCCGTACGTTGTGCTTAATTGTATCACCTAAATTAGTGGGTCAAGGCGGGTCTGATGTTCCCAATGTATGCCGATCGGAGCCGAGCAATTTAAAGTTGATTTTAACCAGGGTAGCTGGCCAAGTCTTTTGACCTGGGCCGACCTGATTAGTAGGGGTGTAAATGATAATCGTTTTGTATTGATGCATCGATCCAACAGTCAAAGATCCGATGCATCGACATGTCTGCAAGAGTATCAATTCATGTTTTTTCCTTCTTCTGGTCTATTTTTTATCCACTTGCTCCTGGATGTAATTCTGACTCCCATGCTGTTATGGCACTAAACCTATTTTGCCCTCCTACCTCGCTTCCTTTGGCGACTATCCCCTTTCTGCATGCACACACAGTCGGGTAAACAGTAGGCAAGACAGACATGGCGGAGATAGTGGAGGTGAAAGAAGAGGTAGGCAAGGCAGACGTGGTAGAGAAAAAAGGAGATGATGTATTCTTGGGTATCGAAAATAATCGAATCGTTGGGTCAGGAAATTGATACTGAATCAAATCGCCATGATGGGTATGATTTACACCCCTACTGATTAGTGAGCTATTCCCATTGCCACTAAAAGCCGGTTGTTCCTGGGTTTAAACAGGTTTTTTGGCCAAACGGAAAGGGTTAATCTATCGACATAGATTTCTTTGCATAACTATTGCACAATAATGATGTGCTCTTTTTGTAAACAGAGGTAGTAGTGTTAAATTTATATGCTCAATTTGAATCTCCAATGTTCTATCAACAACTATTTTTGATTTTGCAAGTTGTAAATTTCTCATAATCCGACCTTAAAATGCCCACAACTTGTAAAATAACAGGTCTACAATATGAGCTACTTTTTCTTTACTCACAAATTGTATTTCAACAAACAAGCCTCATACACAGCACTGTAACATTACCTGCAACCCATACTCAAGTGATAATTTTGTCTTCCAAAAACAGGGATATACGACTAATGCTTCAACCATTCAAGACCGACCAGAAACAGGTTGGCCAATCACATTGCAGTTTTAAGGTTTAAGATGGGACATAGCTTTTACGAAAGCCAGAGCTGCTAAACCCAAAGCCAAACCAAAATAAACATGGAGGATTCACGAGCAGCTACTGCCGTCACATCGCTTAGTCACAATCCCCCGTTATATCTTTGAAAGCAGACAGCAAGCAGGTTTGTCATTGTGGTTTGTCATGGTGTTTGCTGCCATTTTACTTTGTTAGCGTGATTGGCTAAAACAAAGCTTTGGTAGGTGGGTAGGTGTTTCTTTGCCCAATCAGCTTAAAGGGTTCTGCTGACTGTTCCTTCTTTCCAGATTGAAAACATGTATAAAAAATAAACGTTAGTACTACACATTATAAATCTGGCTTCCCAGATTAATAGTACCATACGATCTACGATCTACTTCTAATTTAACCTAATTCATAGATGATTTTATATTTCTGTTAGGGTTTGTATGTATGCTGTGAAAACTCTAAATCATCTCACAGACTCTACATCCCACTCATAGCACCAAACCAAAATACTACATATTTGTACCATATATATTTAATGCTCTGAACTTCTATATCAACATGTTTTTGCACCATGTTTTTTCTATCACACATATTCACATTTTGATCACTGCTACACTTTATAAAATGGAAATGTTCTTAAAGCTGCATTACTAAAACAAAATTTCATTTTGTTTAGCTTTAGCACAGGAATGTGCTTTCAAAATGACTTTATATAAATATTGGCCCATAGAGATCTTAAAAAGTCTAAGGTTCTTTGTTAGCACACTTTGATATAACAATGAGCATGAAGTCTTAGTAATATCAGGTCATGCATATGTGGTGTGAGGATGCAAACACGATTGGCTTTCACTTGAACTGATTTAACTTGTAAAGGGGATAAACCCTGATACTGAAGATTTAAAAAATATGACGGTGTTCTACCAAGGAAAAAGTGCATAACTTGCTGTATAAAGCTACAAAAGGCTAAGAGTCCCCATTAACTAGAGCTGGAACTAACGATTATTTTGCCAACCGCATTGTTAATCAGTTACATTTATTTTTTCCGATTAATTGATTAATAATCAGATCCAACCCAAAATTACAAATTCAAAGTATTAAACCAAGGCCAAAACTAATAAGTTTCTATTTGAGGGAGTTCTGGATATAGAGCATATTGAAATAGGAAAAAGTTATTTATTTATCTTAAATGCAAAATGTTAATATATTTTTTTTACAATTTTGATATGATTACTGCTCTAAGTGGGTCGCTCTGTTAGTTAATTGCATGTCTTACAGTCTCTATACCCCTTTAACGATAATCAATTAAAAAATTAGTTGATTATTTCAATAATCGATTAATCACGATTATTCCAATTGTTTCAGCCTAGTTTTAACTAACAAAGTCAATGTTTCTTTACCATAGGATGATCCACATCGGACAAAATTTTCTACATTTTGACCTTGGAATAATTAAATCTCAAAACTGAAAAAATTACAATAAAAAATAATAAAAATAGCTAGACACTAACAGGAAGCTAACTATTAGCAGGTTCCAGAGGTATTGGTTAAGCTAGCCTTAGAAATAACATAAAGCCTTAATCTTATGTACCTTTTTTTACCCTGTCAATTAAAACATCGTGGAATCTCTTCTGATTTTAATTTCTTTGTATCTATTCTATATTGTTGAGCGTGCCAGAAAACTTAAATTTCTTCTTGACAAGGTAACTCAAAAAGTGGCTCCTTTCCTACTTTAAGTCGTAGGGAAATGGCAGTTCAAAACGTTGCATTTCCGAATTCTCCGGAGTGGTGCACGACTTTACACGAGTGAATAAACTGAATGTGATTGGTCATTTATGAAAGGTTTCCAAACATAGAAAAGGTTTCCAAACATAGAAAAGGTTCCCAAACATAGAAAAGGTTTACAAACATAGAAAAGGTTCCCAAACATAGAAACGGTTTACAAACACAGAAAAGGTTCCCAAACTTAGAAAAGGTTCCCAGACTTGGAAAAGTTTCCAAACATAGATAAGGTTCCCAAACTTAGAAAAGGTTCAGAGACTTAGAAAAAGTTCCCAGACTAAGAAAAGGTTCCCAGACTTAGAAAAGGTTCCCAATTTTAGAAAAGGTTCCCAAGCTTAGAAAAGGTTCCCAAACTTAGAAAAAGGTTCCCAAACATAGAAAAGGTTCCCAAACATAGAAAAGGTTCCCAAACTTAGAAAAGGTTCCCAAACATAGAAAAGGTTCCCAAACTTAGAAAAGGTCCCCAAACATAGATACGGTTCCCAAACTTAGAAAAGGTTCAGAGACTTAGAAAAAGTTCCCAGACTAAGAAAAGGTTCCCAGACTTAGAAAAGGTTCCCAAACTTAAAAAAAGGTTTCCAAACATAGAAAAGGTTCCCAAACATAGAAAAGGTTCCCAAACATAGAAAAGGTTCCCAAACATAGAAGTTTCCCAGACTTAGAAAAGGTTCCCAAACTTAGAAAAGGTTCCGAAACATAGAAAAGGTTCCCAAACTTAGAAAAGGTTCCCAAACATAGAAAAAAAAGGTGCAAAGTTAAGGCCATCAAATTTGTATCCAATGATCAGAGTAATCCCAGCTACTTCACCAGGTTGAATCACGTTGACTACAATAGGCAGCACTTTATGAAACACACAAAAATAAGAGAGGAATACTTTTTCCTATCCCTCTTTCCTGTCAAATTGCTTTTCAATGAACCCCACTTTTGCAAGAAAGTAAAAAAAAAAAAAGAACCTTGCCAGCTCAAAAAGACAATGACCAAAAATAAATGCATCTCAGATGTCCTCTCTCCCACTTAATTACACAGACTGTGAGACGTGAGACAAACCTTTCCAGCCCGGGTCAAGCATCCAATCTATGAAGCAATTCTTTTTTTCTTTCTTTTTAAACAAAGACAAACTCTGACACACAGCTGCTTTTAACTTATTTGGACCGTTTGAGAGGAAAAAAATTGACGTAATGTGACCAACTCTGGATTAGCCCAAATTCTCTACCTCACATTACGTCACTTTTACAGCCAAATAAACAATCTTAAGGGTAACATAAAACTGTGCTATAAAGGCACCATGACAGAACCCAAGATTCTTACACTAATTGTTTTATTGACACACAAAGTGTTTCCAAAGTGTGAGCTAATGACCAGGTGAAGTGCTTTAAGTAGAATCAGATATGAAAAGAAAATCCAAGTTAAAGCAAAGGTCCGGTTTCAGTAGTTTCACATAGTATGATGCAAATAAATGAGCCTTGTTATCAAGGACATTTACAGTGGAAGATATCCACTGTGGGGCCCGACCAGAGGCAAACTGTATTCCAGATGTTTGCCTCCATTTGACTGGAGTCATTTGGTTTAACCTTTCTGGCACGGGAGCAGACATTCAATTAGTGGATTTCACACTTTGGTCATGGAGACACTGTGGTCCTGGCTTTGGTTTCAATCAGCCACTAGTTGTGCACCCGCTCTAATTTCCATCTGTAGGACCACTCAATAAAATTGTCTCTTCTGCACGCACAAATGTGTCGTTAAAGATACAAAAAAACATGTTTAATATTTAGCCCAAATCATCCCCTTAAAATAGCCTCCAGTCCTAGAGTCGTATACTGACCAGCCCCATAACGAGTAACCAGGGTGCTGGACTCGTGACAGGAGCTCTGCCATCTCAAAAGGCACGAAAACGCAGACGATGCGGTCTGTATGAATGGGACCACAGTAAAATTTCTGTTTCATGTTTTTGTAACATGCTCTCAAAAGAATGCCAACTACTTCATCTGCACCAACCAAAGGAGGCTGGTTATCATTTTATTCATGCCCAGAACGAGTCAGTTACGAAACGGAAAGAGGAGGGAATTTAAAAAAAAGGACTGTTTCAAAGTATTTTGACTTCCAGACTGCTGCTGGAGAGAAACAACCCCATGCTTTTATGCTTTTCTTGTGGCTTAAGTGGAGGAGAGCAGCGCTCAGCGGGGCGCACTGAGGAAAAAGCTTTGAGATTTTTTAATGGTCCAAACACGGAGCCTTGAGGAACCACGGACTCTGATGCATGAAATCCATCGTCTGCCAACTGCTGTTCGTGCCATCTTTAACCAATACATTATTAAAGTTCAGCTAGTTCCCCTTCAAAAATAAAATAAAATATTTAGGTTTCAATTTCACAGCTGTTAACACGAAAACAGCAAAGAACTATTTAACACGTTTAAAACAAAAGGGGACACTAGTAGGAGAGTGGAGATGACAAAAAAACTGCAATTTAAGAGTGATGCAATATGATCCCCCCTTGATCTAACCTTTCTCTTTCACAAACAAAAAGAAACTCCGCAATAAAAGGAGACAAAAATCTCCGTCACACCTTGTCAACCCTGCTGACAGACTCTCTCCTGAAGCCATAACAGCACAGCAACCTTAAACCATTAATATGCCTCCTAACACATGCAGGTGTTGGAGGATGATGACGCCTTTCCTGGAAAGTTTATTAAAAAGTGAAAAAAAAAAAAAAGCTTTAACAATAATTGATAAACTTATTTTTTCCCCCCTTTTTTTCTTGTACTTATATTTTTTAACAACTTAAACTAATATCAACAAAGATGCAGACACCTCTGGAGAAAATACACAAAGCTCCGTACTGACAACCACAAAACAGTCAATAACCCATTAAGTAGCTACCACTTGGAAACTCAGTTGGAGAAATGTTCAGACCTTGTTGCATTAGTAGAGACAGTCCAACCTGCTTAACGGGGCCACAAAATATGCGTTTCAAAAGTTGATACTTTCATTAAAAGCCAGTAATCAAACTAAAGGGCAATGTTTTAAAGGTTAATTAAGTATTTCCTGAGAAAATTAGAATTCTTTTAAAATCCTTTTCTGTTTGATCACGCACTCATCTTTGCCGGAAATCCTACGCTACTTCCGGTAGCCTGCGTGAACCATCCTGATCTGATCTCGAGCTTTCAAGATTTCACTTCGCTAATCAGTCTGGAGCCCTCCGCGATTGAAGAAAATTTGGAGCCGTCTCACCAAACGAACGCCCAATCAGCGCTGGCTTTGAGGCGGGTTGAGTGTGTGTGATGCAGCGGTAAGTGCGACAGTTCGGTCTAAAGAACACATGGCGGGCTTCAGCCGATGAAACTAGCGCTAGCTGCGCGTGGCTCTCGAGCAAGTTTTATCGTGGAATTGCACTCGGTATTTCTTCACTGAAAGAAAAGCAAAACACTGCTCTGGGAGGCTATTTCCTCAGAGGGAAAAGATGTTTTTTGCTCTTCTCCCGACTGGTTTCGCGCAGAGTTTGATCTATCACCGGCTTCTGTGCCCTGGCTTGTGGCTTTCTGTGTTTCGCCGCCGCCTGTTAGCATCGCCGCATATGCTTCTGATCTGATTGGTTTGAGCCGGGCCCGCCTATCAACATAGGCCGTAATCAGCTAAACAAGTATTTTCCTTCCCAAAATTACTACTAACGTTGCTTTCCAGACGGATATGCGAGCAAATCCGGCCCTGGCGGAGCTTCAGGTTTAATCTTCCTCGCTAAGTTTTAAAACTTTGACAAAATATAAATCTAGTCTGCTCTGAGTTTTATATTTTCTTCGTTAACATTATGGCATACAGTGCGTAATCTGAACAGAAAGAACAACTAAAATGCAGATAACCATGGTTTAATTATATTTTGCTCGACTACTCTGAGGATGTCCGATGATAATGTTATGTCACACAAGCAGTTTAACATGTAAAAAGCATTGTATTGTCTAAAAAAATCATAAAACATTTTTTAAAGATGTGTATTAGCATTCTTTAGTGATTTAAGGCTAGAAATTAGTAATTTTAGTATCATAATAACTGGTTATTTATGGAAACCCAACTTTATATTTGGTTGAGCATAGCGCGTGAATGCTTCCCGACCTTGCACGGACCATGCTGCCGGGATGGATATTGCTACAATCCACTTCTTTGTGTCTTTATTTCTTTGGCAGAATTACAGCACCACACAGTGGTTAGGCAGGCATATTGCAACACGCCGCCACAGCAACTCTATTAAGGGCAGATTAGACTTCTGCAACCGCGATACATCGCAATGTCACTCTGGGTCTTGTCGCAAACTAGTTTTGCTGGTATGCTTCTGCTCCGTCGGTAGGGAATTTCTAGGGAAGCACAGCAGTTTGTTCGCCAAAGCGCAAGGGGGAGCCTTTTCAAGAACTAGTGAGAACTTCGGCGGATGGTCACAAGAACTTCCTTTCGGCAGAGACCTTGGTATCTTTATATAATTTGTCTGAAGCGTCGTACAAGAGGTCGTACTTCCTAAACTCCTTGATTAACCCCTTGCCGTAGTTTTCCATTGTTCCTCGGTTTTTAAAAATGCCGCGCCCTGGCACAGAATCGAGAAGGACAACCACACAGACACTCGGAAAGGCATACCAAGGACCAATCACAGCTGCTTTTTGCCCTGCGCACTTCCACTTGAGGTCTGTGCGGTTTTGCAATCGTGCAACACATAGTCAGAATTTTTTTTGAGGTAAGCGTGGACGACGGTTGCAAAACCTCTGCGTGGGGGGCGTGGTCAACCACCGAGACTGGTAGGCTCTGCGTCAGAAGTGAAAGTAGTCGTTGCCCTTTAGGTTTCAAATTGGTTTCTCAACTGTTTTTGTGCAGTTAATGTATTCCACTCCGTATGAACTAGCCTTAAAATTTGTGTCCGACGGAAAGGAAGAACTTTGCTTTATATCCGATCAGGGACATTAGAGGCAAACGTCTTTAGGAGGACTGTGCTAGAAGTTGAGAGAATTTTAGCCAGACCAACTTAGAGCCTTTCAATAGATGCCTTTATCATTTTGGTTGTTCAATCATAAGCACTGACCTAAACTATGAAGAAAAAATTAAGTTATATCTTGATTCTAGAGGTTTGGCAAGCACTATTATTAGAGTTAATTGAAATTAATCGAACTAATTTAAAATAAACAAGATCATATATACAAATGAATATGACTTAAACCGGTTTAAAAAGTTCTGGGACTTAAAATCTGTTGGAGTTTGTCATTTATATACATTAACCGAACAGATGAGGTCAATATAAACAGGTTGTATTTTCAAATTCAACTGTATAAAAGACCAAGCACGTTTAAGAGCACTATTATTAGATTTAATTGAAATGAATTGAACTAATTTAAAATAAACAAGATCATATATACAAATGAATATGACTTAAACCGGTTTAAAAAGTTCTGGGACTTAAAATCTGTTGGAATTTGTCATTCATATACATTAGCCGAACAGATCAGGTCAATATATTTAAAGAAACAGGTTGTATTTTCAAATTCAACTGTATTAAATACCACTTTCTAGTTATTGTAGTTTAATTGATGCTATTTAATTCCAATTGGTCTCTATTGTGCCGCTTCCGGTAAATCCTGTTGCGTTTAATGGGTGTCGTTTTTTTTTATTCTGACTGTCTGGGGTCGTATTCTGACGGCATTGTTTGGCACAGCATCAGTTTGCTCAGCTTTCCTGCCACGCGTTTCCCTTCAGACCTCAGAGAAAATCACACAGCCAGCAGAGTGGAGGCGTTTTGAGGGAACAGAATGACATTTACGGAGATTTCTCCAATTTTCTCCAAATAGAAAAACGTCTACACTCTTTCCAGAAAAAAAAAAAAGCAAAAGTGAAGAAGTTTGGGAACATTTCCCAGAAGACGCGCTTACTTACGTGTGTGCGCTGGATGAGACGCGCCTCAGATGTCTCTGTAGGTTCAAAGTCAGCAACTTTTATTCTCTGCTGGATTTAAAAAGTTTCGGATTTGATTATAAAGTTGGTTTTTCTTGTCGTCAGATTGCCTTCATCCTCCTCCACGTTTTATCCGGGGCCCACAGAAGAATGAATGGCTCCGTCCGCCTCCTATGTCTGTCCGGCCAGACTCTGCTGCTGCTGCCTGGGATGGGAGTGACTGGCTGACCCGTTAGGGCCCTCCCCCATCCTCCAGCCCCCTGCCTCCCAGCCTCAACTCTAACCAGTATATAATCATTTTTATATCACTTTATAAGCCAAGGAGTTCTTATAATATCATTAAAAGGTCAACATCTGCTTTTAAATTTACATTACTTATTTTTCTCATGTTTAAATGTCCAAAATTAATAAAATCTCACCCAAATTTGGGACTCAATTAAGTGGAGCACAACTTCATCAAATTATTACTGAAGCAGAAAAAAAAGTTGCAATCCAAGAAATTACCCATTAAGAGTAAATAGAAAGTTCTTGGTAAAAAGGTTACTCGAGTACAGTATAGAAGACCAGGAGAGTCACACAAAAAAAATTAACCAGTATATAAACCAGTATATAAATTATTATTGAAGCACAAAGAAAACGTTGCCATGCAAGAAATTACCTTACTGTAAGTAGGTGTTAGGTAAAAATTTAATTTAAGTATGGAACACCTGGAGAGTAACAAAAAAAATCTAACCAGTATATAATGATTTTTATATCACTTTATAAGCCAAGGAGTTCTTATGATATCATCAAAAGGTCAACTTGTACTTTTAAGTAGCGTTACTTTTTCTCGTGTTTAAATGTTCAAAATGGAATAAATTTCACCCAAATTTTGGACTCAATTAAGTGTAGCACTACTTCATCAAATTATTATTGAAGCCCAAAGAAAAACTTGCCATCCAAGAAATTACCTTACAGTCAAAAGTTTAATTTTCTCATGTTTAAATATTCAAAATTAATAAAATTTCACTCAAATTTTGGACTCAATTTATTATTGAAGCACACAGAAAAGGCTGCAATCCAAGAAATTACCTTACAGTTAGTAGGTTATAGGTAAAAATTTTACTTGAGTATGGAATACCAGGAGACTAACAAAAAATAATCTAACGCTGTTCTCCTCAGCTCTCTCCCTGAGCAATCAGCAACAAGCTGCTGCCTCTGCCGCTGTGGTTCCTTAGGGCTGTGGGCACTCTGACCAAAACAAACCTGGACCTATGGTAGGAGAAAGAGGGGTTAACAATCGATGCTTGAAATAAGTAGTCTTCATCATTTGCCGGTCACGGCCAATGTAAGTCTAGTTCACATAGGTATTTTTATAAATAGTATGTTATTAGTCTGTGTAGAAGTCTAACTTGCTTCAGTCCCATTGGCATCATCTCTTCATTGATGCTGGTCTGATTTCTCACAAGACACACCTGCTCAGCTCCGCCCCGTCCTGGTTACCACTCATCTGATCCACCTGCACCTATATATACCCAGTGAGATCCATTCCAGCATTCTGTTCCTAACCTCCTGCATGCCTGATCTGATCTGTTCCTGTTTCTAAGCCTGAACGCTTTCTGATATGAAAGCCTGTCTGTTACCGTGCCTAAAACTATGCCCTGACTCTCCCTTGGCTTGCCCCTCAATTCTATCTTGAGATCGTATCACCTGGCCTCAACCCTGGACCTGCTCAAAAAACCTGCTTTGGTTCATCCTTTAGCTATTTATGCTGGATTTTGCTCTCAAGGTTCTGAACCAATACATTCCCGGAGACACTCTGGATGAACTTCTGAGCTCCATGGTGTCACATGCCAACTGATGACACTGGAGATTCTCTGAATCTTCTTTATAGATGCTGGAGATCGGCCTGTTTTTCAGTGTAGTCCTAGTGCATTTCTCTGACTGTGACTGGCTGGATGTGCTCTCTTCATCCTCTGACATGGGGAGCTGGCTCTGAGCTTTCGTCTGCCTGGCTGTGTGTTTCCTGGACGGGCACGCCTTTTACAGCTGCTTTTTGTATCCCTGCTTCTGTCTCCTTAGAACCCCCAGTCGGCCTCAGCAGATGGCGCTCACACTGAGTCCTGGTTCTGCTGGAGGTTTCTTCCCTTAAAGGGAGTTTTTCCTCTCCACTGTCGCTACAAGCATGCTTAGTGTGAGGATTGCATCTGAGTCAATGAGTCAATGCAATCAACTGGTTTTCAACAGACAGAAAAACTTTGAATCAATTTGACTGGATGATCTGGTTGAACTGTAAAGTTGCCTTTAGATGACGTGTGCTGTGAATTGGCTGCTATAGAAATAAACTGAATTGAATTGAATTTGGATTCAAACGCTCACCAGGTCTGATATCCAGAATTCTGTCGCTGACTTCATTCCACAGATTATTTCCTGGTCACTAATATTTCCTCTCTCATTAAAGGGACGTCATACACGGCGCATCCACTTTGTTTTAAAATATATAAATATAAATATAACTTCCGCTGATGTCTTTAGGACAGTGATTAACTTACATGTTTCTGAATGAATTAGCATTATTCATAAATGATACCATATAGGAACAGTTTAGTTTGTGCTTTCAAGTCGCGTCCATAGGAAAACGTTACTTGGATATAACCTAACGAATAATATCTTCAGAACAGCTCCAAATAGCAACGCAAAACTAATATGGGTGGAGTAGAACATGATGTAATACACGATAAAATCAAGGGGCCAATGTAAAAAAAAATGGCGTTCCCTTTAAATAAGTTCAGACATCCAGCTCTGGTCTCAGACTTGTCTTTCATGTCCTGCTTCAATTTTCTATACAATGAACTCTTAAACCATCTCTCTGTGTTCTGGCTGAATTCTGGGTCCTCAGATTCGTTAATAGCGATCTGCTGTAGCACAAAAGATGTCTGCCTCCTTAAATTCAAACCGACTCCTTTGTAATTATAAATAACAACTTCTAAGGCAAGGCAGAGAGGTAGACTTTCAGTTTATAGGTAATAATAATGTAACTATTACACACTGTACCTTTAAAGCAGGACACTGCATGCTGTATTTTTAAACTAAATACTTCAAATGCTGCTTATTTGACTTATAACATCAGAACCCACTTTGCTGTTCCGTAGCAGTTGTCCTTAATGGTTCCTCAGCAATTCGCCAGATTTAGTTTGTATGTGAGAAGTGAAGGCTTCATGCCCCACTCTCTCTAAATATCTGGTTCCTAACCTTTATTGGGAAGCTGACAGCTGAACAAAAAGCCAACAGCCTTCAGTGCAGATTGCTCACATTCTAAAGGTTCCTTTGCCTAATGTCCAACACATCTTCCAAACTTAGCGCTCGTTTCCACAAGTGTTTATGGCTCCACCGACTTCTATTTTTGCCTAATTCAATAGAATTATGTGGCGCCTGTAAAAACAATTAAAGAAATGTAAAAAAAAAAATGAAGGTTGGCTCACTTGAATAAGAATGGTGTGAAACAAAAACCTTTGTGTTTCTATCTATGGCTAACACAGCAGTGAAGGACTCTGAATGGACCTTTTTTTTTCAAAGTGTTGTGACTCGGAGGAAAGTGACTGGTGCCAGAAGTTCAGAGCCTTTTTATTCCTGCTTCTTGGTGAGTGAGATTTGAACGGAGCACAAACACAAGGCAGGTCTCATGACTTGATCAGGGAGTTTTTACCTAAACAAATGTTGTTATTGTCAGTAACAACAGCCTTGATGTTATCTCTCCAGTTCCTGGGATCATTGTTACTCTGAGACTGAAACAAAAGGTTTCCAGTACTGGTTGTAACAATGACAAATCAGTGCAATAAATGTGGTTAACAAGACAAGGTAGAGATCTGAGTGGACTCTGAATATCTGCTCTATAGTGATTTATATAAAAAAAAATACCACATGATTTTTCTTTTATAGTATAATTTAAACTTTAATGTGAGGAACTAATAGTTTTTTCTTTAAAAGATACTACTGTAAATTGCACTAAACTAAGTCAATTTCACATAAAAAAATAATAGAGTCTTAACACATCATCCTCTATTGTGAAACACGGAGATAGCAGCGTCATGGTGTGGGATACATGTCTTTTGGAAGGATAGATAAGAAACTGGAGAGGAGACTGAATATAGAGCGAGGGCTGCAAAGGAATGGTTCAGAGAAAACATTTATGTGTTTAACTGGTCTGGTCAAAGTAAAGAACTAAATCAAGCTAATAATATATAACAAGGTCCTACTTCACAAGAATACACGGGTGTCGGGTTACCACATCATACCAATCACAATGAAAACACATGTTGGCTTTTTTGTTGTTGTTTTTTTATAGAAAAAATTTAAGAGGTATGAAAAGTTTTGCAAGATAATATAAATTCTTAAATTTGTTTGCCATATCTTACAGCCCTGCTTTGGTTTATTGACATAAAACCACTGTCTGGGTTTCTAAAAATGGATCCAAAAAAACATTATTGAAAGAATTTCATTTGGACAAACAATTATTAAAATAAGAGAACTCCAGAGCTTGTTTTTAATGATTTCAATAATATATGTATTCTAAGTGGATTTGTTTTCAGTGTGTGTCTTATCATCACTGTTTTTATACTGCTGAATGTAATTGCCATACAATTATAAAATTCAAAAAAGTCCTCACAGATAGGAAAGTAAGGTGGTGGAGGGGTGATGATATGGGCTAACTGCTCCAACAAGAGCACCAACCACTTTATCACCATCATCTTTATTTATATAGCACTTTAAAATAGCTACAGTTGAAAACAAAGTGATTAACATAGTTAAAAATAATAAAACACAATAAAAGAATAAAATGCAGCATAGAAATATAAAATAAGGCAATAAAAAGAAAGCTAAATAAACAAGGTCACAACAACTAAGTCCTGCCTGTGTTAAAAACCAGTGAATAAAAGTACATTTAGAGCCATATATATAAGCCGTTTATAAACACAGTATTTTCCTGAAAAGTGGTTCTATAAGCTGCTATTGTATATTTAAAGTTTTTTTTTTTTATTATTATTGCACTGCTTCAGCAAATAATTGTGTCATGTGTTCTTGGTCATTACAGATTTGATGAGGTGACGATTGAATGAGCTCTTATGGTGATTGGAGACATCTTAGAAAAGTGCTGATTAATGTGATGCATAAACAAAAGAATAAACAGAAATTCAGATCCAGATTAGTCCTGCAACTAATTCAATGTTTTAGTAATCAACTAATCTAGCAAGATTTATATGATTATTTGATTAATAAAAAACATATGCTTTTAGTAAGTTTACATTTTTAAAACAAAAAACTTTAAGTTCGTGTTTTAAAAGAATCCAAAATGTAAAAAAATGTTTTAAAAAAATAAATAAATTGTGCATATGTAATTTTATTTATATATTTTCTGTTTTATCTTAAACAGAAGGTGTTTATATTTCTCTTAGAGTTTTATCTTAATAACTGCTGTAAGTAGTGTATTCTTTCAGCAAATGGCAAGTTTTAGAATCTGTGTACATTATTCTAGGTAATGATTTAACTTAATTGGTTCACAATTAGTTCAATTACTTTTCGTTTCCAAGCAAACACATGTCTGGTGAATAATCCCTCAGCATGACTAAAAACACTTTAAAAATATCCTTTTTTGCCCTCCTGCTGCTTCATCAAAATCTAATTTATTAATGAGGAAAATCCAAAGCTCCAATCTGCAACCACCTCCTTTACTTCTCATCATCTTTCTCTCCGTGGCGGATCTTGAACATTCCCAGCTCTTTCTCTGCGGTGGTCTCCAGTCATTGTGAAAGAGCTGTCAAAGATTTACATTTTTACGAGGTGTGATGAGCATTCGGATCTCCTTCTTTCAAGGCTCGACGTTCAACACATTCCTGACCGCGCTGGTCAGTCGGATTTTAATCTGTTTTCACAGGCAGGCAGGCAGCGTAGAAAGACACATTCTAGTTTGGAATTCCTCTCCCTCCTCACCGCGGGCTCAGGCCTTCCTTTCTTGTGGACATAGCAGAAAAGGTTTCAAGGATGGCAGCCATGTGTGTGTCCTTCATCAGGCGATCTTAAAATATAACAGCCTGCAGGCTTTTATATCTTTAATCTTCATAAAGTTCTATAAAGTAATTATTTTCCTCTCAGATTTCTACCATTTTCTAATGTTTTCACATCTGTCAGATCATCAAACACATTATAGTCATGGATAGTACTTTAAATGATGTCACAGCTTAAGTGGACAAGCTTTATAAACCCACCTGGTCCTTTTCTTAATTTTTATTTCATTTTTGATGACCCACATTTCTATGTTATAACCTGTTAACACTTTGATGCCTGTTGTTGCTAATAAGCAACAAATCGCTTGTATTACACTGCAAAAAATGTAAATCTAAGTAAGTCAGTTTTTTTTTCTTGAATTGAGCAGGTGAGACACTTTGCCATTGGAACAAGACAATTTACATTTAAAATAAAAAGAAAAGAACAACTGCAGTCTCTTATTTCAAGTTCATAATATCTAATTATCATATTTTAAGGGTAAAAATGCTCATTCCATTGGCAGATCATCTAGTTTTCCTACTCATATTAAAGGTAAACACATTTATTTAAAATTATTTTAACTCATTTTCAGAACATTTTTTGTAGGCAAACAGCCACCATAGTGTTTTTGCATCACCCCAGTGCAAGTCACAGTTTATGTTATTATCTAGTTATAACTGCTGTTACAAACTATACTTTACCTTCATATCTATTTATTTAGTAACATTAACATTTTAATTTGGTCTCTCATTGAAGGGAAAAACACACAAAATCTTTTTTTTATGTACATGTATATCAATTCAGGCTTCAAGGGGTTAAATCAAGAAACTGAAGGCAGAACCAGCTGAAAGCATGGAACAGGGTAAGACACACAGGGGTGATTCTAGGATCAGAGGTTTAGGGGTGCTGAGCACCCAGAGAGCTGTCTGGCTAAACAAGATGAATTTCATTGTTTTCTACTAATATTTTTAAAACTTGTTCAGTGCGTTTTATTGATAACTGCTCCATCATTTACTAATGCATCGTATCTGAGACTTAGTAAATCATAAAATGGATTGTAAATACAAATATCTATTAATTTACTAAAGATTTAGTACATTTAAATATCGATATTGAAATTGGGTTTTAAAGATAATCAAACAAACCAGTCTCTGACACATTAGAGCCCCTTGCTGATGAATATTTCACCAACACACCAGCAACAGGTACAGACTCGGACTGAACATTTCAGAAAACACCTGAATGCAGCGTTTTCCTCAAAGTGTTGGTCAATATTTTAGCTAAGGAGCTCCCTTAGGCTTGTTTACTTGTTTTTGTAGTATTCCTGATTAACCAGAACAGAACTGAAGGGGTCAAATACCCAAATACTGTATAGTTTTTACAATATCACTTTTTTTTTTTTTTTTTGCAAAAAGTGCATACAGTATTAAAAAAATAACTAATATTTCAGGGGTGCTTTGATTCAAATTAGGGTTGCTTCAGCAACCCAAACAAAATAGGCTAAAAACGCCTATAGTAAGACATGCAAAAAACTTACATAATCTGCAACCCAAACACATTGCTATCTGTTTGGGAATATTTAAAAAGACCTTTTTTAAGGCCTTAGGAGTCAAGGGAAGTACAGTGTGAGCCATTGTCAATTGTCCTAAGAGCTGTGATACCAGAATTGCTCCCATCAGCAATTGACCCTGGAGGACTTGCTTCAAATTATGCAAACATGGTTTTAGCTCTTTCTGCAAAAATTTTTTAAGATTTTAAGTTTGCTAACTGAAACGCAAGAGCACTTAAGTTCAGCAATCCCCTGAATGGTGGAAAAAAATATTGTATTACTTAGTAGTTGAATAAGTGCATTTTTGTTGGAAGGTTGAAAGTACCCAGTTCGATCCCTACAGCCTCCACTCTGGGTCCCTGAGCAAAACCCTTAACGCCACAATGCTCCCCAGGAGTCGCACAATGGCAGCCCACTGCTCCCAAAGGGGAGGGGTCAAAATGCAGAGAGTGAATTTCCCCAATGTGGGACAACAAACGGATTTACATGACATTAATTGCAATCAATGCAATTCTTGAGATATTCAGATACCAATGATTAAAAATAAAGCATTTTTGAAAGAAAAACCCTCTTTTGCGGGTTTAGCTTTTTTGCCTAAACCAAACCCTGAAGTGTGATGATGTCCCTCCAGAACATATGCTAGCCAACATGATGGATATACATACTGAAATGGATACAGATAGCGGAAAAGTCTTCGTCAAGTGAATGTGTTTCAATGTTTGATGAACCGAATCCAGTCGACAAACAGGTCCAGCAACTGCTGCCCCTTAAGGCCTGGTTATCCTCCCGCAGCAATTTGTAACAGTGAGTTTGTCGCAGATATTTTTGATTTATGCCCAATATTGAAGCGTGGTCTATGCTATGTTATTCCACGCCACAACGCAAGCGGGATAATCACGAACTAGCTGTGGGTCTAGATATGGCCGAGGGGGTAAAGAAGTGGGGCGAGTTTGTGCGACAACGGAGGGATATGAGGGCGAAAAATAGCGAGGATCCAGGTGGAAAAAGGGTCCCTGCGTTCTCGTGCACCTCGCTCTTCTAGCTGGTCCAACTTCACGAGTCGTTTTCCACAATGGCGTTCATACAAACAAAACAAGTCGGTAAGGTGCCAAACAGGAAATACGCATAGTGTAGAGCGGCTGTAGATTTGACCAATCAGAGGCCTGCAGTCACCTACAATTTTGGAGAGGTGCAGCAGAGTGTCTGTGGAAGGGGCGGGGACATCTCTGCGTTCACTGCGACACACATTTCTGAGTATAAATCAGACTTTATGTTTGGGCCTGACGCCTCCTCAGATGTGGGAAAATGGGGATGACGAGGTGACGAGAATGAGATGGTGACTGTAAGTCAACAGACTTTCAAGATGGTAGGTGTTGAAACAGAATATTTAACTCGATTAAGTTTTTAAACTCGTCTGACCCTGACATGGCTCAGGCCATATATACGCATCTTGACCTGTTTATAGAAAGTACTACAGCCTTACAGGCTATCTATTGCCAAAATATTACCACAAACTGTTGTGGACCTACAGCACTTACTTTAAACCAGGCATCCCCAAAGTCAGTCCTAGAGGGCCGCTGTGATGCAGGTTTTAGAGGTTTACCTGCTCCAGCACAGCTGATTTACATTGATAGTTAATTAACAGACTTTTGCTGAACTGCAATCATCAGAATCAGCTGTGCTAAAGCAGAGAAATCTCTAAAACCTGCAGACAGCAGGATTAAAAATGCTGTTTTGCACAATTCATCCAAACCCTAAAACAGTTAGCTTGGATCTCCCAGTGTACCAAAAACAGGAAGAAAGGATGTGACGTAAGAGGAAGACGAAGTATTCTGAAACAGACTTTCTTCCTCATGCTCTATTTTTCTTATCTATCTAGGCAAATCTTGAGCAACAATCTGTTGGAATGACATCAGCTGCACTTCCACCGACCATCAAAATATGCAAATTGCAATTATAAAAATAAATTTCTTCAATGGAAATATGGCAATTTAAAAAACAAACAAAGAAACAAAACCCCTTTAAGCAAAAGGTTTTAAAACAAAGTAAGCTACCCAAAGATTTTACTCATCTAATAGCACTACTACAACATTTCTGCTCAAGTAAACATATAGTTACACAAACAAGAGTAGAAAAACACTTGGTAAAAAAGGCTTCTTGTTTAATTAATTACAGGATTACAAATTAACTCTGTAGAAGAACTACATTTCCAAATTATATTTCTCAACATAAAACTGCATTGGAGCAGGGTAAAAAAAACATCCACTGCTGATCACTGAACAGCTGAACTTGAGAGTTGAGAGAGTAAGCAGAACCGTTACTCTGGTAGAAGTACTTCCCAAGTAATTTACTCAAGTAAAAGCATAAGGTACAGTAAAATTACTCCTAAAAGTAAAATCTTTTAACACTTTGGTTCTAAGAAAGGCGACTTTGGGCTGTCTTACATATCCACAGAGATATAATTGTAGCGATCTTGGTTCTGTTGGTTTTCTCTAAGTTTTCAGTTTCATGTTTATCCATGTTTTTCTTTGTTTTCTAGCTTTTTGGTGGGTTCTGGATTTATTTAAGTTTCTTAGGTTTTTCTTTGCTTGTCCTCTGTTGCCCCTTGTGTTTTCTTTTCCCTTGGCTTCCTCATCAGCTCTACTCACACCTGCTCCTTATCAGCTCGTTAGTCCTGCCTTTGTTCAGTCAGCCATAAATACACTCCCTCTGCAGGCCCTCGGTGCTGGTTCCTCGTCTTACTTTGTCTCACCCTGGCTCCTTGTGATGGTTTTCCCCTGATGTCTCCATGGTTCTGGTTTGTGTTTTATTTTTATGCTAGATTTTTGGATACCTGTTTTGCTACCTGTGTTATCCTATTAAATCTTCAAAGAACACACCCCTGCCTCTCAGCCTCTGCATTTGGGTCCTCATAAAAACCTCCAAACACATCGTGACAGAAATATTTCTTTTGGCTGTTAAAATTTTTGCATTGGAAACGCTTTTATTTCACATCACAACTAGACAAGAAAAAAAAAACTAAGTATTAGGATGATGAAATAAATGAATGTTATTAATCATTTATCGTTTAAACAAACTTACACAAGTTAATTTAAATGCATTTCCTATTTAATGGAAATACCAAAAATGTGAAACTGTGGGGTTTTTTTTAACATTAGCAGAACATCGATAAAGTTTGGTGTACATTCGTAATGGAAATGCAGACATTGTCTGTCTAAAGATCTTTTAGTGAGAGCAACCAGCGTCAAACTGTAGGCATACATTTCCCTGGACAGGACCAGTAAAGTGAATGTGGCCTCAGGGGACTTCTGCTTCATCTAACGGTCCGAAAACGGATTGATAATTGCTCCTTCTAAATCGACCCTTAGGTTTGAGTGTTCGCACATAGCTTGTGTCTCTAAGCTCCTCTGTCATGATCAGGCAGGAACTCTAGACACAGGGAGACTCAGCTTTTAGGACAACTTCAGAGACAGCTGGCCTGTTAGAAAGATAATGGATAAGTAAAAAGATGGGATTAAGTGTTAAAAACAAGCTGAAACCAGAAAAAGCATGAGCTCAGTTGTGACACAAGTATTAGCAGATCATAACAACACAGACAGGAATAGTATAACTTAGCTCACCACATATAGGCTATTAGAAGTGTAAAAGTGGTCTGCAGACGACAAGACAGGCTCCTGTTTTACATAGATGGTAAAATCTTATGAAATACATAATTTCACTGTTCTTAAATTCACTTTTGATTGAACTAAAATAATAACTTCAGCTCAATATTGAGAAAATAATAATGGTGTGTTTTCATATACAATACTGATGCTCCTTGGCTTTTAGTTTTAGCTGCTTTCCAGTGTAACAAATGACATAAAACATGTGCCACAGGCAAGCCATATGGTCTGGCTGTTACTAAATGAATAATTAATACATTTGTGACCTAAAATCTGCAAAGACACATTAGGTTCAAAGCTTATTCTGGCATAAAGGAGCTCAAAAATGTTGATTAACTAGAAAGACTTGGAAACATGAACTCTAACTTATGGCTTTGTTTTTCCTAATTGTTTGGGTTCAAATAATTAGCTTTCTAATGGTATTACTACTCTTTTGTTAGTAATTATTTTAGGACAGCTACATTCAGATGTTTCTAAGGTAACATTCAAATATTTGCTCTGAGATCTACCTAAGAAATTCCCTTTTACCATCATAAAGAGAGGAAAAATTATATTTAATATTTTTTGCTGCTTTTTTTAAATGTTGCACTAAAATATATCCTTTTGTGCGTTTAATTCATACAGTTAAAGGGGTAATAGAATGGATTTAGTTAGTTAAAGCAGCACAAAATCTAAATACTCAAATATTTCCTTCTATGGATGTTTATGGTAATCTCCCTTCCGCCATATTAACTTAGCAGTATGAACCAAGAATCGGAAATATTTTAAACAATGTTTAGTGTGTTTATGTAAAAGCTGTCATGGATACTGCTAGTGTGCTAGGTACAAAAATCCTCCCATTTTCAGGCTTTAAGTATCAACAGGATGTTGATTTCCTTCATCACCTACTCACAAACTCTAAGAAACAGATGAAACATGTTTCCTAAAATGCTCCAAAAACATTATTATTATTTCTATATTCTAAGGACACAGGCTTTAATCATTTAAAGACATATGACACAAAAATACCACCAAGGGAAAAAAAAAAAAAGACATACATACATACATAGTCAAATACATAGAATTCATTTCATCACATTGTGAACACATAATACTCATTGCATTATGAACCTTCAATATAACACAACTGACAAAGAATGAATCTCATACATCACAGGTTAAACAATTCCCTTTTTCAGCATATTGGATAAAGTTAAAAAAATAAACAATTCAGCAAAATGGCAACAAACCCATTTTGGTCCATCGCCTGTTTTCAATGAATCATTTTGTCTGATAAATTACTTTATAGAAGAGAGAAACCTTAGGGAACCAATCATAGCCCCTTAAAGAGTCAGGCAATTTTCAGGAAGCCATATTCCTATCCATTTTGCTCCAAAGCAGGATTCTAAAAACATTCCAGACATATATATATATATATATATATATATATATATATATATATATATATATATATATATATAAGGGATGAGCAGTTCACAAAATCCACGGTTAGAGTTAGATTCGCGGTTTTTGTGGTCACCGGTTTTAGTTTGATACATGTTGGTGTTACACGAAATCCCATAAAATTTATGTAAAATTAATGAAAAAAATCCCCCAAGAAATAATGGATTGTAATTATTTAAAAATGATCCACGGAAACCTGGATCATTTCCGTGTATTTGCTGCTTTGAATTTAATCATCTGGCGCATGCTCTCTACCATCTCCAAGGGACTCAGAGGGGAGCGGACGAAGCCACAGTGGGGGCTGTAGGCTTTGCTTTGAGCAGCCGGTCTGGAGCGCAGCGGGGCGGAGCGCTGACGGAGTATGAGGGATTTTGGGGTTAGCATGACATGTTGGTCATGTTGCTGTTAGCATAAACAAAACGTGTTGCACGATGCTTGCACACTGTTGCACTTTTATCCACAACTTTCTTTACACCGTCATCTTAGGTCACTCTTAAATGCAAAGTGGTCCCATACAGCAGACCTATAAAGTGCTGCTGGAGCGCTCTTCCAACTACTGTTCTTTCCCACTTTATACCCACACAATTCTCCACATGAACAACTAAATTTCTTTTTTGTTTACACTCCTGTATATGCTCTTTCTGCTTCTTCTTCTTCTTGTTTACTACTGGTGGTTGGTTTTGGTCGCAGTACCGCCACCTTCTGCTCTGGAGTAAACGCCGCTTATGAGAAAAGGAGCAGCCGCATGAACCGAATCTAAACACGCCGAACCGAACCGAGACAGTCGAACCGAACGGTTCTGACGCTTTTCATAAATCGTCCCATCCCTAATATATATATATATATATTTAGGCAGAACAAACATATTTGCATTCCTGATTGTGAGTAGATTAATGTATTTTTTTGCTAATTACATAATAGAAACATGTTAGCAGACAATTATTTCCCAGAAGAAAACCCCTTTATGGATGGTTGCATGGTTACGCAGAATCAGAACAATATCATCCCAGGTGAAGGAAACCTTGCTAGTCATCCAGCCGATATTTCTGACCAAAATTAGTTTTTTTTTCTTTTATTGAATCAGCTAATACAGCGACAGATTCATTCAACAGCCAAGCCTCAAGATCACATCAGCCACATGCAGTGCAGCTCCCTCCATTTAGTAAAAATATGTCTTGTTTACTCTGATTTCTTAATGTTTCTATAGATTGAGACCTGTTCAGCATGTCGTGTATTTGTTATCATTGCCATTTTTATCATCCAAATGAGGGAAGAAAAAGCTACACCAGCCACCAACTTTGACTTGCAGCCGCTGTCAAACAGATTTTCAACATTTCTGGCTGTTAACCAGCTATCAAAGGAAATCAGCTGTGCTAAAGCTGTAAAAACTCTAAAACCTGCAGGACAGCGTCCCTCGAGGACAGACTGTGGACATGCCGGATTTAAAGTATGAGATCATAAACACTTCTGGCATTATAAGTCCAAACTTGACATCATAATGCACTTCAAAAAGGGTTAATCAACCTGCAAATTCAGATAATATATATATTTTCTTTATTTTGAAGCCACCATGGGAAGGTTAAAATGGTTTTACATTCATTTAAAAGCTTATGCTGCCTATTCTGTATGTATTGAATGTAGGTATTCAGTTACTCTGAAAGAATAGCTGAGAAAGAAAAATAAAACGGGACCTAAAGAGGTAATGATTTGCATTAATTAGAACATTATTAGATGCAGATTTTTTTTTTCCCTTTAGAAAAAGTCACCAAATATATTCTGGATTAATGATTGTTCAAGTGCGGCTTTAACATTTTTTTATTTCTCAAACATGTAAAAGTTTGATTTTTCCCAAAAGGAGAAAAACTGGGTGCAAATTCCAGTTAAAAAAGAACGACATATATGGCCTGGCATTAAGAGACCATTTTTAGAAAAGCTACCTTGAAACCAGTTTAAGCAGAACTCAGAATCTGAAAGAATTTGTTCATAAAAACAATATTTACATTGTTCTCTGCTGTTAGATTTCACAGTAAACAAAGTGCAAATAGAAACCTTCATGATGTCTCCGTTGTCTCCGTTTAAGCCCAAGGCCCCCAGGCTCCAGTGGGGCCCGGGTCACATCTGGGGTCATCTTTAGGGTAGTTTATGGGCAGTGCAGTTTTCTGGTGCTCTTCGAGTCTATTGAGGAGATACTCAACCACATCGGGGAAATGAGCTGACACCTCATTTCTCTCCTCAGGATCTTTCTCCACGTCAAACAGCATGACGGGCTTCAGTGGATCCTCCTTAGAGAGCTCAGACTCAGAGCTGTTGTGGCCGGGTCGGGGGAACCAAACTTGACAGCCTGGGAGGGTAATAAGATAAGGTACTTGCTAGTAGACATTCTGTATAACAATTAAGCTGAATTACTCAGTTTCTATGTATTAATATGTATGTTTTCCCTACTTAAAATAATTATAAAAAAGGTATCTCTGAATTTAAGCTTTGTCCCAAACAGGGAGACACATGAGATCATGTCTTAAAAGGCTGAAAAATAACCTGCTGTCATTCACGAACTTTTAATATATTGTAATGTAGACCATCTTGATGTCAACAATACAGTCAGCTCTTTTATAAAAATCTCATTATTTAAAAATATAAATCTCTCTCTATTGCTTAGTCCCAGGATGAATAGATTTACTCCTCCACCACCTTTGGAAGATTGCGTTTATAGAAACCGCTTTTTAAGGAGTTCGCTGTTTGAACAGTTTCCTTATCGATGAGTCAAAGGCATCCTTGGATTGTAGGAGGCTAAAAATGTATTGTTCATACAGAACATGTCAGAAACAGAGTTAAAAGCAGATGTGGAGTATTTAAAACAGACACGGACAAAGGAGAGAATGAGATTTGTTTAACACCCTTAAAATTAAAGAAAAAGGCTGTTAGTTAAAGGAAGGAAGGAAGGAAGGAAGGAAGGAAGGAAGGAAGGAAGGAAGGAAGGAAGGAAGGAAGGAAGGAAGGAAGGAAGGAAGGAAGGAAGGAAGGAAGGAAGGGCAAAGGAAGCGGAAGGAAGGAAGGAAACCAGAACGGAAAGAAGGAAGGAAACCAGAACGGAAAGAAGGAAGAAAAGGACTGAAGGAAAGAAAGGAGGACAGAAGGAAGGAAACAAGGACGGAAGGATGGAAATCAGGACGGAAGGAAAGGAAACAAGGACGGAAGGAAGGAAACCAGGACTGAAGGAAAAAAAGGAGGAAGGAAGGAAGGAAAAAAGGACGGAAGGAAGGAAACGAGGACTGAAGAAAAGAAAGGAGGACGGAAGGAAGGAAACCATGACGGAAGGAAGGAAACCAGGATGGAAGGAAGGAAACCAGGACTGAAGGAAGGAAACCAGGACTGAAGGAAGGAAACGAGGACAGAAGAAAAGAAAGGAGGACAGAAGGAAGGAAACAAGGACGGAAGGAAGGAAACAAGGATGGAAGGAAGAAAGGAAATGGCATAAAGAAAGAATGAAAGAAAGCTAAAAAAGCAAGAAACACATAAGAATGAGAGAAACAAGAGCACAATGATATAAAGACAAAAAAACAAACCAGGGAAGAAATGGACAGAAGAAAGGAGACAAAAAAGAGAGCCAAAGCAGAGAGGATAAAGAACGGAAAGAGACACTGAAGAAGGCAGAAGACAAGGAGGGAAGAGAAACATGAGGGTTTTATTGGACGGATGGAATGAGGGTGTGGAAAAAAAAATAATATTTAGCTATACTCTTACTTTTCCTGCACTTATCCAAAACCTAAAAAATATTGATATTAAATTCCATACTTTCCAGACTATATAACAAACCCCAGAAGTCACTCTGTTTGAAATATGCTACAAAACAAAACAAGCACCAGAATCCATCTAAATATGATCATATTGATACTTTTAACCTTTAAAAAGCTTTATTTCCTAATAAAGGTTCATGGAGTTAAAAAGTAAATTTCATTGTGCTGTTAGTGATTTTCTACTCTCAGACTAAACATGTCATTACAGCAAAGATCACTGACCGGGGTATCCAGTCAGCAGCTTCCAGTTGGAGGATCGAATGGCTGCGTGAATGGACACATTGAAGCTGGAGTTGGCCCTCCACTTTTCAGGGGACCCCCGAGCCAAAGTTAACGGGCTCTGCCTGCCAGGACCTGCGGAGAGAAGACAACGGTGCTGAGCTTTCCAGGTCGCCCACCTTCAATAACATCAGAAATGCTGATCCTGAGGATATCAGACCACCACTGGACACAAAGCCCCTTCTGTGGGTGTCTGTGTAAACTGGACCAGGAGCAAGACCGGCAGCAAACCTTAGTGCATACCTGAACATCACAGTCCGTATCAAATGAAGGTGTCAAAATAAATAAAACCTAAAGGGAGGCTAGCTTTTGTGGGAAAGAAAATAATAAAGATCAGTTGTGAAACAGCAGGAACAGAATGGTTTAAAAAAAGCTTAATATCATTTCTTGTTTAAAAATGTACTTATGTCTTTTATAAACAAGCTAACGTTTCTTAAGGTGTTGATGAAATGTCTGTGAAAGACTCCTGCTAAAATTCAATAACATTAGTAAAGCCGTGCTAGAGCAAAGTGAAGCCATCCTGAGTTTGCTATTTAATAGAATATTAAAAACAAGCTGATTTTCCTCACATTTTCATCCTCTATCTAAAGCCAGAAATAAGTAAAAAAAAGAAAAAAAAAAACATCAAAAGTAGCAGTAAGGCATTCAATAGCCATATATGTATAATAGTCCTATCATTAAGTCCAGAAGATGCGAAACTGGACCTTTTTCCACAAGATGAGATGGGATGAAAAAGGATGGCGGTGAATCTAAACGACATTAAAAAGGTTTCTTGAAGAAGTGGTTGTGTTTGACAGGGATTTCTTGTCTTCCCCATGTATCCACAGGCCAAGATGACCGGGCTTTAAATGTTTAAAGAATAAATCAGGAACTATTGGAAGGCTTTTGGGGCAAAAATTAAATCAAAACAAGTGTGAATCATCCAATCTGAAACAACACTATAATTAACTTCTACACTGTCATTAAAACATGGTTGAAATGCAACTTTTGAAATAATGTATGAATATTTATGCATAACCTAAATTCACACTGCATACTTCTGATTTTACTAATTAGACAGTAATAAGAGGCACACGCATCACAAGGTGAATATGTAATTCAAGCCGTTTGGTAATCAGGTTATTATTTCAGTGCAACAGTTGATGAATAAATGGTTTAATTCGCAGGTCTTCAACAGGGGGTCCGTGACCCCTAGGGGTCCATGGAGGTACTGCATGGGGGTCGCAAAAGTTTTGGTTGATTAAACTTATTTTTTTTATTCCCCACTGCAATTTTTCCACTAATTGAAATGTCTTTAAATCCACATTAACATGAATTCAACAAACTGTAGTAAACAGATAAATGGAGGCAGAAGATGTCTTTTCAGTCATTAATGCACACATTCAGCTTACACACAGGAGCTCTTTTCAAGCTGGGCAACAAGCTTCATATCTACAACACCTGTCCCATCAACCAGAATCAGAATCAGAAATACTTTAATAATCCCAGGGTGAAATTATTTTTTGTTACATTACTCCATATGTAATAGGAGTGACTAGTAGGACCAGTTTGATCATAACATGTGTTTCCGGCCATACAGACTAATTAGGCAGACTCCTTCGACGCATCTCCTGGGGGAGTTTGCGGTCCTTGGCCTGGAATAGGTTCGACGACCCCTGCTTTAGTAGAAATGTTGGCTATCTACGTGAACTAGTCCAAAGTGGAGTTCAAATCTTTTAAAATGCATCTAGTTTAACTCTCATACTTCTTAAATTTTCAAAATTTGAACTAAGTTCACAGTTCCAAAAAATGAACTCATTCATAGCTCATTTTCATTCTTTGTGGTTGGACTCGGTGCTGCCCCATAGCTGTTGTAGAACCACATATGCAATTAATAAATCAGTTTGGTAGAAACTGAAACTGTACGGCGTCAGATTTCATCTTCATATCCAGTTTTGAATCCTTATCCAACCAGGGTTTACATTAGCATTGAGGGGACAGCATTTCCCCATTGTTGCTTTTAATGCTTTGTTGCTGTCCCCATACACTTCACACTAGTAGCAGCTGCAGCTTTCACCCCCTACAGTATATTCTCAAAAACATCAGGAAAAATGCTGCTTGAATGGTCTTTTTATGAGGAAATTATTAAAAGAAAATAGGAAAGTAGTCTTTATGGTGCAAATGTTTTAATAAGTTTTTCAATTTGAAATTTCATTTCAATACATACTAAAAAGGAATACTGGAATCCTGGAAATTCTATACCAGGCAGGTTTAACAAAAAACAAGTTTACATGAATAGTAAAACCCCAAGAACATTTCACTAACACAAACTGAGGGACCAGGCTGAGGTAGGAATTCAAGGTTACTAAAGTGCGGATTTTTTTACTGAAAGCCGGCGGGCAAAGTTTGCAGAGAAATGTAAGATTGTTGCCATCATCCTCACCGACCACCTGGTCATAAACCTGTTTTAAGCGATCATACTGCTGCTTTGTCGCCTCCATGATGCTGTGGCTTCCACGCTGCATTTTGTTTTGATGACGCACGCGGCTGTAGGCTACGACACTGGTAGCTGGTGTTGCCAGATTGGGTGTTTTCCCCGCCACATATTAAGGCCTGTTTACGGTGTGATTTAGCCGGGGTTTCGCTTCTGGAGGGCTCCTATAGAAATCTGGCAACCTATTGAACGGAGTTGAACTGGAGAGAGCCGCAATGCCGTTCACAGACACCAGAATGAACGAAGTTCACAATAACGCTCATCAGGCAGTAATAATACAGTACGCTCAGTTCACGTTCGCCAAAAATATGAACGAAGTTCATGAACTTTCGCTCAATGAACGTGTTCAGGCAACAACACTGAAGACCTCTGGTTTAATTAATCTCGTAAGTTAAATTTTGGGGGGACTTAATATAGATGGAGAGCGGTTGTGAACAGCAGCTTTTCTGATATTGACACAGATTCTATATTTAAGTTATAGGGGAGGATGTTCTTGTTCCGGGTGGATCATCTAAATAAGTGGTCCTCCTAATCAATCTGGTAATATGTTTACATAAGGCCGTCCTACGTGCTCTTCTCCATTTTCACTTACATAGTAAGTCTGGCATAGTGGAAAATTATGCAAACAGCAACTGTTAAACAGAGTGTGCATGAGAAGAAGTGGGCTCGTTCATGCTCTGATACATGTTTAATAGGCGTTTCCTCTCAGGAGCGGGTTCAGGGTTGTGCATGTGCACAGCTCAATTACAGATTCAATAATTACCATTTTAAAGGATTTCTTACAAGTATGCTGGGACTAAAAGTATTTTCTCAAAGGAGCGCATACATTTAATGACAATTTTCTTTCCTTTCAGGTCTTTTCTTGATAAATTATTTTGAATATCTGGCATTAAAGGTGCAGTAGGAGATCCTTTCTGATGCATTTTTTTAACCATGTGGCTTAAAGATCTCCCCACAGCCGCAGTGAAATAGAAGGCCTGGAAGTAAGACTAAAATAAAAGGTCCCCGCTACAGTGAGAAATCAATGATGACCAATAATGTCCACCAATCACAAACCACTTTCGGTTGTACACTATTGGTTCCTGACACGTCAATCACGCTCATCTGCTTGTCCCTCCCCCTTGTGCGTTTACCGTGACACATGAACGAATCGAACCCCAATGCTCGCACAGGAAGCCATGGCTGGAAGCTAATCACTGTTATGCTACGTTCACACCTAAAGCAGCTAAAACATGCATACTGCTTAATTTTTTATGCTTGTACAAGTTTAGATCTGATGCACGTTCTGGTGCGCGTTGGGCGGAGCTACCCTATCCTTTCTTTGCCTGTAACAATAGCAGCTATATTTACTGTGACCAGCGGCTAAAAAGTCGTTTGAATCTATTTTGAAGTGAGAAAGTTCACCTGAAAACATGTTCAGTGCAATCAGTTCATCCAGAATACCATCCTGCCTTCAAATATTATCTCTGTCAGAGTCGCTTAGACCCCGCACACCGGCCCCGGCTGGAAAACGGTTTTCATGTACGTAATCCAAACTGCAGGCACCAGGATAATAAAAAAGCGAACATGTTTTGCCGGCAGATTTCTACATATTAAGTTAATTTAGGCGTTAATAAACTGTTTCAGAGGAGTGATCATAGCACTCTGCATCATCAGTACTGTGTCTCTCTCCCTGCCAGGTCCCAGATCTGCAACGTGCTGCTTCAGCTGCTCAGATGCGCTGCAGGACCTTTCGCTGCGCCGTGATGAACACCTCGACACACAGGATGCATGTTCATGTGTTTTGAAGCTGAGTTTTCGAGGGTTGATCTGAAGGGAGAGGCATGGCTGTGTATGTTCAAAAATATAGCTTCCTGGAACCGTTTTTTCCAAGATCTCCTAAGGCACCTTTAAAGAAAAGGAGATGATTTCAATTTCCATGTTGTTTAAAAGTAGGTGGGGAGGAATCCAAACCAAACGAAGAAAAAAAAGTGTGAAAAGTTTGATAAGTAAGCAGCTTTTAAGAAGATACTTTGTTTTAAGCATCATTTTCCTCAAACACGTTGAACCCGACTGGAGGAAGTTGACATGGAGGTGATGCGGTTGATTCAGCACCGGTTTTCCATGCCTACCAAGCACAATGAGTAATTTTTCCATCAAGCAGCTCTGCAGATACACACAAAGGATAAAATCACAGCAATAGTCGCCACCTGGCGAACGTCTACCTGCTCCATAAAACGTGAGCACTTTCTTTTCAATCCTTTTATTGACAATGTCCAGAATTTTTCTGGAGCCTCCCACGGTGAGTTTATTTCAACGCCCCTGGAAAAATGTCTCCTAGAAGGGGAGCACACATGTCTGTGATTTCCAAAAGAAGGAGGAAAACCTGGAGCATTCCCAGGTTCATGCCGTGGATGACCCCAGCAATGTGCTCCTGATTAGGCAGATTTGCAAGTGATCTCAGCCTCCCGGCGCTGTCAAAAACAAGTTCTTCCTCGCATTTCTTTGTGTAAGGATGACGCCTGCGTTACCGGTTAGAGCTCCATCAGCGCAACAGCAACTAGCCTCAGAGCCAAAACATTTCTGATCTCAGCGTTTCTGAACCGCGTGATAGAAGCTACCGCATACAGTTCTTCACCCTCTGTTGCGCAAGTGACATGTGGGCATCTTAATAGCTCTTGCATGCCTTCAGCTGGTCTGCTCAATGAGCAGAGGTCTGAGATAAGCAGATTCACAGGACTTACACTCTTGCACAAGGAAGTGGGAGCACTGGTATGTGCAGCGCATTGCAAAAACATTCATTTCCTTTTAATTGTGCACATTCTTTCACTCTGCAACTAACTTTATGTGATAGACCACAAAGATGCCGATAGTTTTAAATTATTTCCTGTATGTGTAGGAAAACTAGGGTGTGAAAGCTGGTCAGAATCAATTGGAAAATGGATGGAGCTTAATATAGGAAGAAGACCTGTTAGAGGGGGTTCATCTCTTAGCAAGAACAACAGCTCTGAACATATTATATCAGGGCAGTATTAATAAAAGTGTATCCATGGCCCAGACAAAGTTCAAACCAAATTTAAACAGAGGAACTGTGGCAAAGGTTGAAAATGGACGCTCTTGACTGATATTGAGCCATTTTGGGAATAAGAACGGGTGGAAGTGTTTGTCTCTAGACGTGAAAAGCAAAATATTATCCAAGTGCAGGCAGAAATGTGTCTGGGATGTATTGACTGGAGGAAATTAAGTCCAAATATTCACCACATTTCTAATATTTCTCTTTCTCTAAGTGTTTCAAGTCTTTTTTTTTTCTTTCAATTGACAATGATGCACTGCTTTGTTTTGGTCCAACAGATTCCAATAAAATACACTAAAGCTTGTGGTCCTTCTATGAGAAAAAGTGAAAAAATTCAAGGCTTGTGCAGCAGGTGCGAACATTCATCATTTGAGCTTTAAAAACACCAGGGTTCGATTTGCTTCCTAATACTCAAACTCTTTCTAGCTTAAGGAATTATGGAGCTCCACAGTTTTGTCCAGGTGTTTCATTCATTCCACGGATAAACTCGGACACAGATCGACTTCACAGAGGATTTATTCATGGATCCATGCCAGCGTGGTGGAGAACAGTGAGGAATATTGGGAAATAGAGAAAAAGCTAGAAAGAAATTTCGGGTAGGGGGTGTTAAAGGTTTCTGGCCAAGTCCGGGACCCCTTTCACCCCCTCTGCCTCTCCCAACAATCGAGAAGTTCGGGGACCCCTCTGTTACACATTTAGCAGACCTCCCTCTGCTCATTCTTTGAGCCCTACAGGAAGAGGAACCTTCAAAGCCGACTTGAAAGGAGGAAAGTATGTTGAGAGGGAAAAAAAAGAGAAGTCTTTTCATGAATTAAACCAAGAAACCTCAGAAGAATGACAAGAGACCGAGGGGGAAAGGGGAATGGACATGAAGGACCTAAAGAGAGGCAGCCTCAATAGGGCAACAGAAAGAGGAGAGGAATTCCAAAAAGCAGGAATGCTGAGAAAGAGAGGCTGGCTGTCAATTTGGTTGTTGACAATAAAGATTTCAACATAAAACATCATGGTGAAAGCTTGTAAAGCTGCTGTTGTTTTTCACCGGCTCCTCTTATCTTGATGATTTACATAGTGACGAGCACCAGTAAACTTTGAGAGGAATCCGAGTACCATGGGATGCGGGACGATAAACAGTCCCGTTTGAAGACACAGTAAAAATCGGCAGCTGGACATTAAACATCTAAGTTTGTACAATATGGAGACAATTGCATCACATTGCTTCTCTAGTTTTAACCTATGTTGGGTGCAAACGCCTTGCTAATTTAAGTGGCGGCCCAGTGGTTAGGGCATTGACCTTGGAATCCTGAGGTTGTCAGTTTGAAACCAACTCCTACAGAATGCCACAGACTGAAATTTCTCCAATGTGAGATCAATAAAGTTCAGTTGTTATCATTAATTATTAATAAATGATTTAGCAAAATTAAAAACTTCCTGCAAACTCAAAAGTGACACAAAAATACATGCAAAAAAAAGGAGAAAAGCTTCAAACAGAGGCAATAGTGTTCATTGAACTATAAACGCCCTGCAAATACAAAACCTGATGCAAATACAAAAGGGATGCTAACACAAAATCACTCAAAGAAATACTGCAAGTAGCAAGAATAACCACAGTTAAGAAAACTGCAAAATAGCCTTGGATAATGAAAATGCTACAAACCAGTAGGGGGAGATGATTCTAAACTCATTTGGGACCAGAACCTTGAAAAAGACATAACTGGGATGCTAAAGCCAGGCTTACACTGTACTGGACTTTCCAGTATTGCGAGAGTTTTTCCTTTGGGCCGACTTTCAGCCTGATCGTGCATCATGTAGTGTACAGGGGGTAACGAGGCGAGATCAGCCTCTCACATCCACCTCCCGATCAGGAATCGTGAGTTCGGGAGAAAATCAAACATGTTTGATTTTCAGTCGACCGTTGTGGGCAAATCGCTCAGGGGTCAAACAAGGATTCTTATTTTTCTTCTTCCTTCTCTCAGATGAAAACACAGAAGCATGGCAGGGATGTGAGTGAAATGGAGTTCTTTCTGTAAAATGGACAGATCTTAGTAGCCACATTTGCTCATCCATGTCTTTGTCCAAATACTTTGTCACCTTTTCTTCGTAAGGCTTTCAGCACAAAATTTCACAAATTGTCAAGGCAGCGCGTTTCACTCTAATAGGCTACATATTCCCTTTTCTACTGGTTTGGCTTCTGAATATACGAGTCCGTTATCGCCACCTCACTGTGGAGCTGAGTCCGACGTGGTTTTTAGACGTACAGTGTGAGCACGTAGATCGCATAAGAGCGTAGGGTAGCACAATGTGAGAACATACATCGTGAACTGTGAACTCACACTGTACAATGAAACCCTGCTTAAGAGAGTTCAACTATTAGACATTCTTGCTTTTTCACATATAGGTTAATGATTGTTTCCCTTTAGTGGTCTGGAGCAGTTCTCTGATGCAGCGCTAGTTTGCACCTTTAGGAACTTGCAGTTGCTTTTTGCTTTAGGCCTTTTTTTCCTTTGAATGTGGTTTTGTGTAAGCATCATTTATGTATTTGCAGCGTGTTTCATGTTTCCAAGGAGTTTCCACTTTACTGCTTTCTATTTTCTTGGAGTTCAGCTTTTCTTCTTTAAAGCATTTTTCTTCACATTTGCTTTTTGTTTTTGCTCCTCAACCTTCTTAACCTTAAAATCTGCTTTGAAACCATTTATTTGACATTTGCACTCCTCTCCTGCCTCAACCTATTCAAAAGTCAAGTACCGGTAGCTTATTTTCCTCCCATTTTCTCCAAGTTCCACAGACCATTAAAATTAAAAGGCACCCACCATGAACATTCTTTATCTTTAAGTTCAGAAACGTGTTATTTAGATCTGTAGTTTTATTTTTTAATGCAGTGCAACCAACTGCCTTCAGTGTAACCTCAGGATAAATCCAGTCCTTTGACGATGGAGTCTGAGGTTTGTTAGAGAACAATCAGACTCATGAATACCAGGAAACCTGTATTAAATCAAGCATTTGTGGCAGGATGTATAAATTGTTCTTTACAGGTGCTTTAATGATGAAAAGTTGGCTTTATACACCAAGATAAACAGAGAGGCTAAATAAAAGAAAAACAAAACACAATGCGCAACACCTTGAGGATTTAGATTTTTGCAATAACTGTATTATACATATAAATTTTATTTGTCCCCATCTTGTTATTTTGTTTATTTAGCAAAAAGGTAATTTTGAATCATATTCAATTGAAATCAATTTCAATTCAAAACCCTGTTAATCTCAAGGCACTTTACAGAGACAATTCAACCAGATCATCCAGTCAGATTGGTTGAAAGTTTTCTATCTAAGGAAAACCAGTTGATTGCATCGACTCATTGACTGGAAGGTAATTCTCACACTAAGCATGCTTGTAGCGACAGGGGAGAGGAAAAACTCTCTTTAACAGGAAGAAAACCAGCAGAACCACAGGCTCCCTCCAGGCCAATCTGCCGAGGACGACTGGGGTTCAGGGAGACAGAAGCTGAGACTTATAAATGAAGTAGAGATACAAAAGGAACTGTGAAGCAGCTCCACAGGCGGCCCCGTCCGGGAAACACACAGCCAGGCAGACGAGCTTCGAGTCAGCTCCCATGTCACAGGATGAACTTTATATGCATTTGTGCATTGTAGCTTTGAATTTTAGGTTAAATTTACACAGCAAATTCGAAACACTTGTATTAAAATCTATGCAAGAGGAGTTTTTTATATACCACTCACAGGACAGTTTGTGTTCTTATACTCCAGAATTTGAAAATGTGCAACTTTGTTTTGTAACTGTGAAAGAAATAGTTGTGAAAAAAAATCTACAACTACAAAACTCCAAAGGTACGACGCACAAATAGCTTTACATCCATTCTATTTCTCTCTACAATTTAAATTCACAGTTACAGTGAATAAACACTCATTGATGGTTTTATCATGGGAATGTGTAAAGAAAAGTTCAGATATAAATATGACTGCAAAGCACTGCCGCTTTGATTATTCGCAAAGAACAAAAGTCGGTTGTTTCGCTCATAGGTTTGAAAACATTTCCCTAAGAGGCCGGAAACAAATGATCTTCCTAATCCCTTGTTTTCTACCAACAGCTCAAAAACAGCCTTGTGTCAAAACAGCTCAGCGAGATATATTGGTGTGGGCGTGTTGTTTAAATTACAATCCACAGCGCAGCGCTGAAGTCACAGGAAGAGACTCACCACATATTAAAAACACTGCGCTCTGGGTTATAAAACTGTCACACGGGATGCTACAATGATTGCAAGTTAAAGGATAAAACTATGGGATTCTAACTATTAAGTAATGCTGAAAACATCAGCGCCAGCATGTATTTAACTGGGTGACAACCATCTACTTCCTGTACCCGTGGGAATCTGTCCCGACAGCCAACATGAGAGGGGTTGGATACACCCTGGATGAGTTACAGTGTGACGCAGGTTACCTAAGTTTTAATCTAATTTTATTTTGCTTACATACGACATCCATTCTGGATAAACAAGGAACTCATTTAATCAGGCAACAGATGCAACAAGCTGGGGGGCCTGAGTTTGACCAGCCATTAGCTTCCCTCAGGATTCCAACATTCCAGAATTTTCCAGACTAAAATTCCCATAGTTCTTAGTTCTTTCTGTGCATTTCAAAAGAAAGCTTAAACTTAACCACAAAATGTGATAAAATCACGACTGCCAAATTTTCATGCCTCACTGATGGTTAAAACTCCGACACAACATGGGTTTGCAAGATCATTTTAATCTTAAAACAATTTTAAAGCAACTTTTAGCCACTAGGGGCGCTGTACTGTTACAATATCAGTAATAAATAATCAGTCTCCTGGGTTATTTGTAAAGACAGGGCAACATTCAACGCTTTAGATTAAATCCTGCATTAGAGAACAATAAAAAAATGTCTGACCAGGTAAGTTTGATCCTTTTTGTTGCCTAGTAATAAAAACGTTTAACTTAGTTCGATCTTGTGTTTAAGGGGAGCTCAGATTGCCAGGGGTGCCCCAAATATACTGTATATATCCCATGCACCTTTTTTTTCCCATTGGCACCATCTTCTCCTCTGACTATTTTAAAGTTCTGATGCTTTCTAGAGAAATAACACAATAATTTAACCCTCCGCTATCAAATCTTATTCCAAAATGACTAACATTTATGTCCAGTTCATATATTTTTAACTAGAACCAGAGATTTGCTAAAATAAATAAACAAATTAAAGGGGTTTGTATCTAGATCAGGGGTCGGCATCCTGTCCAGCTTTTAGCGCCCCCCTTTGCAGCTCCATGGAGCTTTTTTAAAAATGTATGAAAATTGAATAAAATTGATTTTTTTTTGTTTGTTTGTTTGTTTTAACTATGGTGTGCAAGGAAGTCAAACAAACTGTTCATTACCATTTTTTTTTCAATGCTGTAAAAATTTGTACCTTAAATAAAATGTACTCAATAAATGTAAAACTTTCTGCATCAGCACGAAGATTTGCATCTATAGCCTCTAGCGCGGGTTTCAGCGCGGTGTGATTACCAAAAGGGAACAAAAGAGGAAGATAGCTACGATAAGAGAAGAATGGACCAAAGCTTTGTTTGATTTTCTTACCAAATACTTGAAGGATTGCCTGCATGTTTTCTTTGTAATGAGAAGTTGTAAAGTAATAATAAAGAGTCATTTGGAAAGGCCTTTTCAGGGAAGGCATGCTAAATATGAAGTGTGATTACCCGGTAGGTAACTTCTGGATACATTAGAGGATCTACAAAGATAGATTTAAAGAAGTGTGGATTGCATAGGGGTGTAAGTAATAATGGTTTAGGTATGCGATGCATCGATCCAACAGCGGCGAATCAGCATGCATTCGATCGGTCGCAAGAGAATGCGGATAATTTTTTTATTTATTCCGGTCTATGAAGCGCATCTATTTGCTCCTGGAAAAATGCAATTCTCCCTCCGCGCTGTGGTGGCGCTTAAACCTAGTTTGCCCTCCTACCTCGCCTTCCTGGTTATACTCCTTTACAGCAGTGTGTTGCAGTGAGCTTGACACAGAATTTTTTAAATTATGCTCAGTATTGAAGCTGGTCGGAGCTACACACGTGTGGGTCTAGATAATGGCCGCAGGCGGTGAGGAAGTGGGGCCGCCAGTTTAGTCCGATGACAGAGGGACATGAGGGCTGCAAAAGGATGAGATCCAGGTGGAAAAAGGGTCCCAGCATTCTCGCCACCTCGCCTCTTCTAGCTGGCCACAAACTTCACGAAGCTGTTTTCCTCACTTCGGGTCATAAAACAGTAACAAGCGGCCCCTGTCTGCGCGTCAGCTACAATTTGGGAGAGGTGCAGCTGAGCCGCCTGTGAAGGGGCGGGGACGCTCTGAGCCGCAGGTATTGCATTGCACTCATTGCACTGATTATGTGCAGTATTTTTTGATGCAACTTTTCTACTTCTGTTATTTGCTGTTGTTTCTAAAAAAAAATGCATAACGATATTACAGCTTTCATTGATTTATTTCAAACTTGAAACTTTGTTTAGCCTGTAAGGTGTAAAAAAAAATTTACATTATAATCTAATGAGAAAAATCGTGGTGTATTCTTGAGTATCGAAAATAATCGAATCGTTGGGTCAGGAAATCGATACTGAATCGAATCGCCATGATGGGTGATTTACACCCTTAGGGATTGCATCTCCAAACTCCACTACTGCTGCTAGTTTCTTTGGAACATGGAAAACCGTCCACAGATCTTGAACAGGTAGCGCTCTGATGCAGGGATGGGAACTTTCTTCCAATTTTTCCCCAAATCCATCAAAATAAAAATAAAAAATCTGATTTTTTATTGTGTTTCTATAATTTCATCAATGCAAAAAAAACCCAAACAATATACATTAATTTTTGTAATGGAATTTAAACTTAAAGCACCAAATATTATACAGCAGAGTCGTCACATGATGTGACATTTGTTCCAGGATAAACCTTTAATCAAAAATGCTTATTATATATTTAAGCCCATGTAGTCCTTTTTTATGATGGGCTAATACACTTAGAGCCCGTGTTGCCATATGAGATTTAAATAAGACTTTCAAATTTTTGCGGCTCCAGACAGATTTGTTTTTTTGGTCCATTATGGCTCTTCGAGCAGTTAAGGTTACCGACCCTGATCTAGATGAAAGAAAATGTTTAAACAGAGCTTAGAATAAAGGTTAAAATGATATAAAGACAATGATTTAAAAACTAAATGACTAAAGACTGCTGGATTGTTTTAAAAATTCCCACAAAGGATCAGGAGCAGCTTATTTAGGAGCTACAAACTAGTATATCTTTATTTCGCTTTTTGGGATCAGAAGGTTCACATCTGTTCCTCCACTGACCCATTACACCCTCCTGTGGCACATCTGTGAGGAATTTTAGTACAAAAAACAACAAAAAAAAAGAAATTGTGCCCCTCCTGTTTCTCCGCTATTCTTGAATGTCCAACATCAAGGTTGGAGTTTTCACCTCAGTCAGAAATAGCCGCCTCAGACCAGAGAGTCCCATTAGAGATGGAGGTGGTGGTTAGGTCCACAAATTATTAAGTGGTTAAGGCAGGAGTCCACTCCTCCGTGTTTCCACAGTTATATGACCTTTTACCAGGAATCCTCCCTACAATCAGAGGTTAAACAGCTCACACACACCCAGCTATCTACTGTGGACTGATAACAATGACGGATTATATTCAGCTTCATTAGAAATCAGGTAATTATTTATACTTTATTCTTATTTTTTACAGTTTATCACATTAAAATCACTAGTTTAAGTTGGTTATACACCACATTTAGTGACAAAGCACAGTCCAAAAGCACTCTGATAATTTGCTTGAATAGGCATTGTCTGATATTATGCAACTTTTTACCATATTATTTTGCCTTTGGATCTGCTGTGTGAATCCAGACATCGTTCTTTTGGTATTTCCGTCCATGCTGAGAGGAAATAAAACAGATTTAAACCGGCAAAAGAATAGGACTATGCATCCTGCACAGCATGGATACAGGAGGAGGAGAGGCAGGCAACACGAGGTTTCCATCTTCTCTGGCTTTATCAAGCTGTTGGCCATATCCAGGAGATGAATCACGACTTGGACCGTTTCAAACGGGCCTATTAGGGTATTCTCCCACAGATCAGGGACGTACATGTTTGGTAAAATAGAGTTCGAATCCAACAACCTGACGAAACCTGTTCCAGCTACAGGATTTACAGTCCAACTGGGACACATCCCCTATTATTACGATTAACTTTCAGGATTTCTTTCCTTCATTTCTTTCAGATACTCTTTAGAAGTTGGTTATTTATAGAATAGAACCAAGGGTAATCCTACAGTTATCGATTATATACGCTTATTCAATAATTATTCATTATCATTCATATTTAGCAAAAATCAACGGCAATTTTAATTCGGAGCACCAAGCTCAGACAGATTAAACAAACATTTAACCAGGTGATTATCTTTCCTTCATCATTATTCATGTGGTTCTTGCCTCATTTGCAGATTCTCTGTCACAAGTTTGGTACGTTCAAACTGAGTAGCCAGACACACCTAAGCCTAAAAGTCGATATAAATCACTAGAACATTTTCAAAACCACTCAGTTAATTCTGAAAACACCAACGAAAGGTAGCTAGTTAATTTTAAAGGTCCCATATTATGCTAAATTAGCTTTAAACATTTTCCAACAGTCATATGTGCTCTGAAGTCTGTGTATTTTTAAATACAATAAAATCCTATGTGATTAATGTGATTATTATGACAACTATTATATTATTATAATAATAATGATGATTATTACTATTATTTTTTTTTATGCATTTCTTTTTTTTAATGCTTTTCTTTTTTGTAGTACTTTGAGGTCTTTTTGATGAAAAGTGCAGTATAAATCAAATGTATTATTATTATTATTAATATGTTCTCAAAATGCAAATGATGCCCTTTATGAAGTCATTCGGGGAATGATCCCCTCCCCCTATCTGAGCCTGCCCTTTACCAGGCGCTATCTCTCTGCTCACCAACGCAGACCATCCAAACAGATACGGTTAAGCTAAGAGCTAAGCTAAAAGCTAAGCACAGCAGCTCAAAAGTAATTCTTATTGCCATCATCTGAGCCTGTGAAGTAGGTGGATTTTATTTCTCATGGAAATCTACCTGTTAAAACTCCAGAGGTTTTGCATCTGTGTGCGGAGCATTTTTAAAGAGGATTGGTTTCACAATGTTGGTGCTAACAAAGCACACTTCTCCACACACCTTAAAAGAAATACGGTAGTGGATCAATACCAACTATCTGTTGCAAAGCTGTGAAGGTAACGCCGGGCATACACTGTATGATTTTTTTGCTCTTTTTTGGACCGAATTTATTGATCGGGGCGATTTCAGTTCAATTCAATTCAGTTTATTTATATAGTGCCAATTCACAACACACGTCATCTTAAGGCACTTTACAGTTCAACCAGATCATACAGTCATTTAATTCAAAAGTTTTCTATCTAAGGAAAACCAGTTGATTGCATCGACTCATTGACTCGAAGGCAATCCCTCACACTAAGCATGCTTAGAAGCGACAGTGGAGAGGAAAAACTCCCTTTTAACAGGAAGAAACCTCCAGCAGAACCAGGCTCAGTGTGAGCGGCCATCTGCAGAGGCGACTGGGGTTCAAGGAGACAGAAGCAGAGATCAGCCTAATCGTGCAGCGTGCATCCTGTAGTGAACAGGGAGTAACAAGGGGCGATTAGCCTCTCAAGACCACCTCCCAATCAGGAATCCTAAGGTCGGGAGGGAATGAAACATGTTTGAAATTCAGTCTGCCATCGTAAGGTGGTTATGGACAAATCGCTCAGGCGCAAACAAGGATTCTTCTTCTGCTTCCTCTCAGATGAGAACACAGAAGCATGGTGGGGGTGCGAGTGAAATAGAGTTCTTTCTGTAAAATTGACAGACTGTAGTAGCCACATTTGCTCAGCCATGTCTTTGTCATTTTTTCTTTTTAGGGCTTTCAGCACAAAATTGCACAAATTGCCAAGGCAGCGCGTTTCACTCTAGTGAGCCTTATATTTAACAGGAGGCATCGACACTTCCGTCTATTTCCTCTTCTACTCGTTTTGGCTTCCAGATAGACAAGTCTGAGTAGCTCCATCTCACTGCGGCGCTGAGTCCGACGGGGTTTTAGGCATTCAGTGTGAGCAGGTAGATCGCATCAGAGCGTCGGGTCGCACAGTTTGAGAACATGCATCACGAGCTGTGAACTTTTAAACCCTGCGGTTTCGTCGTACAGAATGAATTGCATCTGCGTGCAACGATTGAAAAAATCGTACAGTGTATGCCCGGCTTAAGAGCAGGACAAGACTTTATTGTGTCAGAATGCTTAGCCTTTAAACACATTAGCATTGCAGCTAACATTTAAGTCCTTATCTGTTTTGATAAACAGGTGATCACTATATGGGAATAATCACTATATCACTAAATGGGAATAGGAGTCCTTCTGACATTCGTTAGCTTAGAAATAGGTTTTTATTCATCAACATACTAAATATTTACATTGTATTTGCTACATAGAGAATTGTACATTGTCTCAGGATCATGAATTTGTTGTTATTTTTGGAAGTTAACTTTGTATTCTCCCATATGGTATGTGTAGTTTGGTTGACGGATGAATTGTCTTGGTTTTAAAATGAGTCGGTGGTTTTTGTATTACGATGTACATAAAGCAACATACTTGTTTTTTAGAATTTGACCCCAGGAAGACAGGCTGACTGCATGATCGTTTAGCACTCAGGTGAGGCTGATGTGTTAAGCTTCATTACTCAAGTCATGACGGCGAGATAAGACCTATTATCTGGCCATATAACAGTTGAAGCCTGGCAAAGTGAAGGACGTGTGATGCTGTGGGCCTGTTTATCATCCGAAGACCTAAAAGCTATGGAAACCATTTGGAGTGAGCTGGAAGAAGAGAGAATAAGGTACGACACAGAGACTGAGCATTACGGGGGAAAATTAAGCAGGTAAATTTTGGTCAAGAGAAAAAAAAGAAAGAAATAAGATCCTTCTCCTTGGAGGAGAACAAGTCCCCCCTTACTGGTGCTGTAGGAAATATAACCAGTAGAGGTCAGAAGAATAAATGTCTAAATGACCTCAATGAACGTTCACCTCATTCTCAATCTGTTTGGTCAATCTTTAAAAGTTAAAAGAATGCTCCAAAGCCTGAATTGTCAGAGCAAAATACAGAACTTATCTGGACAGTGGTTCCATATGATTAATCCAGATAGAAGAAGGAACTTACATGGAACGAGGTCACTATACAAAGGGTCGATGTTGTGCAGCAGCTCCAGTCTGGGCGAGGCAAAGCCTTTGCTGCAAGATAAAAAGGGCCGTTAGTATTAAACACATGGACACACGTGCATGGTGACTATATCTGACTCATGAACAGAGAAAACCTCGATCTGGGATCTGGAAATGTGAACCAGCTGGCTCTGACCACGTTCCACAGCAGAGAAAACACAGCGCTCAGCCCGACCGCATGTCCTGATAACACAACTAAAATAACTCTCACTCCGCTGCTGCCTGCTGGCCTCCAGTTTTACTCCACCAGGCCGCTGCTTTTAATTATTAAGCCGGCCACTAAAAGTTAGCAGGGAATGATCAGATGATTTCGCTGGTCCATTGGGTCGAGTGGAGTGCTGGACTGATTTATAAATATAAAATATAAGACAAAAAATGGAATTCCCTGTTTATAGATTCCTTCTTGACTTAACAAACACGTCCAATTGTTTCAGGAAAAAAAAAAATCTAAGATTTTTCCTGAAACAATTTCAGACAACGATAAACGAAAAGAAAACGGTTTTTAAATAAAGATTAAAGGAGTGCAGGTGGCGTAGTTATTAGCGCGCATGACCCAGGTTTGAATCCGACCTGTGGTCCTTTGCCACATTTCTCTCTCATACGCCCTTTCCTGTCAGCCTACTGTCGAAAAAACGAGCCGCTAGTGTTTTGTAAAAATTGAAGCACTTAAATGAACCTGTCGACAACATGAAGTAAGCTGAAAGATTTCAATGGAGCTGAAGCTATCAGTTACCGCTTTTAACATTAGACATGATTATCTTAGGGTCTTCTAAATAAACATATCTGGCATATAGAAGAAAATAACTTCTTGCACATTTCAAAAGAATCCCACTAGCATAATTTAAAAAATATACACACATATCTATCTATCTATCTATCTATCTATCTATCTATCTATCTATCTATCTATCTATCTATCTATCTATCTATATCTC
>JAGKQL010000057.1:11805046-11838225 GCA_018398635.1 Cyprinodon brontotheroides
TGGATGGGTGGATGGGTGCATGGATGGATGGATGAATGCATGGATGGATGAATGCATGGATGGATGGATGCATGCATGTGGATGGATGGGCATGGATGGATGGATGGATGGATGGTTGGATTGGATGGATGGATGGATGGATGGATGGATGGATGGATGGATGGATGGATGCATGCATGGGTGGATAGATGCATGGATTGGATGGATGGAATTGAAGTTGTGTCCATTCTAGGGATTATCTGCTGTTATTAAGTCATTTTTTTATACATTAATGTTTTTTGAGCCCTTTATAAATAATGCACTAAAGGCATGCATCTGTCTATAACTATAAATATCAACGTCGTTCTCTTGTGTTCTCAACAATAGGAAGGCATTCATTAAATATATGTTTGAGTTCATTTTTGAAAAATATAAACCCTGTTGAAAGCGTTCAGGTGGAGTAACTGTAGGTCCATCATCCTTAGAGTCTCCCCACCAACTTTTATCACACAGTTACACCCTTGGAATAAGCGACATTAATATACACAAAAAACAGCAAACAACAAAATAAAACATATTTTCAATTTAGATCGTATAATTATGGTTTATTTCATTTATTGGGGTTTATTAGTGGGGGGCTGACCTGGTACCTCCCGGTCATGAGCTGGTTCCTGGAGGGGGTGCACACCGGCTGGACATAATAGTTCTCCAGGCGGACCCCTCTGGCAGACAGCTTGTCCAGGTTCGGAGTCCTGATCTCAGAGCTGTGGTAGCCCACATCATACCAGCCGAAGTCATCGGCCAGGATGAAGACGATGTGAGGCGGCTGAGCTGCAGGAACCACCGCGGACAGGCTGGAGAGGAGCCCCGCAGCGAGGATCCAGGAAGCCGCAGGACTTCCAGCGCTCCGCGTCATTTTAATGGAAATGAAGAAATCACTGCGGCTGGTTCAACAAGCTGGTGCTTTACGAGGAGACAGCGCAGTTTGGATAAAACTAAAAAAATAAACTCAAAAGATATCAGTTAATGTTAAAGTTTCAAACTTATGTCTGTTAATTCAGCCCTCAGAGTCACCAGATCCGATTTACTTCCGCAAGTTGGAAGCGCTGCTTCCACTCGGCAGCCAATCAGAAGCCAGCCTCCACTTCGGAATCGACAATCACCGTCGCGGTTTTTTTTGTTTTGTTTTGTTTTTTGTTTTTTTTTTAGGTCGCGCGAACACTGTGGATTACGGTAGAAATGCCTGAGACGAGGTTTCAAAATAAGAGCATTAACTTTTTTTATATATATCTACACGACATACACATATATGAATTTGTATGCTTTATGCAGTTCTTTTCTTTCATTCTGCCTCTAAATATATTTAACTAAACTGTCTTTTTTTTCACAGCTGGTGCATTTAATTTAGAAGGATAGCAGAACATCTCCAAGTGTGTCTGGAAAAAAAACTTCATTGACATCTTATGTGGAATTTCAGAATTGAGCCAAATTACAGACATCAAATCATTACAATATTTGTTTCAGTAAATGCTTTCAATTCACAATGATAATAGTGTTGCACCAATACCAGTATCGGACGGGGCCCGATCCAGCACTAAAATGGTGGCATCGGTGAGTACCAACAAATAGCGCACCGATACCATTTTGAGACCCAAAAGTTTAATCAACTATTGTCACCCATTCCAGGAAGGCAATAAAAAGATCTACTGGATTCACTTTGTATTAGTCTTTTTCCTGCTTCACAAAGGAAGGCAGCAGCTTAACAAAGCCATAATGGCATTTATTTTACATCAAAGTAGTATGTAGTTCTTCATATATATATATATAGACACATCAATTTCAAACAGATGGTAATCAGTATCGGTATCAGCCAATACTGCACAGCCAGGTATCTGGTATCAGGACCAAAAAAATGGCATTGTCTTAACACGAATAATAGACCACCTCCAGATGTCACTCAAAAAGTTTCATCCACATCTGATTTTAAAATCAAGGCTCCTCAAAATCTCGACACAGATCGACTTTGATCCAAGTTACCTTCAGTATTGATGCTTAACCAGTTGTCATGTATTAATCTTAAGTGGTATTATGTACTGAAAATTAATATTGTAGCATCAATAGTGATGGCAACTTCAATCAAAGGGAAGCTGTGCCGTGGGTTTGAGGGGCCTTACTTTTGAAATTGAACATCAGATCTCGAAGAAACTTTGTTAGGAACACCAAGATGAGTTCTATTATCAATCTGACATGGAAGAATTGACTGAAAACAAATAGTTTAGCTGCAATAATGACAGCAATCTAAGTCATAGTGATTAGGTGTAGAGATTTTGCAGGGCTTTTAATTTTGAAATTCCTCATCAGTTCTGGATGAAACTTAATGAGCCACATCTATAGGTTTTCTGCTATTGTTTCAAAAAGGAAGCATTCCAATAGTTTAACAGCAATATTGATGGCAGCCTGGGTCAAAGTGAGTCAGTTTAGAGCTTTTAGGGGCTTTAATTTTGAAATTGCACATCAGATGTTGATGAAACTTTGTGAGTCACATCTTTGGGTATTCCGCTTTCATGTCAGTGTGTGTTCCACTAAAAAAAAAAAAAAAAAGTTTAGTAGCAAGATTTACAGCAACTTCGTTTGAAGTGTAGAGATCATTTGGGGCTTTAATTTTGAAATTCCACATCCGATTTCCCATCAACAGGGTTCAGTCACATTTAAAGATTTCCAGCTGTCATTCTGAATTGAAATCATTTACTGAAAAAAAAAAAAAGTTTAGCAAAAAGATTGACAACGACTTTGCTCAAGCAGACAAAAACTGCAGATTTTGATTTTGAAATTCCACCTGCTTTAATTGGGCTATTATGATTTATATGGAGAGCCTCATCTGTCACCTGTATGTACAAGTAGTTATGTGAAAACATTTCTAAAAGCATTTATTGAGTCTAATAAGAGTGAATAAAATTTACATTTTAAGTACTAAAATACTTAAATACTTACTGTCAGGCCTCAAAAAATATATAGTATGAAGCAGAAGAAATTGTTAACTTCAGTCACATTTGTAAAGAAAAATAAGAACAAGTGTAGATATTATGTAAGAATTACAGTTCTTATTTTGAAACATAATCTCAGAAGTTGCTACCGTATTTCTTAGTGTTCACGCGACCCTAAAAAAACGCATCAGTATTGGTTTGTCTGTTGATTCCAAAGGATGGTTTGATCCCGGTTTCAGATCGCAGGGGCGATAAAAACGCCCTCACGAAACCATTAAAAAGTACAAACCCTTTCTGAAAAGATAATAAAAAGAAAAGAAGAAATTGGTTTGAACTGTTGTTGAAAACAGCAACTCAATAAAGAAAAAGAGAAAAGCAGCCCATTTCTGCTTTTATTCTTAGTATTCAGATTTTTAATCGAGGAATTCTTACTATATTCTCCCAATTATTCTCATGTAATATTTAGTTTTTTACTAAAGTGATGATCCTGGATTTTGGCAACAGAGTCCTTAAAAAAAATAAAGACTTAATAATAATAAAAAAAATCAGAATTCTAAAAAATAAAGTCAAGAATATGGTAATAAAATCAGAATCCTACCATAAAATCAGGATTTTTACGGAAGAGGATTGGGGCCAGTGGAAAAAAAAAAAAGTTAACTGATTTTTAAATTTTTATTTCAGTTTAGTATGGGAAAAAAAGTCATAATTCTGGGAAAAAAGTCAAGAATTCTGAGAAAAAGAATCAGTATTCTGAGAAAAAGTCAGTATTATGTTAAACTGAAATAAAAATTAAAAATCGGTTAACTTTTTTTTTTCAGTGGCCCCTAATCCTCTTCCATAGATTCTAAAGCTGTGCTCTAAAATTAGAGTCAAAATTCAACTGCCCTTTTCTTTGAGTGGCCATTTTCTAAGAGCCCTAATACCCTTCCATAGTTAATTCTGTAAACGATGCGAAGAAGATTTATATAATTTATTTCAGTCCTGCCCTATCTCATGTACATTTTGGAAAGACAACTGCATACTTATTTCCTTAAACAATTTTAACAACCTTTCCTCACCTACGACGATTTATTGTTTGGATTGTTAAATTATCCTGCTATTAAAACAAACCAATTTATATCATTATTCCATTTTTCTTACGAGGAAAAACTTAAATTCTCCAGGCACAAAACCCATCCTTCCAAATCTTTAAACAGCAGCGGAAACAGATCGTGAATAATGTTGATTAAACCTCTTGTGTTGTTTGATGAAGTACGGTCAGTCATAAACCCGGTTTGGTCTGTGTGAACTATATCAGCCACCACTCTCTCCAGGCAGCTGGCCACTATTTCTGAGAGTATTTTTACATCTGCTGCTGTAGGCTAATGGGACAATAAAAGGGACATAAAATGGATCTTTCCCTTTTTTGAGGATGATTATAATATGAGCCAAGTACAGTGATTTGAGGAGTTCATCCTCTTCAAAAGATTTGTTGAACATACATTGTAATAGTTTGATCATTGTAGTTTTATTTTTATTAAACTGAACACCAAATCCCAGAGATGGAGTATCTGGGGTCAACAAGTCATCTCTATGCCCTCGAACTCAACGCTTTTCCTGGTGTTTTTAATTGGAAACAGCTTCCTGGATGGGAAGCGAAACGTCTTCGAACTTGGAAACAGATCTGGTGGATTGTTTTTAATTTTCGATTTTTGGAATCTCTATGTCACGTATTTGTGCTACCCAGCCACTAAACAAGGTGAGTCCAAATTGCACAGATTAATTCACTGTGCAGTTTGGACTCACCTGCTTTCATTGGCTGGGCAGAAAAATATCATGACAGAGATTAACTGCAGACCCCAGATACCTAATCTCTGCCAAATCCAGCAGCTCCTTGACTTTTATCTGACTGATATCTATCTCTGTTATTGTTACAGGTCCTTCCAACAGTTTAGCTCATTCATCCATTAGCTGAGGTATCTGTAATGCATCTAAAAAATGACTCTATGCTAATGTAGCATCATCCAGTCCTGAGGCATACAGCGTTTTATAAAACATCTGAAAACAATAATTAATCTTTGTATTATTCTTTTGAGGACCCATCAGATGTTGCAGAAATAAAGTTTTCTCTGGAGAATTTCTTGCAAGGTGAGCTAATAATTATTATTTTTTTCCCTACTTGCTTTGATTCTGTTTTATTTTCCTTTATTTTAATCATGTAAAGCACTTTTGCAGTTTGTCTTTGTACTGAATTGTTCCATACAAATAAATTTCCCTTGCCTTGCCTAATGATTTTTTTATTTAAGAACATTTCTTTGCCTTTAAATCATAATAAACACACCTTTAAGTGAATTGTTTTCACTTATTTAATTCTTTTAAACACTCATACAATTATCTAGTTAATGTGTTTACTTCCAGTTTATGTTTTCACATATATATTTAACAACTTACATATTTAATTAAACTATTGTAGCACTTTAGATATTCCTTTTTATTATTGAAATTATATTAAAAACACCACTTTCGTATGACCTTATTTATTATAAATTAATAAACAATATTCCACACAGGATGTGTGACAATATAGTTTAAGTACCACTGAACTGGACTTGACACTGATATGTTATTAATGTACACAATTTTAATTTCATTAGTTACACAAAAAGAGATTTACAAAATAAGACTTTTTGTTTTTTGTTTTTTTACATGTGTGGAAACAGCTTTATTTTATGTGTATTTGATTCCACTTTGTTCTTGTCTGACCTGTAAACATGGATCTTCCTTTGACAGAATCGGAAAAATCACACACAGAATCACACACTGTGTGAGAGTGCGAGTGTAAGAAAATAACACAATGGATAACTTCACAGTCAAACTATTGGTTTCCATTTTTTTTTTTGCTTTTATATGAACTGTCCCCTCGATCTGCAGACAAACGGTTCAGTATGTGACCGCCCACCTTCCAAACACGTCTCATTCACAGTAGGGTTCTTTAACTGGTCTTTTGAGGAAAACTGCTGCTTATGCTTTAGCCTTTGCTTTCTTCGCCAGCCGGGTCCGCGTTGGCTCGGTTTGGACGAGGGGTTCCTGGATCACCGTGGCGGGGTACTTCTTGCCCAGCAGCTCCACCTCCACCTGCTGCCCCACAGAGCACAGCTCCAGGGGCAGATAACCGAACGCCAGGCTCTGCTGGCTGCTGTAGCTGTAAGCTCCAGAGGTAGTGTTGCCGACCACCTGAGCAAGAGTCGCCTGTTTTAGTGGACCTCAACGACAAAAACGAGGGTTTTATCACTTGCTACCCACCTTGCCGTTGTGCCAAATGGTCTCGTTGCCTTCTGGGTCGATGTCGTCCGTTTTAACGGAGAGGTAGGAGAGCTTCCTCTTCAGGCCGTTGGCTTTGATCTCCTGAAGCGCTGCTTTGCCAATAAAGTCACCCGGCTGCTCATAGCAAAGATTGTGTGTGACAACAATTGAAAAGATACAGAAATATGAGCTCTACATAAAACAACCAGTTACCTTGTTGAGTTTAATGAAGTAGTCCAGCCCAGCCTCCAGAGGATTAGTGTCACAGTTCATCTGAAATGAAGGTTCCCATTAATAAAAAAGCAGGAAAAGGGCAATGAACAGTTTTTACCTTTTGAACTATTTCCATTTTTCTTGAGTAATAAATGCAGCAGTGGACAGAGGAATTGTGAGCACTGCTGATGAAAGCGATTACATTTATGGTTTAAATGCTAACCGCCATCCATGCTTGAAAGCTGGTACTTTATTTTTCCACTAGGAAACATGGTGGTGGCTGCATATGCTGTGGGGATACTGATTTTCCAGTGAAGAGGAAGAAGTTGATTTAAAGCACAGCATTAATGGGATTAGATTAAACAGGCGGACTAATTTCAAACACCAATTTGGAGAAACTTAAAAAAAGCTGCATGTAGGATGTTGCATTTAAAAGTTGTCGGATCAAAGGGGGAAGTTTACTAAAGCACAACATTATTGTCTAATATTTAATATATTATAATATTTAATATTTATTAAAATATCTTTCTCCTTTACATTTATGAACTACATTGTGTTTTTCCGTCACAGCAGTTACCAAACTTATTCTTGCTTGACACATTTTTAGTTTTAGTTTAAAGTCAACCACTTTAACTCATTGATAAACAAATGGATAAACTGTTTATTTTAACGTGTAACAGAATTTAACAATAATATAAACGGTTAAAAACAAAATACTCACCTATTTAATTCATTTCTACAATTACCCCTGCAATTACACCTGCAAGTAAAATATTCTTCAAATACGTGTAATAATAAGATTATCTACTAATGGAAAGATAATTTCTGCCTTAAAATAAGCTCACTAGGTCTTCTACACTAATTATAAGATAATAGAGGTTTTATTTTATTTTAAATGAAAATAAACTAATTCTATGGGGAAATGTTCTTACTTATCAACTAAAACTAAGAGAAAATACATTTATGTGAAGAAAATAATGGACTTACCATAGTCATCAATTTTTGCAGTGCAACGTAACAAAAGTAAAAATGTTAAGATGATGAAATCAAAGCTTTAAATTGTTTTAACCACAGACTGCTGATTATGTTTTTATTTTGTTTTTTAGGTACATGGTTTCATCTTGCCCTACGTCAGGGTGTACTCTGCCTCCCGCCCCTAGACTGCCAGCCCCACTAATACCCTGAGTGGGAGAAAAAGCATGGTTGGATGGTTTCATCTTCCCTAATGTCCCATTAAATTGGTATTTTTCTATATTTTAAGGTTGGAAAATAAAAAAAGTAGAAGGCAGAATATGTAAGGTCATTGTTAGACTGCTGTCTGTCTGGAAGCTTTTTAAAATAAACAGAAGAGAAAAAGAAGACGTGTTTTTAGCCGCTCTTCATCTTATCTGTTTTAGAACCACTTCTCTTTTCTTTTTTCTTTCCATTGACTTTTTATCCCTTTTCATGACCTGGAAGACGTCCACATTGACCTTAAAGCGTTTAACAAAATGACTCAGATCTGCTCTAACTGTCATCTGCAGTGATGGGAGAAACGGCGTTGAAAGTAATCGCCGCTACTAACGCTGTTACCTTGTTTTAGTAACGCAGTAATCTCTACCAATTACTTTGACTGTAAACCTTATAACGCGAAAGTTACCATTGGCAGACACCCTCGCTATCAAAGCGCAAGTCAGACTCAGGTCGCACGATGAACCTTTTTTCATGATAGGGACTCGTGGCGCCTCTTGTCAATGAGAGAGAGGAGGGATGAGAATTGGCTGATGTATAGTGAGATTCCGCCTGTCAGTTGGGTAGGTCTCTTGTTTCTAATGCCTGTCCTGTTAACGCACAGCAAATACAGAGAGATGGAGAGTGAGGATGACCCCAGCAGCAAAACAGCGCTTTTCCAGAATATACGGAAATAACCCTGGAGTTGCCCCAGCAGCCGCGCTTCCAACATCAGATATGGGCTTCTCTGCATCTCCCGCTTCAGCGGGGCGCACTCCATTCACCGCATTAACACCAAACGCGATGTCACTAAAGGCGCCAAGAACAGTCGCTTCTGTGCTCAGCGCCACAGGAGAACTATGGAGAGTTTGAACAATCAAATGAAAGGGAGAAATCTGGATGGATGGATGGATGGATGGATGGATGGATAGATGGATGATGGATGGATGAATGATAGGATGCTGATAGATAGATAGATAGACAGATAGATAGATGGATGGGATGGATGGATGGATGGATAGATGGATATTCTGCCCTTCTGGACCTACTGTATTTTTAATTTTAAAGATTATTTAATAGCCTTTGTGGCAGGGATGGAGATAGATAGATAGATAGATAGATAGATAGATGGATAGATGTGAATCTACTTTCAGTGTATTCAACAACCCAAACACAGGATTTTCAGAATTAGACATCCCCAGTTATTAATTTCATACTCTCACCAGATCTGAACTCCACTCCGTTAAAAACTTCACATCGCATTCCCCATATGTCCCCATATATCATTTACGTCGGAGTTGCAATAAATGCTAAACTCTGCAGGTTCTTGTCTTGTCGTCCGTTCTATTCAGCTGGCTTTTGAAACACACGGGGGGGGTGGGGGCTGGTGGTGAGGGTTACGGTGAGAACGCGAAAAGTAACATAAGAGTTACTTTTACTAGTAACTAGTTACTTTATTGTGGAGTAACACAGTTAGTACTAACTCAGTTACTTTTGGGAGAAGTAACTATAAACTTACTTCTCATTTTCAAAGTAACGTGCAAGCCCAACACTGGTCATCTGTGTGAAGAAGTCTTAATATATCACAGACATAAAGCTGCCACACTTTGATTCTCGCGCATGAAAAGTTTATATTATGTTTGAAGAACTCTCTTATGACTTAGGAAAGATTAGAAATTGGGTCCTGGTCGAGGAATAACAAAAGAATAAGAACAAGTGTATCAGTAAACTCTAAGACATCTTTCTCTGCTAAAAGTGGCATTCAGAAAGAACCTGAAAATATGCAGAGCTTATTAAATAATACCTGAATCGTTGTTTCTCATTTTGTGCTACCTCAGCTCCCCAGCCCCTAAACCCTTCCAGTCTGAGCTGCAGGCCATGGCGAGGGTGCCAAAGTTGTCAATGCCTTCATCTTTTCCTGCTTCCATCATGGCCTGGTACACAGCGGCCATGTTCTTCTGGTCAATGTACAACTCCCAGCCCAGCTCACCTGCACACAGGTGAACACAGAAGGTCAATAAGCAGCTCCAAACCAAAGAGAGACAGAAAGAGCTAAAGAAAGAATGAAAGAGCAAATGGAAAAAATGAAAGAGTGCAAGAAAAAAGGAAAGAGTAACAGAAAGAATGAAAAAAGCAAAAGAAAGAAAGAACAAAAGAAAGAAAAAAGAGCAAAATAAAGAGAGCGAAAGAAGGAGCAAAATAGAGCGAAAGAGCAAAAAAATGAGAGAAAGAGCGAAAAAAAGAAAAAAAGAGACCAAAAGAAGTAAAAAGAAAGTACAAAGGAAAGAGAGAAAAAGAATGAAAGAAATCATAAGAGCAAAAGAAAGAAGGGGGCAAAAGAAAGGGAGTAAAAGAAAGAGAAAGCAAAAGAAAAAGAAAAAAGAGAAATAGAAAGAAAAAGTGCAAAAGAAAGAAAGTGAAGAGTGAAAGAAAGAGAGCTAAACAGTGAAAGAAAGCAAAAGAAACAGAGAAAAAAGAAATAGCGAAAGAAAAAGTGACAGAAAGTGAAAGAAGGAGCAAAAGAGAGCGAAAGAGTGAAAAAAGAGGAAAAGAAAGAAACAAAGAAAGAGGATCCATGCTTCTTTGGATAAACAAATAAGGCGAGGCGTGTCCTTTACCAGTGTAGGAGATCCTGATGGCTCTGACAGGAAGCCCGGCCAGCTGGATGTTCTTGCAGTGCAGAAATTTGAACCCAGCATCACTCATATCCTCGTCTGTCAGCTTCTGGAGAACCTTCCGGGAATTAGGTCCTGCGATTCCCAGCACACCTATCTCGTCTGTCACATTTCTGATGTCCACATCATATTTGCCTTCTGCAGCTTCTGCTTCAATCCACCTGAGAAAAGTTCAAACCAAAACAGGAAACAAATGTTTAAATTCCTTCTAAAATTATTTTAGTTTTTTGCACATTTAAGTGTTTTTAAATAGAAATAAAGAACTCCAGCCTATAAAGGCGACCATGAGCTCTGCGCCTTACTATGCAGCTTGTAAGCAGTAGAGGTCGCTGCATAGCCACTAATGGTTCCCTGCAACTCAAAAGAGAGTGTCAGAGCAAAGGCAAGGGGAGGAATGTTTTAATGGGCTGTCTTCCAACTAGAGCGACAGAGGAGCGTAGTATTAACAGCTGCTGAGGGGTTTCAAATTCCAGTGCTTAGAAAGGAGACTATGAGAGAGTTATGCAGCAAGGCTTCAACTTTGACTCCAGCCTGGAAACAGGAACGAGAATCAAAGAGCTCTCTTCATTGAGCAGCTTCAAAATATTACCTTCTCACTTGTTTAAGGTACTTCGGACGGCCAGGTTTTTCCTCATCTTCCGGGCAGGGCCGAGGCCCCTCCTGTTGCGCCGCTTCCGTGAAAGCAGGCTGCATTTTCACCCCACTTCTTTGCTCTTACACGGAGGAACTTTTTTGGGTTGGCTTGGGGCAGCTGCACTGGGGAAATGCCTTTGCTGGCTCCCAGGAGACAACAAGCTAAAAAGGACCAACAGGGGTTTAACATTTTGCTACTCTTCCCCCACCTTAAGCTTCAAAAACATTTGCTAAAACACTTTTAACATGCATACAAAGGGAAAAAAAAACAATTTGGTGTTTAGTTGTGTTTTTTGTGGACCACTGGTCAGCTGGCTTTAAGTCTGACTGTTCAGGAATGAACAAATGATGACAGAAAGAAAGAAATCAAAGAGGGATGGAAGAAAAAATGATGACAATGGCTGCCAATATGTCACACGTAAAAAAGCAGAAAATATACAAAGCGGCTCAGTAGTACGTCTTTGTAGACTTCTGACGTAGATAAATGTTTTTGATGCATCTGTGCATTAGTAGATTTCATTTGTGAGCCTGGACAATGATTTCCATCTTATTTATAATAGTCACACATCCTTTGTATATAACATTTTTCCTCTTATCAGTCTGAGATTTTCAGGGTATGAGAGTAATTTAAAAGAACAAGTAACTGAAATATGATGCTTATTTAATTTTAAAACTATTATTTTCTGACTGTTTGAGGCGTTTACTGGAGAAGAAAATTGTGTCCAAAGAAAAATCCAAAAAAGAATCAATAAAGCCAATAGTTGGACACAATACCTAACCAGTGGATGAGGTAAGAGCTTCTGATCACTGATCAGCTGGATCGAAACGGACCGGTTTTTCTCACCTGAGGTCGTGGAGCTCGGAGCCGGAGCCTGTGATGAGCAGGAACTCTCCTGGTGTCAGCTGGGTGATGGTGACCTCAGCGAAAACTCTCCCTGAAGGCGTCAGCATGTGGCTGATGTTAGTCTGGCCAACCTGAAGAGTCCATTTTCAAAGGATGAAGAATAATAGATGATTTCTCTGCCACCAGGATCAGACACCCTGTAGGAGACTTTTTCTCAGGAGTTAATGCTTATTCTTTACCTTCGGCATGCTGTTGGCAAACAGCCGATCGAGCAGCTTCAGTGAATCCTTCCCTTTAACTACAAATTTTCCAAAAGGAGTGAGGTCGATAACGCCCACCTTCTCCATCACCAGCCTGCACTCTCTACCGACAGGTCCGAACCAGTTGGTACGTTTGAAACTGGGTCTAAATGAAAGACAAATATCTTTAACTTAAAGTCTGATACGTTAACGAGATGTTTGACATCACATCGCAGGAACTAAATAAATCACCTGTGCTGCTGCTAGAAAAAAACATGCCATGCTTTAAATAAAAAAAATCCCGCAAAAATATGTTACTGTATTTATAATTAATTTGGGATCCCAGGAAACAAAACAGCTTCTTTATGTTTTTTTCTTACATTTTTTAACCTGTATCATTCCCACTAAAGCCTGCTGAAAGCAGGCAGTTAGGCAAACAGGGAATGTTTTCCTTACTTGTATCCAGTTTCGTCTCCAGGTTTGTAAAACCAGTGAGGTTGTTCCCAGCCGGCATGAAAGCCCATGGAGCACTTGTCCTTGAGCAGCTGGTAAACTCCACTTGTCCTGGAGGTGGGTCGACCAGCAAAGCGCTCCTCCTTGGGATAACCGACTGGGGAAAAAACAAAAACACAGTCATTGTCTCAATAAGAAAGCTGGTTCCTAACAAATTTCTGGTGCTTTTGTTTTCTTCTTACCAACATTGTTGAAGCCATAAGATTCTCTTGCCTTGGCGCACATGAAAGGTACGTCTGTCCATTTGCCATATCGGTTGGGATCGCATTCAATAAGATCGTAAGGAGGTTCGCCGTTCCTAATCCAGTCGCTCAGGAACTTACCAATGCCTCCAGCATGGATAACTCCATACCTGGACAAGCGGAGTTAAATGTTTGGCATATTCTGTGTCCACAGCTCAAAAATACCATGACAGTCAGAGCCGTAATTGTCCCTAGATCTCCACAATTACAAAACTCATGCTTTGATGACTTAAGGTAAGGTGTTTAGACCTGGACAGGCAAGTCACAGGCATGATCATGGCAGCATAATGCTGTGGAGCTTTTTTGCTTTTGTTGGTATATCATCAAAAAAGAATGGAACAATTAAGACAGAGGGATCCACATCAAACTTAAGACCAGAACATGGCAGACACCATTTATCGTCCGATTGGACAGAAAATGGGATCTTATGAATTTATACCAATAACATCTCTTTGAAATACATGGGGCTGGTCAGACGCACCCAAAGCCAATGGCGGTCCAGTAGTTGCGTACGCCGTGATGTGGTCCGACCATGGGCAGCAGGTCAGGGGTGTACGTGATTGGTCCAGACACGACATTGATGATGTCAGCTTTCTTCAGAACAGGAACCATCTCCATGGCCATCTCTATATGCTCCATTATCCTGTCGAGGTCTGACTCAAACAGCTCCTTCCCAAAACCTAAAAGCAGCAGAAGTTTTACAAAATGAACCTACTGGGATTTTGAACCACCACAAAGCTAAATGCTTTCAAGAAAATTTAAACTGAGATATTAGTTAATTGAGATATAGATAATTCATGGTATCCGGACCTGGTGGTACCCCATCTCTAACCCAGGAGTCCTGAAGCACCATCTTCTCCATCTGCTCATACGGACCAAACAGCAACCCATCCCTCTCCTGACGCATGTAGTAGGAGCCCTCCAGGTCCCTGATGACACCCAGCTCCTTCTTCAGGGCCTTTACCTCTGGCACTGTTGCAGTGACGACGTACTGGTGATGCACTGGGATGGTGGGGTGTTCGTAACCAATCATCTGGCCCACTTCACGAGCCCAAAACCCTTAAAATTTAAAGAAAAAGAGGAATATTCTCAAATTTAAAAAGGCCAACAAAAATAATAAAAGGTATTTCTTTTGTACAATACAAACATAATATAAAACACAGTCCACCATCTTGGGTTTCCCACATAAGGGAGCCTAAAAAGCCCCCAAAACTAATCAAAAATAAGATAAAACAACTTTTTTTTTCTCTTAAAAACTCTCTTTATTTCCTTTAAACAAATGTATTTAACGTATTTTATTAAACTACTCCGTTTATTCAAATTGACTGAAGAGTCAAGAACCTTTATTTAGTTTTTCTAAGTCCCATGGTATAAAGCATCGCTTCACTTCTTTAACAGATTATAAAATCAACATTGCCACAATAACTTTGCTTTAAATACCTCTTCAAAAGAGTCAGATATGAATAAATTTCTACTGGTCCTCAGTTTCGGGACACACAGGAAAATGACAAGTTACTAGTTTCTATGTAGAGTCAGAGCAATAAGGTAAAGTGGAGGGTGTGTAATTCTGTGGGCCTGTGTCGTGATAGTAGCATCAAGAAATTGATAGAATTATTTTTTTTTCATCCTGAAGGAAATGTAAATGTTTTATATCATACAATAGGGGTCCCTTCAGGCAGGCAGGCTCTCCTGTAGTGGTCTGTATTCCAGCTGATCTGGAGAAGCATCTGAAAAAAGACACTGTTGCTGTATGACATTGTATAAGCTTTGATCTTTTCATCAACAAAAATGTATTTATTTGGATTATTAAGGCGTGAAACAGTCGGACTCTTCAGAAATTTCCCTTAAATAAGCCAGGTTTAAACTGAATGTGAGCGAACACCTGTTAGCAGATCTCAAAATTATTTTAATTCAGGACGGACTGTCTATTTAGAGCGATGCAGTGATGCATGATGCAGACTTTTAACACAAAAAAATCATTACTTTAAGAACAGAAGGAAGAGAGATGCAAAAAGTAAAGGAGTGCAAACAGAAACAGGTAATATATTTAAACTCACTTGTAAACCAAATATACATACACATTTATGTTTCTACTAATGTTAGTTTGTACACATTCATTGGATTCTGAAGTTTTACAGTTCTTTTACAAAGAGGTTAAAAGATGCTTTCCTGCTCATGGTTTTTACGCCTGATCTAGAAACTGAATCAAGTTGATGAGGAATAATGTTTTGGATAGCAAACAGATTTTTGTGGTATGTTTAAAGCATTTCTTTTCTCTCTCAATCCCTTTCCACCAGTAATATGGTGCACTGCCCCATGTAGTTTATCCTTAGCTGAAAGGAAAAAAAATGGATAGGTCCATTCTAGGATTATTTCTGTTGCAGGATTTCCCCTGAAACTTAGGTGAGGTTAAAGGACACAGAAGGGCTGTGACAAAAATAACATCAATTTTGGACAAGTTCGTCCAGCCCATGCAGGAAGTCATTAGAAGGCTTCTTCCCAGCTGCCATTATCTTCCCTGCACCCATACTGCTAAAATAGACATCTAAGGGAATGGATTTTTCTTAAAATAAGTGCATTTTCCTTAATTATAGCACATAATTTGCCAATGGAATAAGATTATTTACATTTAAAATAAGAAAAAAAAACGTCAGTTATCTTATTATTTGATGTGCATAATGTCTAATTATCTTCATGTTAATGGAAGAAATACCTCTATTTCATTTGCAGATCATCTTATTTACATTTTAATGATATTTAAATTTATTACCAACTTTCTTTCATTTAATAATTTTTAAACTCATCTCTTTATATATGCATGTATATATGTATATAACTTCACTAGGGAAACAGATAAAGTTAATGTTTCCTCTTAAAAATGTTGACGTCTGATTGCTAAGTCCATCATATCCTAGGATACAAATTCACACAAATCTATAAAACATGTTTTTGCATGAAATAATTACCTCAATATTTGTCATAAAAGCACATAAACTCTGCAACAACCACTTGTAGAAGCTAGACATGGCAGATAAGATGAAGTACAGTATAACTTGGCTTAAAAATTAACTGCTACAAAACAAACAAACCAGGTTTGGAGTTTGTTAGAGGGACACGTGTATGAAGCTCAGGTCAAGGCGCCAGACCAGAGAGGTGCAGCTGAAGCCAGTTGAAACACTGTGAATTTAGGTTTATCTGTGCCGCCATCCTCGACATCAGCATGTTGAAAACACAAACAAACGTGCACAAAGAGCTAATTCAATGCCGAAAATTACATGCAGTCGGCAGCTAGAAGAACACATTTGAAATAAGTCTCACTTTGTTTATGTTGTTTATTAAACTGTCTATTTATGACTTTAAACTTATAGTCATAAGGTCAGCATTGTTAAAACAGGGAGTAAGATGTTTATAGATAGTTTGTTTTTTATCCAACCCTGCGTTATGAAAGGACAGAAGATTCTCAGTTGAACAAATCACCCACATATGTAGGTGATTTGTTACAAATTAGAACAGATTAGATGATGTAGGTCATGTAGTCAGCTGAAACTCCTTTATTTGATGCAAGTTCTGTAAAACCATTTATATGAAGGAGCCAAAGTTGATTGAAATTTCAATATAATCCAATTGAGCCATTTGTAGCTTGACAAAAATAATTCACTTCAAGTTTAGAGTAAATCAGATCATGCATGTTTGGATCAGCTGTGTTAGGGTGCGGTTTAAACCACAAGCGAGCAGCAAGATATTTAAAATGGGCAATTCCATATATCTAGATGTTCAAGGAAATAGTCAGTGTTCAAAGTGATTCAACTCTTATCAACTCTTATCTTGTTTTTGTATCGTCTAACACAGCTTGAAACCTGCATGAAGGAGGACGTCATCCAGTGAGGCATGTCACTTCCTGTTCTAACTGGGCTCAACTGAGGTTAGCAGATGACTGCGATGATTAAATCTAACAATGGAATGGAGACTTTTGGGCTTTAATATAAAGACTTTTCTGCAGAATAGTGATATTAAAAAGTATTCAAACTCAGTCCGTAAATCACCAAATAACATGTGAAAACATTCACAGCATTTTGTCTGAACATACCATGATGTCTTTAGGTCAAAAGCTTAAAGAAGAGCTTGCTTGGATAGAATGTGTGCAAAAAAGACAAAAAATGGCGGCTTTGATCCAAAATGGACGACAGCCAGTAGGGTTGTGACCCTTGTTCTGACTCGTTCCAACTTATAGGTCCTGTGAAGTTACATATATGTGAACCAAATTTCCTAATACTTAGTTGAAGCTAATGGTTTTAAAGGTCAGAGCAACTACAATTTTCTTTTCAGGTTTTTACTGCACTAGCAGCCTTTTTTTTATTCAGCAGTAGGCTAACAGGAAAGGGGGTACGGGAGAAGGGGAGAGACATGCAGCAAAGGCCCACAGGCCAGATTCGAACCCGGGTCGGCCGTGTTGAGCACTAAGGCCTCCGTACATGGGTTGCGTGCGCTAAGCAATGCACCACCTGCATGCCCTACTAGCAAATTTTCATCAAAACCATTCAGTTTTCAAAAAGTCTTACATCCAAAGAATTTTTACGTTGGTTTAGGATAAAAGTTAAATAAAAAAATGGTATATGAATAATTTTTTATACATAAGGACAGGCCAAAAATGTCTAAATATTTACTTCTGGTTATAATGGCAAGATCTAGATAAAACGACTAACCATTGGAAATAGAACATTGAAGTCAAGTGAGCTTAGGCGATACCAAATTCTAGTTGCTTCGTGATCAATCTGAGAAGTAGTTTCTTTACATTTCTCAGATTCAAACCAAACCAAAATGCAAAAAAGGAGCAAAGCCAGGGTGAACAGTCAAGCTATAACATCTGTACCGACGTAAATAGGCAAAGGGGCCCAGAAGTCAGACGGATGTCACTGACTTTCTTCTGGAACTGTAAACCAGTTACCAAACAGTACAGAATGAGAACAGACAAGCCTGAGTGTACCACTTACTGGCAGGAAGGAGTTAGACAAGTAACATTCACATTGAGAGCTTCTTGGAAAAAAAATGTATCTATAATAATTAGTTAAGTACAGATCAGATGATATATTTGTAAATTAATCTGAAACTCTGGCCAACAGTTTCACCACTGGGGAGCAAGTAACACCAAAGTATCATCTGTCATTGAGCACAGGTTGAAGATGATTAGGTCAAAAAGGTCAATTACACCGTCCGACTTCCTCTTCTCAGTGGGAGGAGCTAAGGTGATGCAAGAAGCTGAATATTAACGGACCAAATGAGGATCAGTGATACAAGGTGTTTTTAATTTAAATGTCCTATGCCAGACGTCAGCCTTTGAGTACTGGCTCTTCCCCTAACCTGAATGAAAAGTCAGGATTTTTATTTAAACCACCCATGCCTTTTGAAACGAATCAAATTTTAACTTAAATAATTATAATACCTAAAAATAGTTCAAATGGAGAGGCTAAAATCAGCCAAAACAGGTTCAGGATAAAAAGTTTAAAAAAAAACCTAATATCCAAGATGGCCGACTTCCTTTTTAATGTAGTAATGAGAAGTTCTAAATCCCAAAGTTGATACCTGCTATGGTAAGTAAGCTTAAAGAAGTGGGTATTCTGAAAATGCCTATTGGGGCACTGAGGTCTCGGTGTTGCTGCATCTTCAAAACATTGAACTACTTAGATTTCACACACTCGGGACACGTTTGCAAAATGTGTCAAGTTTTGGCATTTTAAGTAAGTTCATTAGGGAAATATGCAATCTTAGAATTGCAATATGCATCACTTTCACTGCTCGCCAAATCAAAGTGGAAGTATGGCCAGTAGTCATCACTTACACACTCCTAAACTTCATCGCAAGCCTTCCCTAAATTGTTGAAGCTGTGATCGATGTAAATGAAGGGCCAAGGTCAATGAGATGTCATTAACCCTTTAATGCCTGAATTTACACCCAGTTTTTACCCCACAAAAATTTAAAGTTTTTATTTTTGCTGTAAATCAGATGTTAGATTAAATAGGGCTTAATTTATATCACCATCGCAGTTTTACTTTGCGTAAATTTAGGTATAAAGCTAATTTGCGACACTAGGCTTTTAGGGAACAATACAAAAAGTGTCTGATGTCAGAATGTTAACCATTTATTAATGCTGTTTTTCTCTGACAAAAACCCAAAGCATATGTTTTTTAAACTACTTTCAAACTTTCAAATAGACCTAATTCTTTTAGGTAGTATGGAAAGTCCACACGCCACACAATCCGACACAGTACTAGACCGCCTTTTGCGAATTAGAAAACAGTCTCACTCAATGAACACTGTTGGAAATTGATCTACTGCATTTTACTTACGGTAGAAAAAAAATCATTGGGTTTCAGATTTAGAAAAACACTCTTCAGTTTCTTTGCTACACTTTCATTTTTTGTAATAAAAAATAAGTCAACCTGTCTTTCAATTCAAATAATGATTAAAAACGCTTTACTACGTGTAATAATACATACTACTGTAGAAGGTTTTATAAATCAATCTTGTATTATCGTATAACGCTGTATGATTAATTATTCATTATTCATTATTCTTTTCATAATCCTATATCCTCCCTAGCAAACATTTTGTAACACAGAAACAAATATGACAAATATTTTATCCCAAATACCCCAAATTTTACTAATCACCATTCCTTAATTGCCTAGTGGGGCTAAAATGCTTCAAACTAACAATCAGCAATAACTTTATGAATTTAAGTTTTTTTTTTTTTGGCAGTCTTACAGTGGATCCTTGCTTTTACATGGATGATGTTTAATTCACACTCCTTAAAACTTGATTTGTTATGCAATGTCAAAGAAAAGCTGTGTTGTTTTTATTAAAACTTTACCCAGAATGCATTAAAAAATGCTTGGGCCTCTTCTCTTTGTGGAGGGATTTTTTTAGCCATCTAAGATGGATGTTTGGAAAAGAATTTCTAAGCTGGCTGGTTTCCCATAAGGGGTTCTGTATTGCTGCTACCCAAAAAGCTGTAACATCTGTTTTCAGTTTATAGTAATCCATGGTGAGCTGAGGGACAAAGAGAACAAAAGGCAGGATACACTGTATTTCCAAAAACCTAAAATAGGAGAAAACTTATGTGCATATAAGTCCAGCAGCAAAAAGCTAAGAAAAAAACAGAGTCAGGAGGTGTGCATGTGATGCTCCTTCAAGATTGGCTGGAATGTGATCTGCTGCCCTCTTTGGATTGGCTGTGAAGGCAAACCAAGCAGCAGCCCCAGACAACTATAGACTTCAACAGAACTTTTCTCCAATATATTCAGAGCTGTGATTTTATTGATTATTATGTTAAACCCAACATTTGAAGAAAAGAGATGACTAATCAAAAAGATCCATGACCTAAAACCAGCTAAATTACATAACACTTTCCTCCTGGGAAGAGGCAACTGAAGCAAAATCCTAAAACAGAGCTGACAAAACCAGCACTGGTGGGAGGGAGGAAGGGGAGGCGGTAATAAACAAGATCCCCCCAGAACTGGTCTGGCCCAGTTTGAACTAAAAGCTGCCTTCTATGAACTCTGCAAGCTGTGGTTTGAGTGGGCAAAGTTCTCCTGCAGCGAGATGTTTGCAGATAAAACTCTCTACCATGGAAGCACTGTTTGTAGAAATGCTAAATCAGATTTTTAAGTGTATTTGGTATTGGTGGAGTTGTTTTAAAAAAAGAAACATGAGAGTAACTCATCTTTATTTAGTGTTTCTCGCTGTTATGATTGCTTATTTTGTGTCAAAGCTACATTCAAAGAAAAAGGAAAACAGCACTAAAACTGTGGGACGGTTTATATGCTGACTGAGGTTCTGTAAAGTTTCAGAGATTTTAATTTTTTCATAAAGATGGGAGAGTGATAAGCTGTTTTTACCTGCACCATGCATCCCTCTTTGTTTAGACTTAGACTCAAATTTATTTATTCCTTTTAATTACTCCTTCAGGGAAATTCTGGGTCCAGTAGCTTATACAGAGTACAAAGAGTTAAAGCAAGATGCCGTTAAAGATAAAAAATAGAAAGTGAAAAATAAAAAGCAGTGTATATGGTACAAAAAGAGCATAAAAAGATAAAAACTGGTTTTCCCAGGTTCCCTTAGATAACAAAAAAACAATCTGCAGAGTAGAGAGCTAAAGGAAGACTACAGTATAGTTAACTTGGGATATTGCACTTGCATTGCAGAGATGTACTGGACCATATAAATAAGTGAGAGATTACACTGGCTACACAGCAGTTTGTGTGTGTTATTGCACAGTGAGAGAGAAGAATATTGCACGAGTGACAATAGGTAATGTTTTGCATAAGATGTCGAAGGAGGGGGGTGCTGACCCTTGTCCCTCTTCCTATCACCTCCTCCTTCCCCCAAGTGAGGTATTGTACAGCTTGATTGTGTGGGGAGCCAAGGAGTTTAGCAGTCTGTTTAGTCCTGCATTTGTGGAGGAGGAATCTCCCACCGATCAGGCTCTTCTGAGTGGTGAAAACATGATCTCGGCAGAGGGGGGATGGGTTTTTCTCGCTTCTCCTCTGATTGGTTTGGCTCCACCCCTGGCGCCATTGGGCCGGATTTATCAAGATCCAATTTTATGCGGCAGTATTCTGCGCCGCAGAACTGGAATAATTTTGGCGCGAGGGCAGAACCATGGTTTGGCGGGTGATTTAACAAGAGCCGCATTGGCGTAATTGGTGGCAGGTGCAAAACGGCTGGAGACGCCTCTATTTAAAATGAGTGGTTTCTGGCGCCGTTTTGTGGCTCTGGCGGCATGGCGAAGCCTTGGACAGGCAGAAAAGCCGCTAAAAGCTGAAATTCGACCCCATGGAAATGGAGGTGTTGGTGGATGAAGCCAACAAACATTTAAGTGAGTTCCACAGCAGAAGCAAGTGTGACTGTCACACAGAGGAACGCTTATATGGGAACAAATCTGTCATAAAGTATACGCTGTTGGTGAAACCTTGAGAACAGTGGATGAAGTAAAAAGCAGATGATACCCAGGATATTAGAAGGCTTAACCAAAGAAAAAAACTGGCATATAAACAAAAAACATCTGCAAACAAAAACAGGAGGGGGGGCACAGTAGATGAGATGCCTTCTGACCAGCATTGAGGAACAAGTACAGCTGAGGCTCTGTGAGGAGCAAATCACTGGAATTGCAGCTTCAAAATGGCAATGCTGGATAAACGATATGTTTTGATGATCGCTTCCTTGTTCATTCCAAAAATATTCACACGGAGTGAAAAAATGCGTTCTCTCAAGCGCCTCCTTGCTTCATTTCGATGTTCCTTCTTATGACAATAACCGCTGCCATGTGTGCGTAATTACGCGATACAGACCATTTTGCACCTTCTTTTGAAACGTTAAATATAGAGTCAGATACCGCTAGCAAAATTGCTTTCAGGTTTAATAAATCACTTTAGTGAAGTGCTAAATTACTATATTTAGCATGTTCTCCTCCCACAAGACGACTCTACTTTTGCGTGGTAAACTTCCATATTGCATATTCATTGCAGAAAAAGTACTAAATGGATAAGAGGCTTATTTAGCACGCTTTTAAAGACCAAATCCTTTTAGCACGCTGTTGATAGATCAGTTTGTACATTTTTTAGCGTGCGCAGTGAAATAGCTCACGCTTTTTGTATACACGCAAACCTTTGATAGATCCCGGCCCATTATATCTCTTATCAGATCTGCCTGTTCTTTCCGCTATTTATGCCACTGGATCCTAGTTGATGGTGCCAGATTATTCGAGCTTCCAGCGAGTCTAATTCTAGCGTCTCTGTATGTGTATAGTTCTGCCTGATCCTGACCCGTCTCTGCCCCGGACATCACAGTTTCGGCCTCCCCTTTTCTGCTCTGTTTTTCCCTGTCCTGTGTTTCCGGATTGTTAACTTGATTTCACCTGTTGTCGACCTTGGACGTCTTCTGACCACGGCTTGGATTATCCTTGATCCCTTGGTTCCTCTGTGTGTTCTGGCTGCTGCTAGTCGCTGCTCCTCTTCTCTCCTGGATCTCTGGTACCAGCTCAGTTTCAAGCTGCAGAGTTCCGTTCCTCTGGACTTCACTCCTTCTTCTGGGCTCAGACTTGAACTTTGCCAGGTTGCTGACTTTCAAAGCGCATTGTCTTCCCCGTTTGAGTTTCAGAAGTCACTGACCTGAGTCTCCATCCCTGCAGCGTATCCAGTGAGCCCGCCACAGCTGACGAGCAGCAGCAAGCAGTCTTTGCAATAAAGCGCCTTTTAAGTATAAATGTCTGTCTCAGCTGAATTCTGGGTCCTATGTTCTGAGCCTTCTGACATGGAGAAGACAGTGTGCAGAGGGTGGCTGGCATTGTTCATAATGTCCAGCAGTTTGTTAAGTGTCCTTGTCTTTGTTCTGTTTACCCAAAGCTTATGTGTTTTACTTTGTAATCCCATCTCACTTAAAGTCAGACCCATGAAATTGCTGCTGAATTGCTGCGTATTCCGACTAAAATCTCCTCCCTATTGACTCTAAATGAGCGCTAAACGCCACAACCTTGTCCGACACAATTTTCTGTTGGATTGGACGCATAATCCAATTTGTGTTTGGGGCTTTAGTTTTTAAGTCTTACCCACCAGATAAAGTTCTAAATCAATTAAGCACATTAAATCTATTATATCTTTAAATATAAACTATTTAATCACTGGTTGAAAGTTCCCGATTTGTTTCAAAACTTTTAAAGGCGCAGTAATTAGCAACATGTTTCTGAATAAATGCACCCTCACAGAGTGCTGCTGTCACCACCATGTTAACATTGTGGGGATGGATTGCTTAAGTTGAGGTGTTTCACATTTTTTTGCACAGAAAGCTATTTGCATGTTGGCAAAAAAGGAAAAGTGTTGATAAAGTGTGATGAGAGAACCGCCACATGTGTACTGTTAACCCCTGCCTTCCACTGCTAGATTTATGGATCTTGTTTGTTTTCAGTGGCCGTTGGGCTTCAGCCATGTCTCGGTAGAACTGAAGATGCCCCAAACTTTTTCCATTTTCAGAATAAAATATGAAATGCTTGCACTGGGTTTCATTTACCAGTAAAAGGGTAATTACAGCTTGACAACAAACAGTTCTCATTGTTCTTCCTGTTCGTTATTATGTACAACTGAGCGTTGGTCAGTCAGATGAAGCCCTAAATAATTCATTCATCATTATCTGAATACACAAACCTGCCGTGTTCACAATACGATTTGCACGAATGGTCCCATGGGGAGTCTGGACATCCCACTTTCCATCTGATACTTGGGTGAGTCCGGTGACTGGAGCTGGATTGTAGATCTGGGCTCCGTACATACGAGCTCCAGCAGCCAGAGCCATGGTGAGAGAGTATGGGTCAATGTGGCCATCTCCAGGAGTATACAGACCTGCCAGCACCTGAAATCAGAGAGTAAGATTAAATCTATACCAATATTAGAAAGTTATATATATTATTACTAGCCATTACTAGCAACCATGTACAATTCCATTTTAGCCCCTTTGTAATACCATTTGTAAAAATTGGAGCATATAGAGGGAACCTCTAAGCAGAGCCCCAGAGCAACTTTATGTTCACCCCATGTTTTCTATATGATTTAGGTCTGAGGTGTAAGGAGTCCATGGAAGAAGCTTGATTAAAGGCTAAAAACTATTTCTACGCTTATCTGGTAAATGATATGTACCCATTTAGTGTTTTTTTTTTTTAATCCAACAACACTAAAGTATACTTGGGAGTCCAGGTGGCGCAGTGGTTAGTGCGCACGATCCAATTATGGAAGCCTTAGTCCTCGACATGGGTGACCCGGGTTTGAATCTGGCCTGTGTCTCTGCCTCTCTCTCATACCTCCTTTCTTGTCAGCCTACTGTTGAAAAAACAAGCCACCAGTGGCATAAAAAAGTGTTGTTTATTCAGTTACTCACACCTTTACACGCCGATGGCGGTAAGTTACATTAGCCATGTTTCCATCCAACTGATATACAAATTTTCAAAAAGAAAAGTAAAAGCGAATTTCCAGCTTTGGCATTCAGTTTAAAGCTAATTAATCTCATGGGCTTTAATTCGTTGTCCCCACTACATCCTCACGCATTACTGTAATAAACAGGATGTAGAGGCTGCCTTCTGGCACGGACCATAGATCACTAGTGAAGGAAAGTTTTAATGACTGTGTTTCTATAGGGCAAGTTGTTCTTACATTCACAGGTCAGCTGGTAATGCTGATGTTGCTTCCAGCCATGTTTACAGACATAATAGGTATATCGGGGAGAATGTCGACAGCAGAAACACAAAGAGCAAATCAACCATGTACGATAAAAACTTGATACATTAGAGCTGATTTGGAAAAAGTGTCTCCATCAACCGTTAAGCCTAAAATCCCCTCAAGTGAGAGTAAAAATGTTTTTTGCAAATTTGGGGGAGTTTTTTCAAATTTTGCCATTCCTATCAAGCTTTTCTGATGCAACCCTTCACAATGTGCATTAGAAAAAGCAGATGGAAAGCACCTATTGCAGCCATAGCTGTTCTGGGGCAGACTGACAGAAGCAAGGCTGGCGTACAATCAGACCAGCAGCAGCAGGCAAAGAGTGTAAATTTTATTTCCCAAGGACACAACAAGTGACTAATGGAGCTGAAGCTGGAATCAAACTTTTCTCATTTAAAGGAGAAACCCCTACCTCCTATGCCACCATCACCCAGTCATAGGTTTTAAACCGCTAAGCTAATCAATGATCCAATGATTTCCAATCAGTTTCCTTAAACTACTTTATTCTTGTGATAAATGTTCTATATTCTATATTGTATTTTATTTTAAATGTCAGGGTTTATGGAAGGCTGAATAGGTTCCCACAGTTTGTGGAGTATAAACAGGCCCACAGCATATCGGATCCTCTATCCTCTGGTCTAAGTTTTTTATTTTTGAAGTCCTATTTCTGTGTACGTCTATGCTTTTAAACAAGTCACCTCCAAAAAATGAAATATATATCTTTAGCTTGACAACAACATGAAGCACTGAAACAACATTACAAAGCAGCCACTTTAGGAGAGGTCTGGGACCTGGGATCAACATGCAATTACCTAAATATCTAGAAATAGCTGCCACTTGATGGTAGATAAAAAAGCCAGATATGGACTTTGATAGATTTGAAGAGAAGAAATTGTTAAATAAATGAATAACAAAACAGTTCTGCTATGGCTGTCACAACCAACAAGACTTCCAGCTGTAATTGCAGCCAAAGATGCTTTAAAGGTGGGAATACATTTGCATCTAAAATGTTTACTTAAAGGTATCTAGAAAAAAAGACTGAAAACCATTTTTTGTATTATTGTGGATCATTTCGTCTATATATTTTCCTAAGAAATCTGTAATTAAACTTAAAAACATATTTGTTTAGAGCTGCCTTTGACTGTTAACCAAGGTTTTATTAGTTTAAGGTTGTGATCCAGCTGTTTTATTTTCTTCTCTACCTGCTTTTATGTTTTTTTTACTTGCTTTTGTCCTGCTTTGTTGTTGTCCAATTTTTGTATTTGTATCATAAATGTTTTCACTTTTATTACATTTTTATTTTTCTTCAATTGTATTATCTAATTCATGTGAAAAACTTTGAACGCTATTCAAATGAAATTGCCTTAGCTTGCCTTAAACTAGTAATAGAAGATTTGTGCCCTAAAATTTAATGTATGAAGAGTGAGGGGTGTGAATACTTTTTGAATGCAACGTAAATTAAAAGAAAATGATTGGATGAACACCTTTTAATTGCTTCTTCAAATTCAATTTGTGAAGGATTTCAGTTTTTCCACACTAAAGAAATAGAATCAAACACAGAAAGTAAAATAGAAAGACCCCTAAGGGCTCCAAATGGTGGTCCATTAAGTCACACTATAGACATTAAATGTCTTTGACTAAGAAAAAACAAACTATAAAACCTGTGTTTATCCATTCAAACACTGCAACACTGCATTGTTTTATACAGACCTTGTCAATGTTAAGCAGGGGGAAAAGTTCTTGGACTTTTTCAGGTCCGATGAGGTACTGTGGCGTCACGTGCCAGTGAGTACGAGTCATCTGGTACTTCATCTCATCCACACGAGCCGCTGTGGAGGCAATGCGGACGCTGCCGGGCTGGTGAAAGCCAACAGCCTGCACAGAAAAATGATTTAAAACAAAATAAACCAATACAAGGTTTTAACAAAAAATAAAAGCTGAAGAAACATTGAGGCTCGTCACCTGGCCAGTTTCTGCCTCCAGGGTCTCGTAAAGTTTGATGCTGTCAAAGTGGACTTTCTTCAGATTGATGCCTGGATGGTAATATGTTGTCAGACCTGCCTGATATACAAAGGAAAATACCATTAAGATTTATTAGAAAAAAGCTGCCATGAGGTTTACATGAGGAATAATAAGGAATTCCTTATTAAAGAGCGATTACAGGCCCATAAATAACCTTAGGTTGTTGGCAAGGATCAATGAAAAAAACATCTCCTGATATAATAAAAAAAATAAATAAATAAATAAATGGTTGAGTCTAAGTTTTTCAGTCCATTTGACCAATATATCTTAACATTGATCCATCAACACTTTCAGTCTTGGTGTAACCGCAGCTCCATGACACGTTATGATCAAAGACTGTTGGGTTGTCGAGCCGGACTGTGGGCGCCATGCGTTAGTCAATAGAAGCGCATTACAAGTTTATATTGATGCAGATGTGGGTGCAGTACTTGAGAAAAATCTAAATTTGCAGTGAACAACATCTGCAAGTGGAAAGGAAAAAAAAAAAAAAAAAAAGCGAAAAGAAACAGTTGACGTCTAAATTCCAAAATGGCCGAGTGCAGTAACGTTTATTTAAGAATTGATGATTATTGAAGAATAATAGGCGTTTTACACAGAAACATACGATGGAATAAAACAGTAGGTTTATCTGCTGCACAGACAGATGTGACCATGGGGACCCTCCCCTCCAACCCACACTGAAAAAAAACCCATACAGACCTTTCTTTTTTTTAAACTAACATATACAAAAAACCGTTGTTGCACTAAATAAAACTGTATACTTTTTGTAGTTTTTTCAAACATTATTTATATGTAATGGAAACTAACAGTAACAATGCTGCATTTAACCACACTGTTCCACTTGAGACTTCTGCACCATTTGATGTCAATAAAGGCAAACTTGCTCTTTGAGAACAACTTCATGTCCTCCCATTTGGAACAAGGCTTACAGGGGGCGGAGACGGCATGATTAGCACGTCACCCTAACGCACTGTGCGATGTGGCGAGTATAAACCAAGCTTAACTGTCTGTCATCCTGCTTGATTGATTCGGATGCTATTAAGGTGGGTTTGCTTCTCAATCCTGTGAACTTTGCTGCCACTTGAGCTGCGTTTTTTTGACAAAAAGTTTACCTTCCACCTAACTTTCCATTACATTCCTGGATACAACAAAAGAGTCGACGTTTTAGGCCTCCTGTTGGAAGAAGTCAGTCGTTTGCATGATCGTGACGGCCATATATATAAGATTTCTTTAAGGAAGATTATTTGCAATAGTCTGATTATTACAGTAGTCCAAGTTTATGAGAGTTGGATGTTTGGATTCTCCAGAGCTAAAGGCAAAAAGTTGGTTGTTTTTTTTTTTACTGCAATAATTAATCAGAAAATAAGTATACTTTTCCAGTATATGAGGAGGAAAGCTTGTAAATGAATATCGGATACCAAGTGGGTCAACAACTTCAATACGTTGAAAACTTATAGCACAGCAGCTGTTAAGTGGGAATGTTGTAACTGCAGACTCATATCAGGAGCAACTGTTGTACAGGCGCTCATTTCAGCAGGCTGTCAAGGAAGAGCAGCCGACAACTTCAGTTTTTATGCAGCATGAAATAAAATGATAACAATCAACTGAAGGAATTAGTTCACAATAGGGAAAATCTCCTCCTGAATCACTACATTTCTAATGAAAAAGTTCTAACAAAAAAATTATTGGAATCCAAATTTCAAAACTAATAAATAAAAAAAACTAATCATTCATGAGTTTTAACATATGGTATGGAAAGAAATATGTTACTCTGACTTATTAAAGAGCTTATTTCAGAATTGTGCACTTTAAAACACTTAGATGCAACGTATATGCAAGCATGCTTGGTGTGGGGGATTGCTTTTCAGTCAATGAGTCGATGCAATCTACTGATTTTCCTAGATAGAAAACTGTGATTCAATCTGACTGTGTGATCTGGTTGAATCGTCTCTGTAAAGTGCCCTGAGATGATATTTGTTGTGAATTAGCACTAATATAAACGGAATTTAATCGAATCAAACTTTCCAGATTTTCTTTCACTTATTTGCAGAATTATGTTGAAAGTAAACTTTGAATAATATAGCTGCAAAAAAAATGAAGCAGATGCTATGAGCAACTCTGTCCTTGTTTGCAACTTTCCTCTTTTTGTATGGAAAAACAACATTTGCAGGCCATAGCAATTTCTGGAAATAATTCATGACAGACTATAAAATCATTCTTCTGTATAAAACATTCTGGTGTGTAAACAGGTTACATCCTGGCCAGTAGTCCTACTCAATTCTAGTCTAGAATATGAGTCTGATGCTGCTCCATAGAGCTGTGATTATGGGGAAACGTGTTTTGAGCGGACCAGGGAAAAAATACCTCTGCACTCAGTGGATAGACCTACAACCAGTAAGAGCAACGAGTGCGTGACGTATGTTAGCGATGCATAGTTGTGTTGTCCACAAAAATCAAAACACTGATTCCGTGCCTAGAATAAAGAACCTTGTCAGCGTTTCTCTTTTCCTCTTTTAAAATTAATATTGCAGTCGATGATCTTCAGAACAGACCTAATAGCGAATCTACTCACTGTCAACTCTCACAAGCGGCATTTGATTGTTGTTGTCATGGCATATTTGGTCACGTAGGTTGATTACGTTACTCTTGATCATCTGTCCATCAAATTCTGTATAAAGCCCGCCCTGACAATTTAAAGTGGATCGCCTGACAGTGGGCGATACATAGCTCGCGCTACTAATCGCTAAGCATCTGAGCCAGACCGAAGTCTTCCCGTAAACCTCAATACTTTGTGGGCGGGAGTTGAGTTCGGAATGGCACCCAGGCTAGTTACATCCAGCTATGGGCTACAAAATCACCTTAACTGCAGGGAAATAGTTGAACTTCGTTGAAACTACAACAGAATTAGGAAATAAATGTTTTGTTTTACTTTTTTGAAGGCCAAGGTGGAGTTCAAAGTGCATTCTGTTTTATAATTTCTTTAAGTAAGTATTCAAATATAATTTTTGTGTTTCCAAAGCAAAATAATTTTTTTGAATAAAATATACAGTTTGATATTTGTATCAGATAAAGCTGTTATTGTACTTGAGTAAAAGTACAGATACTTGTGTTAAAAAATACTCTGGTAAAAGTGGAAGTACTGATTAAACTTCTTTACTCAAGTAAAAGTAACAAAGTACAGGCTTGTAAATTTACTTAAAGTATAAAAGTAAAAGTAGAAACCATTTTTTCATGCCGTTGCCTACATTTTAAATGGATGTCTGCCAATAGGACTAGATCTCCGTTGTGTTCCTTTTCAATCATCTCGTCGTCCATACTACTATGCTAACGCCACCGCCACCAAGCTGCAATGATTTGCCGCGAATGAATACCGCCGAATCTGTCGATTCATCTTGTAGTGGTGCGTCAAATGCAACGTAGATTCCCATCCAATTAGATTGAACTTGGTATTGATGACGTGAAAAATAATAACGGTAACTCCATTGAAATGATTCAAAACTAAAGTAACGAGCCAATTTTTTAAAATGTAAGGAGTAGAAAGTACAGATATTTGTGTAAAAATTTAAGGAGTAGAAGTAAAAAGTGCAGAGAAAAGGTGTAAGTGAATGCAGTCAGCGGCATGCAACAATATAATGCAACACTACAACGGCAATAACTTGTGCAATGAATAATGTTAAACTGGCTTTCCTGGTTTTGTTGTAAAGTGCTATATAAATAAACTTTGAATTGATAATGTGCACTTAATATTGAATACCCTGTGCAATAACCTGTTTCTTTATATTTGACACCCAGTGCAATAACTATAGATATAAATATCCATCTAATAAATACCCATGTTACCACCCTGTGCAATAACCCTGTATAATAATCCTGCTTTATTAAAAAAAAAAAGTCATATATGGACCCACTGTATATATCCCATGCGCCTTTTCTTCTTCTTCTGACTATTTGAGCTGATGTAACAAGTACATTTCTACACCGTGGGATCAATAAAGTCAATCAATCAAATGCACAACTGTTGATTACTGCATTGATCAGATGTTGCATGCTTTGGCTGGAGATCAATGCTCATAAGTGATTAGAAATGTAGTGAAAAATGCTTGCTCAAATGCGCAACGCTGCACTGACTTTCAGTGCCATGAAATTATTCAAAAACATATTTGAAATAATTCAAACAATTCAGGTTTTATTTCCTAGTTTGGTCCAAATAATCCAGAAAAAGATCCGCCTCACCCTTCCTCTGCATGCTGCCTTGGGGTGCGGCAGATGGTCCTCAGGGGGAGCCGCGCAATCCCCCCACAGACTGTGAAGTCTTTGCGCAGCTGGTGGCTGACGAGCTTTAATATTCTGGACATTGCTGCGCTCTGACAGAAAGACAGAAAAGCAAAGAAGCTTTAGAGCGCAGGCGGGCCCCCTGTGTTTGGACCCCTGGACTGATCTGTGTAGTTACAAATATTCCACTTTTACCCTGACAGGCGCTTTGACCCGCCCAGGATAAAGTTTAGCAGGAGTTAACTCTTTGTGCGCCGAAGTTTTGCAAGGCAATCATGAAGAAATGGGGAAAATTTATTGTTCTTTAAATAGAAAATGGGGGAAGAGAACTGTTCTGGAATAGCTACATTTAACGTTTTACCTGCAAAAAAAATTAATAAATAAAAAATCTAATCCCCTCTTTAGTAACAATTATATCCTATGGCTTCATCAAAACCTAGTCTATGTATCTGTATATATATTTCTGTTTTATTCTAATTGCCAATAAAGATTTCGGATTTTTCCTGAATCCATTTTTGGGCATGGAGACACATTTTAACTTTAGCCAATCAGAAGAAGACCTCCTGGAGAGACAGCCACTTAGGGTTAAGCAAGATCTAATCCATATGATGACTAATTTTGCTAAGCTGTATTTTTACCTGCAGCTAATTTACTGTAAAGATTCAATTCAGTTTATTTATATAGCTCCAATTCACAACATATGTCATCTCAAGGCACTTTACAGTTCACCAGATCATACAGTCAAATTGATTCAAAGTTTTCTATCTAAGGAAAACCAGTTTGCAATCCCTCACACTAAGCATGCTTGTAGCGACAGTGGAGAGGAAAAACTCCCTTTTAACAGGAAGAAACCTCCAGCAGAGCCAGGCTCAGTGTGAGCGGCCATCTGCCGAGGCCGACTGGGGTTCAAGGAGACAGAAGCAGAGATTTAAAAAAAAAACTACTGTAAAAGGCGGCCCCGTCCAGGAAACACACAGCCAGTCAGACGAGCTCAGAGTCAGCTCCCATGTCAGAGGATGAAGAGAGCACATCCAGCCAGTCAAAGAGAAACAGGACTACACTGGAAAACAGGCCGATCTCGAACATCTATAAACACAGATGTTGATGGCAGCAGCAAAGATAAAAATAGAAAACAAGAACCAAGAACAGCCAGTAGGGGGCATCTCCTGAGGTTCAAAATACAATAAATCATTTTTTATGAAATCACTCAACTTTTCTTTTGTGCTGCACCCCTGTAAATGTGCATTGTTTATTTCAGATATATCTTTTTTTATAGAAAGGAAATATGGTATTTCCTATTTCTGTTAACATTTAACAAAGTGTTAGAATAAAGTGAAACCACGCTAGCCAGTTTCGATCATACTGAAAAGCCGAGTTATGTTCTAAGAACACTGTAGTGACTAGTTGTCTATGAAAAAACTTAAAAATGAAACAGCAAAAAATAAATGTAAATCAAATAGTCACTTGAGGAATAGTGGGTTTCTGGTTTTACGCAGTACAAAAAATTCTCAAAATACGTGAAAAATGCAGTTCGGTGAGTTTATTCCAGGTTTCTTCAGGAAAAATAAACATGATACAAAAACTCAAAAAGACTACTTGCCACATCTCCTGGCCTGGTTTCTGCCTTTGTGCTCACTGATTAAGGCTGAGTGACTTGCCTTCTGAAAGGCCTGGTAGACTGCAGCTAGAAGACTGGAAGACTGGTAAAAAACCATAAGCCCACCCACTTTTCACCTGAGCTACCTGGAGTCCATGTATCTATATACCAGACAAAATCAATTAACTAATTAAACAATTTACTAAGAAATAATT
>JAGKQL010000057.1:11858225-11943298 GCA_018398635.1 Cyprinodon brontotheroides
TCCGATAAAACTGTGGACCCTGAACATAACATATGGGGCATCCAGTCCCTCCCCGGAAGTGTTAAACGCGCACGCACTTTGTGCTTGTAAACAGAAGCTCCCACGTGACACAGAGAACAACACAGCAGAGCAATCCGAGTCGCGCGACCGTGTTGTCTGAACGGACAAAGGAGCGAACCGCGAGCCGGAGCTTTGTCCAGGATGGCGGCCAGGTGTCCTGGCAAGAGACGTTACGTGCCGAAAAACGAAGCCAAGTTTTTCCTCCTTTAAAAAAATCCAGGTCTGTGAATCTTTTGGCAGCTCGAGCCTTATGTCTGAACCGCAAACCTCCGAGCTCGGTGGGATAAAATTGTTGACTGCGTTTTTGGCTACCCTCACGCGGAGCTTTACCGAACTGTTACCGAACCTCGAGCTCCATCGCTAGCATTAGCTTTTAGCCTCTACGTCAGAGCCTAATTTAATCCCCGAACAAACGGTCATCTGTGTGGGGGGGTTTATCGGTGCCTGGATGAGATGTCATTCGCCATGGAGGATAATTTAGAGTCCGGATGGGTGTCGGTCCGACCCCGAGTCTTCGACGAGAAAGAGAGACATAAATTTGTTTTCATCGTGGCCTGGAATGACATCGAGGGAAAGTTCGCCATAACCTGCCACAATAGAACCGTCCAGAGACGGAGCGCGTTCCTGGACTTGGACTGCAGCCCCCCAGCGTCAACTAAAACTCCGATCAAAGCTGAAACACGCCAAGCTGTTAAATTTAAACCCACAGGAGACACGAATGCTCTAAAAGATGATGGCTTAAAGACATTCGAGTGCGTCAGTCACACGTTAGGCTCCTGGAATATCGTGACGCCGAAGGATGTGGAGATCCTGGACTCTGTCCCATCGTCTCCTGAGGACCCGGCAGAGGGGGAGGTCAGCCTCCGGGAGGACTTCAGCTGGGCCGGCCTGTTCTCCTTCCAGGACCTGCGGGCGGCCCATCAGCAGCTGTGCGCCGTCAACTCAGACCTGGAGCCCTGCTTGCCCCTTTTCCCGGAGGAGCAGTCCGGCGTGTGGACGGTGCTGTTCGGGGCTCCGGGGATGACGCAGCGGGAGACGGATGCTCTGTGCTACCAGCTGCAGGTGTACCTGGGTCATGCTCTGGACGCCTGCGGCTGGAAGATCCTCTCCCAGGTGCTTTTCTCCGAGGGCGACGACGCGGAGGAGGAGGAGTACTACGAGAGCCTGAGTGAGCTGAGGCAAAAAGGCTACGAGGACGCACAGGAGGCGGCCAAAAGGCGCATGCAGGAGGTATGTCTATATACTTTAATACAATGTAATGCTTCATGTCTTTTAACATTATTTAGCCATGAACCCATCAACCCTACCACCACCACCAGAGGCGTAGCCAGAAACTTTTTATAAGGGTGGCTGTGTGGGATAAAAGTTGGTGGGGAGACTCTAAGGGGCTGATGGATCTACAGCTACTCCACCCGAACAATTTCAGTAGGGTTTATATTTTCCAAAAAATGAGCTGAAACATATATATTTATTGAATGCTTTCCTATTGTTGAGAAACACAAGAGAACCAAAATACACTGATATTTATAGTTATAGACAGATGCCTGCCTTTAGTGAATTGTTTATAAAGGGCACAAAAAACATTAATGTATAAAAAATGATCGAATAACAGCAGATACCAATGCAAACAGCAATACATCATGTATCCCTAGTATGGACAACAACTTCAATTCCATCCCATGCCAGCCCACATTAGGGGGTAAATAATAATTGTTTTAAAGTGATGCATCGGCATCTGACAGCCGACTCCACAGATGTGCATCGCTTTGTGATCGTTTCCATTCATGTTTTTTTTTCCTCCCTTCTATTTTTTATCCATTTGCTCCTGGGCTGCACTCTCCCTCCAGTGCTGTGGTGGCGCTTAAAACCTATTTTTTGCCCCTCCTTGCCTCGCCTCCTGGCTATACTCTTACAGCAGTGTGTCACAAGCGAGCTTGACATGCGACATTTTTTTGATTTTATGCTAAATATTGAAGCGCTGGTTCGGGCTATACCACCCTGTGGGTTCCTTAGATAATGCCGAGAGGCGTGGGAGGGATTGGGGGCGAAGTTTAGTCTGACAACAGAGGGACATGTGAGGGCCAAAAAGAGTGGGAATCCAGGGGAAAAAAAGGGTCCCATTACACACACCTTGATCTTTTCCACAAATTCTCGGGTCATAAAACAAAACAAGCCGTTCTCCTGTCTGTGGCACCGTCTGGGTAGTCAGCCACAATTTAGGAGAGAGGTGCAGCTGCAAGCGCCTGTGGAGGGGCCGGGACGGCGACACTCTGGAGCTGGTCGGTATTGCACTGATTTTGTGCAGTATTTTTGATGTAAAGCCTTTCAGAATCTATAACGTAGGGGTATTATTATTTTTCAGTGAATTAGGTTTTAATAGGCCTATAGGTGGAGTACAACTTTTCTATTTCTACTGCTGTTGTTTCACAAATAAACGCACAATGATATTACATTATTACGTAATTTCTAAATAAAAAAGTTATAGTGGATAAAACTCAGTTTTGAGTTCTGGGGCGTAAATCAATCATCATTGTCATTACTTACCAACTTGTATCAACAAACATTCTGCATAACATTGATATGTAAAAGAACTAATATCTACATAAATTTATTATTTGATAAGTTTTTATTGAAATTGTTATTTATCTCTGATTTCACTGAAGATTCCTAGATGACTTTACCCCATAAAACACAAAATCTAGTTCTGAAAAGAGCATGAATTCTGTACTTATCATCTTTGATGCTAGTATATTGATGTGTATAATTAACCACAAAAAAAAAAAAAATGTTTTGAATATTCCACTGGAGAGTATTATGCCACCACCATCTGTATTAGAGGGAAATAAATGGTAGGGTTGGCGATTGATTGGCTACATGCCACCCCTGGCCCCCCATCTAGCTCCGCCCCTGACCACCACCTCCCGGATGGTCCACCATCTGTTGCTGTAATACGATCTGATCTGGACAGACATCCCACTCCAGCTGGCTGAAGTGGAAGAAGGAAGTTACATAGAAACATGGGTCAACAAATGGAGGTGGAGTTACACGGTGATGTGTGACCACAGCTGCTGGCTTTGTTTCAGCGCTGTCCCATATCTATGTCTGTCAGACAGGCATTGTCATGCTTTTTTTTCTTTCGGGAGGTTCTGCTTGTCAGATGTTGCTTTCCTCTTGAATCATGCTATTTTTAACCAGAGGTTACAAGTACTCACTCACTGTACTTACGTACACTTTTAGGTATCTATACTTTACTCCATTACTTAGTTTTCTTCCTACTTCTGACTTCTACTCATTACATTTTCAGCGCTAAGTATCTGTACTTTCTATTCCTTACATTTTAAAAAAGAAACGTGGAAATTATTTTCATGTCGCGTAATGCAGATGTTTTCCACATCTAGTGGCGAATTGTAAATAGGTCGCCTCGCCAAGCACTATTGGTTTATTCTCGCTATGTGTTGGCCATGCTCAATGAAGGATTCCGAAAAAGATGTTGGATGGAAAATTGTTTTTCATTGAGACCAGCATCCCTCATCCTTGGCAATTTCTAGTGAAAATTGAGCTTTCAATTATAGTGATTGGATTGAGTCATAGTTTTTTTGGAGCAAACTGTTGCCAATTTTACTCATTGGTTACCCAGAGTGTTTTAAAGGAAATCATCAAGTAACAAGTAGGTGTTCTTCAAACTTGTAAATGCCATATGTTAGTTCAAAAGAGCAAAGAAATAAACCTAAAAAGAAAAAAGTTATCGAACTTTTTAATCCAAAGGTCAGTGAAATCCTTTAATTGAACTTCAGAAATCACTTAATTATTAAAGTAAGTCATGTTTAAATGATAAATAATTCTGGCTTAAACACATGTATATAAAATGTACTCTTTATCAGGCGATATTGTCCCAAAATTTGAAATAAAAAAAAGAAATCCTGTCAGCAAAATATGTGTGCATTTTTTCCCGTTATCATATGCAGGCCAGGTTAGTTATGCGTCAGCCTGAACGGTACCTACAATAATCACATATCAACGGTCATCTGTCAATCCACATTTTTCGGTCATAGCATCGGCTTTCAGATTGTCGCAGCTAATATGTCGCCAATGGTTGAAATAAAAACTAAGAATCATTTACTCCGTTGAGTTAGATCCCAGTGTTCCGCCAGGGGATGGGCCAGCGTGTGTCGACGGTAGTAGGTCCCAACACAACTGGTGGCGTTGCTTGAGCAGGGCTCAAATGCGTCTGTAGTCTTCCACACGATACAAAGCTTCTGCCCCTGAAATTACTCCTCCCATCTTCCAATGGACTTTCCTCCTCTAAATAAAGAACATAGGACAGAGGAGACTTCCATGAGCACCGGCACCAAACCCCGCCAGACGAATGCAACAAACGGTCCAACATTAAAGTCGTGAACTGTAATCGTAGGCCATCGAACGGCGATTCATGCAAAACTATTTATAAAATGTAGGCCTTATAAAAGTAAAGCTTTACCTCTTTTATGGAAAATTTTATTAGTTTAAATAAATGAAAAAAACTTTTTTTGAATCTTGGACCCTATTCTCTTTTTTTTGCAAATTCAATAAATTTGCTCACTTAAGACAAAACGTCTAAAATACCAATAAAGTGACTTCTGATATATATATACTTTTATAAAATTTTAAGCAACAGCAGAGTTTTGTAGACAGTGATTGACGGAGGTTGGAACAAAGCCAGCTGCCAGTCTTTCATCATCCTAGCAGACTGTTTGAAGGCTCAACCAAACCCAAAATAACCTCCTTGAAGTGACTCACTTCTTTACATCTGACAACACTTTTCTGACACATTTACAGAGAAAATGGTGACAAACTGGCTTTATCAGGGCATTTTCTGTAATGGATCTAACCTGTAATAAAAAAGGGAAAATCTCTGGTAGATGGTTTCCCGATGTCAGTGATCTACACACCCTATCTTTAAGAGAATTAAAACAGAAAACTGATCTCAGATCTCTTGTTTCAGTTGATCAGGTCTGTAACGTAGACTTGACTGTTTGATTCCATGAATCTGGCATCTTTCTCATCATGTCAGTTCCTTCCTCCTCAAAGATAAGTGGTACCTGCTGAATAAATGGTCTCTGATTAGAGGGAGGACAAAGGTATTGATATAGTGGTTTCTTTAAAACCCCTGAACTTGTATTAGTTGTGAATTTCTCTATTTGTAATTGGTAATTTTCTGTTGACAATCTGGTGAGAGGTGGAAACTCCTGGGCAGTGTGCACTAATGAATAATTATTACTCACTAAGTTATTTGTGATTTCTTAAAGCTTTACTCAGGCAGACAGAGTCTAGATCAACTTTTAGCTCCAGTTGCACCAACATGTGCAAACAAGGGTGAGAAAATAGAGCCAGAATTTCATCATGATATTTCTTGATACTGTTGTGATAATAATTCATGTGATTGTATAAAAATACAAACTGTTTTGTTTATTTTAGGTAAATGCATGTGATTGAGTAACACATAAACCCCAGCCTCATGATCACACTGAAAAACAACCATTTATAAAAATGTTTTTAGTACACCAGTTACAGCCACACTAAACTTTAATAATAAAAAACAATAAATAAAGTGCAGTTATAAAAAAAATAGTGGACAGAATAGTTAAGAAATTGGACAACTATGTCAGTTTTGGGGGTAAATTTATAAGATTACTTTCTCAATGTTTGCCATAATTAATCAAAACTCCTATCATGACAAGAAATAACTTTATTGATCTCACATTGGAGAAATTTACCTCTGCATTCAACCCATCCCCTCGGGGAGCAGTGGGCTGTCATTGTCAGGTGCCAGGGGAGAAATTGGGGGATAAGGGTCTTAATCAGAGACCTTGAGTGGCATTTGAAATCAGAACCTCAGGATTCCAAGCTATATGCCCTAACTAATAGGCCACCACTCCCCTTATTTATTATAATAACAACAATGTTAAAAAAACACGGTAAATGCCAAGCCCATCACTTTAAACAACTTTTCATTTTTGTGCATAAATTGCATCTCTGGGTTCTCATTTTTCTTATTTCTGCTAAGCAATAGCTTCCCTCCATGACCTGTTAAAACAAGCAGTTGGAGAATATCTGCCTAAAGGCTGATTTATACTTCGAAACTAGGTTGTCTGCGTAGGTGTCATGGTCAACGCAGAGACGTCTCCGCCCCTTCCGCAGACACTTTGGTGCACCTCTCCATTTCTGCCAAATTGTAGGTGACCGCAGACAGGATGCCTCTGATTGGTCAAATCTACCGGTACATCCGCTCTACACTATGCTTATTTCCTGTTTAGTACCTTACTGGCTTGTTTTGTTTGTATGACCGCCATTGTGGAAAACGACTCATGAATTTGGACCAGCTAGAAGAGTGAGGTGTGTGTGAACACCGCTCTTTTTTACCCTCATGTCCCTCCGTTCTTGGACAAACTTGCCCCCACTTCCTCACCGCTGTATCTAGACCCACAGCTAGATCCTGAATTTCCCCTTTTGCATTCAAGGGGTGGAATACACACAGCGCAAACGACGCTTCAATATTGAGCATAAATCAAAAATATCTGCTTCATACCTGCGACAAGCTCACTGCGACACACTGCTGCGGGAGCATAACCAGCCTTTAAGTGCTCCCCCTCCTGGAAGCACCTAACTGAACTTTGCTGCGGCTGCACTGTAAACAAACGCCATCTTTCTCTGGTCATGTGAAGCAGAGAGCGATGATTCCAGTTTAAAGTTGAGATGAAACGGCTTCTTTAGCATTAATCGTTATAGGGGAGGAACCTCCTTTTTAGCTAATTTCTGAATCATTAAAGATCTGTTGTTTCTGGCCGTGAGAGGTATCAGACTGGCTTCAGCGTTCTGTAGAAGTGTGCTACAGTGACGTCATGAAATGGGTAACACCCAGACAGGAGAGGCGACTTCGTTTTGAAGTTAGGTGTTTGTGTTTGAGGTTGGAAGAAAACCATTATATTATATAGCCATTGAGTACCCATGTGGTCCAAAAGTCATTAAGTCATCATATATTCACCAATTGGTGACTTTGAGAGATGGGGGCTATTAGAGCGTCAACTGTAACGTCTCATAGTTAATGTCGTATAGACTATCACTGCCCCTCAGGTGGCCAAATTTAGTCTTCTAGATCTTTGGTCTTGGTTAAACCAGATTACCACACTGTAGATAATATTAAATAGTAAAATAAAACATTTCATCAGCTTAATGCAGCCCTTTTCAATGGGACTTCATCCTGCAAAAAAAAAAAAAAATTGATCTAACAGTAATGGACACAAACCAGAAACCTAACAGTCCAGCTCATCTATTCATAAAAACCGGTGACACTAGAATCAGTATTTACAAGTTAGTAGGTTCCTTCTTAATAAAGCCATAACTGACCTGGTTGTCATTCAATAAACTCACTTTCTCCTGCTCCCTTGCAACAGGATGTACTACAGGAAATCTGTAAGTTGTTAAACTTAACTGTTGTTTGATAATCATACCTTTGGCAACATCTGATTTTCTTTATTTTTTCCCCCCAAGGTTACATGTATTAAAGTTAATTAAGTTGAATTAATAATCAGCTCATGTTCTTGTAAAATATTCTGAGGAAACGTCAGATATTTCCTGCTGATGTTTTACTTTTAAGTAATTCATTCATAATTCATTCACCGGACCACTTTCCCGTCTTTCTTCACACTGAAAAACAGAATAGATTAAAAAGATTTTTCTTAAAATAAAAGGTTATTTTCTTGAATTGAGGAGGTAAGTGAAACACATTGCCACTGGGATAAGATAATTTACATTTAAAACAAGAGAAAAAAAACTTATTATAAGGTTGAAAATATTGCAGATCATCTTACTTCTCAAATAAAGGGTAAATACATTATTTTAAGAAAGTTTTAATCGTTTTTAGATCATTTTTGCAGTGCAGCACCTGCAAACTAAAATGTTTTTTCTTTACATACCAGAAATTATTTAGAACTAAGTAAAAATATCTTAAGTGTATTTAAGCCTTAATTTGACTAGCTGAATAAGATGACTTGCCAGTTGAATTAATATTTTTATCCTTAAAATACGATATTAGATGATATGCATTTGAAATAAAACAATGCAATTGTTTTTTCTTATTTTAAATATAAATTATCTTGTTTCTTTTGCAAAGTGTCTCACTTACCTCCTCAATTCAAGACAAAAATATGCTTAATTTAGGAAGAAATGACTTATTTGGATTTAAATTGCTGGCAGCGTAAACCACTGCTTGGTCTGCTCTTATCATCCTCATGCTGATGGACGGTGTCACTGTCCAGACCTTGTTCTCACAGATAATTGAGCCAGACAACACTGACCAGAGCTTTAAGACTCTCCATGCAGACTCTCTGTATCTATTGATCATTGACCACAGTGGATTTGACCCTTTTTCCCTTCCTTATCTCTGACCTGTTACTAAAGAAAGTCCGAATGTCAGCTTATCAGCAGTGAAGCTAACATGTTAAAAGCTAATAGCTACAGATGTGTGGCTTTCTGGACTCTTTAGTTTATTATGTAGTGCATAAAATCTGATGATTCCTTGAATGATGCTCTAATGTGGAGACTATAAAGCTAAATGGAATAACTGGCAACTTTATTGTGTTTGCCTTAATGAAGTGGTAACAGAAAATTAAATGGTTTGCAATGTTTGTACAGGCTTTTAACAGGGAACTTGGTGCTTTGGAAAAACTTTTTTCCAGGCAACATTTAGAGAAAGGTAACTTTCAACTTCTAATGCTGAATCATCTCCATGGCGGGGGCAGCATCATGCTAGGGGACTGCTTCTCCACAGCAGGTACGAAGCAGCTTGTCGGAGATGGAGGGCAGAAGAATGATGCAGAAATAATGTAAAGGAAAATGTTGGAGAATGCAGAAGACTGGGAGAAACCCCTACATATATTTAGAGGTTATATATTCCATTTAACGAATGGAATGAGTGAGTTGCATGTTACGTCTTTGTAAAAATGCAACCAGGGGCGATTTACAGTCAGTGATGTAAAGGACGTGTTTCAAGCGATCAGAATTGGGTAAACAAAGCAAATAAGCGACGTGGACATCCAATTAGTGCAAAGCTGAATTTTGTTTCAGCAATCTGAACTTTTCTATTAATTCATGTTACCTTAACCGATCAGAGGCTGGATTTGGCTGTGATGTAGGATGAAGCGCAGCGAAGAAAAAGCTTTTTTTCACTCAAATTGATGGTCAATGCACGGATTACGTCACTTAGGAACACTGTATTTATTTAGACTTTACTTTTGAAATACAAATGGATACCAAACTTGTATAAAACCCATTTATTCATTCATTTTGTCAAGTTTGTGTTTATGCACTACTCTGTGATTATCCATGGATTTAATAGATTAGAACTTGTGATTGCAAAATATAAAAAAAGTAGATTTTAAGGGGTGTTAATACTTTTTCATAGTGTTTAATTTTTGTTGCATAGCACCAAAATTTATTAAAGTAACAGCAGAGTTATGTAGACAGTGATTGACGGAGGTTGGAACAAAGCCAGCTGCCAGTCTTTCATCATCCTAGCAGAATGTTTGAATGCTCAACATTTATTAATGTTTCTTATTTGGATATGATTTTAATTTAGTTTCTCTAGTTCATCTTCCAGTTCTGATCACCGACATTTCTGCTCTTAGCAGCCAGATATTTTTATAGTGATGATGAAGCAGCTGTGGGATCATACAGTCACTTAGTGTGACCTTATTTTCCCATAGCAAAGGTCACATTGGGAAATATGGCTGTATTTTGCTTTGTGAGTACTGCAGTCAATTTCATGTGAACACAATTTGTGCAGATGTTCCCTGCCGGGCATTTTTCTCTGTGACATACGTAGCCTGGTGTCAAAACTCATGTTACAGACTCTGCACTTTTTAGCAATTAAAAGCAGCTTTTATTACTGTGGAGTTTCTGTAATTTTGGCACTTTTAGATCATTGCGAAACGTTGATAGATGTGTTGGCATTAAGAGAAAAATCCAGAGGGGTTTATATCAAGTTTAACTGACAGGTTTGCGGCCGCGGGTTGTTTCATCATCAACAGCCACCCCGCCATGTGGGAACGATATTCAAACGATCCATATCCTGCCTTGTTAAAACTGTTTTTCAAAGTGTTATATAGTTTTAATTCTGAAATTGACACTTCGCTCTCGTTTAAGGCCTTGCAGGACCATCAGGTTGGCCTAAAATTATGAATTACTGTATACAGATTCTGCTGTGATTAAGTGAAGAAAGAAGCAGTTAAAAAACTTGCTGCAGTCATTTTGCACATCTCTGATGTTGCTGCTATTTTCAAATATCCATTACTGGTTATTTATTCTCCAGATACGCAGTTTTTTATGTTGTTAAAACACTTTACAGTGCAAAATTTTACTGTTTATCTTTTTTAACTCTTCACTATTATGTTATTCTTATAAATTTTTTTAAGTTCCACATTTGTGTGACCATTTTTCTATAATATTTGCTGCTGTTAACACCAGAATTTCCCCATTGTGCGACAATAAAGGATTTTCTATTCTACTCACCATTAGACCAACAATTACCAGTGATCTTGGTCCTTCAGATACTTCAAACAAATATCCTGGACATGTTCCCGCTCATTTTGGATACCTGTTTTTTTATTGGAGAATAGGAATATCCTCTTGAGTGCAGCATTTTCTATAGTGCCACCCATCTTCTGTTTGCAAACCATCCTCCAATGACTTTCAGAACGTTCCAATGTATTCCAAGTTGTTCCTTTTTAGGGTTCTCCTTTTGCTCCTTTTTACCTCTCTACGAGGCTAACATGTTAGACCTCTCCTTAAGGCACCCAAATCATTCTGATAGTTTAGGATTTGTGTTGATTTAAATATGCCAGAAATTACTTCAATTGGCTGAGCAGGAAGCATCCCAACTTCACAAAGCCAGTATGAAAGACGGCATTCAGGCTACACTGCCCTGTGTTGTATTTCAATTAAAAGCTGAGAGAAGAAAACTAGTGAACTGATTTATCACTGCACAGAAAGACTTGGTCTTAAGAAAAGGGTCTGAGGACTCCAGTGTATCACCGGGGGGAAGATCTTGTAATTATGTCCTCTGCACTGAGCGGAAGGCTTTTGCTGACTTTGGTCCTAAACTTAGCTTAACCAAAATACTGAACTGTTTTAAAACAATTTTCAAGCTCAGCTTTTCAATGCTCAGCATGATTCTGGGAATGAGAAAGGCTTGGATAGACTTAAAGAGAATACACCAGTTTAAGGAAACTTACAAGTAAAATAATCAGTATGCATCAACTTTTTACAGATTTTTTGTGGATTATCCATGTTACCTTTGAGATTTTCCTGCTAGACTTTTTTTTTCCATTTTTTTTTATATCACGTTTAAATAACAGAAACGTTCATGTGAAAAATAGAAACAATTCATTTTAGATAAAAAATGTTTAGGTTAATTTATTTAGTCACTACTTGGAATCAATTTATAGGTAAAAAAGATGAACATTTTCTAAATCCCGTCCTTTTCACTATTAGAAGTTGGCTCGTTTAGCTCAAAAGATTTACAGGCAAACGGCAGGGTTTGGGGTTATTCCTCGGTTACCAGGGAAATTAGAGGTAAACATTAGGAGCAGTGTTGGAGCTGAATCGGGCTGTGTCTGCCACAGTCCACTGTGTAGATATCTCAGAACATGTTCCGGCTCAGAGTTGATATAACGGTTTCTTCATTGGATATCTCAGGCTCTCTGCAGATAGTGCAGCATTTTATCCACCGTTTTCATTCATCTTCAGTTAGGTGGCCCTTCCAATGTTAGGTCCGAACGTTCTAGTGAAGGGGTTTTATTAAGTTGTATGACTTTTTAACGGCTGGTTTCTGAGAGCTTACTGATATCCTTTTGTACCTTTCTGAACCAAAGCTCAACTTAGTGGCGTTAGTTAGAACAATGAGCAGTCTGTGGATTGTTGAACATATGGTACCAATTAGTTGGGTGTTGATTTAAATATGCCAGAAATTACTTCAATTGGCTTTCAGGAAGCATCCCAACTTCACAAAAACTGTATAAAGCCCAAGCATCAGGCTCACTCCCTGTGTTGTATTTCAATTAAAAGCTGAGAGAAGAAAACTAGTGAACAGATTTATCACTGACAGGACTTGGTCTTAATGACAGGGTCCGCAGCTCCAGTGTATCACCGGGGGGAAGATCTTGTAATTATGTCCTCTGCACTTAGCGGAAGGCTTTTGTTGACTTTAATCCTAAACTTAGCTTAACAAAAATACTGAACTGTTTTAAAACAATTTTCAAGTCAGCTTTTCAATGCAGCATGAGTCTGGGAATGAGAAAGGCTTGGATAGACTTAAAGAGAATACACAGGTTAAGGAAAATTACAAGTAAAATAATCTATGCATCAACTCTTTACAGATTTGTTGCAAATTATCCATGTTAGCTTTGAGATTTTCCTGCTAATCTTTTTCCATTTTTCTTTTTATATCACGTTCAAATAACAGAAACGTTCATGTGAAAAATAGAAACAATTCATTTTAGAATAAAAAATGTTTAGGTTAATTTATTTAGTCACTACTTGGAATCAATTTATAGGTAAAAAAGATGAACATTTTCTAAATCCCGTCCTTTTCACTATTAGAAGTTGGCTCGTTTAGCTCAAAAGATTTACAGGCAAACGGCAGGGTTTGGGGTTGTTCCTCGGTTACCAGGGATTTTTTTGTGTAACCCAGAGGTAAACAGTAGGAGCAGTGTTGGAGCTGAATCGGGCTGTGTCTGCCACAGTCCACTGTGTAGAGGGCTCAGGAAAATCGGCTCAGAGTTGATATAACGGTCTTCATTCATATCTCAGGCTCTCTGCAGATAGAAGAGCATTTTATCCACCGTTTTCATTCATGATCAGATGGTGGCACTTTCAGTGTTAGGTCCGAGGCAGAAGTGAAGGGGATTTATTGTGCCGTATGACTCAAAGCGGCTGGTTTCTGAGAGCTTACTGATATGTTTTTGTTTTTTTCTGAACCAAAGCTCAACTTAGTGGCGTTAGTTAGAACAATGAGCAGTCTGTGGATTGTTGAACATATGGTACCAATCAGTTGGGATCGGTAGGCTATTTTTTTTTTCTTCTTTTACTCAATAGTGTGTTTTGTTAAATTTCTTGCCACGCACTAATGAGCGTGCTCACACAAACATATCTAGCCCAAGTCTTGATGCTCACTGAGCCTTTTTTTCTCCCTGTCTAGTGCTTGAGGCTGCTAGTATTTTGGACTTTATTCAGTTATTTCAAGCAAGAAGTGTAAAATCATCACTTCCATGTAATGAGCAACAAGAAATATGATGTGTCTGACATTTCCTATTCAGGAATGGGATATTAAACCTATCACTATTGGTTTGTTTGTAAGGTACCTAATGTAGAAATATTTAAAGTATTAAAAGAAAGATACTTTCATGCTTACAGACCAGTTAAGCCTTTAAGTTAATGTTTAATAAATAGAGATGACGTTTATTGATTTAATTCATCCGAATTTGTTTGATTAATTGAAAATCTGCCATTTATTTTCCTAAAAATAATTTTTTTGTATCAGGAGGACATTTCCATAACACGAGGGGCCAAATATAAATTTTTTTAAAATATGCTGATTGAAAGAAAAAAAGCTGACTATGGTTTAAAAATGTATTTTGCAGCCGTATTAAATAATCTGGGTTACCAAAGAAATGTTTTTTTGGACATATCATTAAATCTATTTATAAGATATAACAAATAAAGAACCTTTTACCTAATCTATTTATAAAAAAAATATGTGATTTACTTAAAAATTTATAAGGCAAAGATGTGAAACTCATTATAAGACGGGGTATGTCGCTGTGACATGCTGTCAGACTATTTGCCACTCTCTTTGAATTAAGTTTATGCTAACTGTGATTTAGCATGCATTTTTTTGTGTAATCCAGCATTCAGCGCTGGTAGAGACTTGTTGCCATTAGCAGTGCTTTTTCTATCAGGTTCCAAACATTTTGGGTAAGGCCCTTCACTCTTCAATTCAAATCCTCGCCTTCTGACTACCATGCCGTGTGACTACGTTGGTGCTCTTCAGGAGATGGCGAGCATTTGTTTAAAAGAAAAAAAAACACATGAAGTGCATTCTGCATCTTTGACGCCAATAAACTGTAAACAATCATGAACTCAGCATCATTTTTTTGCTTTAGAATTATTTCTCTTGCTAATACCAGTGAAGGCTGATTTATACTCAGAAACAAGGTCATCTGTGTGTGTCACAGTGAATGCAGATGTGCCCCCGCCCCTTCCGCAGACACTCTTGTGCACCTCTCCAAAATTGTAGGTGACAGCAGACAGGAGGCCTCTGATTGGTCAAATCTACATCTGCTCTACACTATGCGTATTTCCTTATCGGCTTGTTTTGTTTGCATGACCAACATTGTGAAAAACGACTTGTGAAGTTGGACCCTTTTTCCACCTGGATCTCTGCTCTTTTTCACCCTCATGTCCCTCTGTTGTCAGACAAACTTGACCCCACTTCCTCACCGCCTCGGCAGTATCTAAGCCCACAGCTAGTTTCTGATTGTCCCTCTTGCGTTGTGGCGTGGAATAACATAGCACAGACCATGTTTCAATATTGGGCGTAAATCAAAAATATCTGCGCCAAGCTCACTGCGACACACTGCTAGGGGAGTATAACCAGCCCATGAGGTTCCATTTAGGAACGAACATCTACACTGAGGAAAATTCCTTCTAAACGGACATTATCAATTAATCGGATTGATCTGATTGTAATCTAATAAACCATAAATCTTCAATCATAGGTCGATTATTTATTTACATCTCTTATGCTTAACCATAATTCTATTGTGATTAAACTAAAACCTGGTCAGTAAGACCCCCAAAAACTTTAAGACTACAACTCAAGTGGCCTACAGCCTCTTAAATTCGATCCTCATTAAGATTTTATGAGTGACATCACACAATAGCTAAGAAAGTCTTTCAAAGAGGATAATAGAGTCTACATGTATCAAACCCTTAAACAGCAGCATGTTATGCAGGACCATTTTAAAAATTGGACATATAGCTATTCTTCAGAGTCCTCCAGAGTCTACCCTCAGTATGGTCTTAATGTATTTGAAGTAATCGAGAAATGCAGTTCACATGGCAGTGTATTAATCAAAGTGAACACTTTGTTTCTCCTAAAGCCACTAATGCAGCTCAAACAGATAATCACTGAGAGGGCAGCGAATTACTGAGCTATATTTAGTTCAGAAAATGTCTGAGTTTGGAATCTGGCAAAAGGTAATCGAATAATAAGGCAGAATTTGTTGTTTAAACCATAATTAGTGATGCTTGTCTGTGTATATCTGTGCTTTTGTAATGTTTGCCAGAACCGAGTCAACTCCTCAATTTCATACCTAACTGTCTCTGCTTCTACCATACAATAGTAGACAAACCATTTCAGTCAAAAGATGCTTTTTTTATTCTGTTTATTTTGATTTTCTCTGTAATTATTAAATAACGTTGGAGGTAATTTTCCATTAAAACGCTGTTTAATATGTGTATCATATATATTATCCCTGATCAAAACAAATGATCTCCAATCTGCTGCCCTGCCATTCATACAGGGTAAGGGAGTATGAGTATATATAAAAAATCCAACAGCATACAGCTGCATCTGTGAAAATAGTGTTGGTATGAAATGACTAAGCAACTAATTTCCCATCCAAGATAAACATAGTTATCAAATCCTCTTCATTTATTATAATTATTCACACACAAACAAGCTGCTTCCAAAAGGTAACTGTGCTGATTGAAGGTTTAAACTTTTTTTTAAAACAAATTCTGTGTTTATTGTAAGAATGCCTTGTCAAAGATTAATTACACCGTATTTTCTAGACTATAGGGTGCATCCCACTATATGCCATACCCACTAAGTAAATAAAAAAAAAAAAAAAAAAAACTGGAAACACACATTTGTAAACCACACCAGGCTATAAGCTGCTTATATCTACTCACTGTCCCCCACCAAACCTATAGGGGGAGCCCTATGTATCACCCCTACAGTAGGGATGAAGAAGAACACTAGCTCCCGTTAGCTTGTCTCGTGGCAGTGTCGCTTCCCAATCCGTCCCGGAAGCACAATCCCTACCATAAGCCCATTTGCGCATGCGGAACCACATATACATCCAGGTCTTCCTCAATTTTATTTTGTAAAAAAAGACCTTAGCTACGTTTTTAACTCCCAAAATAGTAAGCGTACTAAAATATAATGTTTTAAAGGTTAATGTATTTCCTGGGAAAATAAATGCCTTAAAACCCTTTCTGTTTTATTACTTGTCTCAGCCCGATCTGTTCATGATATGGGATCCTACGCTACTTCAGGAAGCTAACTTTTTCGGCTTTGGATTTAAACATAAATCTAGTCTTTTTCAGTTGTTTTACTTTATGGTATATAGTGCGTAAAGGGCTAATTATACTCCCAACAGCAGTGTATGGCAGTGAGCTTGATGCAGAGATTTTTGATTTATGCTCCATAATGAAGGATGGTCTGCGCCATACGCTGTGGGTCTAGATACAGTCGAGGCGGGGAGGAAGTGGGGCCGGTTTGTCCGACAGAGGAGGGACATGACGGCGAAAAAAGAGCGGGGATCCAGGTGGAAAAAGGGTGTAGAATTGACCAATCAGAGGCCTCCTGTCTGCGCACTGTCTGCAGTCAACCACAATTTGGGAGAGGTGCAGCAGATGGCTGCGGAGGGGGCGGGGACGTCTTTTTGTTCACTCGCGCGACACCTACGCAGCGCGACCTGTAGTTGGCGAGTATAAATCTGCCTTAACCCAAATAAAGAACTAAAATGCAGATAAACATGGTTTAATCATATTTTGCTTGAGGACTGCTCTGAGCATGTCTGGTGATGACAACAGACAAGCAGTTAAACAGAAAAAAGTGTAAAAAGCATAAAAATTGTAGGGCTGCAACTAGCGATTATTTTAAAATCGATGAATCGGACGATTATTTTTGATTAATCGATGAATGGGACAAAAAAAATTTTTTATATTAACCTCTTTATTCCAAAATAAACATTTTTTGACAGAACAAACAAGCACACAAGTACAGGTTGCTCATTAACTGTACTGGTGCAATATGAAAAAATAAATGTTTGTGTTAAAACTACTCAAACTTACATGAGAAATGTAGCTGTACATCCCACAAAATATAGGGTACTTTGTTTCATAAAAGTAAAAAAAGACATTTTGTTTTAAAGCCCCTAAGGGGTTCAAATAATAGGTCCCCCCATTTCAACAAATGAGGTTTTTAGACTAGAAGAGTTCTGCCTTTTAAGACAGGAAAGTATAGCAGTTAAAAGTTGCTACTTGAGAAAAATACTGAACCATAGAGATAAAAATAGCCCTGTGATTCAAATTATAAATTGTATTTGGAATAAAAATAAGAGAGAACTAGGGGTGCTAAAAACACATCCTCCAAAGACAGATATTTACATGGGAATGTGGCAGATAATTAATTGACATATTACTGATCTTGCTGGATTTTATTCTGCTTTACTTCCATACATTGCAGGATCTTCTTTACTTTATCTTTGCCAGAAGATTTAAACTTTAAAAGCCTTGCCCTCATAATTTGCAAGTTAATTTATTTATAAAGAAAATATAAATGCTGCTTTAAGCTAATTCAAATGAAATTAAAAGTAGTAAATAAGTAGCCAACCTTATCACTGTCTGTAACCTACTAACACGGTGATAGGAAAGCATCAGATGAGCTACCTGAGAAACTAGCGTTTACGTTTCCCCACTTTAAAACCAAACAAACATGGTGGTTCGTGCCATGTTCATTTGTTTTGACAAAAGTTGCATGTTACGACTTTTTCACTTTTACAAAGCGCAGGCTATTTTAATTATTGTGATCAATTTGCGCCGTCAATCCCGGTATGCCAGCTTCATTTGCAGTCTGGACGCTGAGGCTCTGACTGCAGCTGGAGAGGGACTCCTCTTGGGGAGAAGCGGGCTTGGGATGGGGAGGCGCCCCACTGCGGCGGAGTAGGAATGATACATGCTTTCAAGTAAGAGTCTCCAAAGCCGCCAGTGACACCGAAAAAAAGTCAGCCAGATTTGTCTGTCTAGATCGCTTTTTGAAAATAATTAAGGAGGGGGTCTGAAAAGTGGCTGAGTTGGCAACACTGCACCTGCAAGTGCTGACTCGCGCTCTGCCATATTTTTTTCCTTCCTCTTTCAGTCAAGAGGCAGTGATGACGTGGCGGCGGATGACGCGCGTGTCGCTGGGACACAACTAATCGATGATGAAATTACGTTGCCAAGCGCTTTTACCCAAAAGTCGCGATTTTATCGATTCGTTGTTGCAGCCCTAAAAAATTGTCCCAGAAAAATCATAAAACATTTTTTAAAGATGTGTAGTTGCATTCTTTAGTGAGTAAATGATAGAAATAAGTAATTTTAGTTCCATAATTAGATGAATTATAGAAACCTGAGTGTGTATCTGCTTGTGCATGCGCAAATGAACCGATGGTATAGATCGTGCTTCCGGTACGGATCTTGTAGTGACAGGCAGTAAGAGCTCCACAGGAGTTGTGCACAGTCTCTTCATTGGTTCAGTAGTTAAAAATGCAGCAAATAAAAGTCAAAATGTGTGAATTCAGGACATTTTTTTCTGTGCTGCTTGCATATGTTTGTTCTAAATGAAAATTACCCCCTTCATTTTCAAGCTTTGACTTCTGCCCCCTGGTGGAAAAATCCACAGAAAAGCTGCACTTTTTTAGAAATCGTGTGGTTCAAAGCGTGGGGGGAAAAAATGGCGGCTTCCAGTCCAGAAAGTAGGGTACCCTTAATGATGATCAATAGAAGGTCTCTTTGCCTTCAACCTGACCTCCGCAGATTCTCTGTCAGATATAAAAGGCCTGCTGGTGCTGATTAACTTTAGCATTTTCTTTCAGAGAAAAGCTGTCGCTAACTAAAATGTTCAAATCTTTAATTGCAGCACAAATTCAGCATGGAGATGTTTAAAGATTTCAGTGTTAAACAAAAATCTGAGCCTTTGAATTCCTTGTTTCAACATTGAAGTGGATCATACTCCAACAACACACGTCTCCATCCTCTCTCTGTCTTTTCCATCCACTTTGTCCCAGGTGTTGGACAAGCACAAGGCCATTGACAGCATGGTGGAGCTGCTGCAGGTGTACCCGGAGGAGGACGAGGCGTACGGAGAGCTGCTCGAGGCCACCACCCAGCTCTACCACTACCTGCTTCAGCCTTTCAGGGACATCAGGGAAGTGGCCACTCTACGGCGACAGCAAATTAAGGTAATTGACACACGTACACAGAAACAAATACCATCTGTTTTTAGAGCTCTTTTTAAGAGGGTTTAGACCTCCCTGTAGCCGGATTACTCATTTGCCCTTGAAGACAGTTTGTCTCTCATTGGGTGCACTTCGTAGATTTGTGGACTCTGCTGTAAAAGTGGTCACTGCGGGTTGGTTTGAGCAAGGATTAGATCAATGTCCCTCCTCCAGTGAGCATACCCACCCCCCATAAGCCCACTACCATGACTTAACTGGTACATGCTGAGGCTTGTGGGGTTGCGGTGATGATGATGAAGATGATGATGGCAGAGGATCAGCCGGAGAGGCTTTTTTTTTTCTTTTTTCCTCGCCTAGAGCAGATTAACAACCAGCCTAAGTATTATTACAGCAGTCACTAAACCACTCAGTAATTCTGCAGCCTCAGCTCTCTCCTGTTTTCAATACTCTTTCTCTACTCTCTTTATTTCCTTTCTTTATCAGGGGCTGAAAATTAAATCAGCTGTGTGTTTCACATCTAGTAAAATATGCCCTATTTGGGTCATTTATTCTAGTTCTGGGGAGGATAATTGCTCAACAATTGCAAAAATGAGTACATTTTTTTTTATTTTTAAATTGTCTGTATAAGTTGAACCCAAATAATCATTTTTTTCCTGCATTTGCAAGTTTATTGCTGTATATTAAAAATATCTTACCAGAAAAGGTGGAGGTTTGAAGGCAATTTTTAAAAATATTTTGCTGCTGTATCGTCTTGCTGTAAATATTAAGGCATTCTGTATCCCTTTATCAGGAATTCCAGCAACTTTTGGTTTATTTTAGTTGACTTCTATAACTAGAGTTTCACCGACCCGATACCTGGATCGGATATCAGCAATTTATTATCCGATATCGATTGCTCTTTACATGCAACTGTTATTTCTTTCTCTTTTCTGCTTGTATGTTAATAAATAATATAAAGTGTGTTTATATTTTAAAAAATTACTGCATCAGCCTGGTTTTTTTAGCATTACAGGTGACCTTTTTGTAGCTGAAATACGCTAGTGAGAAACCTGCCATATGTCTGCCATGGCTCCATCATTAGCAGTAGTGTCCATTTCTGGGTTCTGTTTATCAGTACTTGTTGTGAAATTCTTATTTACTGAGTAATGACTGTTGGGCTAACATTTAGTCGGTAGACTGGGCTCCCATCAACCTCCGGCTAATATATAAACTAATAAACTCTGGTCGACTCCCTTTTTAGAGGCACAGGTCAGTATCCAGTTTTGCAGGCTTACAACGATCTTGACTCCGCATTACTAAGGGGTGGACCTGATTTTTTGATTCATTTTGCATGTTTTCTATAGCCTGATAAACCAGACTAAATTTGAGATTAAATGTGTTATTTAGTCTGGCCCAGATGAATGAGACATCGGAAGATTGTTGATGAGAACAACCCGTTGTTTTTCAAACCATATCTGTGCCTGTTGGCCAACGCTCTGACCAACGAGCGTAACTGACTGTGACGTAGTAAGCGCATCAGAAAGCTGGTGGGGGAGTGTAAACAAACAGCCTGTCGGTAAAACGGCGAATACGTCCTTCTTAAAAATTAAAGAGCGTGGAGCCTCTTCCTGCTCACATTTCAACGAAAACCCCAAGTCTAATCCTTCCAAAACTGATTACAAAGCTAAGTCAAAAATCTCCATCAGAGCCAGTGGTCCTTCATACATGACTATGCCGAAGGAGGGCCTCTGCAGACGGGCTGCCGTTTGCCTCGGAGGTCCGCTGGTTGCTGCTGTCCTCTCAACTTCGAAAATTGTTTTTTTTTATTACGCATTAAATCGGTAAATGGACCATATAGTGACACTTTAAAGTATAATATTCTCACCTCAAATGATCTTAAAACTTACTTTATTGAACAACAGCAACAGAAAAGAAAATGTTAACTTTTAATGGAGCTCCATTGAAAGCTGCTGCTGCAGCTGCCTGATACTGTTCAATAGTTGTTGCCATCTTCCTTGTTGTGCTTTGTCCAGCGTCGCACAGCTTTGTCGCAAGCAAAAATGATTTTGGCCGCTGGTGGGTGGGGCTAGTTTACTAGGCTACGTTTTCTAAGCCATAACAAGGCTTTTGTTTGGGCCACTCTATAAGCCTGGAACTCAAACGCTACTCCTGATATTTTATATTGAGAAATGGGAAGCAAAACATTTTCAAACTTGGAAAACAAAGTTGGTGGTTTATTTTTTAACTTTTTTGGAATATATAAACTAACACATCAACGATAATTATTACAGGTCATGTTTTACTGACCTAACCAAGAGAAGGAAAAAAAAGTTAGCTAGCTTGCATCTGCTATTTTAGAGCAGCAGTATGAAGGCACTGATAGGTTTTATTATCTTTGGCTTTGTTGGCTAATCTTGAGGTTATGTCAGAAACTCATTTTTTTCAAAGTGATCTGAATCACTACGATGCAGGCTCTCTGCAATGGTTACCTCCATTGACAGTTTACTTCCTGCCCTCCCTCTTAAGTCACGCGTCATCAAATTGACAAAAAGGCTTCTAGTTTTTAACAGTTGAGTTTGAAACATAGAAAAATAAACATATTGTCAGTATCAGACAGGATCTCACAAATGAAGACAAGACTAATCCAAGCTGATTTAGTCAATACTTTACTCATCTGAACCCTTGATGAACCCATATTTTGGGCTGTTCTTTGCCACCATTCACTAACCTAAAACTCCCCTTTCCTTTCTCTTTAGCAGCTAAAATTAGTTTGAGCTGAGCAGCACAAAAATCCTCATCTTAACCGTCATTTTTTAAAATCATTTTACTGGAAACACACAAAACTAACCCAGACTTGTGGATCATTGTGCATATTTTATTCGGCTGTTCTGGCATAATCGGGAATGGTTTGTGTTTTCAGAGGATGCAGCTGGGTTTAGGGAACTAAAGTAGTGTAATTTACCACTAGAGGGATTCACCTAAGCAAAAAAAAAAAAGGCTGGGAGTTCCTGTATTAGGCTAACCTCTCTTTCAAGCTGTCTGAACAGATTTGGTGTATTTTGTATAAGGATAAAAATGCAATGCACTATTGACAGCTTGCTATCACTGCATCAGATTCTACTGCTTGCCGTCTCTCTCATCTATAACCATCCAGTGTCATGTATCTAAATGTTACTCTGTGCCATTCTGCATTAACTTCTCATGGTCACATCTCACATGGTGAGTTGACTTCAACCACCTTCTGCTCATTGTGGTAACTTTAGGTTTTAGTTGCATCTATCGACTTCTTTACTGCATACAAATCAGTTTGTCACAAACAGCTAGGGTCAATACCTAGGAAAATATTGGATACCACTTTAGATACCATGGAAACAAGAAATGCCTCATAATTAAAGGTGTAAAAACATATTTCTTAATCTAAAAAAGTCCCAATTTTTAATCTCCACATGGTACAACAACAGGATCACAGATTCTATTAGTGCGCAAATAAATGCAAAATAACCCAAATATAACACAATTTGACAATATTTGAAGCTTGTTTGGTGTATTTTTATTTTAATGTGAAAAAATCTAATATTTACAGTAGCAAAAATGTGCAAAAACACTTGCATATTATCTATTTGATTCCAAATTAGTATACACAGCATTCAATTATTGATACTTTTCAGAGTATAGATGCATTTGACAACTCTAAAAACAGCTGCAGGCCATGACCCTGCAGCTATTCTGCAGACTCCCTGGCGCCGACCTCATGCTATCTTTTTGTCTCATATGCCACTTAATTGGTTAATTGAACCAAACAGTAGCAGGGATTGACTTGCAGTCATTTATGTCCCACGGTATAACAGTCACACTCTGACAGATGAGCTTTAACGCTCCCTTTCAGTCAACAATGAACAACATGATAAGAACTTTCCCTTCCCTGCCCTGCATTCCTCACCCAGCACGCTCATCCAGCACAGTTTCACTTACCAATACAAACAGCTCTGTGCATATGGGTGTCTCCTTGTCCCTCCATTATGATGGTATTTATGTTCTTGTGTGGTCTAAATAAAGAATTTACTGTCAATTTCTTAAATACTACGATACTCATAGAGCAAAAAGCTGTTTGCATTTCACCTTTTTATGTGCCAGGGAATTTACCAGTAAGTCTGACAACAATGTAGGATGGTGCCTCATGATTTCTTCTATTTTGTCTAGAGCTGTAGGAACTATTTTTGGGCTCAGCAATGAGTCAGAGAGTTGATCTGTGAGGAAGAGGGGAAGAGTATTATCATCTCTATAAAGTTGGATCAGTCCATCCTGCTGCCGGGACACCAGAAGATGTAGTTTAAACCGTTTTAGTCAGTATATTAGTAGTATATTAACATGATTCATTGTTAATTCATAATTAATTAAAGGACTTATCATTGTTGTGTTAATTTAAAATATTATCTTAAGCTTTAATAATGTGGTGATTGTTTTTTTTTAGCTAATTTAAAAACAACCCATTAAATCCGTGAAAATTCAGCTCTAAAGTAGAGATGAGATAAGTTTGCATCTGAATACATAGGGAAGCATCAGACCTAATTTTCGGTTAACGTTAAAAGGATTTAATTTTCTTCAATGTTTTTGTTTTTATAGATGGAAAATCTGCAGGATGCCTGTTTTTTTTTCCAGCTCTGCCACCTGCTTCCCTCAGGGCGCTCCAACGGCTAAAAACAAAGCTGTATGCAAACGAATATGTGTTGTCGACTCATACAGGAAGTCGTGTTTTCTTTTTCTTTCTTTCTTTTTTTTTTCATTCAAAGCTCATGAGGGAAGCAAAAGGAGTTGGGAACTAGCTCATACACTTTCATTTACATGCTGTTTGCATTGTGATTTACGTTGCTGTTAAAACAGAGGAGCAGAGAGGGATTTTTTTATCCTGTCAGGTCTGCAGCCTTACCGGACCTCTTTTGTTGCTGTGAGTGTAAAATACTTGTTGGGTGTGTGAGAATGCAGCCAAACCCTGACAGTGTTTCAGACTATGAGCTAAGATTAGCTGCAGATTAGGCTCAATATGTCTTCTATTTGCACAGCGCCTTGCTAATGTATCCACATTTTTGCTAGTTTTCAACCAACAGTTTGATTGTATCTCATCTTTTTGTGTTAAAAATAAACATCATATTTTTCTTCTTTTATTTTTATAAAGTAGAGACAAGACAACAAAAAAAGACTTTGTATCCAAATGAAAAGTGTAAATGAAAGATAATCGTGTCACTCTGAACACAACAGCCTCCTAAAACACAAAGCGGTGGCTGCATCATGCTGTGGGATTGCTTTTCTTCAAAGCAAATGAGCTGAGTTAGAGAGAGGCAGGAGCTGCTTTTCTTAAAATTCTCTGCTGACCTGTTTCTTCTCTGTTGTTTAACTCTTTGCTAATTGAGCTGATTCCTTTTTCTTTTGATCTTACCTCCATGTTGGGAGGTGATGTTCAAAGGTTCATATCTTCCCTTAATATGCAAGCTATCAGATTTACCTGGTGAGTTTGTTGCTGTGATCCACCTGCAGCTGCTATAGGGCAACTTCCCACAGGTTCAGCAATGCTGCCGTTTATTGATCATCCTGTTGGTCTGGCGTGACAGACCAGCCATTTTAGAAACCTTCTGAAACGGGACAAAGCTTCCTGTCTGGTGGAAGGGAGGAATTGCAAATGTTTATCTGCCTGCAAGACTCAGGATGGGTCTAAAATCATGAGTCTGAAGGGCGCAGAGTTGATGTTTTTTGTAGTGTTGCATCAACGCCTTTTTTGGCCCAGATACCGATACCTAGCTTTGTATTATGGCCGCTACAGATACCATCTGTTTGAAATTGATGTGTGTAAGGTATGGAACGGTTCGACTGTCTCGGTTCGGTTCGCGTGTGTTGCGTTCGGTTCATGCGCTGCTCCATTTTCTCATAGGACTTTTTATTACCTACCTGGAATGGGTGACAATAGTTGAATAAACTTTTGGCTCTCATAATGGTATCTATGCCCTATTTGTTGGTGCTCGCTGATACCGATACCACCATTTTAGTGTTGGATCGGGGCCGGTATCGGTGCAACAGTAGTTTTTTGTAGTGCTTTTCTCAAATATATGTGCAAATATGGAGGTTAATGAGTTCAAAAGGACCGTGTCTGTCTGAGATGTAATTCAAAACAAGTTTCAGGAAAGTGGTAAAAAAAATTTTATAATCATAATAAAAATAATGGAACTTTTTTGATATCACACTGGAGAAATTAACCTTAGCATTTAACCCATCCCCTAGGGGAGCAGTGGGCTGCCATCGTGTGGCGCCCGTTTAGCAGTGTGGGTTAAGGGTTTTGCTCAGGGACCCAGAGTAGAGGCTGTGGGGATCGAACCAGGTACTTGCAAACCTCTCAGAGCACAAGCACACTGCTTTAAACACTCCCCAGATTGCAATTAAGAAATGTCTGCATACCTGTAAGAGATTCAGTGTAGCTGTAATAAGAAATGTCAGCTTTGTGGTAAACAATTTCAGTGTAGCTTTAACTACATTTCTGCGTAGTTGTAAAAAATTTCAGCATCATGATAAAAAAAAATAATAATAAATAAAATCAGCAAATCTTCAAACTAAATTTAGCGTTAATGTAAAAACAATGCACAGCACAGCTGTAACAAATAGAAGCTATGCTAAATATGTTGGCAGGAACCATCGGTATTCCTAGAAGGAAACCATTTTGGGAGTTGCAAACAGGTAGAAGCTTCTAGATCTGTATTCTGGTTTAGACTTTGCAGAGTAACCTGAGCTAAATATGATCCTGCAAAGTATTGACATACAGGAGCTGAATGCTAACTCGTTTCACCCACCAATAAAACAGTTTTCATTTTCCTTCCACAGAAGAATTATGTAAACATTGGTTTTGGTCTGTCACAGTAAATAAAACATTAAAGGGTTATGATGAGAAACTGAATGAAAGAGGAGAGGCTCATTTGAATGGATGATCTCTAATAGGACAGCAGAGTGTCGGTGAACTGTGTCAGCCCACTGAATGAACCTGTGCGGTGTAGGTTTCCTTTTGCCTAGAAGGTCAGAGGGTTGCCATGAATTAGAAATATAGTGATACTCCGACACGTCTGAGGCTGATCCTATCTCAGTCGGCTCCAATTTCTGCTGCACACAGTCTGCATTGTTACACGGCAACGGTCATTGGTCTTCTATCCATTGGCCTGTGCTTTCCTTTCATCTTTCAGGCAAATTAGACACAAATGTAAAAATTTCACATTGCATGATATTCAAGTTCATTAATTCTGTGTCCGTTGAAGTTAATTGTCTCCCTCATGACTATAGTAGCTCTGATTATTTGGACATAAACACAGCAGGTCTTGTTATTAGCCCACTTTTAACCAATGAGGATGGCCATCTAGGTTTCTAGCAGCTTTACATAATTATTTTTATTACTGAAAGTGTTTATATATAAAACCAACTTTTTTAAAGTTTTAAAGAACATCTTTATTTTGATCTCTCGCTCAAAGTTTCCTATAAAAGCCTTTGAAATTATTTTACTATTTTGAATTTGAAGAGAGGTTCTTTACAAGTGAGGATTTGAAGGTAATGTGCTAAAAAAATAAAAGCTGCATCTGAATATCTCCTCCTCCTCTCTGCTTGATAAACCCCTCCCCATGTCTTGTATCTTCGCTATTTTAACCAAATGAGATAGAGACCACCATGGAGGCACCAGGGAACGTAGTGTCACCTCTATTTTAAGTCTGTTGTGTTCAGCCTCCTGGAGCTTTAGTCACCAAGAGGTGTTAAGACTCTTTACTCTGTTTCATCTCTGCAGCGATTTCCTCCTTCTTTGCTTTGTTTACAAGCTGGGAGGGGAGCAGATTTCTGATTTCTTGATGCTTATTCAAATTAAAGTCTTTACTGGGTATAATGTGGTTTCTGGGCTATCTGTAACGCCCCATTATATTCAGAGAACAGAGGTTTGTTTGGCTTTATTGCTCACTCAGAGTAGGATCTGTGATGGGTGTGAAAGAGGGAGGAGTTCAGCCCGGGTTTTATTAGTCTACCCTGCAGCGCCCGGCTCTATCTAAAGTGGCCCTAATGACAAATATTTTATTTGGCCACTTGTTTGTTAGTACAACTAGAATACAAGTTAAATCATTTTCAATGTTTTGACAATAATCATGATGTGATTCCTGAAGATAGGTGGGGGAAAATATAATCAAATATATAAATGTGAATGACCCGTTAATCAATATATAAATGTACCATTAAATATGTATACTTTTACATTTCTTAATTTATCTTATATATTATTAAAGTAGTAAATGTAGCATTAAGTTGTACCTGAATTTAAATTGAATTTACAGCTAAATGTTTAAAGATACATTGAAAATGGATTGATTCAACTCCACCACTTCCTGAACTTCAGCAGCTTCTTTGTTTCCTGTCTTACGTTATTGGAGGCTGATTTTTCCAGGTGTGTCTGGTTAATGTCGTCACGTTATCATCCAGACTCTAACTACTCACTGATACGGACTCCTTTCCAGAACAGCAGCGACCGCTCCTCAAAAACACATTTTAAAAAGTCCTTCCCTTTTCTTTTCCTACCTTCTACATCTAGTTATGATGTGATCCTAATATTGTCAGCTCCTGTTATTCAATTCAGTTTATTTATTTAGCACCAATTCACAACTTGCATGTCATCTCAAGGATCTTTATAGTTCAAATAAAACCAGTTGATTGCATCGACTCATTGACTGAAATGCAATCCCCTCACACTAAGCATGCTTGTAGCGAAAGTGGAGAGGGAAAAACTCCCTTTAACAGGAAGAAACCTCCAGCAGAACCAGGCTCGGTGTGAGCGGCCATCTGCCGCGGCCGACTAGGAGTTCAAGGAGACGGAAGCAAAGTTATAAAAGGCAACTGTAAAAGGCGGCCTCGTCCAGGAAAACACAGCCAGGCAGACGTGCTCCGAACCAAGTCCCATATCAGAGGATGAAGAGAGCACATCCAGCCAGTCACAGTCAGAGAAACAGGACTACACTGGAAAAACAGGCCGATCTCCAACATCTATAAAGAAAGGTGTTGATGGCAGCAGCACAGCTGATATTTCTCTCTCGGTATGAGGTCACAGCCAGACAGGAACAGACCAGATGAAGCTACTATGTGAAAAGCAAAGAGAGCATAACATTAGAGATTGAACTAATAGATTCTGCAGAGTGGGAGAATAGAGAGAGAGTGATGAAATAGGGGTCCCTATGTCCTCCAGCAGGCTAAGCCTATAGCAGCATAACTATAGAGATAGCTCAGGTAACCTGAGCCACTCTAATTATAAGCTTTATCAAAAGGAAAGTTTTAAGCCTAGCCTTAAATCAATCAATTGAATAACTTATTTAATTCATCACTTATTACTTAGGTAAACCGTACGCTGCTGGGTCTCGTCTACATTGTGGTTTTGCCCATGCGGGTCACGTTGGCTCTGTGAACTGTTCAGACTGGAGTCTGATGGTGGCAAAAAGAAAAGAAATGAATGTGCTTTTAAGGGGATAAAACAGTTCTGATCATCAATATCTGCAGTGTTAGCGCAGCCTTAGACATATCTGAACACGTTCCCACGCTTTCATCTTTCTGATGAAAACAGCTAGTTTGAGTCTTCTTCTTTCAGTAACGGCATCTACACCGAAGAGTGTTGCTGTCTGCACACATCCCAATTAAAATGATGCCGTCTGATTGGAAAAAGATTAAGTTGTTTAATTTTTTTTGAGTTTGTCTCCTATCAGGATCTAATCATTATAAAATCTGATTCTTTGGTTTTCCTTTTCTTTTTACTTTTTCAGATACTCTGTGTATCAACAAGCTTGCTGCTGACTGACTTCTCCCAGTTTGTGCTGGAGCCTCCTGCTTTGCATAGTTTAACAGACTAAATCACGAGTCAGCGCTATTGTGGAGATATTTGGCTTCAGTTTGTGTTTTTCTCTGAGGTTAAACGGGTCAAAGTTAGCAGAAATGACAGGAGTTTAGCTCTATATGCTTTGAAATGCTGGTTTGTCCAGTTTGAGCCTTCCAGATAAAGAACACCAGTTATATTTAGTTCTTAGTGAGGATTTAAAGCAGGTCCACATTTCTGCTGTGTAGCTGGGATACTGTACATGTTCCCACTAACAATAGCTAAATGATGAGATAATGCGCTCAAGTTTAAAGTCACTTTTTCTTGAATAGATTATATTTGGTGCCAGACGGATTTTTCCTTTTTTTTTGTTCTGGCTGTTGATGTAATCCTCCATCCCTCCACGCTCTCTGCTTCACCCCTAAACCACTCCCTGTGCTCGTTACACAGAAATACAAAACACTTAGCAAATTAGTCAGCTGGCTATGATGATTAAGGGTGTTTTGAGCTTGTTTTGTGTTTTCTTTGTTTGTTATTACTGTAGTCATGTTTATGTTGGCGCTCCTTCACACATCTGTTTTACGTTGAGATGCTGTTATCCAGCTGCACGTGCTGAGAGGCCCTGGAAGGGGTCGACTTAATCGGCGGTGTACATTTTGTTCCATAGGCGGCCATCGAGCAGAGGTGGTTGTTTCTGAGCTAACATCCAGAGCAGGGTTTCACACATGGGAAAGCTTTCCACTCATCTCACTTTCTTTTTCTCTCTCTGGTCTACTGGGATACTGGGTTAATGTCACTATAAATACACATTCATCTCCAAACCGTTCTTTACTACCCTCTGCTGTAAACAAGTGGTATTGCAGCAAAATTAGTAAGTTTTTTTTTTCTTTTACTGAGTTCTATGTGGCTGTAGAGAGAGAAACTGTGATCCATTGCTTCCCAGCAGGAAAAAAGCCAAATAATAGTATTTACCTTGAACTATTTAGAGCAGAAAGATGCAGGCACAACCTCATCAACTCCCAAGCGGCAAAGAAAGATCTAAAAATAAGTGAAAGTTTCCTGAAATAAGTGCATTTGCCCTTCATTAGAGCAGGAAGTAAATAATAAAATAATAAAACAATACATTTAATAAAAGATAACTAAAATGTTCTTATTTAAAGTGCAAAAGTAAATAAGTAACGTAAATTCATGTATTTCAAGAAATATGAAATTACTTTTCTTTTACTTTTCTCAGTAAAACTTCATTAGCTGCATTAAGCGTTTCAGCTCTTCATCAGGAATTGGGTTTAAATTAAAAAGTAGAATGCAGATAAAATATTTTTTATTTAATTTAACAGTTAATCCCGCTGACCAATCAGTGGGACAAGGATCTGGTAGATTTTAAGGCGGCATCACCTGATAAATTTATTTATTTCCATAGATGTACAGAAAAAAGCAGACATGTTAAAATCACTTTTGCATATATTTTTAACCCCTTAACTGTTAAACAAGTATACATTATGGAAAAGATGCATCTACTTTAATCGATGGAGATTATTTATTTCATTATCATATCCAGGATGCCTCTCTCACTTGGTGGAGAAACAATGGAGGGGTGTGAATACTTTGCTGTTTATACACAATGGTTACGCTGGGATTTTTCTAAAGTTGACATCATCTGCACTGCCTGAACTCTGGTGCTTCATCGCCAGATCTGCCTGGAGACAGAGCGCCTCGGCCCCCGGCGCGTGGAAAGCCTGAGGAAAGAAGACGAGGAGTGGCAAAGGAAGGCTCACGCTGCCGTGCTCTCCATCCAAGAGCTGACGGTGAAGTTCTTTGAAACCACAACCCGAGCTCAGAAAGGTAAACCGAGACGCAGAGCATTTCCTCTCATCGTGGGAAAATGCCGAGCTCTATTTGTGTCGACATTTAAGCATTTCCTTTTCATGTTTACACGACACAAACTGTTTCGAGGTCATTTCTTGCATCAAAAGTTCATGAAGCAACTTTTAAACTGGAATAAAACTGAAACCTGCCTGGAAATCTGCTAACTGAATCAAACCTTTCTGTTTCTGCTCCCATCACAGCTCTGTATGAGCGGATGCGTGCAGACCAGAGGAAGTTTGGGAAGTCGACGTGGGCCGCGGCCATCGAGCGCATGGAGCGGCTGCAGTACGCCGTTTCCAAGGAGACCCTACAGCTCATGAGGGCCAAAGAAATCTGCCTGGAGCAGAAGAAGCATGGCTTGAAGGAAGAGGTAAGGCATGGAGTTAATGCAGTTGAAGCTTATCAGAGGGGTTTTCTGTGTTAGATGGATGCTCTGGGGGAAAAAAAAGACTTGATGTTAAAAGACGAAGGAAATAAACAAGATAATAGTGTTGGAACTTTGAATGTCATTGTTCTGCATCCTGAGCTGACAGAGTAAGTGGGTAAATCCCTGCTTGAACTTCTAGACTCACTGGGAATTACAGTCAGGTCAAATGTTTGTTTTGTTCATGTCATCTCTGAAGCTGAACACCATGAAACATGAATCCGCCTTAGTTTCCAGATCTAACTCACACCAGAAACAAAGGCGCAGTCAAATCCTGTTTATGGAGAATCAGCTAGTCCTGCAGCCCGAGGGGCTGGTGTGGCGCCGCGTAATGCTGAAGCCGTGCTTTTCTGTTTTCAGATGCAGAGTCTGCAGGGCGGGGAGGATGCAATGAAGCGCCTGGACCAGCTGGAGGCGCTTTACTACGAGCTGCAGCTGCAGCTGTACGACATTCAGGCCGAGGTGCTGCGCTGCGAGGAGCTGCTGCTGACTGCGCAGCTGCAGAGTCTGCGCAGGCAGATGATGGGTGAGCATCTTCACAGGTTCTCTCTCTGCAGTTCAGCTTGCAAACAATAGAAAAGAGGAGAAAAATATCAATTTTACTATTAAATAAAAACCTGATTCTGCCTGATTTATTAAACTGTTTTTCTACCAGAGCAACAGGATGAGGTGGTTTACTATGATGCTTTTGAGAGTCCAGATGCCATGAAGGGTGAGGAAGAACCTGCCTCCCCACCGTCGCCCCTCAAAGATGAAGAGCTGTGCGTCCTCCAGCAGAGGACACGGCAACTGGAGGCCCGGAGGGGCCGCATCACCGCCAAGAAAGTCTACCTCAAAAACAAGAAGGTTGGATCCTTCTGCTGCTTCAGATCTTGACAGATGTTACCAGTCAGTGATCTTAACCTGTTTTTCTTTTTTTTATTAGGAAATCTGCATCTTTAATCACAACCAGAAAATCCAGCAGCGCCAAGGAAGCAACGCAGACTGCAGCGCTCTGCAGCAGGTTGGATCAAATCATTTGCTGCCTGTTACTCCATGCATGAACATCCGTTACTCCCCTGATATAAACGAATGACTCTTTACAGATTATTTCAGCTCATAGAAGAGAAAACGACTCTTAGACAGCACCTTCTTATTGAGGCAAATGGTTCTTTACTTCTTTGATTCAAATATCAACTGTTTAATGTTAGTTTTGAGCAGATTAAGACAAAATTGAAACAATACTTTGGTTAATTATTGTTTTTTTCATTGTAGTTTTGTCAGCAAACTTTAAAAAAATTAGTTTCATTTACATGAAAACAAATAATCATATTGAAGGCCTGATCAGATCAACAATATTTAATGTAAACATTGTAAACTGATGATTCTAATCTGATCCAATCAGAAAGAAATTTGATTCACCAAGAGAAGAGAGATTAACTCAATTCAATTCAGTTTATTTCTATAGCGCCAATTCACACCACATCATCTCAAGGCACTTTACAGTTCAACAGATCATACAGTCAAATTGATTCAAAGTTTTCTATCCAAGGAAAACCAGTTGATTGGATCGACTCATTGACTCGAATGCAATCCCTCACATCAAGCATGCTTGTAGTGACAGTGGAGAGGGAAAAACTCCCTTTTATGGAGAGAAAAACCTCCAGCAGAACCAGACTTGGGTGAGCGGCCATCTGTTGAGGCTCTGACTGGGGTTAAAGGAAACAGAAGCAGAGATACAAGAAGCAACTGTAAATTAACTCACCCATTCAGATCTTTGGAGTAAAATAATCTCCACTGCTTATATGTAAAACCCCTATTTATTTCTCCACCATCTTCCCAGAAAATCCAGACCGGTCTGTGCAGGTTTAAGCGATTTGTATTGCGGGCGGCTTGGTGCATGTTTACACACATCATGATTCATGATTCATTTAGTGTCAATATAAAAAGAGATGTAGAATTTCCCATCAACCAACGTTTAGATCAGCTCCGGGAGATTTAGCGTATTTAAATGTAGCTGCTGTAACTTTTGGCCTCTAGAGGCACTAGACCTGAAAATTCTAGGTTTATCCCCTCTGAAAGAAAATGGCAACACTGCTGCAAATTAAACCGTTTTCCTCAGTGTTTTGGTATCTGAGATTATCTAACTTTGGATCTGCAGACTGAGAAGTCTGGATTTGATCTAAAGGGGCGAAGGTGCCCCTTTAGGTCAAATATGACTACAGTCAGTCTGGGATCTTGGATCGAACTCGCTCTAGTTATATAGGCGAGTTTTTGAGAACAGCAGCTGTTTCAGAGCATCAATAAACACCAAGAGCTGCATATTGATCTGAAAATCATTTGATATATCTTAAATTTAGGCTAATCAATGCAACAATTAAAATCAAAGTAATTCAATATGTCTTTTAAATTAAATTATTTTCATTTAAAATAAGAAGGTGCATATTATCCAATTATTTTAAGGGCAGAAATACTAATTTCTATCCATCTTATTTACCTGCCAAAATGAAGCAAAATTAAACTTATTTTAAGGAATGTTTTAGATAATTTTTTTGTTGGGTACTTTGGTCAAAATTGATGATTTAATGTAATGATCATGTGTAGGGATATGAAGAAATATGATTCTAAAAACAAATGGAGAACATCTGGATTAAGCTTGAAGCTTTTTGGGTGTGTGGCTTTATTTCTGGACGATAGCTGGACGAACATACCTCAGTCTGAACCTCCCGGCATTATGTTTAGGGTCGTTTTCTTAATCTAGTAGCGGTGCGTTCAGGGGAATCTGCAATAAGAGTTTTATCCTAAAAAAGGAAGTTTGAATCTAAGCTTAAAAGTGTTAGTTACATTTGGCTGGAAGAAAACTTTTGTCAAACATTGTGCTGAACCTGAAGCATGGTTTTATTTGTTTTATTTAAGGGAGAAGAATCTGCACAAGATGATGAAGCAAAGAGAAATGCGTCTGTGAGTCAGGAGAGGCAGAGGACTCTGGACAGACTTCGCAGCCTGAAACAGGTGACGCTTCAGTCGCAGCGCTGCGCTTTCAGGATGAACTCCCCCCGTTTCCCTGCTGATGGTTGGTTTTGTCTTCTCTGCCCGCAGCGTTACCCGGGTCAGACTCTGAGGTCCAGCCGTCTGCGTCTGACTCAGACTCACAGCCGGAGGCGAGCGCCGCCACCGCAGCACAGCACCCAGGCGGTCAGCGTCCAAACCGACTCCATCTCCGACCTCCCGGAACTCTCCGCTCCGCCTCCCCCGGATGTCTACAGCTGCGACGGCGCCTCGCTGCCATCCATCGCCATCCAGAGCGTCGAAGCTCCGCCTTCCTTCCTCTCGCTGCCTCCTCTCTCATCGTCTCCTTCCCCGTTCCCAATGGTGCCATCTGTCGCACCTCCTCCTCCTCCACCTCCGCCGCCTCCCCCACCTCCTCTGTCGCTCCCTCCCATAGAGAACCAAACGACGAGCCCTACGAAGCAGCAAACGTGTGAGGTGTCGGAGTGCACCTCGCTGCCGCTGGCTCCGTTCTCCCCTCGGTTCTTTGACAGCAGCCAGCTGCTGACAGCGAGGAAGAAGCTGAGGAAGACGGCGTCTCTGGACTCCTCACAGTGGAGGAAGGGTGAGGAAAACCAGGCCTCTCTGCCCACCAGGCCGTAGCTCCATGGGGCCTTCAGCAGAGTTAGATATAAGCTCCATATTCCTGTTAGAACATCATCACAACTCTAGGAGTCCAATATAGATTAGTTATAATCTGAGTGGGCGGGGCCAAGCTTGATTGGCTAAATTTTAAAGTTGCTCCCAGATCATCTGAACATTTGTTTTACCGTTTAGCTTTTACCCTTTAAGAAGAAATCTTCAAATGATTTCATTCTGAAATTACAATCTTAAATGATTTAAAATAGTTTCTTTTATCAATGATAAAGCTGTAATATTATTTTATTTGGGACTGAAAAAACAAATCTAAATGATTTAGATCTATGGTCTGTGTAGTTATGGCCCCTCTATTAGGTCACTTAGCTCCACTTCCTCAGTGGCAGCTACTGTAAGAAAGAAGTCTGTCTGTTATAAAAGTTACAAATGTTCATTTGGAAAGTTTGAGGATTTATTTTCTCACTTCTTGCACAAATTGGTTAGTTCCCATCATTGAATGACGGAAAAACTCCACATTAATCCACAGTAATCAGTCAGTGGGCCTATATATAAGGCTACAGGTAGTCACTATGCTGGTGGTGACATGGTGTCTACCACACTCAACATGGACCAGAGGAAGAGAAGGGTCGTCTTAGATTAGAAAGAAAATTATAGACCATATAATTCCATATTAAGAATGGAAACAAAAGAGCCTAGAAAAACTTCTGAAGAGATTAAAGATGAACTTCCAGCTTAAGGAACATCAGTGTCAGGTCAATGGCTGCAAATAAAAATCATTTCCTAACCAATTAATCTGTAGATTATATTTTAGATTATTTGATTTTGATTTAGATTAGGGTTGCAACAATTAATCGGATTAATTGCGATTAATCGTTTATTAAAATAATTGTCAACTAATTTAGTAATTGATTAATCGTTAACTTGAGTATAGAGATTCTAAAACATGCATTTAGTTGACAGGGCAACTCACTTAGAGCAGTAATTATATCAAAATTAAAAAATATATATAAATATTTGGCATTTAACATAAACAAAAACTTTCTTTATCCGATTATAAATCGATTAATTGGAAGAAATAATTGACAGATTAATCGATTTGCAAAGTAATGGTTAGTTAAAGCCAGCCCTAATTTAGATTATTAATAATCACAATCAAAAAAGATTTTTTTTATAGAATTTAAGTCACTGAATGTTTTCCACTTGAAGAGTTCTGGATAGATTATATTCATGGGTGAAAATGTTTTTTAATCAAAATGTATTTTCAAAATTTTTTTCTTTTTTACAATTTTGTAATAATTGCTGCTCTAAGTGGGTTGCTATGTCAACTAAAAGACATGTTTTAGAGCAGATGGTTTAGATTAGATTAGATGAGCTTTCTTGATCTCACAGCGGAGAAATTTACTGGTCACATATTGGCATAGTAATTAAAGAAGGTGCAAACGAGGAGGGAAAAAAAAGGTGCACTAGGAAGAATAAAAATATAATAAAATAAAACATTAGCGGATTAGCGGAACACGGTCCGGATCCACACCCACCTGCTGGCTAGTCTGGACCCAACCCGATTTAAAACATTTATAAATTACCACATGTTGTCTGAGCACAGTGTCTAACTTCACTTGCACCTCTTCTCCTGTTAATACGGTAAAGCCTTCCGGAGTGTCGGGACCAGGCTACACGTGATCCAAATTAGCCAATGAGCTGCTGTTAGTTCGTTGCTGCTGCTGCTACTTTTTCAGCAGGCAACCTGTGGCGATGGGAAAGAAAAGCTGGACATTAACCTTCTTTTGTTAGAATTTTCTTTACCTCAAAGGTCTTGGAAGGGTTACTGTTCCAGGTGGTTAAATTCCAGGGGTTTAAGGTTCAGGGTGGCAACGTAATTTCTTGCCAATAAAGTGTTCCTTTAACGTTTGGACCGTTGTCTTCGCAGCGAGCTCGCCGATGGACGAGGTGTTAGCTTCGCTCAAACGGGGCAGCTTCCACCTGAGGAAGGCTGAGCTGCGGGTCCTCGGCCCCGACCCGGACGACGACAGCAACAACATCCTGGCTCAGATCCGACAGGGCGTCCGCCTGAAGAAGGTCCGCACCCGACCGGAGCAACAGCGCCACCCCAAGAGCTTCCTGCACTCGGCCGACGCCCTGACCCGCAGCATCCACGAGGCTCTGAGGAGAATCAAAGAAGCTTCTCCCGAGTCGGAGTCTGAAGACGAAGGCCTTCCCTGCACTGACTGGGAAAACTGAGGCGCTTTAAGGGAAGAGATTTAAATGTTTTGTTTTTATACCATTCTGTGCAGCCAAATCAAAGAGGAAACGAAGAGCTGGAGAAGCAGACAAGCCGGGGTTTCCCAAAGGCACCTCGGTGCTGTCAGAACAAAACAAATCAGCCGTGTTTTCCTTTTGTACTCGTGTTTGTAAAGAAAACGATTCATTTTGAACGCGTTGCTGCCGCGGCCTTGACAAAGGCCGCAACCTCTGACCTCCTGTTACATCAGAGTCGTACTGTAGCTCGTTGTGATGGGTTTGTTAGCAGAAGGAAACCTCTCTGCTGTGAACATTTATTCTACGCCAGCTTCTCACTGAAAACACTGTATAGTTTAAACTTTGGTGATGGAAGCATCATCAATCTCTCTTTTTTGTACACTTAGATATATGCAACCCCTCCCACTAATTGAAGTGGCTTTAAATTGATAATTTTTTGTAGTTATTGCCTTTAGGGAAGGTATCTCTGCTCTGCCTGAGCTTACAGCCGGCTAATAGTGCACAGATTTAAATCATCATAGGAACCTGTGAAGGAAAATAACATGCCGTTTATGCCAGGTCAGTATTTTGATAAAATACCTTCATCTCAAGATGAGGGGTTCTTTGGTGTAACTGATTTCACTGCCATATAAGTTAAAAGAGATATTTACTGTACCGTTTACCCATCAGCTCAGTTGGTGGTTGGTGACCTTCACTGGAGAGCAGACGGAGTATTTCAGGTTTAGAGAACACGTCTGGTTTGGATGCAGGTCAATAAATCTAGATTATCCAGCCAGAGATTATTTGACATGGATTAATAATTGTTTAGAGCACAATTTTTTTATCTTCTGACACCTGTTTCGTTGGGACATTACTGCCCTCTGGTGGCTGGGAGTCGCATCTTTGCTCATTACGCACTGCAAAAACAATCTAAAAAAAATAAACATTTCTTAGATTAAGCGCATTTAACCTTAATTTGAGCAAGTAGATAAGACGATTTGCCAATTGACTAAATATATTTACTCTTAAAATAAGATAATTAGATAATATGCACCTGAAATGATACAATGCAATTTCTTTTTTTCTTATTTTAAATGTAAATTGTCTCGTTCTATTGGCAAGATATGTCCTTCACTTCCTCAAATCGAAGCATAAATGCACTTATTTTGAGAAAAAAAACTTTTTTGCAATGCAGCCGAAGGATTCCAAGTGATTTTTGCAGCGTTTATTTCTTTTTCCTTTTTTGACTGCCTTGCTTGTTTGTTTTTTTTATTATTTGTGTGATTTTAAACATCGTGTTTGTTTGGCGTGTGATTGGTTATTTTAGTTTTTTTAATTGAATATTTTTAAATGTTTTTTATATACTGAAAATCACCTTCATGTACTGTGGCTTTGTTGGTTTTTGCATTTTCTTTCCTATTGATTTTTTTTTAATGTTTATTCACATTAAGTATCAGTTAGATTAGCTAAGCATCAAAAGGTAAAGCCCAACAGTGAAGCAAAGGATGCCTAAACAGCATCAGATTCACCCCAGCAGTCGATATATCTTCTAAGAATTCTTTTATTTTTTATTTAGAATAATTTATTTACACTACAAAGCTGTCGGGCTGTGCAGTAATGGTTATAAATGTGTAAATTAACCTTGATTTTCAGAGCAGAATGTATCCAACAACTGAAAACTTAAAAAAAGCAGCACATTTTTTTTCTGTTTCTGGAAGTTTCTGATGAAAGTTTGTAATATTTAGAGTTTTCAGAGTGTAAAGACATTTTTAAAACATTTATGGAGGTGTCCCAATACTCACACTACACTCTATCAAGTCAGGCTTGGTGATATATGAAAACAATACTTTATATTAATATCCTGATTACCATAAAAGTGAAAGTAAAAAAAAAACTAATTACTTTGAAGACTTTCTTCACTCATTGAAAATAAACCCACTTCAAAAATCTTCAGGACACCAGATAAATAAAGTATGGTTTTTTTATCGAGCATCCCATAGAAACTGCATTTAATCGTATTTTTTTTTTGTTTAGCAACTGACACAATTCGGAGTGGGGAGAAAAATAAGAGAAATATATATATATATATATATATATATATATATATATATATATATATATATAAAAGAAAGTTCTGAACACTTCATCATTTTTATTTTAAATGATCAATAATTCAAATGTATCATTTAGATAATTAATCGAAATTTTTATGACTAGACATTGCAGTACCAGACTTATCGACTCTCACCTCTGGGTTATAACTGCAAAGGTCGCAGTAACCAGAGTGTTTCTGCTAAAATACAACAAATCATTTGATAGTCATATATAGATTTCTGCCTTAAAGTTATCATACCCTTTTAATAAAGAAAATGATTAATTCACACTACTAATTCAAATAATCGCCAAGCTGAAGAGAGTAACAATCAAAATTCATCTTAATGACCATTTATTAAATATTTTTCAAATTCTGGTTAAAATAAAATTCTATCACATATACCGCACAACTATTCATCTATTTATCTATATTTACAGTTAAATAGATAAATATATATATATTACTGGCGGCTGATTTTATACAGTAGAGTAAACGATGCATGATGTCAACACTTAAACTTCAAAACCTTATTTTTCTGCACAGGAAGTTACCAACTTCTGCATTAATTATGTTTTTGCTCATAATGTCAGATGCAGAAATGAATTGTAGGTAGAATACGGTGAAATCAGCTCGACAAGAGTGGAAGTAGGAGTATTGCTGCGCCTCCTTAAATGCTGACAGGTTACACCCACTGCTTTCATCATGTTTGCTACATGTTATGCTAAGCTAACATCTGGCCTACAGACTGCTGCTAAGCTTTGGAAGCCATCGCCGTTCATTTGCACACTGTCCCAGCTGATGGGTTTAACTTTTACTGGTTTATTGGTCGATAGGAAAGTGATTAGGATTGTTTTTTTTTTGTTTCCAACTTTAGCATCAGACCAGTTTGAGGAGGACAAACCCATCACAACATTAGTGCAATAATGAAGATTGGAGAAGGAAAAAAAAAAAAGTCATTTAATGATTTATACTGTAAAGCAAATGTAAATCATGAGAAATGTATCCACATGCCTAAATGTATTGAAATATTTATTGAATCTCATATTTTAAAGATTTTTTCTTTTTTAAATGTACTTGATAAGAGTTTCTATCATTTCATTCCTCTCTGCTTTCCCATAACCAACAAATGTTTATTTTTCATTTCATATTAAAAGCACCAAAAATGTCTTTTAAATTTTGTTCTTTGTTGTTTTGTTTATCTTTATAAGTAGAAATTATAGTAAAAAAAAATAAAGCAGGTTTTTGTTAGGGTGAGAAATCCAGAAAATAGGTTAAAGATTTTTCCTGCCTTTTAATGTGGCGTATAGCTTCATCAATCCAACAGAAAATCAAATTAGATTTAATGTATTTAATGATTATTTTAAAAAGTAATTAAAATACATGATTCTTACGGCCATTGGTGGAAAACAAAGGAAAATAGAAGCTCACATCAAGAGTTTTAATTAGAATCTTGTCTTTTCCTCCTCTTCATGCATCGCCTCGGCTCAGCTCACTATGTTTTTTTGTGATGGTAGGACAGAAATCCATCCGGAACAAACCGGTCCGTCTTCAGGTGGCGTCTAATGGTGGCTGGACGCTTTTAACCGCTGAGATCTTTAAGTTTTCAGTCATCCTGAGTGATAAGATATAGATCTATGGCTATAGCAAAAAAATTACCTGCTTAAAATGAGCCAAATACTCTTAAATAAGAGAAAATTGTCTTATTTATAAAAAAGGAATTAGGCTTAAAATAAAATCATATGCTTGAATTTCAATTGTTTTACCCAGTTACTAGTAAATAAAGCTAAATAAAACCTAAAAATATAGACATATGCAACTAGATCGAGTTTGATTTTTCTTCTGCAAAACCTTCTTGATAAGGTTTACTTTTTAAAATCATTTTTAATATTTTAACAAACGTTTGTCATTTATTTCAACTACTGTTAAACTTACCAAAATGATACCAACTTAGTTTAATCTTTTTTTTTTAAACAAAGGACTTTTCTCCCACATTTGTGTGTAAACAATGGGCATATTTTAAAAGAATTTCCCAACTACTCTTAGTTTTTATCTGTAGCTAGAAACATGTGGTTGAAATATTTTAATATGGTTGAAGTTTCCAGAGATGTTTTTAAATTGCAGTTAGACCAGAGGTCCAATATTCTATTGGAAATATGGCATATATCAGTAGGAACAGAACTTCTCTTAGTTGGATTTGTATACAAATAATTTAGAAAGGGGATTTTATTTGATTAATTTAAGAGTTATTATAGACAGGGTAATATTCTTTATTATATAGTATATTATATATTATATTATTAACATTTTTTATAATTTGTTGATTATCGCTTAGAGATAGACAGTTCACTTTATCACAGAGGTCATGGATTAGCGGACTTACGGTCGGACCCGACCTGATTTAAAACATTTATAAATGACATGTTCTCCAACGACAGTGTCTAACTTCACTTGCGCTGCTTCTCCTGTTAATACGGTAAAGCCTTCCAGAGCGTCCTGGACCAGGCTGCACGTGATCCACATTAGTCAATGAGCTGCTGTCAGTCTGGGTTGCTGCTGCTGCTGCTTTTAGACACAGCAGGCAAACCTGTGGCAAGCTGGGCGATGGGAAAGAAGGAGAAGATGATGAGAAAAAGAGAGCAGAGTAAGCGTGGACTGCTGGAAGAACTGTGGTGAACTGCTGAAAGAAAAGTGAAATGGTGCTCAAAGATGACCCTGAACATTTAGAGGATGTTTGGCTCAACCTGCTGCTGTGAAGCAGGATTCTCCACTATGAACAGAATCAAAATAAATATGGATCCAGGTTCAAAATGAGCTCCTTGATATGTGCTTTAAGTAAGCTTTTATCTCCATCAAACACAAGTTTATAAGTCTTGCAGGGCAGCATAAAGCCAACTCATTAGGAAGAAAGACAGAAAAATAAATAAATAAATAAAGGCCAGGAAATTGTCTACACTGGAAAAACAATCTGGAAAAAAAAAAAACAATTCCTACATTAAGTGTATTTATCCTAAATTTGAATAGGTAAATGAGATACTTTGCCAATGGATTGAGGCTTTTTACTCTTAAAATAAGACAATTAGATAATATTCATTTGAAATAAGACAATGAAATAATTTTTTTCTTATTTTAAATGTAAATTGTCTTGTTCCATTGGCAAATTGTCTCTTTTGCCTCCTCAGTCCAGGAAAAACTCACTTATTTTAAGAAAAAATTATCTAGATTCTGATTTTTTCGAGTGTATATACCAAACTGTGAAAGATTGTTCTCTACTTAAAAAAATGTAGATTTTAAGATGGAAAAACGTTCTATATATATATATATTTTTTTTATATATATATTTTTCATTTAAAAATTCAATGTATAACATAAATGCCTGCGTTTTATTTCAGTGTGAATGAAATTCTCTTGGGTGTAATGGATTTTAATTGAAAACTTTTTCGGAGCTTTACTAGTTGATGATTTTCTTTATCTGGACCCCGCTAGGTTTTTCATTGGTTGCCCCTGCTTTATCAGAAAGCAGACTAATACTGTATAAAGCAAATATCAGTTAATGTTCTACAGAATCCTGAAATACTCCTAAAGAGATGGTAGAAGGCAAACTGTCCTCCAACTTTAAGGAGAGCTGTACCATGGGTATTAATGGAAAGTTCAGTGGAAGGAAAAGCACCTGATAAAAGATACAAAAACCACAAAGAAAACCACTGTTTTAGGATTGGAAAGAAAAGCACCTTGAAGAGTTTAGAGAAACACTTGGGATAAAAAAAGTTTGTTTTTTTTAACCCAACCAGGAACCAGCTCCTTTGTCTTTCAATACTGATTAATCCAGATGTCTGTTCATCATCATCATCATCATCATCATCGTACTGAGGTCAGTAGCCCATTGTTTTCAACACAGACGGGGACGAGGAGGAAATCCTTAAAGGAATAGTACACCCAAAACATGATTAGCCTTCATTTTCTACTCACCCCCATGCTGAACAACACTCTGGAGTACTTTTTTGATATCTCAAATGCATCTGGAGATCTGGGAGGCTTTTTGCTGCTCCTGCTTTACATTCAAATAATGGGAGGTCTATGGTGCCCCGAGGCAGAAAGGTCCATAAAAAGTCCACAAAAACGCTTCAATATTCCTCCATACTGCTCGTCCAATGTATTCCAAGTGTCCTGAGTGGGTAGCATCCATAATTTACTCAAACAAAGTCATTTAGAATGTTTTAGGAGCATAAACAGTAGTGTATAGAATTTCCTAAACTCCAGAGTGTTGTTCAGCATTGGGGTGAGCAGAAAATGAAACTAATCATGTTTTGGGGTGTACTATTCCTTTAAAAGCTAAAAGTTAAAACTGAAATATGTTGGGGAATCTTCTAACATGGTTCATTCAACATATAATGTGAGATTAAAAAAATTACAAATTGCAAAACTTGTGAGAATGCGTAGTATCCAAAAACTAAACTTGGTCCTCTGATACAGCTGATTCTCCAAAGTTATCCTCACTGCTAAGAATCTGGGACACCGGGACACTGGAAAGGAGCATTGAGGGCGATCAACTGGAGAACCAGAGCCCGGAAACATCTGCTGCTAAAGGAAGCTCTGACCAAACATTACTGGATTTCCTGTAAAAATAGAGAAACTGAATTTTGGGCTTTTAGCTATAAAGCCTGCAAAACCAAATGAAAATCTCAGTTGGCTGAATTTCCTGTAGCTATAAGATGAGTTTTCTGGGTAAAAAGGAGTCATAAACCGCTGAGATCGGATCAGGACGTCCCTAAAAGTTTAGGGAAGTGCGATTCCTTTAAAACAGACAAGAGACCAAAGCAGCATCTTCATCAGATTTTCTTTTAATATAAACTCAAAATTACAATTTGTGTGTATCAGCGTGTTTCTCATCCACAGTTACATTTTTCTCAACTCAAATCCCTTTTTAGCAACAAAGTGGTACATCTACGCTTAATTAAAGCCGCCGCCAAGTTTGAACCCGAACCAAGAACAAGCCCTTAAACAGTGTCTGCGGGTGTACGTACCGTGGAACAGCGTTTTGTTTTTGGCAACAGGTAATCCCACAAGAAAAAAAAACAAACAATCAGAAAAAACCCAACAACCGTACCGTCAGTTAGCTACCGTTGATGCATCTCAGTGCCCAAGGCAACATCAGCAAGAGTTCAGATCTGTACAGGAGAACAGTATTTGGCAAAAGAAAAAACAACTTTCCTATTTTTCCCTGTTTCATTAATTTCCCCCCTTCAAACAAAACGATCCTCAAAGCCACACAACAAACGATAACATTAAATTAAACGACCTTTTGCATTTTTACAATGTTAATTAATCTAAATACTTCAGTAATAAATAATAATAATAATAAAAAAAGAGGATTCAATCATTGCACTTCCAAATGCGTCGAAAAGAAAGGAAATAATCCGATTCACCCATAAACACACGAAAAATTAAAAAAAGGACAAAGAACAGAATGAAGCCAAAAATCCTGCATCGCTTCAACCAGGAGCAGGAAAATTACCTGAAAGTGAGATTGAAAGAGCTCTACAGACCTCTCTAATGTATTGCCTATAGGTTGTGGAGGAAAAAGGCACGGAACTGAAACCCCTTTGTTGGCAGTTTCTTGGGATTATTCTAACTCCTCGCCGAGTTTAAGAAAGAAAAAATCGGACTCGCTTTGGAGCTCGCGCAATGTATTTCCTGTGAACGGTGAAAACATAGAAGCTGAAGCCCAGGCGTTCGCGCGCGCCGAAGCTCAAACGCTAGCATATCGCGGGTGGTCAGAAATGTAAAATCCAAGGTTTTCCAGAGTGGAGCAAAGAAAAGGCTTCACTTGGCTCTTTGTAAACCATCTGAGTGCGCTGAGGTGGCGATGTCTGTGTACCCTTGATGCATCGAGTCATGTAAACTCTTAGAAAAGAAAAGAGATTATTCAAGTGGTGTCGGTGATGCTGAAGGCTCTCTAGCTGCCCTCCATCAGCTTGGCCAGCATGTCGCGCAGCTCCGTCAGCTCGAAGATCTTGCTGTCCAGCAGCTCCAGCAGGGAGCGAAGGCTCTTCCTGTAGGCTTCCCGCTCCAGCTGGCTGCTCTCCAGGCGCAGCTCCAGGTCGTTCAGCTGCGCCTCCAACGTCTGGTTCCTCGACTCCGTCTCCTGGAACAAAGAGAGGGAGGTGGAAGAAGCTTTTGACAAACAAGGCCAAAACAACCTGTCGCTAGGAGGTAATCTTCCCTCTAACACGGAGGCCATCTTTGTTTGTTCCTCTGTGGTTCATATGAATCCTTAAAAAGCTTTGCCTGCCGTTCCTAATCTAAGGGATGTAAATAACTTTGTTCCGCTGCTGTTCTTTGATTTTTTTCTTGCCTGCTTCGTGTTGTCATACGGATAATATTCAAGGAAACGTTGCTGCCAGAATGAACCCTAAAACATTGGCTAACCACAGTTTAACTGTTATTCAATGGGGGGTATAGTAGTTTTTCTATGCAAAAAATGTCAATTTGTTTCAATAAACTATAAATAACTTAATTAAGTGTATTTTCCCTCATTTGAGCATGTAAATAAGATGATTTGATGAAAATAACTTAAGAACTTATTTAGATGTATATTTTTTGCAGTTCAGCTGGCACTTTTTAAGCTTCCTGACTGTTTTTACATCGACTTATTTATTTATATATATATAAATAAACGTAATACTATTTTTGGTGGTTTTATCTAGTAACAGATAATTTTTGTTTATCCAAAAAATCCATAAACTCCTGAAAAGCACATTTGAATGAACTTTGACGTCAAAATAAATGTAATGTCTCAAATAAATCCTTCCTCAGATTTAATTCCACCATTTCCTTCCAAATCAATTATTTTTGACCCATATGGCGTTTCTATGTATTAAACATGAGTCTAAAAGGATGGCTTCATTTTTTCCGGCCCCATAACTCTGGTACCCATAAATAAACAGCAGTAGCAGAGAGTGACCTCCTCTGAGAATAAATCTAGCTGAACACACTCAGGTAAAAAGGTGGCAGCATCATGATGTGGGGAGGGAATGAAAACATGGCTTATTGGACGACTCTTTGGATACAGAAATCTTTTATATTTAAGGCGATCAGTTTCAGGGATCAGTTTCCTTTTTCTGCTTCTAACTTAAAATTTCTCTTAAATCCATTTTTTTTTATTGCTAAAGCTACAAACGTCTGACTAAAATGTGCTCACAGGTGTTTGCTAACCTTTAGTTTCTGCGTTAGGGCGTCTTTTTGAAACTTGAACTCATTGGCACTCTCCACCTCTGCTTTGAGTCTCTCCAGTTCCTGAAAGCCAAACATGGAGACAGAAGTTAGTGAGGTCATCCCCGCTGACGGCGTCCCCCTCCAGACGCTCCTCACCTCCTCTTTGGCCTTTAAAGCCAGCTCCAGCTCCTCTATTGTTCTGTTCAGCTCCGTTTTCTGGGATTTGATCACTGTGGTTTGGCCGCTCACGCACTCCAGCTCCGTCACCTGTGAGACGAGCAACAGCCATGTGAGTTAAAGGCTGACCAGTAACTCGGGGGAATGCAGCCGGCGGCGGCTAACGAGAGCCGTACCCGTTTGTGTAGCCGCTCTGCCTCCTCCTGATAGGCCGCCAGCTGCTGCTTCCACTGCTTGACGTTAGCCGTGGACTCGAGCAGAGCCGCAGTCAGCTTGGCGTTGTTCCCCTTCAGCGCCGCCAGCTCAGCCTCCCAGTGCTTGTTGATGTTCGAGGAGCTGGAGAGAAAGGAGGCTGTTAGCAGCTGTGGCTCATCGACCTGCAGTAAACAGGCCGTCAGCAGAGAGAATCCAGAACCAGCCTACGGATCAGAACCAGTCACAGAATCTAAACCTCTGCTGGATTTGGCTACGAAACTTTACTAAACTGATTCCAATCAATCAGTTTAGAGGTGAGCAGATGGGTCATTTAAATAGCAATTTCCTGGGAAAGGAAAGGATGCAAGGAAGGAAGCCAGGATGCAAGGGGGGAAGCAAGGATACAAGGAAGGAATAAAAGAAAGGATGCAAGGAAGAATGGAAGGAAAGAAAGGATGCAAGGAAGCAAGAAAGGATACAAGGAAGGAAGAAAAAGGATGCAAAGAAGGAAAGAAGGAAAGAAAAGGTATGCAAGGAAGGAAGGAAGGAAGGAAGGAAGGAAGGAAGGAAGGAAGGAAGGAAGGAAATGATGCAAGGATACAAGGAAGGAAGAAAAGAAAGGATGCAAGGAAGGAAGAAAGGATACAAAGAAGGAGGGAAGGAAAGAAAGGGTGCAAGTAAAGAAGCCAGGATGCAAGGGGGGAAGCAAGGATACATGGATGCAAGGAAGGAAGAAAGGATACAAAGAAGGAGGGAAGGAAAGAAAGGGTGCAAGTAAAGAAGCCAGGATGCAAGGGGGGAAGCAAGGATACATGGATGCAAGGAAGGGAAGAAAGGATACAAAGAAGGAGGGAAGGAAAGAAAGGGTGCAAGTAAAGAAGCCAGGATGCAAGGGGGGAAGCAAAGGATACATGGATGCAAGCCAGGATGAAAGGATACAAAGAAGGAGGGAAGGAAAGAAAGGGTGCAAGTAAAGAAGCCAGGATGCAAGGGGGGATGCAAGGATACATGGATGCAAGGAAGGAAGGAAGGAAAGAGAGGATGCAAGGAAGGAAGGAAGGAAGGAAAGAAAGGATGCAAGGAAGGAAGGAAGGATGCAAAGAAGGAAGGAAGGAAAGAAAGAAAGGATGCAAGGAAAGAAAGGATGCAAGGGAAGAAGGAAGGATACAAGGAAGGAAAGAATGAACGAATGAACGAACAAGAAACCAAAGAGCAAGTGAGAAGGAAGGAAGCAAGGAAGGAAGGAAGGAAAACATTTTATTATCCCACTGCATTTTCATTTTTCTTAGTTTTTCATTCCTAATGTTCAGAATGTTCAGTTTGAAAATAAAAAAAGAAACTCAGCAGTTAAACAATTAGAGGTCTGTTTTAAACACAGTTGATCGTTTATCTAAAGGTTGTTTTTAAAATAAAATCCTAACCTAGTTTGCTAAAATTCCTCAAAGTCCGAGCATCATTAAAACTTTCCCGGATCAATTTTCACAGGCCCAGATCATAGAGGGTATTGAGAAGAAGAAAACGTTTAGAATAAAGGATCATTTCAAAATGTTTTCCAGATAAAATAAACATCTCACCCGGATCACATGTTATTAATGTGATGTTTAGCAGGAGAGATGTAGAAACACTGGATTTGTACATTTACTGGTCTGCTTCTGAGCTCAAGGAGCAGATTAAAGCGGCATAATGGAGTTCTCTAATGATACTGCCACCAGTGGCCAAAACACTGAACTGCAGCACGTTTCCACTCGTTCTCATCGGGTTTTTTTTTAACCTTTTTTCCCCTTATCTGGTGTTGCCTTTGGTGTCTAAGACAGGCTGGATTTTGACCCATCTTGGATATCATGCTTCAACTGTTTACTAGGTCAGACCCATCGAACATGGAAGCTTTGAACGGCTCACCTGTGAGAGAAGGGCAATGCATTTTGGGAAGGCTCTGCTCTGGCTTCGCTGTGCTTCGGTGTGTTTGCTGTGACTCTGTCCTCATCTGTACCGTTGATGCTCTCTGAAGCCAGAGGTGACTGTAGTTCACCTGGAGCAGACTCCTGTTTTAACATAAAAGGAAGTTAAATGAATCAGCTACTCCAGTCTCAAGACATCCATCTGAGTTTTTAAAAAAGTCACAATCAGAGAATACCTTAAAATTTTAACTATAATTCAAAGATTTTCTTTGTAAATAGTAGGGATAGTAGAAAGAAATGATCATCATGGAAAATATTTACTGCTTCTTGTTGCAAAGTAATATAGAGCTGACAGAATATTGAACTAAATGTTGGAAAGTAACAACAGTGTCTTCGTCTAAACTAAACTGTAAAGACCTGGCACTAAGGGAGCCATCTTAGGCTACATCCACACATAGTCCAATAAGTTATCCAAAGAAAAAGCTTCAGTGTAAAGATAAAAAAAGCATTTAGCAAACAAAAATAGGCATTGTAATACTTATGCCTTCTACTAGAGTAGAGGTAAAGAATGTAGAGGAAAGAAGGGAGGAGTAGGCGTTTGTGTGGATTGAGAATAAACAAATAGTAAAAAAAAAAAAAAAAACAGAACCACGAATTTCTGCAGGCAACCCTGGGTTAAATTTGTTTGGATTACAAGAAAGTAAAACGTGTGTTTAGATTACTCATAAAATGAGCCAATCACAATATGTGCTTAGTTAGTTAGTTACACCAAACGCCCAGATGTGCAAGAGTTGTCAAATCAGAGTAATTATGCCAAGATAAGCACAGTTACTGTTATTTCAACTTCTGAACACATATTCAACACACCATAAAACCATTTTACTCAGACACACAGCCTGTTAGTGAGCACTAGAAGCATTGATTCATTTAATTATCTAATCAGTTTCTCTGCAGAATTCTGACTTCAGATTAACGTCTCTGACATTTAAAGGTATAGAGGACGATCTTTTATTTGAATGGATCATCTAAATCAGTGGTCCTCCTAATTGTCAATCATTCTGGTGATATGTTTACATAAACCTGTCCTACGTGCTCGTCCCGAGTTAGCCATCTTTTTCTGTGCATGCACACTTTCAGGCATATGTGATGAGCTACGTTTTCAGACAGTCATTGAGATCACCTTTCTCACCTTTGAAAGTAGCCGTGGGTCGTAAGAGAAAAACTCCAGAATACCTTTAATGCCGATACTTTCATTTTTTTGCTTTAAAAAAAAAATCAATATAATACACAGCAATACAGTTACAGCGATCTAGTCTCTTCAGCTCTATGTTTGCAATGCAGGTAAGTTATCACAGAGCAATTAGTGGTGATTTATACTGGCGTTCATTTGTTACCTTTACTTATTACAGTGTTTATGTCAAGCCTGATGCCTTCAGTGACACAGTTCATTTAACAATAACATCTAGCAATGTAGTCAGCATGGACTTTTTAAGGTAAAATTTCAGAAATGCCCAGAGATTGAGGAATGTACAGTAGTTCAACCAACCTGGGCCAGATTACCTAATCCACGGTTTCAGAGGTTGGTCAACTCCATTCAGCTCAGATGTGAAGAAGTTTAAAGTTATTAATTACTCACGGCAAACTGAATGTTCTGGATAATTTTAAATTTTTTTGTTTTAAGGAGAAAATTTGATTTAAAAATGTATCTCGATTTTGGTTTGTTTGGGAAGACAGGCTGTCAAAACAAAATGATATTTTAAAGGGTTTTCCCCTCTATATAGAATCAAACAAGCAGGTTTTAATTTTTAAAAAATGTCTCCTGCTAAAGAGAAGTATAATAAAAACAACAGACACCAGAAGGAAAGCAAAGAAACCAGTGGATGGTGACACAGATTTGAGTCTAAATACTGGGAATAATAAAGAAATGTACAAAAAGGAAGTCGCTAAAAGGCTGCGGGAGACAAACTGGTGCTCAAGAAGAAACTGGACTTCCTTAGAAAACTGTAAGAGATTTAATCCCAACAGAGGAGCTGATGGCTGCAACACAGCAGACAAGAGCGCCCTGCAGCGGATAGTGAGGGGAGTGTCCAACCCACAGAGGGAGCTCTCAGTTCTCAGTGAACTTCTTGATCTGCTGCCATCAGGCAAACGGAAACCAGCTAAAAGCAGAACCATCAGGCTCAGAAAGTCCTGAACGTCTAGTTGGATTCCATCAGGCGCTTAAACATTCTTGCTTGTAGTTTAGATCCCAGAGAAATGTTGTGTTTATCTCCACAGTGGTGTCAGGTGCCATGATCGATCATCAGAATGTCCACATGTTATCACATGCTCGTCTGATGCTCAGCTGTTTGGTCACCTGGCACGGCCGCTCAGCTGGATCTAGTCTGGTTTTTCTCAGCATCAAGATGAAGCATCCGGCTGAGGTTCAAGATTCTCTCTTTTTTCAAAGCAAACCAACTAACCTAGATTAAAACCCTGAATTATATCAGTAAGCTAGAATATCTATTAAATCTCTAGATCTTAAGCAACAATGCAGCCTAACTCAACAGGATGACCATTAGGTCTGAGTGAAAAGCAGCTGAGGCTGACAGCTGGAGAGAGGATGACAGAGGAGTTGGACTGGGGGTCTGAGGAGTCGGAAAGACTGGATTAATTCCCGGAAAACAGCAACAGGGACCTGGTTTCATAAAATCAGGATAAACGTGAAGGAAAAGACTTGGACTGGAGTCAAAGAGGAGGATTCCTTCATTTAGTTTTACCTTCTTTTTACCGGGTTTGTTGACAGACAACACATTCCTTTTTACAGCGCTGCCCTGAGAAGAAACGGTTAGAGAGAGGGAGAGAAAGCAGAGGAGCCTCAACAGGTTGCTGAGGCTGGCATCTTAAAAGACACCATGAAGCGCCACACAAAAGTATAAACCTTAAAAACCCAAATATCAATATTATCTATTGGAAGATGAGTGTCATTTCGGGCTGGTCTCTACTAAAGAAAAGGATCCCCACAGCATGATGCTGCCTCCACCATGCTACCCCATAAGTAAGGGTTCCCTAACATTGGCTGATCGGCTATCGATATTTCTGCAAAGGTTTAGAAATCAGCCATTGTCAAAGCTCTAAGCCTTGCATTTATATCTGAGGACGCTACTCTTAAAACAAGAGCGCGTTGTTTCATCATTTTGAGTTTTTCAATATAGTATGATTCAAACCTTTAAAATTTATCGTGACTTTATAAAACCTGTTGGGTCAAGTGCACCCCCTAACCATAACCATACTGTATTCAGGGTGACGCAACTTTAGCCTAAGCTGATTATTGTTAACTAAAACAAAAAAAGACGAAAAACTGAAACAAAAAAACTTTATTAAAGGAAAATTCGCTTCTTAACACTTTTAGCCAATTTTCTGTAGTGTCCAGGATGAAATCTAATGATCGACACCAAAATTTTGACGCATTGGTCCTGTCTCTGCTATTTGGCTCATGCAGAATCCCCTGGCTGGCTGCTTCAGAATGGCTTCATAGTGCATGTCCGATAGCACGTCCTTTAAAACAACCTTAAATTTTTTAAATATGCTTACTAACGTGGGTCGTCACTGCCTTCAGTCGACATTCCAAAAAGTTTCATGGGAAGAAACCAGCAACCTCCTGGGGTTGCTAGTTCAAGACCCACCTTTGACTTTTCAAAGTTGTGATTATACTTTCTATACTATTATTTTGTCTAATGAGACTAATTTATAGATGGGTATAAATGCTTCCAAATTAGGTTGGTTTAGCCAGAAAATTGGTTGAACACAACTTCCAACCCGATTAAAACCAAAAAATGTAGAAAAACTATTGTTTGAATCAAAATGACTAACACCTTAGATTTTGCTAATCATTGCCCCATTCAAACAATTAACGATTACTACAATAACAACTTGAGGTTTATTTCAATAAAAATGGCAGAAAAACTACAACAACAAATGTATTTCTAGAAGTACACACTTAAAAAAACTTTTAAATATTTTATTATACACCAACCATTAACTTTCAAATTTCAAAGGAACTTAAAAGCGAAAAAAAAAAAAAAAACATAAAATTATAGTTTTATTACAAACTGTAGTTCTGCTGATCGCAGGCAGGTGGTGGCAATATTCCTGGAGCCTCATGTGATGGGAGCTCCTTCAAGCATTTAGCCCAAACGTTTCAACGCCTCATGTGGCCTCATCTCACCATCACTACTTATAAGAAGGTGCGGATTTTCTGTGGGTTTTTGCCTGACTGCCAGCTGGTGGAAGCCAAATAAGGGCTAGTTTTTATTCAGCACATGCTAGCAGCAGCCACGACGGAGAACAAATGTCCCGAATTCACACATTTTGGCATTTATTTGCCGCATGAAAGTTGTCGAATCAATGAGGAGACTGTGTGTAACTCCTAGAGAGCTGAAATAAAGAGCAGACGAAGCCCCATTTTTCATTAGAAGCTCTTACTACTGCGAGCCAACAAGCTAATGGGAGCTAGCATTGGTCTTCATCACCATTGTGGGAGTGATGTGTAGGGCTCCCCCTACAGGTTTGGTGGGAGATAGTCAGTAGATATCAACAGCTATTAGCCCGGTGTAGCTTATAGATGTATGTTTCCAGTTTTGTTTTTTAACTTTGTGGGTGCGGCCTATAGTCCAGACAATATGGTAAAAAAAAAAAAAAAGAGAGTTGAAAATCCGACCTAAAAACTAAATAAAAACCAATAAAATTTTCTTAACTATTTAAATCTTGCTTTAGCCACAGATGGATTTAGGCTAAAAAGTAATATTGTAAAAAAAAAAAAAAAAAAAAAAAAAAAAACTGAAAAAACTAAAAACAACTAACCTAGATTAAAACCCTGAATTATATCAGAAAGATGGAATATCTATTAAATGTATTCTAGATCTTAAGCAAAGATGCAGCCTAACTCAACAGGATGACCATGAGGTCTGAGTAGAAAGCAGCTGAGGCTGACCGACGTAGCATATAGCTGTATGTTTCTAGTTTTTTTTTTTATTTGTTTTTTTATTTACTTTGTGGGTGCGGCCTATAGTCCAAATACGGTAAAAAAAAATCAGCAATCAGATATAAAAGCTAAAAAAACCAATAAAAAATTCTAAACAATTTAAATCTTGCTTTAGCCAGATATAGATTAAGGCTAAAAAGTAAAAAAAAAACTGGATACTGTACTGCTTTTCTTTACTTATACTTTATAACCTGGATTCACTGGATTTTATTGGCAGGAACAGAGTAAAGGAAGCTCTGTGTGCAAATTCATGCTGCAGTTTCCAAAAAGTAAATACAGAACATTTATAAAACATACATTGAGGTTTGGGTTTCTAATGATCCAAAATGCTTGTTGGTGTGATGCAGCTACTGCGATTGTCCCCACATGGTTAACAGAACATACTCATTACCTGCGAGGGAGTGCTGCTGAGCTCCGTCTTCTCCTGGGACTTCTCCTTTGCTAACCGAGCTGCTTCCTTGAACTCCGCAAATTTTTCTGCAAACTGAAACAAGAAAAGCGGCTGATTTCTGCTCTCTGCTGGAAATAAAAGTAAATCAATCAAACAATAATAAGCCACGAGGAATGTCTCCAACCTTGCTCAAGTGGCTCTCGGACGAGAACCCCAGGCCGTAGACGGTATTGGCCCGGCTGTCGGCCCACTGGCCGAACTTCTGTGACGTCTTGGTGAAGGTCATGTTGGGGGTGATGGTGCTGTTGATAATAGCCTGCGATAGGATGAAAGGTACGTTATTGGGGCCTGGATTATCAAGCCTTTGGTGAATCAGACAGCTGTATGGAGGCCATAAACCCTGATGCTGAGTTTTTTGCTCCCAGTTTGGCGCACAGGAAGCAGTCAATAAGGAGCTTCTAATTGAGTCCATCCCGCTCTAATGTTATTGATCAGTGTGGGAGGCCACTCTGGGTTCACTGGTATAGTTAGCTCAATTTATCGGGTGTTGAAGTCAGAGTCGATTGCTTTCCTGGTGCTTTTAACATGTCTCATCTATAAAGGTCTTAAACTAACTTCTTTTAGAAAAAAAAAACGCTAATGGAAAAAACTTTCACTTGACGTCACTCATAAGCACATTAGTTTTCATTGTCATTCTTAAAATTCCTCCTCATACCAGCACTACAGTGTTTCACATGTGCTATTAGCACATAAACACACTCTCATGTGATATGACTTCTAACACAAGGGAACGTAAACATACGACAAAAAAGACAGACTTCAGAAAAGTAATTTTTTTCCCTCATATTTACCTACTTTTGTTTTTTATTATTTATAATTAATCATTTTAAAAGTATTTTCAATAATTGATTGGGATAAATATGCATTTAATTGTTGAATTTCCCCAGTTAATGGTATATTGTAATATTTAAATGATGTATTAAAACATAAACACATGAATTTAACATCTACACATTTCATGCTCCATTTATTTATTTTATGGGGCTTATAAGATATTTATAATTTTTTAAATTACATTAAATCATAAATCTAAATGCATTTTTAATAACTTAATGGGACATTTAATTGTAAATTTTATCATTAAAGATATATTTCCTTTAATATTTAAATTCAAATAAAAAAATGACATCTATAATGTGACATCTATGTATTCGGTGATTAATAATGTTTTTCTTTTAAACATTTTGGCCCACTATAAACACTGCCTGGCCAAAAAAAAACATTCTACTATTTTGTTTAGCTTTAATCACGACACGCATTCACTGTAGTATTGTTTCAATATGCTTCTGCAGTGTCACAAGATTTATTTTCCCCCAGTGTTGCATAAATCTTTCATCAAAGTCTTTCACGGATGATGGTAGAGTCTGACCTCTGCCTGAATCCTTGCGCTGCACATCCCAATGATTCTTAATGGGGTTAAGGTCTGGATTCGGTGAATCCATGTGAGAAAATGATGAGTCATGCTCCCTGAACCACTGTTTTACAATTCGAGCTCGAACATCTTAGAATACTCCCATCCCGTCAGAGAAGAAAAATCCATTTATGGACAACCTGGTCATTCAATGTATTCATTCTTTGAGCTTATTGCACCCAGATCTTCTCACCCTGATGAATCCCTCACTCTGGGACAAAGAGCATAGAAATCAGACCAAAGGACCTTCTCATTTCTCCAGAGTGTGACCTTCAACTTGCAAGCTAAAGGCCTTTTTTAATGGTTAGCCTTGCTGATTAGTGGTTCTCTTAACGTTTAAGCTTTTTAATCCCAATCCCTTGAGTTCCCTTCACATTGCACATATGGAAATGCACTTACTTCCACTATTAAATATACTCTAGAGTTCTATCGTTTTTCTTTGAATTGATCCTTCCTATTCTTCCAGTTGCTAATAATAAGTCAGACAGTTCTTAAACAGATTTCAGTAGTCTCTGCTTTCTCCTTAGACCTTTTCTCTGCTTGCTGCATGCCGACGATTTGACACTTTTTCAAACAGACTGACATCTTTTCCACAAGCAGGAGATGCTTTGTTCAACGTGATTGTTTAAGTTGCACCAGTTGGGGTCAAATAACCTAATGTCGGTTCCAATAGGAGGCTCGTACCTTTATGCTGAGTTAATCCAGTTGGTGACTCTCTTTTTGTTTTTTGTTTCAACCAGCCAGTGTAGTTCAGGGATTAAATCACCCCAATATGTTCTACCCCCCAACCCTCACTTTGGGAATCTTGTTTAAAACAAACTGACCAAGAAGTGAGAGAGAATAAAAAATATATGCAACAACTACAGAGTCACTATTAACATGAATATATATATATTTTTTTCCTCGTTTCAAATCATGCGAATCACAGTGCATTGATATAAAAAAAAACTCTCTGGTCCAAACATGTATAAAAATGCTGTTTTTTAAATCTTATTAAAATAATAATAAGCATGTATAAATAAAGATGAACTAAAAAAGTTGGAAAAAATCAATTTAAAAATGGTTTTAACTCTATTCTGGTATCCGATCATTAATGATCCGATTAGCAGCTAACTGAACAGAATTAATATCTTAATTTACTCATAAATTGCATATTATAAGAATTTAATAAATACTTATAATATTAGTTGAGGTAGGCTTTACTTTTTCCCCACATAAATGTCAATAACTTTTCTGGTTCTGTGTTGCTGCTTTATTTTATTCAACCACTGGAGGGCAGCAAACACAACTTCAACCTCAGAAAAATTGTTTCACCTTGTTATTTGGAGCTACAGGTCGGTTAGACATTGATTAGATTAGAGAAGGAAGGGTGTCAAAGATCTTCCAGAGTGTTTTGTCTGTCATCAGATGAGCGAACATGTGAATAGGAGTTTTTAGTCAATGTGCTTTGTCTTTGTGTGAATTTCTCCTCAGCTCCAGCCCACAGGCCTGCCTGCTATTTCCAGCAGAACGAAGCCAACTTGCAGGTTCAACAACAACACCAGCAGTCACCCAGAGAAGGTCTTACATAACTGTGCCTCGCAGGACTAAAATAATCTTTGCCACATACATATCAGAGCCCTGTCTGCCTTCACCGTGCCCCTGCTGAGCGGCGAGGCCAGGCATACAAACTAGTTTAACAGAAAGTTTAAGAGGCCTGTCTGGTCAATGTAAAGACTTTTAAAACATTTTATGTCTTAAACAACAAAAAAAAAACAATCACTGTGAATCACTGGGTTCCCAACGAGAACGTACCTTGGAGCCGTCCAGGCTAATAATCCGATAAACATTCCTGGTACTGTCGAAGAAGTAGGAGACAGTGACGGCGTGCTTGCTGGTGGGAACCCAGTTCTTCTTGGTGTTGGGGTCGATCTGGAAGACGTGGGCTCTCGTGCTAAAGATGGGCTGCTCACTGCACAAGAAGAGAGAAGAGAGAAAAACCAACAGCATGAGGGTCTCAATAAACTCCACTGCTTTATATTTTAGTGTTTAGTTACATTAACAGAACTTTTTTATGTCGTACCCTGCTAACATGAAACAATTGTGTTAAATATGGTTAAGTAGATGCCAAAAAGGGCTGTATTATTTTTTTTTTTCAGTATATATATTCAATATGCAGAGTGTGATTCGCTTTAAATATACCTTTTCCTATTTTGGGTGCAAGCAGTCTGTTAAGATCAAAGCATCATCTTTACTTTAAGGCAAGGATGTAAGACTGTGAATTTAAAGAAAGTTCAAAGAGTAATCGGGAAAAAAAATGTCTCTTTTCTCACTGACTGGGTCTTAAATATCATCAAAATGTTTTATAAAAGAAGACATATGACGGGTATGGTACATCCACACAGCAGACTTAATGTGTACTTTGTTATTAGACTACAGACACGTTTCGGGTTTCCACAGAGAGAAAGACATCCAAAGCCTTAAGAGGGTCACCTGATATGGTTTCTTAAAGCGACGGCCTTCCAGGAAGAAAAGCATGAACCCAGGCTGAGGGAATTAAAAGGTCTGTCTCTTTTTTTCTGAATTGGTTCATAAACGATATGAGAAAACTGCCTTAAAAACAATCTTAAAAAGCGTATAAAGAGAACTCCCCAGTTTTCATTTAAACACATTATAAATGCACCGTTCTATATGTGTAAAAACTCTCCAAACCCTTTCAGATCGCACTGTGACACTAAAACTAGATTTGGGTTTTAATATTCGCGTGTTTCAGGATTTTTAGGGTGTGTGTAAAAGTGTAGCTTTCTGTTGTCATGTGGCTGCCTTCAGAATAGCCCCGCCCGCTGCTGGCAGTATGAAAACAAACACCATCATCATCATCTGTTTTAAGTTTTTAAAGATCATAAATTTAACATTTAGACAATAAGTCAAAGTTCTTATCATGAGGAGGAGTTTACTGTTCTCCCTGCTGCCTTCAGCATTCAATGCAGCTCCAGCAGATTCCTAATCAGCTTCTTCCCCACCGACATCAAGACAGCTGAGTGTTGAAAAAACTAAATCATGTCACAATCTCTGCATCAACTGACCATAGAAATGTTTTTTTCCCCCTAGTGTTTACATTTGATCACTGCTGCACTTCAAGAAATGGAAATGTCATGACAGCTGTTCAAAGCAAAATCTTGTTTTATATACATGCTGTGTATACATAATGACAATAAAAGTTGTCTAAGTCTATAAAGGGTGTGATAAATGTCCACCACTATTCAAAAACAAAATATATAGAATATTTATATGAATAATTAAGAGTAGCGTCACAATAATCAGTTGCGCATGTTATTTTTGGTACTATTGTAAAGGTAAGAAATAAAAATACATCTCAAATAGAAACTGCTGTTAATATGTCGGATTTATTTTTGTTTAAAAAAGAAAAAATGTATTTTTTTCCTGCTTGAAATTCAGTTTTTTTCAATTGACTCCCGAATAAAAACTATAGGAAACACCTGAGATTGTATTTATCAACATATTTGCCAGAATTTCAGTAAATAAGGACTGGAAGTTTCTAAGGATAGCAGCCATGAGGGGGCAGAGCAAGTATGTGTCCTAAAGCTCTTTATTTTTTGTTTTTATGAAAGAGTCCTGCATGTTTCTTATAGCATTATTGGTGTTTAAAGTGCTACAAAACCAACAGTATTTGTTCCAAAAAGAAAAAACACAAACAATATTTATCAAAAATAATTTAATTTGTGACTCATCGTTTGGAGGATTTAAAAAAAATGGATCATGTTTGACCACCTTAAAAAGATGGTGAAAATGGGAATCATGGGTTTTCTTTTTTCCCCTCGTGTAACAGAGTTGGAATCTGAGTGCTGTGCTCTGCCCAACACTTTTGCTTTGTCATGGGATGCTTGTCAGGATGGAAAACCTCCCTTCATCATCCTATACTGCTTTATTGCTTATTTAAGATTTTTTTTTATTACAGAAGATGAGTAATGCCGAAGAAAAAAGAAGGAAAGAGAAAAAAAAAATACAATCAGCTGCTGTATCTGTTGAAGACAAAAAAAACGTCCTGTGGTCACTGTAGGCAAACCTGAGGGACACAGCACAGCAGCACAGATGGGCCCGGGGACAGTGGACCCAGAACCAGTTGTTAATGCATCAACAAAAGACATGTCCTCTGATGCACCGTTGGCTTCAAAGCTGCAGCCTTCAGGGAATCTGCAGCACATTTGAAAGGTTTGCAGACTACCGTTAACTTAAAACAACTTTACATACAAACAACTTGGTATGATAATTTGAATAAATAAATAAAATAAAAAAGGAATGCAGCACATCAGAAAGCCTGACTGATGCTTCTTGGATTGCACTCAAAGGAAAATAATCTTCAGAACATAAAACTATCCTTCGGATGTGAGGCGATCCGTCATTAGACGCTCCGGTTGGATTCAACACACAGATAAATGAATAAAAGTCATTAGGTTGAACTAAACTGTAAATCGGATGTGGGGGGTGCATGTCCAGAACTGCCACCACTCAGCCTCCACAAGCCTCCTCTGCTCCTCCACATCTGGATGAAGGATTATCTCACATAATCTGTATACGTCTTGGCCTCCCCCCCCCAATCACATGTATAGAATCTATAGTGAAGACAGAAAACCAGCAGCACTCTTCAATCTCTGGAGTGTTATTCAGATTAGCCATCTGTGATTAAAAATAAACCATGTCTTCATTAGTCTATTTTTTAACCGATAAACTAACTTCTATCACATGGATGGGTCAGCATAGATGTACAGCTGTGGCTTTAACCCAGGAGTTGCCATTGGAGATAAATTAACGCTGGATTTTTCTCTGCTCAAGCTTCTCTAACAAAAAAAAATGTCAGCCATGATTCTTCATATAAAGACTCCTTTTTAATCATTCAAAGCAACATAATTCCTCCAATTTGCTTGGAGAAAGCAGTTCAATCAGGAGGTGTAAAGGTTAAAAATCTCTTCTGTGATGCTCTCTTTGCTTTGAGGAGGGGGCAACTAGTCAGATTACGTCTATAAGGGTGTTTTTTACCAAAAGCAAACACTTTGCAAACAAACAAAAAGATCAAGGGCGGTCAAATTGTTTGGTTAACTTTTTTGTACAATGGCAGTCTATTAAACACTAACATTTTGAGATTACATAAAAACCCTCTTAGGAGTAAGGAAGTTCATGGCGATCCACCAAATATTCCGAACATTCCTCCGCTCCCACTGTGAGCCTGGATCATACAAACATCAGGCAGACGTACATAGACTCTCTTTTCCTGACTAGAAAATAAGCGCAACATATCAGGAGTTTAAGGAAACAAAAGTAGGTCAGGAGAGATTTTTTTTTCTCAGCTCAAACCGTGTTTATAGACAAACATGTTTAAAAACCAAACTCCTCAAATGTCATGTTGTAAATTGACACAGAAGAGAGAAAAAACTGAGTCTTTGAGGAGAATTGAAATGGATCAAAAATGGCAGGCATTTGCATTCGGACTAAGAAAGTTGACGATATTTTCCTGCAACATTTTTCACTATTTTACTAAAAAAAAGGAAACGATGCCGCGAAAGAAAACAAACAAACTTGTTGCACATGGGGGTTAGCTCTAAAATGTAACAAGTTTAAAGAGAGCGGCTGATTTTTAGACCTTTTTGAAAGCAGATAACATCAGTGGATAAGATCTGTTTCATTGAAACCAAAATAAAGGGAATCTGGGCTAATCGATCAGACAACTTTCAATTCTTACCATGGATTTTTCACTGCATATGGTCTAGACTTTGACTAGGCCATTCTATAATAAACATAAATCACTCCCTGCTGATTCTGACAAGAGCATGTGAGCAAAGCGGAGCAGAAGAAATATGGTGGTGCGGTTTTTAAATCAAAAAGCGAGGATTTCGCTCTGGTCCAGTTCTAGTTAAATAAGACAATAAACATGTATCTGTCCCATCATTAAATCAAACGCTGTGTGTTTCAGGGCCCTGGCATAATTACATGAAGGAAAAATGTCAGAAAATGCCTTCTCCTGGAAATTTGAGCGAGCGTGATTGCGATTTCGCTGGAGCGGCAGGCAAATTAAGGTGAGCTGGTAGTGAGAATTGCACGGCGCTCCGCTCCGCTCACATGCTCTGACTGTATGTTTGGGAGAGTTGCCCTGCTTGGAAGGTCAAAGCACACCTTTCCTGTTCTGTTAGGTTAAGTAGAAAACCATAATTAACACACAGCTGGACTCTTATTCATTTACTTCATTTAAAGGCCATTAATGTATCCTAGACAGCTTATGCTTTGTTCCAGCTGTAAAACTAAACCCTACTTCTGGATTCAAGATGGCTGCCATGCACAACAGCAGCAGCTTAATTACTTTAACAGTTTTTAACGGTTTATGTGACAATTAGTCAGTTGTTCATTTTTAGTGCTTCAACAATTTTATATTTAATGAAAAATGAGTGTTTCAGTCATAACTGATAGAGGCGATAGCTGCCGTACATGAGCAATGAAGAATACGAACGTCCATGTTTACTCTAAGTTTCAGACAAGCAGAAAACCCTAATTTTATCAGATTATGTCAAAAATGTTTAACCTTGTTGCTTTAAAAAAATAAAACATGAAAATCAGGTGCTTCACCAGACGCTTCCGCAGATTAGAAGAGCTTCCACCATTTGCGCTCCTTTTTGCGTCACAGTAAGTGTAACCTGCTTCGCATTTGAAAAAAATGGAGCTTTCACTTTAGCGCTTCATCTTAGCCATGGCAGCTTTGTAAATGAATCAGGAGCTTTTTTGATGTCATCATGTTCATGAGCTGTAGGTATCAAATGTGTTCAGGGGCGATCCCCCTGCTGATGATGTCACAATATGACAACGCTCGTCAGACAAACTGCACTGCACCAGTTTCAGAAGAAACAAATCTCTGGTGTTTATCATGACCTTCCTTTTCCTTTCCTTTGGTGACCAGGGAGCCAAAAGTAGAAACCAATATTGAAGGCAAGTACTGCAAGACAGACTGAGCTGTGCCATCTAATAAGAGGATATAAACAGTTTCATTACTTATATAATGATTGCTAATCTTAAAAAGTCTGCATTATTTTCAAATTTGAAGTGTTCAGATAAAGTCTGCTTTGAAATGGGGAGCCCAATTTACACTAACCCTCTGAAACCAATCTGTGCCGAGTTTGGACCAAGCTTGGATCAATAACGTGCTGAGCTTGGTTCCTTTCGTTTACACATCACACTAGCACAGATCCTCACCTCTTATTGGTGGTCCACGATACTACAGCACTTAAGGCGGGAATTACGCAAACAAAATTAGTGGCGCCCATAACTTTCAGGTACCTATGTGCCTGGATAGCGTCCTCTACCCAAATTTCAATGAGAGCTTCAGTCTTGGCATCATCCCAGGTCGCACCACGATCTTTTGATGCCATTTATTGTTAATCGGGTGCGAAGAAGTTCATGTTATGAAGAGATCTGTGAATTGCAAAGCCAGAGACTAGTATTAGATTTAGCGCAGTTCGGTTGTGTCTGGCACCGTCCAGTTGAGCCATGTTCAATAACAGCAGTTCTCTCGGTTACCGTGCTCAGACCGTTCTCACTGCGGTTTCAAAAGTGTACCGTAGTGTAAACAGGGCTTATGATTCGACATCATCTGCCCATCTAACATAGTTTTCTACACTGATATCTAACAAAACAACTCAAACATGAAACAATCGTCTTATTTCTAAACTCTTGGAGGCTTCAGTCAATTAAATAAAAAACATAATTCTTCTAATTATAGTCATAGATCACCTACTGAATGCTTAAATATAATATGTTCAAACTGTTTAAAGATGATGCTGTAAATTAACGGGTTCATTTCGCATCCATGTTACCAAATCATTTATCATTTGATTACTGCTTATCTCTGCTAATTGTTTAAGGATTACTGAAGAGAAAGGGAAGGGTTAGAATAACAAGCCAAAGTATAAATCATCTAAGTTTAAATTGTTAAAACAGAGCAGACCTCCATATCAGCAGAGCTCTTTTTTTAACCTTGTAGCCCTAACAGAGGTTCTGCAAAATGCAGCGCTGCATCTGAAAACATAAAAAAAAAGAAAAAACGGCTTTAGGTCATATTGTTCCGTCTCATATGTGTGAATGAGTTTGTGCCAGGCCTGACCGGCAGCCTGTGCGCTCAGGCAGAGATGCCTAAGGTGACCTGGAAGCAACCTGTGCTAACATACAGAGATCAGCTGCCACTGGATGACTTCCAAGCAAAGCTATGGATGAAAAGCCCACAAAGCTTTGGATTAAAAGCCAATGACTCTAGAACAGTAACGCTGCTTTTGTTTTGATTCATTTTACTTTTTTGCCTTGATATAACATTTTCTATACATTTCTAAAGGTAAAAACTTATGTTTGAACAAGTCGTCATACATGTTTATGTTTTATTGCTGCTAAGAGACATAGATTCATTTAGTTAGGTTAAATCACTATTAGTTAATCCAAAATGTCAACTTAGTAAAAATGTTTGAAGAACAAAACTGCTTAATGTTCTGTTAGCTCAGCCTTCCTTTGTCCGACTAAGATGTTATGTAGCATGCGGTTATATTTTAAAGCTGAATAAAGCTAAAAAAATAAGGTTTTCAGTAGGGATTAAACAATTAATCGGATTGATCATGACTCAGCGATTATTGAAATATTCGTAAACTGATTTAGTACTTGATTAATCATTAAAAAACATCCCTTTAGCTGAAAGACCAACCCATTTAAAGCAGCAAAACACACATGAAAAAAATATATAAACACTCTGCATTCAAGATCAAAAAAAAAAATGTTTTCTTCTGCCAATATGTTCTATATCCATAACTCCTCAAGTGGAAAAGTTTTATTTTAACCAGGTTTAATTTCCTAAAAAAAAATCTTATTAAAGGAACCTTTAGCTATCAGATTTTCCGGCTCCCTTGCAATCAAAGGCTGATCACTTTACACCCAGAGCAGAAAAGGTATAAAAGATATAAAATTGTCTTTGGATAAATAAAATCACAGCATCTATTTTTTGTTTATTTTAAAAAGCAAAGCACAAAGGCAACGGTTAAAATGTCATGTTTCAAGGCCATTTACTGTTTTTTTCAAGGCACTTAGATATATATTGTTTTTCAAACTTAAGAGAAGGATTGGAATACCAACCAATATAATCACTATTCTGCTTTTTTTCCCCAACTACAGAAACATTTGAAAACTATATATTCATTTTAGGAGATGCAAGGCAAGAACATTACAGTAATTTTTCAATCCTGGTAACTAGGGATGTCCCGATACAATTCTTTTATTTTCCAATACCTTACCAATTTTGCGCCTTGGTGAAATGAACAATGCATAGATTGACCCGATACGATATCAGCAATAATTACGTATACATACCTCTAACGCTTATTTTGTGGTGTGAAATGTTAAAGAAGATTAAGTCATAAAGAAAATAAGAACAATCGTCCATAATAGGTATGACAAAAACTGACGCACTGATTATTACACACTGTTTTATTACCCAACATCCCTTTTGGTAACCCTATCCTTAAGCATCATATTACTGCAATCCTGGGATTAAATATTATTTGCTGTCAACAGAGTGTAATACACTAAATTGTTTCTAATAATGGAGAGAGAAACCTGCAGGAAAGAGGAAGTTTTGCTGTACTTCAGACAGTTTCACCAGTTGTGATCATGGTGATGCACAACTGCTTTTTGGTCTAAACTTGATGTTTTTTTCAAGTGTTCTTTTTTTATTATTGCAAGATATAAAAATAAAGAAATGTGTATGTGTGTCATCAATCCACTTATCAGAATTCAGATCTTTATATCAGAATTTCTGTCACCAAAGAACCAAACTCAATAAAAACGGAACACCAAGAAGACAATAGTTAAAAAAAAAAGTAAAAAAAATGTTCCATTATTCTAAGTTTTACTTAAATGTTTGAAAGCATGAAAATTTAAACAAATATATACTTATAGGTTTGTATTCATATTTTGTTGTTTGGTCACTGAGAATCCAACATGCAAATCCATCTTGTTTTTCAATATGGAGTCAAAACATCAATGAACTTAAGAGTAAATCCGTAAGTTGAGACCTCAGAGGTCCAGCGACCATCAACCACTCAAAATTTCTTTTAATCAGAATACCAGATGGATAAAACAATGTGCACAATCCTAATTACAGGTTTGCAAGCGGTGCAAGTAAAAAGCAAACTGGCTTTGTAGATTGCAGATTGCAGCGCCGCTGCTCTGACAAGCAGAGTTTATCCAGGGGCCCTGATCATGATTATCAATAATACATAACTCTGCTTCTTGCCTGCAGCAGATGCAAATAATTCAAAGGTCTGCTTAATGTAGGTGCGAAATTGAATCTTATCCAAACAGATCACTGCCTGTTTATTTGTCCAACTGATGCAAATTAACGGGTTTTTGTTTTAGATAGCTCAGATGTGCAGTTCTTACCTACTTATCTTGAATTTCTACAACAGGTGAGAAACGCTTTTTTCATGACACGGGAACAAACAGTTAATCTAAAGACAAAGTGTCAAGTCATACTGTGAGAATGTTATGCAAATGCATCTGATAGATTCTGATTCCAGTGGACTGACTCAACAAGGTTGGCGCCGGCAGAGACAGCAACAAAGTAATGTAAGGAGTGACTTCTACCCGTGCTTTGCTTACCATGCTGATAGCTGTAGCTCACACAGATATGATCATATCAACATGCAAAATACCAACACCGATAAGTGTTACTCAGAAAGAGCAATAAGTGAGATCTGCTTTCAGTTTCTGCGCAAAAGTCGAAAATAATCAGCTAAAAACGAGACCAAAATTGATGGAGTGGTGGGTATTTAGCCTGCTGTTAACAGGATCTTTGAAAGAAGGTTGCAAGTCACAAGGATGTCTGTCTGCTATGCTTCTAGGAGAAGTGATAAATGCTTGGCTGGGAGTGTCCCATGACTCCTCCGGGATCTAGCCACTGTTCCCGTCACTGGGAATCTCTCATCTCATTTTAGTAAGTTAATTAAGTAAGCAGAGCAAGCCCTGGCAGACGTTACTTAAAGACAGACGGTTAATTGGAAAGATGTGATAAAAGGACGGGGATGTACGCTGGAATGACATTGACAGAAACAGGCTGGAGGCACCACAGCTTGTCAATATGTCTAACATGAATATTGAGCCAATTGACACCTGGAAAATAGATTGAGGGGGATGCTTTTGCATTGTTGCCAACTGTAACTAGATTATGAGAAACATTTATTTTATTTATTTATTTTTTAAACGCGACCATAAATGGTTAGTCTGCCATTATGACCTAGATGAAACTCAGTTCCCGTTTTGTGTGCATCTCTATGGGTGAGCGTGGTGGATGTTAGCCCATAATCCCTTTTTACAATGAAGCTTGCTGGGGTATTGAAGTCTCATGACGAGTGCTTTGACAGGAATCTGACTGCAAAGCTTATCAGCTCAGCAATTCTCCAAATACAGCCGGCAAAAACACTCTCCGTCATTGAAGATCCCTGATCAACTAAGAGGAGACTAAAAATCTGCATCCAATTAGACAGAAGCAGTGAACTACGTCGATTTATGCATATAGTTATATCCACAAACCATCTGCTGTTATATCTCAAGCGGTTTAGGGAAACAAGCTGATCTAATGTATGTACAGAAAGATATTCTCAATTCAATCCAATTATAGAAAGAGTTAAATAAAGACATTTCAGTTTGTCCACCTAGTTATGCCAATTGGAGAAAAGTATTTGACATTCAAAGGAGCCCAACAATCCCTCCACCTAAAAGAAAGTGGATGGTTATTAAATTGAGCGGTTAACTTTCAGAGGTCATACTGAAGATGCATGAGGAGAGCATAAAAAGATAAACTACACTTTTAAACATGAAGAAAAATCCAGCACTCAAAAAGAGCTGCTATTTGCCACGACCCACAAAAATTTAAGATATAAAGAAAAACAGTCACTTAATTATGATTACATTCTATGGAAATTAATTTTTTTTAAAAAAGGAGTGAAAGGCTCCATTTAGGTAAATGATGAGCTATGAGCTCAGACAGGGTTAACAATAGAAAAGACAGGGTTAAACTTCTCCCCAAGGGGATTGGTCAATACAGAGAGTGAATGCTAGCCTGGGTGCCATTTACGATACTTAGTCTGCGCCCTAGCGTTTGAGGCCGGGGAAGATTCGGTCTGGCATTGCTCAGCAGTAGCGAGTAAGTATGCTTGCACAATATCTGGCCGGCCAATCAAATTGTCAGGAAGCGGACTTTATCACGATTGTCGACAGATGATCAACAGTAACATAATCAACCACGTGACCAAAGCGCGCTTGGGTGATAAATAAACAATGGCTGTCAGCTGGAGAGTTGAGTAGGAGTAGATGCGGTGCTGGTCATAAAATTAGAATATCATGAAAAAAAGCAGATTGATTTCAGTAATTCCATTTAAAAAAGTGAAACTTGTATATTATATTCATACATTACATACAAACTCATATATTTCAGATGTTTATTTTGTTTAATTTTGATGATTACAAATGACAACAAATGAAAATCTCAAATTCATCATATCAGAAAATTAGAATATTACTGAAGACCAATAAAAACAAGGATTTATAGAAATGTTGGCCAACTGAAAAGTATGAACATGAAAAGTATGAGCATGTACAGCACTCAGTATTTAGTTGGGCATCTCCTTTGGCCTGTATTACTGCAGCAATGCGGCGTGGCATGGAGTCGATCAGTCTGTGGCACTGCTCAGGTGTTATGATAGCCCAGGTTGCTCTAATAGTGGCTTTTAGCTCTTCTGAATTGCTGGGTCTGGTGTATTGCATCTTCTTGCTTCACAATACCCCGCTAGATTTTCTATGGGGTTAAGGTCAGAGAGTTTGCTGGCCAATTAAGAACAGGGATACCATGGTCCTTCAACCAGGTACTGGTAGCTTTGGCACTGTGTGCAGGTGCCAAGTCCTGTTGGAAAATGAAATCTGCATCTCCCAAAAGTTGGTCAGCTGCAGGAAGCATGAAGTGCTCTAAAAACTTCCTGGTATGTGGCTGCGTTGACCTGGACCTCAGAAAACACAATGGACCAACACCAGCAGATGACATGGCACCCCAAACCATCACTGACTGTGGAAACTTTACACTGGACTTCAAGCAGCGTGGATGAAGTGCCTCTCTTCTTTTCCTCCAGACTCTGGGACCTTGATTTCCAAAGGAAATGCAAAATTTACTTTCATCAGAGAACATGACTTTGGACCACTCACCAGCAGTCCAGTCCTGTTTCTCTTTAGCCCAGGCAAGGCGCTTCTGACGCTGTCTGTGGTTCAAGAGTGGCTTGACACAAGGAATGCGACAGCAGAAACCCATGTCTTTCATACGTCTGTGTGTGGTGGTTCTTGAAGCACTCACTCCAGCTGCAGTCCACTCTTTGTGAATCTCCCCACATTTTTGAATGGGTTTTTTTTTCACAATCCTCTCCAGGTGCGGTTATCTCTCTTGCTTGTACACTTTTTGACCACATCTTTTCCTTCCCTTAAGCCTCTCTATTAATGTGCTTGGACACTGAGCTCTGTGAACAGCCAGCCTCTTTAGCGATGACCTTTTGTGTTTTGCCCTCCTTGTGCAAGGTGTCGATGGTCGTCTTTTTGGACAACTGTCAAGTCAGCAGTCTTCCCCATGATTGTGTAGCCTATAGAACTAGACTGAAAGACCATTTAAAAGGCTTTGCAGGTGGTTTGAGTTAATTAGCTGATTAGAGTGTGGCCGCAGGGGCCATCAATTTTGAACCTTTTCACAATATTCTAATTTTCTGATATGATGAATTTGAGATTTTCATTTGTTGTCATTTGTAATCATCAAAATTAAACAAACAAAATAAACATCTGAAATATATAAGTTTGTATGTAATGTATGAATATAATATACAAGTTTCACTTCCTTTTTAAATGGAATTACTGAAATCAATCTACTTTTTTTCATGATATTCTAATTTTATGACCAGCACCTGTAGATTCTGCTATTAGGTCTGTTCTAGAAGATAATAGACAGCAAATTAATTTTTAAAGAGGAACAGAGACGCGATCTTCTCATCTTCTTATTCTAGGCGTGCAACTGCACGCTTTGATTTTTGTTGACAACAACTATGCCTCGCTTAACATACGTCATCGCACTCCGTTGCTCTTATTGGTTGTAGGTCTATCCAATTGAGTGCAGAGGCATTTTTTTCCTGGTTCGTTCGAAACACGCCCCATAATCACAGCTCTATGGAGCAGAATCAGATTCATATTCTGACTAGAATTGAGTAGGACTACGTCAGGCTAAGTGAATGCCCCCATTGTGGAACAATAAAGGAATTTACCTTACATTAAACATAGTAAGACAGGGTTAAAAAAGTAAGAGGGTTTAAAACGAAGAGAGTTAAAAACAGAAAGACAGGGTTAAAAATAGAAAGATGGGGTTAAAAAAGAAAGATAGGGTTAAAAAACAAAGAAGGGGTTAAAAATGGAAAGACAGGGTTGAAACAGAAAGATGTAAATACAGAAAGATGGGGTTAAAACAGAAAGCCAGCATTAAAAATAGAAAGATGAGGTTAAACATAGAATGAAAGGGCCAGAAAGAATGGTAGGGCCAAGAGTATTATTTATACAAAAATAACTTGCAGGGATTAGAAGCAGTAGCTCAGCTGATTGCTGAAGAAGGTGGCATTAAACAAAATACCAGGCTAGATGTACCTTCTATGAGGAAAACAAACTTCAATTGAATGACTAGAGCTGAAACAATTAACCGGATTAATCGTGATTAATCGATTATTGAAATAATTGTCAACTGATTTAGTAATTGATTACTCATTAAATAGAGTGTAGAGACTCTAAAACGAGTCTTTAGCTTACAGAACAACCCACTGTGAAATGCAAGTTTAAAAAATTATGTAAACATTTTGCATTTAAGATAAAAAAATGTTTTTGTCTGGCAGTATGATCTACCCAGAACTCCTCAAGTGGAAAATTTTTAGTTTCACCTGGTTTAATGGTAAATGGCCTGTACTTATATAGCGCCTTTATTCAAGTCAGGAGACTTGACCAAAGCGGCACACTACATTCAGTCATTCACACCCATTTCACATGACATCACTGATGGTGGCAAGCTACATTGTAGCCACAGCTGCCCTGGGGCTCACTGACAGAAGCTGGGCTGCCGCACACTGGCTTTACCAGGCCCCTGCACTGACCACCATCAGTAGACAATGCAGGTGAAGTGTCTTGCCCAAGGACACAACGACACTGAAAGTCCGAGTCGGGGCTTGAACTGTCAATCCTTCGATTTCAGGGCAAACTCCTACATCCAACGCCACTGTCGTCCAACCTTGCCATAATCTCATAAAAAAGTTTAAGGAACCCTTTGCTATCCTATTATTAATCAAATAATCGAAAAAAATATTCCATGGATTAATTTATTTGCAGAATAATGGTTATTTTCAGCCCTAGAAATGCCATATAATTGGGGACTTAGAAGAATGTAGCAGAGAGAGGAAAGTTGGTCTGTATGTTCCCCAGCGGCCTATGGCTATAGAAGCTTTATGCAAATAGCTCAGGATAACCTTATCAAGCTTTATTTAAAAGTAAAACTTTAGGCCTAGTTTTAAAAGTTGACAAGGTATGTGCCTCACAAAAAAAAAGATGAGCTGATAACTACAACATCTGCCTCCCATTCTACTTTTAGAAATTCTACAGTCTGCTCTGTTAGGGGAGTAGTGGCCTAGTAGTTAGGGCTTAGAGCTTGGAATCCTGGGGTTCTGAGTTCAAGCCCCACTCCCACAGACTGCCACTCTGGCTCTCTGAGCAAGACCCTTACTCCCCGATTGCTCCCTGGGCACCGCACAATGGCAGCCAATTGCTCCCCAAGGTGATGGGTTTAAGGGCAGAGAGTGAATTTCGTTGCTCTGTACTTGTGACAGTTTAATGACAATAAAATTTAAAAAAGAAGCTGGAAGTTGGAAACATAGGGAACAATCAGGCCTCTGCTATAATGTGGAGATTTATTATTATGGGCTTTATGTGCAAGAAAGGCAATTGCAAATTGTATAGATATTTAACTTTTGCTGCTCTTGCTGCAGTGATTTAGATACAATAAAAAGCTTTTACTTTAGGTTATTATACTTTATGCTGACAGTAAAAACTGATTGAAGTATTTCTTTCTGTAGGATATTTTTTATGATGGTAATATAAAGGTGAAAGAATGAAGTCATGCAAACCTGTTGGTTTTACTAATTTGACTATTTGTTCATTGCTATTTCATAGATAAAGATAAAACAGCTGGCTTTACTTTATTACTGAAGACCAATCTACAGCTAAACTAAGTTTTTTTCTAACATGCTCTAATTCAGAAATTCAGAAAACAACTTTTGTCTCATCTAAATTTGGAACTAGAAAATTGAAAGTCCTTAGACTATGTCAAAGGTAGCTATATAGATTAATATTAATTGAATCCAACTAAAAAAACAAAAACAAATAAAAACCTTTACAAAACTGCAAAAAATGCACAGACTACCCATCTTTCTCTGATGGAAAAAAAAACCAAATCTGACTTTCCAAGATTAAACAGAGTTGCGGCTTCACAGGAATTTTAACCACATATGACCAACTCCACTGATGCCATGTTGTCATGGCAACTGCCCACGTGATGGAGGGGCCGGTCCTGAGCCGTGCACATCCTCAAAGTTCATCGCAGCCTCTCCGTCCCGGTGTCCCTGTCAGTTTACCCACTCGCAGAGGGAGACAGCAGGCGCCTGGCAAGGCTGATCCTGCAGGCAAACTCCCATATGCTGCTCCACAGCAGCAGCTCCAGCCATAAGCACATGCAGAGCAAGCACTGCGTACATGAAGGTTTAAAAAAACTAATATATAGTCATCTCTAAGAGAGGTGCCCAAAGCTGGAGGAAAGGATGGATGCTTAAGTCTTATTTTTAGACCTAATAAAATTTTTTAAGCATATCTTTTATTAAAGAGTTTATGAGAAAAGGTGTAAAAAATTATGCAACCTTAAGTAACCATACATTTTTATAAAGCATATACAGCATTCCTTAATGACCCGTCCTGTTCTGCAGTAGATGTTTGGAATTGAAGGCAAGTGTTGCGAATTGTAGACTATAACGTCTGTAACCAACTACAGCAGTCTGTAGTTACTGGCAAATCTAGTGAAGAAGTGTTCATCATTTTAAAATATATTTTACTTTTTTTAATTAGTATCCCATCCTGTTATTTTTATTTCTCTAAACATAGTTAGCTTATCATTCATTTAATTCATATAATCAAGAAATAATTCAGTCCGCCCTGCCATTGGAATCACTTCAAGGCTTTAGCATGATGAAGTCAATGAATATTCGTCAGTGCAGACAAAGTGGGACTGTAAAGTTCTAAATCAATTCATTTCGATTCGATCTGTTTTACAATAATGAAAGTGGTTCAACTGTGTTTCAAAAATACTCATGTATTTTGTTTTTTTCCCCTGTCACATTAAACACAAAGTGCAAACTTGTAAATCAAACAGTTTAAACATGAGATGTGAACAACTGTCTCAAAAGTGCAAACTTGTTTGTGAAAAGTGAAAAAGTGAAGCCTCACTGGAGCAAATGGACGTGACACAGACGAAATGAATGAGCTGCATTATCTCCACTGCACAAACCATAGTTGCAACGTTGTCTGTAAGAACTACAGGGTGTTTGCTGCTCAGCCCCAATTTTTTATGTCTTCAATCAACCTATTAGCTATATTTGCAGCTGTCTGGCTTGAAGTTATCTTGAGTGCATCTTTCCTGCTCATTTGAATGTGAACATCATGCGAGTCACTCTAAAATGAATCAATCTCATTCCCTAGACAAAATCGATTAAATTGTTTTTTTTACCCAGCCCTAGTGTCAACATGTTATTGTGACAGATATCGTATCGCAACACTAATGCCAATACTCACCCCTAATATTATCAACTTCCCTTAATAGCAACACATTCATTAAAACTTTCCTCCATCACTGATCTGTGCTAGATTGCAGCCTCCACTTTCTGTTTAATAAAGCCATAAGTGACGACTTGATGTTAGTGTCGACATATAACGATATGCTTTGCTTGCTCCCTTCAAAGCAAATGAGAAAAAAATTTTTTTCCAAAATTTTAATGAATTCACTTAAAACTTGCATTTCAGTTGGATGGAAACAGGGCTAATAGTGTATGTGCAGGATAGAAGGGGGTATGTTTATAACAATATCGGTTATAAAAAACATGAATCAATAAAGACAAATGCAAGTAGAAGATATCAGCTATTTTTAAAGCTTAGTGCAATAAAAGCCTTATTAAAATGTTTAGGATTCTTCATGCAGAGATAACGTAACACTGATATCTTTAGGGGAAAATCCTGGTTTTGCAATTTAATCAGTCTAAATCTATAGTGATTGGGGAAACAATTTATTTTTCAGACAAATCGGTCTTCTTTCTAAAACTCTAGTCTGTAAAACAAATCATCAAATTGGTTGACACCGAAATATACAATGAATCAAAAGAATGTGACATTGTTCATGCTGTAACACCATCCTCCCAAATTAAACCCTCGGATATTCTGCATGCCCAGTGTGCTGCAAACTACTACGACTACAAAGAAGGAAAGAAACACGTGTGTTCTTAATTAAGGGTTACACGCACGCATGTTTGAGAAAGGCTCTTTTTCTGTGCTTGAGGAACTGATTGTTGGCTGGATTATAACTGCTGGCCTTGAGATTTAATGAGGATAAAGAGGTTAGCAGTTCACTCTCCTCCTCCGAGCACAATATGACAACAAACCAATAACACGCCACATCATCTGCTTTCATCTGGAGCGAGAAGTAGGTCGCTCTTGATCAGAAGAATCGCCAAACATCTGCAGGTTCTGCGGCTCGCCTTCTGCGATGCATGTGACATATAATTAAAGGATACACTTGTTTTTTTTGAAGGTATATACCATTTAAGGCGTAACATGTGTTACCCTGGAGACAGTGGCTTACTGGGTTACAGCTTCTGTAATCTAAAGGGCCAATAGATTGCCTCTTTAGGGCGATTTGATGAGCGCCTGCTGCCATCAGCATGCTTTTATTTAAAGTGAACCAAAATAGATAACTTGGAAAGAAGTAATATTCATTACTGGGATATTGTGAAGAGTTTGTGCCTCATCAGGACTCTCTCTTTGCCTGTCCTGCCGGACGAAATATATCAATACTTCATGCATGTGTCTATCCATAATATTGACATGCTGGAGGGAACAAGAGGTCAGAAAAACAAAACCAAATAGCAGCTAATATCAGAGCATGCATTACATGCAATTCATTGGAATTCTTTTACACCAAAATGCCCCGTTGACCAATCAACGAATACATTTTTGGATGTGAAAACCTCAAAGCTTTCAAGGTGTAGTCTTAAATCACATTTTCCTTCACACTTGCCCTACATCTTAGACTTTAAGACCCTTTGATTTTAATACATGCATGTATATTTCTGTGTTTTTTGCCTTTAAGCGGTTGCAAGATAAAGACTGCACAAAAAATACAGAGAAATTGGCATATATATATATATATATATATATATATATATATATTAGGGTGGGTATTGCCAAAGAAGTCACGATTCGATTCACGATTCACGAGGCCGCGATGCGATTCTATCCGCGATGCATCCACGATACTTGAATTATTGCGATGCATTGCAATATTTTCTCCTCCATGTTTTGTTTTTGAATGATTTCGGCACAGTATCCCATGACGGGAAATGCTTGTGACACAAGGGCGGCATAGCGCCAACACATTTGCAGCGACATCTACTGGACTGGAAGTGGTATTGCACTTGTTTTTGGCTGATGTTAAGCCAAACCATTCACATGCAATTTTATTTATTCATTTTTAATTAATTAATAATCGATTCTTGGCATCAAGAATCGATGCAGTAGATCACATGAAATTAGAATCACGATGCATCATCATCGCGATTATTTTGACACACTCTAATATATATATATATATATATATATATATATATATATATATTAGGGGTGGAACGATTCAAAAATCCACGGTTGAGTTCGATTCACGGTTTCTGGTCGCGGTTTTCGGTTGGGTCGATACATGTTGATTGTTACACGAAATTCCATAAAAATTATGAAATTAATGAAAAATCCCCAAAAATAATGGATTGTAATTATTTTTAATGATCATGAAACCCTGGATCATTTCCGTGCATGTAATATGTTTTGCTGCTTTGAATTTAATCATCTACGGCGCCTGCTCTCTAACCTGACAACAGCCAGATGCATGTCTTCGCTCATGTCTCGCTCCACCACATGCATCTGGCTGTTGTCAGGTTACATGCCCTCTACCATCTCCAAGGAACTCAGAGGGGAGCGGACGAAGCCACAGAGGGGGCTGTAGGCTTTGCTTTGAGCAGCCGGTCTGGAGCGCCCAGCGGGAGCGGGACGGGGTTGCTGGGATTTCGGGTATGAGGATTCCGGGGTTAGCATGACATGTTGCTGTTAGCATAAACAAAAGCGTGTTGCACAATGCTTGCACACTGTTGCACTTTTTATCCACAACTTTCTTTCCACTGTCATCGTAGGTCACTCTAAATGCAAAGCGGTCCCATACAGCAGACCTATAAAGTGCTGCTGGTAGCGTCTTCCAACTCCAGTTCTTTCCCACTCGCCAGTCGACACAATTCTCCACAACAACTGATTTTTCCCTGCTACACCCTGCATGACGCTTGGCGCTTCTTCTTCTTCTTGTTTACTACTGGCGGTTGGCACAGTGCGCAGTACCGCCACCTTCTGCTCTGAGTGTAATCGCTTCCTTTATGAGAAAAAAAGTAGCGCATGAACCGAATCAGAAACACTGCCTTGAACCGAACGAGACAGTCGAACCCGAGCGGTTCTGACGATTTTCATAATTGTCCCATCCTAATATATATATACACATACATACATATATACACATACACACACACACACACACACACACACACACACACACACACACACACACACACACACACACACACACATGCACATTTAGAAGTTTGGGGTCACATTGAATGTCCTTATTTTTGAAGGAAAAGCACTGTACTTTTCAATGAAGATAACTTAAAACTAGTCTTAACTTTAAAGAAATACACTCTATACATTGCTAATGTGGTAAATGACTATTCTACCTGCAAATGTCTGATTTTCGGTGCAATATCTGCATAGGTGTATAGAGGCCAATTTCCAGCAACTATCACTCCAGTGTTCTAATGGTACAATGTGTTTGCTCATTGGCTCAGAAGGCTAATTGATGATTAGAAAAACCCTTGTGCAATCATGTTCACACATCTGAAAACAGTTTAGCTCGTTACAGAAGCTACAAAACTGACCTTCCTTTGAGCAGATTGAGTTTCTGGAGCATCACATTTGTGGGGTCAATTAAACGCTCAAAATGGCCAGAAAAAAGAGAACTTTCATTTGAAATTCGACAGTCTATTCTTGTTCTTAGAAATGAAGGCTATTCCATATGAGAAATTGCTAAGAAATTGAAGATTTCCTACGGTGTGTACTACTCCCTTTAGAGGACAGCACAAACAGGCTCTAACCAGAGTAGAAAAAGAATTGGGAGGCCAGCGTTGCACAACTGAGCAAGAAGATAAGTACATTAGTCTCTAGTTTGAGAAACAGGCGCCTCACAGGTCCCCAACCGGCATCTTCATTAAATAGTACCCGCCAAACACCAGTGTCAACATCTACAGTAAAGGGGCGGCTGAGGGATTCTGGGCTTCAGGGCAGAGTGGGAAAGAAAAGCCATATCTGAGACTGGCCAATAAAGAAAAAAAGATTAAGATGGGCAAAAGAACACAGACATTGGACAGAGGAAGACTGGAAAAAAGTGTTGTGGGACGGATGAATCCAAGTTTGAGGTGTTTGGATCACAAAGAAGAACGTTTGTGAGAAGCAGAACAAATGAAAAGATGCTGGAAGAATGCCTGACCTTTCACACCGACAGGAACCTTTCACACCGACAGGAACCTTTCACACCGACAGGAACCTTTCACACCGACAGGAACCTTTCACACCAGCAGGAACCTTTCACACCGACAGGAACCTTTCACACCGACAGGAACCGTTTACACCGGCAGGAACCTTTCACATTGACAGGAACCTTTCACACCAGCAGGAACCTTTCACACCGACAGGAACCTTTCACACCGACAGGAACCTTTCACACCGACAGGAACCGTTTACACCAGCAGGAACCTTTCACACCGACAGGAACCGTTTACACCGGCAGGAACCATTCACACTGACAGGAACCATTCACTTTGACAATAACCTTTCACATTTACAGGAACCTTTCACACCGACAGGAACCTTTCACATTGACAGGAACCTTTCACACCGACAGGAACCTTTCACATTGACAGGAACCTTTCACATTGACAGGAACCTTTCACACCGACAGGAACCTTTCACACCGACAGGAACCTTTCACACCAGCAGGAACCTTTCACATTGACAGGAACCTTTCATATTGACAGGAACCTTTCACACCGACAGGAACCGTTTACACCGACAGGAACCTTTCACACCAACAGGAACCATTCACGTAGACAATAACCTTTCACATGTACAGGAACCTTTCACACTGACAGCAACCATTCACTTTGACAGGAACCTTTCACACCGACAAGAACCTTTCACATTTACAGGAACCTTTCACACTGGCAGGAACCTTTCACATTGACAGGAACCTTTCACACTGGCAGGAACCTTTCACATTGACAGGAACCTTTCACATTGACAGGAACCTTTCACATTGACAGGAACCTTTCACACCAGCAGGAACCTTTCACACCAGCAGGAACCTTTCACATTGACAGGAACCTTTCATATTGACAGGAACCTTTCACACCGACAGGAACCGTTTACACCGACAGGAACCTTTCACACCGACAGGAACCATTCACGTTGACAATAACCTTTTACATTTACAGGAACCTTTCACACTGACAGGAACCATTCACTTTGACAGGAACCTTTCACACCGACAAGAACCTTTCACATTTACAGGAACCTTTCACACTGGCAGGAACCTTTCACATTGACAGGAACCTTTCACACTGGCAGGAACCTTTCACATTGACAGGAACCTTTCACACTGGCAGGAACCTTTCACATTGACAGGAACCTTTCACACTGGCAGGAACCTTTCACATTGACAGGAACCTTTCACATTGACAGGAACCTTTCACACTGGCAGGAACCATTCACTTTGACAGGAACCTTTCACACTGGCAGGAACCTTTCACATTGACAGGAACCTTTCACACTGGCAGGAACCTTTCACATTGACAGGAACCTTTCACATTGACAGGAACCTTTCTCATCGACAGGAACCTTTCATGTGGAGTTAGCTGGGAGTAGCATGCTAGCAGATGAATTTCAGTAGCAGAAGAATCAGGCTGAGTGGGTTTTTACAGGTTTTCGTTGCGTGTGCTGCCGGTTACATACCCCATTTCTGCTGGGTTTGGGTTCCAAGATGGGTGGGAGAATAATCCAGTGTGTGGTCTCTCTGGTTGCTGCTGGTGTTGATCCTCCCTCCCTTCCTCCCGGGATAAAGCCGCTCCGCTGTGGGTTTGGACCGGCTCTGCGGAGCCGCTCTCACTCAGACAGGTCTGGCTGAGCTGTTATGCCCTTGGGCTCATCCTTTCCGGTTGGTCTCGTCGGGAGCGGAACGTGTCGGTGCATGATGATGACCGAACCGAACAGCGGCAGCGCTAACGGCCGTTAGCTGCTGCTACCGTTAGCCGACAATAAACACAAACCGCTCGCCTTTCAAGGATTATGGAGCCAAACTGGAGAAGACTGACAGCAGAGGGAGCCTGCTTTTTTAGCTGAAAGTTGAAAAAATACTGAAAGTCTCGACGATAAATGCTGGTGAAGCGTTAAAAAATAAACAAGCCTCAATTTTAGCTTGTTTGTAAATAAGTAGCTGGTGTGAAATCTTGCAAGAAGATGAAATATTTAAACCAAAAAAGATGGATTAGATCCCCATTCCCATTTAAACAACCTGTATCAATTCCTAAATGCAAGTTTGACTCGCTTATTTTCAACCAAAGTCCGACCTTCCATTAAATTATAAAGTAAAAAAGCTTCCCAGGGATAAATATTATTGAGTTTCACTGGATCTGATGCATTGACCGCAGCTCGGAGGTGACAGACATCTTCCTCTCGGACGGTTCTCCATCCTCTCTGCTGCTTCTGGAGATGATACAAAAGACATTTGTTTTCCTCTTCGGGATTTTTCCTCCTCTTGGATTAAAAAGAAGCTCGTTTTCTCTTTACGTTGACATAAACTCCAACATCCGCGCAGAGGAATATTTGTTTCTGCGTTTCTCTAAAGCAGGCTTGTAGATGAGGAGAAGCTACGACGTTGATTCTTCGTTGGCTTGATCATTCTGCTCCTTCATCAAATTCATCATCATCATCATCCACCCCTCTGCCCTCTGTCAGCCTCTCATCTCATTCATCGCACAGCTTCATCCGACGCTCCTGTTGGGAGCGTGAATGCCACGTCATCACGTCACGTTCGAATCACGTTTAGTTTTTTTTTCTATGCTAGTGATTGGCTAAATTGTTTCAATAAATTTTTATTTTTTACAGGATACAGTAGAGGATTAGGGCCACTGAAAAAAAAAGTTAACTGATTTTCGAATTTTATTTCAGTATAATATGAGAAAAGAGTCAGAATTCTGACTTTAATCTCAAAATTCTGACTTTAATCTCAGAATGCTGACTATAATCTCAAAATTCTGACGTTAATCTCAGAATGCTGACTATAATCTCAAAATTCTGACGTTAATCTCAGAATTCTGACTTTAATCTCAGAATTCTGACTTTTTCTCAGAATTCTGACTTTAATCTCAAAATTCTGACTTTAATCTCAGAATGCTGACTATAATCTCAAAATTCTGGACGTTAATCTCAGAATGCTGACTATAATCTCAAAATTCTGACGTCAATCTCAGAATTCTGACGTTTTTCTCAGAATTCTGACTTTAATCTCATAATTCTGACTTTAATCTCTCAGAATGCTGACTATAATCTCAAAATTCTGACGTTAATCTCAGAATGCTGACTATAATCTCAAGAATTCTGACGTTAATCTCAGAATTCTGACTTTAATCTCAGAATTCTGACTTTTTTTCTCAGAATTCTGACTTTAATCTCCAAAATTCTGACTTTAATCTCAGAATGCTGACTATAATCTCAAAATTCTGACGTTAATCTCAGAATTCCTGACTTTTGATCTCAAAATTCTGACTTTAATCTCAGAATTCTGACTTTTTCTCAGAATTCTGAATTTAGTCTCAGAATTCTGACAGCTAACAAACATGTTATCATCATGCCGTAGCCATGTCTGTTTTACAGACTAAACTAACCCTCTTGTTTTAATCACCTTCTGCTCTTCCATTAATTAAATAGTATCACCAGGGACCCCTCGGGCACATAAAAAGTCACCTATTTCCGTCATTTTCCCCCATTGTGTTACTGGCCCTCCCAAATAACTGACATCTTTGTCAGTGAAGCTGAAGGCCCCCACATCTCTTCCTTCATGGTGACAGAATTCTAAGATTTAAGTCAGAATTGTGAAATTAAAGTCAGAATTCTGAGAAAAAAAAGTCAGAATTCTGAGATTAAAGTCAGAAGTTTCTCATATTATACTCAAATAATATAAAAAAATCAGTTAACTTTTTTTTTTCGGTGGCCCTAATCTTCTTCTGTAATAGCATATATGAAAATAAAAAAAAATAAAAAACAGAAATGGTATTTAAGGTCAGCTTACTAAATATTTTAAAAATCCAATAAGGTGAAGATTATATATTAAATCTTGTTTTTCTGAATTAACAAGATAATATTTAGGTCTAGATTTTTCAGAAAGATGTGAATTTTGTCAGGTAAATTTTGTTTGTATAATGCTAATTTACAAGTTTTATATTTAATATTATGAAAGCTGTTTTTACTCTGTTAAATATTTAGTTGCACTAGCCGTTATATCATGGAATAATTTTCACAGACACAGACTGAAATCAGACGATTCAAGTGGTCATTATAACCAGTTGTTTTAGAAGGGGATAGAATACCAACATTTGCTTAAAGATTTTTTTTTTTACTGTCATCACTTCTTATCTATAATATGCCTTTCATCAGAATTTTAATTGATGATCAAATATTTATTAATGTTGGAGGTTTATAGGGTGGTGGGATTTTAGACGAATGTAAAGAAACACCAAGAATAATTGATACAGGTCTCAGTTGCATTTCACATAAAATATGGACAAGAAAATAAGTTAACCAACACTAAGAACCAAGACTGGTATTAAAAGTTCTAAGCTTTTTTTAATATGCAAAATATTAATAAAAAAAATCTGTACAAGGGGGTCTGTTTTATATATTATTTTTATCTTTAATAGTTGGTTCAATAGCTGTACTACTTTAATTTTTAATTGTTGTTGTTTCTCGTGTTCTCTGTAGCTCCTTGTTCTGTATGCTTTTATTTACCCTTTTGCTTTACCACAGAAAAATCTGAATTTGTGGTAATAATAAAGGATTTCTATTCTATTCAAATCAACTCTATTCGTCCTGTTTATATTCCAGCCCAGCAGGTGGCAGTAATGTCCCTTAAAGCAAAAGAAACTCGAAACAAGGCGTCCGCCACAACACACGTCATTTTCCCCACCATCTTGAGAGGGGCGACATGCAGTCTGTGGGACCATGTGGTTTCCTGTTTATGGTGTGATTATATGGATATCGAGCCAGAGAGAGACACTTTAATTTTGGAATTAATAATTGACCATGAAAATAGATGGACAACATAAAAGTTGTGTGCTCAGATGCAACTCTTTATTGCTAGTTAGCTTTTCTCCCCCCTTTTTTTAGCCTTAAAACTGCACTATTATTATAGAGGATGCTATTCATTGTTTATAAATGGAAGCAATTAGTGTTTCATTGAGAAAAAGGGGTTAAATTCCTGCTTTTTATGCTAAATTAGGAGACATCTAGCAATGATGATCTCAAAAATCAATCTATCAATATCTTGTTTGTACAGGTCTGAGAAGTTTTCTAGTGTTAGGGTACATTTAAAAAGTCTATAAAAGCATCTTTTAAAAGCAATTATTTGTTGTAACCAACATCTGATAAAGATAATTCATATTAAAAGTATTTTTGACGTCTAACATTTCGTTTGCAATTTAAAACATGTTTCAATCTATCCTGGTAAAATACTTTTAGAGTGAGTATTTATTTCCCATTAAAGAGCAGAAATAAACTGGTTGCATATGTGTACCACCTTTACATCAATAGTATGTTGAATTCATCTTGTGATCTATTTCTATGTCAGTAATAGGCAGCTTTCCTTTGTAAAAGGTTTCTAATTAGGCCTTTACTTTGTTGATTGTGCCACATACTTGGACTTACAGTTATGTTTCTGCTTTCAAGCAGACAGCAGAAGGTTTCTGGTCAGGAATCCTTTGATTTATCCTTCACTTCATCCACCATTCTAAAAAGGCCGGTCCCATTTGAAGAAAAGTAATCCCCGAGCATGATGCTGCCACCACTGTATTCAATTTATATACATGATGACTCTTTAGCCAAAATTTGAACATTCTAACTCAGTGTTCTGAGAGATTTTTTCCCATGCCTGGATGTTTTCTTTAAAAGAAAATTTTTTTGTACTTGAACTCTACTAGTTAGTCCAGGTGTGGCTTTAGGCTTCAGAACTCCAATGTCATAGCAGTTGCCACAGCTCACTATGTACTAACCCTACCTTCACAGGACTATAACCTAAAGTCACAAAATTCATATGTTAACCTTGAAGTTAACCATCAAAAAATATCTTGAAACATAATTCTTCACATAATTTCTTATTGCAACTAGCTAAATGTTAAAAAGGTAGAGAAACCAATAAGACAGGAGAACTGACAATATGATATGTAAGGTGAGGTTTCTGAAAAGTTAAAGCATGGAGTATGGCTTGAATTCATCTGTTGAATGTCAGGAGACTAAGCTGTGATATAAGAGGTATCCAGGCTGCAGCCATATGCATATGCTTTTGATGTACAGTGGGTACGAAAAGTATTCAGACCCTGTAAAAATTTTCACTCTGTTTCATTTCAGCCATTTGCAAAAAAAAGTTCATTTTATTTCTCATTAATGGACAATCAGCACCCCATATTGACAGAAAAAAAATGAAATGTAGAAAATTTAAAAAGAAAAAACCTGAAATGGTCATAACATTCTGATTCTTTGCTGTGACACTCATATTTAACTTATATTCTGTGCATTTCTTCTGATCCTCCTTGAGGTTGTTCTGCTCCTTCATAGCTTCAGAGCACAGAGACAGAATTGGGGCAAGGCACAGATCTGGCCAAGGTTACAAAATAATTTCTGAAGCACTCAAGGTTCCTAAGAGCACAATGGCCTCCATAATCCTTAAATGGAAGAAGTTTGGGACGACAAGAACTCTTCCTAGATCCGGCCGCTCTGCTAAACTTAGCAATCATGGGAGAAGAGCCTTGGAGGGAGAGGTAAAGAAGATCCCAAAGATCACTATGACTGAGATGCAGTAGGGAGATGGAAGAAAGTTCCACAAAGTCAACTATCACTGCAGCTATCCACCTGCCAGGGCTTTATGGCAGAGTGGCCGGACGGAAGCCTAACCTAAGTGCAAGACATATGAGAGCCCCCATAGAGTTTGACAAAAAACACACAAAGGACTCCCAGACTATGAGAAAGAAGATTGAACTTTTTGGCTTTAATTCTAAGCAATATGTGTGGAGAAAACCAGGCACTGCCAAATACAATACAATCTCAACAGCGAAACATGGTGGTGGCAGCATCATGCTATGGGGGTGTTTTTTAGCTGCGGGGACAAGACAACTGATGTAAATTGAGGAAAAAATGAATGCATCCAACCTGACAGAATAGGAGAGGATCTCCAAGGAAGAATGGCAGAGAACCCCCAAATCCAGGTGTTAAAAAACATGTTGCTGTCAGGATTACGTTGTGGTGTGGGGACCCAAATGCAGAGGCAGGGAGGAAGAGGTGAGTTTCTCGATGATTTAATTAGGAGAAAACAAACAACTAAAACAGGAATCCGGGGGGGCGCTGCTGAGCTTTAATGGAGTAGGACGTGAGTTTGGAGGCT
>JAGKQL010000057.1:11948298-12024295 GCA_018398635.1 Cyprinodon brontotheroides
GATCAAGCCATTCAGCAAACATACTGCTACATTGGCTGTATACATCTTATTTTACCATTGACCAATTAGATGAGCTCTTGAATGATATATATATATATATATATATATATATATATATATATATATATATATATATATATATATATATATATATATACTCGTAAATTAAGAAATAAATAAAACTTAAGAAGTCAAGAAAAAAAAAGGTGAAAAGCTAATTGAAAAGTTAAAAAGTAAAAGTAATAAAGTAAAGTAATAAGTTAAAATTATATATTATTTCACCTCTAAGGTTGTAGCAAAAAAAATAAATAAAAAAAACATGTTTCTGTAGAATTTTTTTATAGAAGCAATTTTGTTATTTTTCTTAAAATTTTCGGGCAAGTTGGCGTTTCTTATTACATAAATTTTTGCCATCAAAATATCCATATTTTTTTAATGTTACAAAGGTAATAAGGTCTTATCCCGGATTCCAATAACACTATTGACTTGAAATTTTGATTTACAAAGTATTTCACTGAGTGCCCTATAAATGGTTAAGATCATTTTTGGTTTTGTACCCTTTTTTTTGTTTGAAACAGTACTGTCTAGTGTTTCTTTTCAACTGTGTGGCACTTTATACTTTACCTAGTTATTTAGGTTTAATCAGTTTTATTTTACTAGTCTACAGGCAAACCATTTAAATGAAAGTTTCCTGCATTGTTATTTTTTCCCCCAGAGTTTTACTGTCATTACACTGTCACAAGTACAGCACAATGAAATAAACTCTCTGCATTTAACCCAGTGGTACCAGTGTGGGTTTAAGGGTCTTTGCTCAGGGGGCCAGAGGGTTTCAAACTCACAACCTCAGGATTCCAATGTCCTATGCCCTAACCACTAAACCGCCACTTCCCCAATGCTGCATGTTTAATGCCATTCCTATAAACCCACAAGGTCATTGGCGGGCTGGTGCCTATCTCAGAAGTTACTTGACAAAGACTCTGGATATGTCAATATTAAGAAATTAAACTGTCCACTAAAGCTTAAGGTGTAACTCTTCCTGATTTAATAACATTTGATCGACCACAGACCAATTTTTAAGATTATCACCAAAGTGGTAGCGTGTTATATCACACTGGTCCTATAGTAATTTTATTACATATGGAGTAATGTAACCAAAATTTCCCTCTGGATTATTAAAGTATTTCTGATTCTGATTCCTCGCTGATGGGACAGGTGTGAATGAACGTGCCCAGCTTCAAAGAGCTCATGTGTGTCGCTTATTGTGTACATTGATGACTGAAAGACATCTTCTGCCTCCATTTATCTATTTACTACAGTTTGTTGAATTCATGTTAATGTGTATTTAAAGACGTTTCAGTTAGAGGAAAAAATTGCAGGGTGGAATATAAAAAAAGTTTAATCACCAAAACTTTTGTGACTCCCATGCAGTACCTCTGTGAAACCCCTAGGGTCACGGACCCCCTGTTGAAGACCTCCGATGTAGAGTGAGCAGTGGGACACTGATAATTACAACATGGATAAATCTTTTAAAGTAGGCAAATTTTCATCCCCTTGCCAATGCAAAGAGGTTTGGTGGATCCTATTGAACCTGAGTCTTTAGAGTTAAAGCCGGTTACTACGAGGAGGTGACTACGAAAGAGGCCCTAAGCTGGTGCTGCCAAGGAAGACAGGATGACCCGCCATGGAGGCTTTTGTCTGAGTAAACTGTTTTTGCAGCCAAACCGCCTCAATTGATAGGACAATTCAACTGCTTACAGCAGCACCATTTGTTTTAATACAAATATTGTATTCTGCAAAGCAAATGACAGATATACTTTAAAAAAAGCTTACGTAAAGAAAGAACAAACCTGCATGATTTGATTGAATTGACTCTGTAAAGTACCTTGAGATGTGTTGTGGATTGGCACTATAAAGATACACTAAATTCAATTGAAATTACTGTAGAAATTAACAAGCTCAAGTTAAAATATTAAGAAAAAAATCCAGCATGCTAAGATCAGAATAGTAGCCCATAGACCCAGTTTATGTGGTTTTTCTGCAAAAAAAATAAAATAAAAGTCAACATAACTTGATTTTAGAGTGATTTACATTTTAAGAGGTGAAAAAACATATGAAAATGGTTGTTTTTATTAACCTTTGTTTGGGTATGATATAAATATATGATCTTATGTGAACTGACCCACATAATATGGCATATACAAATAGGTATGTCCAAGCCATTAACCTTTGTAGTGGTGGATTACGTTCTTGGACTGGAGCAGATAATTAACCTGCTAATATTAGCTTGTAAATGTGAAAGGCATTAAAGACCCACACTGCTAAATATTGTATATTCTCGTTTAAGATCTTGAAACTAATATTTAATAGCTCCTTAAGTATTTTCCTAAAGATATGATTAAAATCAAAACAACAGTAATTAGGTTACTTGAATAAATCTTTAAAAAACTGTTTGCAAATTTTTTAGAGGCAATGGAATTATCATTTACATTATGTACAATCATGTTTCAATGCATTGCTGCGCTCTAAATACCACAAACTATTTTCTTAAAGTGGTTTGACTCTATATAAACTCAAAATCAACAGTTACCCTTACAATGTTTTCCTTCGGGTGAACCAAGTCTCTGTAGCAATAGTGCATGACTCGTTACAGGGAAAAGGTTTGGGTCACAAGTGCAAATAAAAATACTAAAGGACTGAGAGCACAAATGTGACGTCAAGAAGCATCTTCGGCTAAAAATAATCCCATCTGGCTGCTAACCTGACACTGTTTCCCCCTTCCTTTCAAACCTCTACTTGTAAACAGCCACGCAACAGCAAGCAATGCTTTATGTTAAGAATGTGTCTGCTTTGACATAATTTCTGCAGAGTCAGTTTCACTTTTTTTCCACAGTGTCAAAATATATATTTTGTCTGAAAATCGTTTTCATTGATTTTTTTCACACAGTCTGGCCTTGCATGAGAATTTGCTCTGTTGGCTGACAATGTGCCTCAAACTGAACAGTGAAGCTTGTTACAAAGGTCTCCTCTGGAACCTGTTTCCAAAAGCTGCACTTAACCTAAAATAGAGGAATAAAACACACTCATCTTGCTGCACAAACACTGTATATACATGACATGTAAACAGGAATTATACATACCTACATATTTAAAAAGGAGAGAAGCTCGTGGTATAGTGGAGGCGTTCTTTTTCCAGTGGGATCATCAACATAAAGTGGTCCTCCTAATTTGTCAATCATTCTGGTGATATGTTTCACGTAAGGCCATCTTTCGTGTTTGTCCCAGAGATCAGTGGCTCTTCCCCAGTTAGCTATCATTTTCTGCACATGTGCACTTTCAGGCATATATGTGTGGTGAGCTACACTTTCTACGGCAGATTCTTTCATGCAATGGCGTACACTGAAAGCACAGGTCACGCTTCTGACTGATGTCTCGGTCGCAAAAGTTCCTACTTCACAGATAAGGTCTGGCATTGCTATTTGGAGTAATCCATTTCACATCACTGCTAGTAAAACAAGGTGAAATGGGCTTATTCATGCTCTCGCATGCGTTTAATAGGCGTTCCCTATTGGGTTGTGCAAGTGTTTGTTTGTTTTTTTTAAGTGGAGAGGGCTCTTTTAAAAATTTCGCAAAACTCCTCCGCTACACTTTTAAATAGCAGAATTAGCACTGCTGGGCCAAGGTCAAATGTTGCTATTTCCCTTGAGGCCAATCAAAAAAACCAGCCACAACTACAGTGCACCTTTTAGGACATATATGGTTAATGGAAAAAAGTTGTCAGGTCTGGAAAAAGTTTAATTCTGGCCAACCAGGCAGATATTGAGTTTAACAAAGCTACATAACTGCCTTAAAACATCTTCAAACTTTATTTGGGGTTATATAAAGCGAAAATGTATTGATTTTTAACCACAATCTTTGTTACTGTCGTCCACCATTGCTGTCGTATCTGACCAATCTACTTTAAACCAATAATTACTCAGGAAGAGGAGGACCATAAAGCTTTACCTTTGCTTTCCTTTTGCTTCGTTTGTGTTTTGTTGAGTTGCCTTCAGATTATGACATTTTCATTGCAAAAAAAAATACATATAAAAGCAACTTAAACTTGCCATGAATCTAGTTACGAGCCTGAACTGTTTAAAATCATTCTCATCTGCCACTGTTGCAAATTGATGACATATTTGCCTCACCTGCAGCAAATGTTGCAGCAGGGTGGGATCCCGAGTATCCTTTGTGGTCCTCCATTTCCCACCTGTCATTTCTGGTCAAAGCAGATTCGTCAGCTACGGTGGAAAATTGTGGCTAAAAATCAATATATTTCGCTTTATATGACTAAAAATAATAAATGAGAATAGGACAACTTCTTCCCTCCAACGGAAAAGGAAAGCACCTGTTGCTATGGCAACGCAGTGGCACCCCATTGTGACATAAAATCCAACATTTGCCCCTTTCTTAAAACAAATACATATGGTCAAATAAAACTATTTAAAGAGAATCTTCCTTTTAGAATGATTTTTTTCATATACCTTACTTGTGATTTTCTCTCAGCGTGATGAAAATGCAACAAACCTGCGGAACTTAAATATGGAGGAACGCGTTACCTATGACATTAGGTCGCCGTTACACCTCCTACCAAATTCCATCGAGCCAGCACTTATGCTCTCTATATAAGGCCTGGACAGTCCACTCGCCCCTACCCACTACGTGGTTTGGGATGGCACTTAATGTGGTGGACCCTCCGCGGGAAGCTCAAACGGAGGGTTAGTGCTCAGGGTTAGTGTTTATTGGTCGGTTTGGGATTGGGCCTATGACTGAATTGTAAGTGCTTGGAAGCTGAAAGCAGAATCCCTTCTCTGTTCATTGATGGCATTTCTCTATTTACAAAGATGGCTTCCTTGACCCCTCTTTCAAACTATATGTTCTCTGTGTCCAAAATCTGGACACTTTGCTCTTTAAATGTGTGAAGGTTCAAGTGTACAGCTGAATCTTGCAAAGTGCTACATGCTCTCCTATGCTGTGCCATGAATTTATGTAGTTGTTGTTTGGCTTTTCTAATGCAGGAGGCTGTCAACAGTAATAACTCGCTGTTTTGCACTTTTATTAAAAAAAAATCTTGGAACAATTTTGGCTCTTGGTTGGAAAAAAAAAAAAAAACACCACTCCACCTTTTAAAACCCCACAGACTTGAAAGCCTGGATGAAGCCCTAAAAAGACAGATCACATAGCCTATGCACAACAAAAGGCTCGAACAATCCAAAAGAATATGGCGTTCCTTTTTAATTTGCATCTAACTTGAAATGTATACAGGAGGATGGACCTCCAAGCTGCTTAAACACATCAGTGCTCCAAATAGAGATTGCTCTAGTGTAAGCATGCAGAATTGACAGAGACTCCTGAAAAGTTGTCGAAAAGTATGAGCAAAAGTCCGGTTGCCTTCACTTCACTGGTCAAAAGGGCACAGAAGTGCTTGTACTTCCTGCGGAGGATAAGGAGAACCCACCTGCCCAGCTGTCTCAGCTGGTGTGGAGGCTGCAGCGCCTCTGATTGGAAGAAGGTGAGAAGAGTGGTGAGAACAGCAGAGAGGATCATCGGGGCTTCTCTACCTTCTATAAAAAACCTTTCATCCCAGCACTGCGTGCCTCGAGCCGTAACATCCTCAATGACCCCTCATACCCCCACCATGGACTGTTCTCCTTAATGCCATCTGGGAAGAGGCTTTGCAGCATTTCATGCAGGACCAGCAGGTTCTGTAACAGCTTTTCCCCGGCTGGCATCAGACTGTTGAAAAACTCTAAATCAAGTCACAAATCGAGGCTCTGCATCACACTGATAACACCATACCTAACAGAACTCAACTCAAATGTTTTCTACTGCATATTTTGCACCATATTTATTTATCTTTGCGCTGCTCTAAACCCTCCACATCAATGTCTTTTCGCACCATGTCACTCCCACACTGTTCACATGTGATCACTGTTGCACTTTATGAATGGAAATGTTCTTTTTAACTAAGCTACTGGTCATTCACTGTCTGAAAGCTGTATAAACGAAATTTAGTTTCGTATACACTGTGTGTGTACAAAATTACAATACATTTTGTCAATGGCTTCCAATTTCTTCCTGTCCTGTGGTTTCCATGACCTGGATGACTGAGAATTTACACGGGTATATTTTTATTGAAGACAAAACACAAGAAAAGGGAACGATTTTGATTTGTTAGCTGAATCATATCAATTAAAAAAACTTATTAGTGGATTTCATAGGGGGGAAAAATTACCCGCATCCAAAGGAACAAATTATTTAAATTTGGTAATGAACCAAATCGTGCAACTTCACAATTTGGGGCAAAATCTGCTGGCTATGCTTCTAGTTTCTTGTTTGTTTTTGGACATTTAATGTTTTTAAATCTATATTCATTGATATTTATTGCACTCCGAATAAATGCAATAAATTACTGGGAAATGTAATTGTTACTCTGCATTGAATAACTTATTTGGTGATGTTTGTAATTTATCATTTTTAAGAATAATTTTAAAAAATTCTAGTTGATCTATTTCTACAGCGGATATCGGCCCTCTTCTCCATTCAATCGCGTATGGTGCGTTCCTGTAAGTGGGAAGATTTGTTTTAGTTATGAGGAAAACATCTTAAACCTTTGCATTCAGCTACTTAATCATTCATCTAACCACATTAGATATATGTTTAAACCCTCGTTTATTTATTTATTTTTTTATCAATAACAATTACTTGAAAGTATCATATTATGCAGGGACTTTATTTTCCCAAGTACGTGAACGCAACATTGAGGTTAGCTCGTGGCTAACGCCGCAATGGACAATGGTCCATGTTTGTGCTCTACTGTCACGCTGGAGGAAAACGGACTAACGGTTTGTGACAGTTCTTGCACGGATGATGAATTGGTGGACGCTTTTGGAGACCTGGCTGCCCTCCCGGTTGAAGTTGAGGAAAGAAGACCGACCTGTTTACGCTGCCGGTGAGATAAATGAATGCTATGCTAAGCTAGCTAATGTGTTACAGCACTCCGAACGAGAAGCTAACCTAAAAAAGAAAATAAAGTCTGCCTCTTATTCTCGCTCGTGCGTCTGGCATGTTTTAATGAGGGAACAGATTCATATCGTTTCAGAAAGCTGAAGACCAGCTGAAAACAGAGAGATGGGGGCTGTAGACGGGGGAATAACTGGGATATCTCAGCTTCACGTCTTCAACTTTCCTCCCATATAGTCGCCCTCAGAAGGTGTGTCTCTGTCCCTTTCTTCCTCAACAACCACTGGAGGTGTCCACATGTCTGTACGTAGTGCAGCACCCTGCAGAGGTGAGTGGGTTAATCTAACATGGATGCTTTCAATGACTTTAGTAATTTTGTTCACATTCTAAATATAAGTTATTGCATTCTGATGTGTTCATCTTTTGATTCTGTGAGGATGCAAGCGTTGCCAAATGCTTTGCATAAAAATATTTGTAAACCAGGGCTGCAACTATCCCTTATTTTGCAAATTAATCTGTCGATTTATTTTTTGATTAATTCATTAATAATGTGATAGCCATGTGATAGTTTTTACGAATTTATTTAAACCAGGTGAACACTAAAACTTTTCCATTGAGGGGTTCTTGGATACATCATATTGGCAGATAAAAACTTTTTTTTTGTCTTTAATCCAAATATATATATATAGTTGTTTTATAATTACTGCTCTAAATGGGTCACTCTGTCAGCTTAAGCCTTAAGGCATGTTTACTAAATTAGTTGACAATTATTTCAATAATCGATTAATCACGATCAGTTGTTTTCAGCCCTAATGTAAACGTAGGTCTTTAGCTCTCCATTTCATTGGTTCATTAAATAGGCATTAATAGACATCTGCACAGTTAACATTTTGACCTTTTTTTACATCACGTTATATGATGAACCTCAAACTTAAATGCATTGAGTTTAGTTCAATGATGACTAATTCAAAGTACTGCATCATTCTGAGATGCTAACGCTGTAGAGATTAACTATCACTACTAAACACCATCACCAGTCTGAAACCCAGTTATGGCAGCTCTATGCTAAGGGGGATCTATCAGCGAGGGAAGGGAAAGAGTTAAGGGATGTATGGATAGATCCCTGTTAAAGATGCCAAAATCCCGGTCATTGCTTTTTCAGCGGGGTTTCATCTTTACTCATACAACTAGAGTGTTTATGTTTACATTTAAGCGTCGTCATCATCAGACTTGAGGCCAATTCATACTCAGAAACCAGGTCGTCTGCGTGTGTCGCAGTGATTGCAAATGTGCCTCTTCCTCTTCCGCAGACACTCTGCTGCATCTCTCCAAAATTGTAGGTGAACACAGACAGGAGGCCTCTGATTGGTCAAATCTACATCAGCTCTACACTATGCATATTTCCTGTTTGGTACCTTACCAGGTTGTTTTGTTTGTATGACCGCCATTGTGGAAAACGACTCGGGAAGATGGACCAGCTGGAAGAGCGAGGTGCGCGAGAACGCTGGGGCCCTTTTTCCACCTGGATCCCCGCTCTTTTTCGTCCTCATGTCCCTCCATTTTCGGACAAACTTGCCCCTACTTCTTCACCCACCTCGTGCATGTAATCTAGACCCACAGCTGCGTTAAAGCGTTGTCCCTCTGCCACGCGTTTCAAAATTGGGCGCAAATCAAAAATATATGCAACAAGCTCACTGTGACACTTTTGCACTGCGAGAAAGGATAACCAGCCAGCACTTTAGACTTAAACAAACTTTATAGAATTTTCGATGCATGCAGCTTTCCGACAGTGAATGAGCAGCAGCTTAGCAGTGGAAATAAACATTTCCATTTACAAAGTGCAGCAGAATAATCGCTGAAATGTCCACAGGGTTCTCGCGCGCAGCAGCAGTGATCTTCTAGCTGGTTCCAACTCACGAGTTCCAGTCTTAAGGGTCTTTGTTCAGAGACCCAGAGTGGCAGTCTCGCGGGAGTGGGACTAGGTACTCAGAACCTCAGGATTCCAAGCTCTATGCCTAACCACTAAGGCACCCTCACCCTATCTTCAAAAAACTCCTGTATACTGTTTTTAAATTAAATTCGGGCATCGTTCCAATTAAGACATTCAAAAACTAGTGTAAACATACTATACCTCGAAATACAACTTTGAGCAAATGCCCCTGTCACACTTTGACAATTTAGCCAGTGTATGCCTGATGTCCCAGAATTTTCTAAAATGCTTAACTTTCAATGTACGTTTTCAATTTTGTGAATATACATAGAGTATTCATAATGAGTCCAGAACTTATGTCCAACGACAGCCTAACTTGTACATAACGCACGGCAGTGTAATGCCCATTAAATGTCACAAGCCAATGTCCTGAGGGGGCAGCAATGAGCCCGGAGGCGCCCGGCGGTCATAAAAAGATTTTTTGATTGTGGTATTAACCTAGCTCCTGTTTACCACTCGTAAAAAAACAGAATAAATAAATAATTAAAAAGAAAAAAGAAAGAAGGTTTGCAGTCACAGCAGATTCACCATCATGTCTGCTAGGATGTTTGTTGGCCGTGGCCGTTAACGCAGGGAGGATCCATCACACTCACCTTCTCGCTCAACCTATGATGGGGATGAAATCTGGAGGAGTACTGACGGTTTCCTCCTATGAATACTAAAACGCTGCCAATACACCACTAAACAGTAGCTGTAAGTTAGAAACACGTTCAGCGGTCGTCTGGAACACATCAAATACATGATGTTGGAGACAAAGTCTTAATAAATTATGCATGAGTTATGCACAATTTACTCATAGGTTTTGGATAAACTTACACTTATGTCAACCTATGTCTACGATCAGATAAATGACCTGTAACTTATCATCAAGAAATCTGGACGTAGTTGCCATATGTCGACATGTTTCAACATGCTCATAATTTATACAAAACGTACCCCTAACTTATCCAACGTAAGCTAGCGTTTTTTCCAGATTTTTTGTACGTCAGGCTTACGTTGGCTAAATCGTCAAGGTGTGACGCTGGTTAAAGTGCACTCAGGGGGGCCTAATACATACGCACAACAAATATTTTCGATTTCTATCTGCAAAATAATTTGAATGTATAAGTTTTCTTTTACTTCATAATTTTGCGCCATTTAAGTTTGGGGTTGAAATGAGGAAAAACTGTGACAATGAGGCAACATTTTTCTTTAAACCTGATTCTGATAGTGGTTTGAGAGCTTATCAAAGCTACTGTAAGATATATTTTTAAATTTTTTTTTTTATGAAACTGGATGTACCAGATGATATCAAACTTATTGGCTTTAATTTTATTGTCTTCTGCTTGCAGGAAAGCAGAGTGCTTCGGACTGTGCCTCTTCTAGCTGCATGTTTGCCACAAGGAAAATGCAACGTTATAGTAGGAAGGAGGTTTAATGAAGAAAAGTAAGTAGGCGTCCGTAAAAATTAGCCCAAAAATCGCTACGTTTGCTCATGTTTTTTCCACCCTCAGGCATCCAGAGCTAGCTGCTGTGTGTCGGGATGACCGAACACTCATCCTATACCCTGGACCTAAATCCCAGAATCTGGAGGAATTAGTGCAATGCCAAGAGGTCGCCACCGTGAAACATAATGTGATCATCATAGACGGGACATGGAGCCAGGCCAAAAATATGTTCCTGAAAAACAGCATGTTTCACCTTCCAAAACAGGTGTGTGAAACTGTTTTAATTTACTTTTATTAGGTTCACCAATACTATACATTTATAGTGATCATATCATCATGAAAAATCTCTTATTTATTTTTAGCTTTTATCTATGCAACACTATTTCTTGATCACAATCACACATAGTGGGTTTTTTTTTCAATCTGAATGACAGATGGATTCAATTTTATGTATCAAAGGACGCTGCCCTTAGTTACTGTTTAGAGTTCCTGTCAAATTAATTCATTTAATGAGACAATGCAGAACCTTTCTATGATTAAAACTGAATGATTCATGTTAGAGAAAGAGGTGATGTCACACTTGTGAGAGAGATTGTACCCAACCATTTACCAGCTTTGCAGTCAAGCTGGATTTCACTATTTCTTTAAAACAATCAAACCATAATTAGAGAATTTAAATTGGACATTATTGTAGCACCTTGTGTTCGTAGCTAGCATGCCTTATGTATTTTCCTACTGTCGTCAGGTTGTGTTGGCCTGAGTGAACAGCTATTGTGCCTTTTTGGAGAATACAGTGTTGCAAAAAGATGCTGTTATTTCTGTGCTTCCTCTCACTTCACTACCTTATTTTTATTTAGAAATAAAATAATATTTTTCCTGCAGCAGCAAAAATCCGTGTATGGTTCATTCTTTGTTTTTTTTCATTTCAAAACAAAAACGAAAAAACAAAACAAGCATGTGGTTTTTCTGTTTTTCCGTTTTTAAAACCTAAATTGAAAAAATGAAAAATCGAATTAATAGAAAATCAACAACGTTTGAGTTTTGTTTTGCCATCTAAATGAAAATAAAATACGGTTGTTGTTTTAATATGTAGCGGTACCGGAAATGCAGTAAGTGCCAAAGAAAAATCATTTACAGTGGATGTAAATGATTTTTAAAACAAGCCATTTCTAAACAAAAGGTAATGGCTGCACTTGAACTGTTTTCTGCATTGATTATCAAACTTTTTGTGAGAGGAAAAACACACTCTGAAATCAGTGATGCTTTGAGCCGCCATGGAGCTCCACATTACTCGGTAATGAGTGTCAGAAGGTTTTGTATGGAACACAACAATGTGTCGGACGCAGACAGATCATTAGCTCTCAATGAAATGCGCCGATTCCCTCTAAATAAAACAAAAATTTCCATTTTGGTAGTGCTAACTGAAAAAGTTCTTCCTCTTTTGGATAGTAATGGTGGTTGGCAAGAAATTGAAGGCGTACATTACCGCCACCTGCTGATAACTAAAAAAGTTATGTGTTGGGAGTTCAGGTCTTCATTTCTGGTTCTGCCATAAGGTCCATTGAATTAACAACAAAATAAAAGTTTGTCTTTGGTTTAACCATTGCAGTTAAAAAAATCCCAAAACGTACCCTTTTTTCATTTTTTGTTTTTCCTAATTTCGTTTTTAAAAATGGAAAAACAAAAAACCACATGCTTGTTTTGTTTTTTCGTTTTTGTTTTGAAACGAAAAAAAACAAAGAACGAACCATACACGGATTAGTAAAACATATTGTCAGCAGGGCTTGCTGTTTTGTTTGTTTGTCGTTAACTGTTTGGATCAAGGTGGGATTTTAGTTGATCACCATGCTCTGCAAACCATCAGCTGTTTTCTAGATGTATTTAGTTTACAGTTTAGCTCAACAAAGCATTGTTTCTTTTAAAAACCACAGCATATTCTCTTTCCAATAAGCCTCTCTCTGTACAGACAGGTCAGCGCTCCTAACATCAATCATACATTTGCTTTCCTGGCATTAATATACATTTAGAAACCACTTTATAGAGATAATTGAATTTCATCAAGTAGCATTTATCTTATTCACATCCCAACGGTAAATCTAGAGGAGCTATTGATCCCTTCTGCTTTGATTCATCAGGTCCAGTTGAACAGGACGCTGTCTAGCCAGTATGTGATCCGGACACAGCCTTCCAACATCTGTTTGTCCACGCTGGAGTGTGCTGCTGTGGCTTTGTCCATCCTGGAGCAGAAAGATGAGATCCAAGAGGTGATTTTTTTTTTTTTCTCAAAAAACAAATCCTAGTCATATTTAAAACTTTTGACAATCATGTTGGGTTTTTGGTTTTTCTATCAACCATTGTCTAAGTTTAAAGTAAAGCAGCAAACTGAATAAGAATTTCTCTGTGATATTCAAGAGGCAGTGGTAATTGGATCAGAAGCACATAGTGTTTTTCGATACACGCAGAACCAGAACCAGGCTGTGTGATAAAATACCCACACATTATGAAAATCTTAAGATCCTGGTGGTGTTTGGGGGAAATTATCCTGTTAGTTTCTACCATAGGACGCAAATATTTGGACCTAAATAAAATAAAATTAAAAATAGCAGCACATTTTTGGATCAGTTAGACTCTTGAAAAAAATGTTACTCTAGGTTTTATTATTATTATTTTTTAGATAAGTGTATTTTCCCTTAATTTACTACTTTGTTAGACAAATCACCAAATAAGAAAGAAAAACAATAATAAATTATCATCTTATTTTAAGGGCAACAATACTCATTTAAAGGACGCTTCACCTTATTTACCTGCTCTAGTTAAGGGCATTTACACTGATTTTTAGGAAAGTTGTTATTATTTTTAGATCACTATTTGCAGGAAAAAAGAAAAAAACATACCTAAGTCTGTAGACGTGTTTCAATCAAATGTATATTTCATCAACCTAAATATCATTTTCTACCAACATACTATGTGTTAAGTACAGGTGGATGCAGTCTTATAAATACTATATTTGTTTTATTGCATTGCACTGTGTATAACTGAGCATGTGACAAATAAAATGTCCGTTTATCCATCTCAAACATATTCTTTTATTATTATTACTTAATGCCAGTTAGAAATGGAGAGTATGATGGCATATTTAAGTTCTGATCTATTTTCGTGTAGTTCAGCATGGTTTACTAACGGCTATGGCAATGCTAGCATGAGCAGCTAACTTCCTTCGATCTATTTAAGCTGCTTGGGTTGCTGCTTCTTTTTGAAATGTTACCAGTTGTCGTCAATGGAGTTGTCAGAACTCCCTTATCTCTATGGCTCTGGGTCATGTTAGAGTCCTTCAGTGGAGGGAAACATGTCAAGTAGCATTTTGTTTTTTAAACATTCTCAAACTTTGCATCAAATTTAAATAGAAACACTCATTTGACCACAAAACATTTCTTCAAAAGGCATTTTGGTTTTTCCATGTACATAGCTGTATACTTCGTCAAACTTTTGAATATTTTGAAGTGGGTGGGTGAAGTGTTTTATTTTTTTTTTATTGTCACCATCCTTTTCAGCCTGAGCAGCATCTTTTATTCTGTGGTGGACTTAAGCTTTCTGTGCTTCGTGTGTTTTGTTTTTTGTCTTTTTTACTATTTCCTAATTTAAAAAAAATGTTTTATTGTTTACATGTATAGGTTGTCATGATCCTATTAAGGTTTTTTTCATTTTTTCATCTATGTTTCATCCTGACAGATACTGCTGAGGCCTCTGAAAGCCCTGTGCTCCTTCCAGCTACAGCATGGCGCTCAGATTCATCACAGCAAAGAGCATCTCCTTAGGAACGGCATGTACGACAAACCCATGCCAAAAAACAAACGCAAGATTAAAAGAATGGAGAAACTCATGACTGACCACAGCATCTGTCCAAGATGAGACCTAGAGAAGGATCTTAGAATATTTTTGCACACTTTTTTTCAAACAACTTTTGGACTGAATCATCTTAATACAAATGTGCAAATAACTGGACATTTTTTTTTCATTGTTTGTTTAGCTTTTTATGCTTGTTTTATGTTGAGAATTTTTATTTATATACTGAGTTTTAAATCAGAGACTGAAGTTTTACTGGAAGTGTTTTACAACAAATGAGATTTGTTAGTTTTTTTTGCTTTATCCAGGAGTTGTTTACCCAAAAATACGGTAAACAAAGGGATAATGTTGTGTATAGTGGTAGCCTCTCCTATATAAGGGCTAGGATTATTCAATGTTTTTCACAAAACAAAGTCTTAAAGAAAGAACAGCATTTAAGTACAAGTACCAAAGCTGTATAAATGTTCATCTTTTTAGTGTTCAATTTACTAACGACATGTAAATAGATCACTTGTAAATAAAACCTGTTTGACCTTTAAAACGACTCAATTTTTTATACCTGTTTGTTGAAATTAATCTAAACAAATCAGCAGAATGAAAAATATGAGATGGGAAAATACTTTGTATTGTGTGGTTTATTGATTCAGTTTCTTCAGTTAAATAAAAGCACAGTTTGCAAATCAAGCATAAATATCCACGTGTAAGATACATCCATTTCTAATATTTTGTAGGAGAAATATTAAACTGCAGAAGAATAAGAAAAAAGCTTTTATGACATTTAGTATTTTATATGTATGAGAAATTAGTTTGGGTGATAAGATGGAAGAAAAAAAAACAGTTATAATAAATCTAGAATAAACAAAAAGACGGAAAATTGCCCTTTATCCTGTAAGAGAAACATCTTAATGTTAAATATTAAAAGAATTGTGACGTATTTGAAAGACATAAGGTGTTAAAATATTTAATTTTTGTTTTCTTTTAATATAAAACTGACAGTAAGTAAAATATGCTTTAGACTTATTTAATATACTTTGAGACTTTACATAAAAACGACTACTAATAGCAAACACGTGGTTATACAATTTTGAAAAGGTAACTCAAATTAAAGAACTTGCACAAATTTTTACACAACATATAGTATGCAGTACTTTTTAGATTTGTTATATTTTGATATATATATATATATATATATATATATATATATATATATATATATACAGCATATATATATATATATATATATCCTCAAATATAACAAATCTAAAAGTACTGCATACTATATGTTGTATATATGTGTGTGTGTGGGTTAAAAATAATTAAGATAAAAATTTCATACACAAGAATATTACAAATAATGAAGCAGTATGTAAAATATACATGTATAACTCGCATTATATAAAATACATTTAATGATTATTTTGTAATTTCCTTCCAAGTCGCCTCTGGCTGAACTGTTGCGCATGCGCGTTTCGAATCGGCCCCCGGTAGCTCCGCCATCTTTGTCGGCAGCCCATTGTTCACTCTGAAGCTAACAACGGTGTCAAAACCTTCTGCATCTTCTATTAAATTACCGTGACTGTGTCACCAATAGCTGACTGTGATCGTCGTGGATTTGCTCACAAGGTCGCGACTTGTTTTCGGCCACTAAGTGAGACAGAATGGACGACGAACAGCCAAAAACCTTGTAAGTGTAAATGACTGCGTTGCTCTTAGCTAGCCGCTCGCTCTCGCCACAAAACATTAAGCGGTACATGCATATTTATACGTCTCTTTATATCTGTTTATAAGCTGTAATTTGTTTTTAAGCTAGAATGAGCAAGCTAACATATTGGATCACATTAAACGTATTATTTTAAAGTGTTTACCATTGGGATAATCGAAACGCTTAATGCTAGCCAGATAACAAGCTAGCTACTTCCAGAAAAATCTCAAATATATACATTTTGGAGCTTCCCACTTTAAGTGGAATTATAGCGATTTTTTGTGTGCTTTAAACGCACTTGGATAAATAGGAAAATATTTGTTTTGAGCTAAGGTTCATGTAACCGATCTGTTTGGCGTTTCACCCCCGAACAACGATTCATGGGTGATGATGGTCATTGTGCAGGCCAATTGTTTTATAACCCAGTTTTTATTTTAGTTTGCATTGTTTATCACGTCAATAATATGGACTTAGGCTTAATGCGTTGAGTTTTTTTTAGAATTGTTGGTAATGGTTTGCAAAAAATGACATGTTTTAATTGTTAAATAGACATCCTTATAATCTTAGAGTGAACAGTTTGCCTTAAGTAATGAGATTACAGCAAAAATTACCAGAGGTTATTAGCGACTAGAGATACCACAGGAGTAGTTTTGAAGTTTTAAAATTGGGAAGAGGATTAGGAACACTGAAAAATAAAAAAAGTTGACAGATTTTTACATTTTATTTCGGTTTAATATGGGAATAAAGTCAGAATTCTGACTGTAATCTCAGAGTTCTGATTTTAATCTCAGAATTCTGACTTTAATGTCAGAATTTTGGATCTTAATGTAGATGGGCATCATGAAGGAAGAGAAGTGGGAGCACTCAGCTTCACTGACAAAGATGTGAGTTGTTTGGGAGGGCCAGTAACACATTTGGTGGAAAATTATGCAATTAGGCAACTTTTTACATGCCTGAGGGGTCCTCAGTGATGCTATTTCATTAATGGAAGAGCAGAAGGTGATTAAAGTAAGAGAGCTAATCTCTTAAACAGGCATGGCTACGGCTTGATGCTAACATGTTTTTTAGCTGTCAGAATTTCTGAAATTAAAGTTAGAATTCTGACTTTTTTTGTCATACTGAAATCAACTAACTTTTTTTTTTTTCCCAGTGGCCCTAATCCTCTTTCGTACTTACAGAAACTGGTTTATCCTTGAAAAATTAGTATTTAGAGTAAAAATGTGTCCTCCAATGTGCAGTTTTAGGACTTTGCTTTTTCATTTATGTTTTATGTAGATATTTTAAAGTCTATCTTTAATTGCAAATGAAAAATTTTTTTAGGCCTGTACTTGTAATCTCCAATTACATGTAGATTAATTTGGTTTCTACAGGATGTAAAGTGATAAAAAACATGTCTTTATGTAACTGGTGTTCTGAAAAATCCATTTTTAAATTAAAACAGATAAGTTTGTGTTGCTCTTAGTGCTGTGGCATGCATTTACAGCAATACAGTTACCTAAGTAAAAACCACAAATAAGTAATGAGTGTCAATTTAATTATAATCACAATAGTACCACAATATATAGTGATAAGATTTTAAGCCCATATCAACCAGCTTTGTAGTAATATTTCATTTTGAGATCAAATAAAGAAAAACATTAGTAGTTCTTCAGAAAGAAACTTGATTAGATATTATGCTGCTGAAGATTCTCAGTCTTCCTCCAAAAAAATGAAATTAAAAACAATACACTATTTTAATTCCCTATGTGTATTAAAATATTGTGTATGTATATATATATATATATATATATATATATATATATATACATATATATATATATATATATATATATATATATTCAAGAAATAAAAGCACCTCCATTACTTTGTGTTTATTGAAGACAAGATAATCAGTGCTAGGTTCTCTGTTAAATAAAGTATGACTGTTTAATAAAGTAACTCTTATCCGTGGATTACCTTTTTTGGGGTAAAAATGTGACTCCAGAAATGGGATTGAAATTAAATTTAATTTTTCCAAATACATTTTTTCTTAAAACTGCAAAAATGTATTCTTCATAATGAAAATATATTATATTTTCAAATTAATTTGGTGCATTAGTTTTTTTTAAACTGTAAATCTATTTAGGAATTGAATCTACATTTACTTGTTCAATTGTGTGTTTTGGTAACTGGCATGGATATTTATTGATATTTATATCGTGATGATCTGAAAGCTCGCTCAAATGCAAGATTGAATGTAAATATTTCAGAAATGTTGCTATAATTCGAATATTTCTTTTTATCTTCAGTTACACTTCTGTAACTTCCGGAGGTTTATGCCTCTTAATAAATGTATCTTTTAGAATAGCGCCCAACATACTTATTAAAGACTGTTCTAACAAATTGTTACAAGGAAAACAAATACCTGAGAGCACTTTTTGTGTTTTGAGAAAATTCCTTTCTAAATTTTTTTTATGTTTGAAAAGAAGGTTTGATTTATTATTTATTAGGACCTTGCTGCCAACAGATTCCTCCATAATGCTATGGGAATAAGTGGGTCAAGCCTGTCTGTTTAATGTGCAGATGCTTGTTTCATTGTGGCAAAGTTCATGGAAAGCAGTTCAAATGTTATGTGCGAAGAAAAATTGAAAGCGAATATTGATAATTTTCATTATATAGTTAATGAGTAAATATCGATTAGCATCTGTAACCTTAAACTTTAGTTTCTGTTGATATTTCTTTTAGCATACAGATGCACAACACATTATGCAAATTATAAGTTGGCTGAAACATTTCAACATTTTACCCACCCTTCACTTTTTTGTTTTAAGTCCTTGTTTTTTACATGGATAGAAACCTCGAAAAAAATTTAACGGGGGATTGCTCCCAACATATTCTTTCTTTTAAATGCTAAAAATAGTTAGCCTCTTTGCCAGTCAGATTGAATACACCCTGAAGGAGAGGTTGCTCACCACTGGGTTTACAAAATGGTTAAAGAGTGTAATAAACAGCGCCCACTAAAGTCTTCCTTTTTGTAATGCCTCGAAAATTAAGCTGGTAGCTGTTTTTAAACTTTCACATCATGGAGTATTATTCTCAGTGTGATTTGGTAGTACTTTCAATCACCGATTTAAAAAAAAAAAAAAAAAGATTGACTTAATGATACCCCTTTCTCGCTGGCTGAAAAACCAATTTAAGCCCAGGAACAATCTGCTTCTAGTGGCAGTGGGAACAACTCATTGATGCGTGTCTACCCGGGACCCAAGTGACATTTGATGTGTACGGTTGCAGAAGTCTAATCTGTCCTTAACATAACATGCTAGCCGCTCCTGATCTAACAAACGGGAAAAAGGTTTAGATTCCATAAACACGGAGCTGCGCCGGTGAGAGGGATTCGGACAGATAACAGAGTTAAACATTAAAGCACACTTACTACGCTCTTACTTCCTTACTTGTTGCTCTTTGTTTACTTACTTGATTTCTGTCGCACTGGTGACACCATCAAAGCTAACCCAGCATGATGGTGTCATCAGACACGCAGCTGTCGGAAGACAAAGGCTACGCAGCTTGTCAGCGAGGGGTTAGACTCCGTTTTTTTGCCAATTGGAAGAGAGCAAAACGCCGATTTTTAGGGGGTTTGGAAAAACCAGGGATAACAAGCTATTTTCAGTGGGAAATAGGCTTGAGAGTCCCGCTGGCTGATAAGTCAATAATAACAAGCTCTTGCATCTATGAATTCATCTCAAAATTTAAAATTTAAACAGGCTTTTTGGCACACATTATCATTGGGTCTGCTTACCATTGAGGTTTTATCACAAGCCACTCATGTTTTGTTGCTGCTGTGTATGTAGGTATGTGGGGAACCTCTCCCGGGACGTGACGGAGGCCCTCATCTTGGAGTTGTTCAGCCAAATAGGACCCTGTAAAAGCTGCAAAATGATAGTAGATGTGAGTTATTCATTCTCATTTCATGTTAGCGCTATTTTAAAACATTCAATATGTAGACCCTCGATTTACTGTTCTGATATTTATTTTGATTTCATTTTATTTTTCAGCGAGCAGTGGTTTATGCAGCCTCTCATTTTCCTACCTAATGCTTATCCAGTTGGGCTCACATGTACTTAAACTCTGTCTTTTTTCCACCCCAGACAGCAGGTCATGATCCATACTGCTTTGTGGAGTTCTATGAGCATAGACATGCCACGGCTACAATCGCAGCCATGAATGGTCGGAAAATACTGGGTAAGGTAAGCTATCATTACTCCTTGGTGAGTGTCCAAGGGCAAGGCTGGTTGGGCAAGGCTATTACCAAACAACTGGTTAAACTTGTTTGATTATATTTCTTCTGGTTTCCTGCTCTACTGTGTGTTTTGTTTTATTCAGCTTTACAAATCATTCCTCTGTGCACAATTGCTGTGTCTTAATAGGGAGCACCACACTTCATCTTTACTACCTTCCTTCAAACCTTTAAACAAACAAACTTTGAGATCGTAAATCAAGTTAAGTCAAACTAAGACGGCTTTACTGATGTTTAATTTATTGAAAATATCACTGAGTGCTTGTTTTGCATTGATCAGGTTTTACGCTGTACACTCAGATGTGTTACTTACACTGAAGATGGAGTCCAGACCGCCATTTCCTTATCCTTGACACAGAATCATTTTAATCTAAAGCATTTTCTAAAGCTTGTGCTTATACTGAAAAATTAATGCACACTGAGTTTCCAGAAAAAAAAATAATAATTTCACTGTCATAACATAAATATATAAATGGGTGGTGTATTTGTGTTCTCAGCTTCATAGCAAATGAATACTTGTTGCTTGCATCTTTCCCTTTTCCACACTGTATTGTCAGAAATTGAATTATTTCCATTTCCCGCCTGCAACCTCTTACCATTTTATAATATTTTTTCTCACTTCTATAACCATTAAAACTAATATTTTACCATTCTGCTGCCAAATCCAGTCAACAACCTCTGAGCTTTTATCTAGGGAAAACCTAGAAAACCTTGTCTGTGCTTGATATTACTGAGCCTGTATTGGTTTAAGTATAGCCAGTGGATTCCTAATGTTAACATGAAGCATCCGTCAGGATTAACTCATAAATATAAATCAGATTCATTGAGTTAGGTTGATTTCATTAACGGGGGTGCTTTGGGTTACTTTTATATATAATTACAAGCTAATTTCTTGGCTTTACGATCTTACCACCAGTTTAGACTCTGAAACATTTTATTGAAGCATAATCAAATATGTTACAAGCATGTTTAGCTTCATCCACAGGTCATAATAGTCTAGTTATATGTCAAATTAGGTATGTTCAGGAATATGGATAATCTTTCAATATGTTGTGCAGCCTACACTGAGTAGAAAGTTGGATATATATCCAGGTTAAGAATTTTGTTTTTATAAAGCTTTAACTTTCCGATGCTGGTTTCTTTTCTTTTTTTTAAATATATTTTTGAAGAAATATATATGCATTTAGATTTATTTAGTTTTTTAGCTTTACTGGTGTTTCCCCTCTCATTAAATTTTGAGAAAAGTCAATGTTTCCTAGAAACCTTATATAAAATAATTGATTTTTACATTTTAAACTGTCTTTAGTGTCTTATTTTAGCAGCTAGCCTTTTTAGAGATTTGAGATCCTCAAAAGCTTTAGCCCGGCCCAGCCAGTCTGACTGACAGTGTTGATGGCATATCGGGTCTGGAAACCCAGTTTCAATTGCAGGACTAACAGAGTCTGAGGACACAGCTTTGAACCAATCAGATGTCTACAGCAAAAACCTTTTTTTTTTAAGAAAAGCTCTTATGGCAGCCAGTTCTTTGAATTTTTGATTGGTCCAAATGGTTTTAGCCCAGAGACTGAGTCTTAACTGGCCGTTCTCACGCCCTGTGTCAGTCAGTCAGTTTGGCCAGAAAACATATATAACAAAGCGCCTTCACTAATGTGGTCAGACTTCCTGTTCACATTTAGCTGTGATTAAACTGCAGACTTGTCTCGATGCAAAACTTACCTCAAATGAGTTGTATTTTAGGGTTTTTCACTTATTCACATGGTGAATGGCTGTGCTTTTGTGTTGTTTAGCATGTTGATTTGGGGAAATACAAGGTTTTTTGTGGCTCTAGCTGTCTAATCAGCGGTCAGCACCAATCAAGCTGAATCACCAGCTGATTTCTCGGTGCGTCTGCGCCAACGAGGAATCAGTAGTAATTGTTTTCAGTCACTTCATTTTCCATTCTATCTGTTTTAACAATCATTCCTATTGAGCCCTCCTATGTTTTATGAATTAATTGACTTTAATGTGGCCCTGTTTTGTTCTTATACAACATTTGACATGTTGATCTACTTTAATCACTGCTCTTCTGTGCCCCTATATCTTTAATGCTTTGTGTTCTTTGCAGTTATTTCCACGTAGAATCCACATAAGAGCACCTTTTTAAGAAAAAAAATACTTTCAGTTGAAAATATTTTATCCTCAACAGGTATTGAAGGACCATTTGAGGAGTATAACAAGTTCGTAAAAATCACTTGTTTGTAAGTCCCTTGTTATTTGGACCTTACTTCCTACAGTTTTACTCCAAATTACTAGCCTGAAAATGAAATGTTCCTCATTATAAAGGTGAAGTCTTAATATCCCTTCATGTTCTCCACTGTTTATATAAATGTCTTGACTAATGCTGAGGTTTATGTAAAATTAGATAAAGATTAGTTTGTGTTGGTGGTTAAAGCATTTCTGTGGCTTTCAGAGGCCATCTTAATCAGAACTTCTCAGTCACAAATAAAAACAAAAGTAAAACTGGTGTGTGATTCCCCCCCCACCCTCTAATCAAAGAAAAAAAAAAACCTCCTTTCATGTGTAGGACGCTTCATTTCTCACCTTCTCGTCTTCCCTGCTTTGCATCTGTGTTTCTTGCAGGAGGTGAAGGTTAACTGGGCCACAACCCCGACGAGCCAGAAGAAAGACACAAGTAGTAAGTAACTCTTTCCATGAATGTCTTATCTGTTTGAGAAACAGAAAGTCGAGTCTAAGGTTGGGAATTGAAAAAATGTTCACGATTCTGATTCACTTATCCATTCTGTGAAACAATGAACTTGGTAAGTGCACGGTGACATTCGTCTATCTACGTCTGGGCCATTCTATTTCTGAAGGCAGTGAACGGGAGCTGCCAGCCTCTGAGCCAGCCAGGCTACCCACTCTCGTCACAGTCATCTCAATCTAATGGAGAAGGCATCCATTTAATGAAAAAGCATTACTATACAATTTTGAGAAAATAAACTAATCTCCCCCTGATTTAAATAGAAGAGCATCACCTTTCTCTCCGCTCCTTGAACTGTGGAGGAACTACGTAGCATGTTTAATAACCCCAAAGAGAGGTAGGAAGGTAGTTTATTTCCAGAAATGGCATCCTGATTTACTACTAGGAAGGAACCACAGTAAGCACAGCCAGTGATATAAACTAGCTACTTACCACCATTGCCTTCCATGCGTAACTTTAGCTTCTGTCGGGAAGCATCAAGAACACAGCATTCCTTAAAGTGAATGCCATGTTGTGTGCGCAGGTGTTTCTGCATGTTGGATGTATTTCCTCCCACGGATGTTATTGCCACGTTGCAATGATTACAGAGGGCCTTGTTGCCATCTTTCTATTCCTAAAAATGAAGCCAATCTTTCGATCGGTTTGACTGCTTTTGTTTTGCTTTTCTAGCCTGGTCACGTCATACTTGCTAACTGAATGCCATGTGCGTAACTTACGTAAAAAAACGTGACGTAAGTCATACTGCCCAGAGCTCTAGGCTCTGGAGCTGCCTGGAATCATTAAGACAATCGTTAAGCAAGAAGCTGCCAAACGTTGCCATGGAATTGGAAAACAACGGAACTGGTTCTGAACAGGAATCGGTTTTCAATTCCCATCATGTTTTGGTATTGGCACATGTTTTATATATATATATATATATATATATATATATATATATAACATATATATATATATATATATATATATATATATATATGCTGCCAATTTTTTATCAACTTATGTGAATATATATATATTTTATTTGCATATATGCTTGAATTGTTTTACATTAATTTACTGATGCTCAGATGTAGCAATTTACCAGTGAGAGTTGCCTAATCAAAGGAATCCTCTTGGGTAGGTTAAATCTTTGTTTGAATAAAAATATCTTGTGAAGAGTTTAGTGGTTTGTTTAGAACATTAAAGTATCATGAAGACTGAGGAAAACAGCAGAAAGGTCAGGGAAGAAAGATCTGGAGAAAAAGAACATGGCACAGAGCATTATTTAGTTAATCATCTGATATTGGAAAGAGTATCACTTAAATGCAACTACTACCACCTGGCCATCTGTATGAACGAGCAGGCAGGTTAAAAACGGAAGGAATTAAAGGAGGAGCTGCAGAGATCCATCGTCTTGATGAGGGAAAATCTTTTCAGTGGACAGTTGTTAGTGGTGCATTCTACAAGTCTGCTTGTTTCGGAAAACTAGCATTTTACTGTTAAAGAAAAGGGAGGTTAAATCCTTCTGGTAGGATTTTTTTTCTACAAATTGAGTCGCATACAGAGCTGAAAAAATACCAGCTTTAAGACTTTGAGCGGAATAATGACACTAAACCAGGGCGTCCCAAACATTTTAGCCTGTGGCCCCAAAAATAACTGCCCCACAGACTGGCGACCCCCTAAAAAAACATTTATCTTTATTTATAAAATTATAAATGTAGGTATTTAAAAAAAAAAAAGGGATATTTATTTTATAAACTTTTTTATGAATTTTGAAATCAAATAAATGGGCCATTTAATTATTGTGCATTTCATTAAATGTTATTAGGTCATGGTATATGTAGATGTTACATAACAAATGATCTACTATGTTATTTAATTTTAATCAATTAATAATTTAGTAGTATATGTAATATTTTAATTATATTTTAGATAAGTAAACAAATTGTGCATTTTATAATTTCGTGGTATGTCTAGTAGTTAAATCCAATGTATGATAAATAAATGAAAGTTACTTTAATTTATTTGATGGAAAATTGCGTATTTCCGCATATATTTTGGCTTTCTGTATGCCATCGGGGATGACCTCACAGTGATAGTGAAAACCATCTTTTGACCCCACAGTTGGTGTCTTGTGACTCCCTGGGGGGGCCCTCACCCCCTATTTGGGGGCCTCTGCTCTGAACATAAATCCATATCTTTGTAGAAATCATAAGTTCAGGGTTAAGACTATGCAAGACTGTGCATATTTTAGAAACTGTTGTAGCCTTCATTTGTTTCTGAAATAATAAATCTACAAATTCATATTTTTACAATGTTTTATTTTTTTTAGGTCACTTCCATGTTTTTGTTGGAGACCTGAGTCCAGAAATCACCACAGATGACATAAAAGCAGCTTTCGCTCCATTTGGAAAAATATCGTAAGTTTATTCTCATTGGTGCTTCTCCAGCAGGCCATCTTTCTTTTCCTCAACTTTTTCTACTGCACATGCTCCTGATGTGCAATTTTAGCTTAAAAAATAGAAATAAAGTGTTTTTTTTTTTTTTTATTACACTCTTTGTCCTCATAAGTTTAAATTCGTCTTTCAAAAAACTTTTCATGTTAAATTTAAGAACAATACCAGTCTGAAAAAAGATAATCTATGTTCCTCATGTTGAGCAATGTCTTACAGTGACATTTTGATTTACCAGATGATAAGCATACTAGCTCCATTTACAATACCCTCCGAGAAACCACGATCCGCCGCGAACTTGAATCAAGTTAACAGTAGCTGAGGTTCAGTTGCCTGATGACCATTTTACCACGCCACACTTCAGCATGGTTCCTCGCCCTCCCTAGTGACGATCCAGCATGGTACTCTCTAGATGTAAACAAGCAATTCAATATGGCGGCGCTTGTAACATTCGAGGAAGTTAATGTCGCAGAGTGAGGCGAACGCAGCCTTTGGTGAAAGTACTTAAACAGTAAGTTTTAGGAAGTGGATACGGTACATATGATAGTAGTCTAATCAGGGCTTACAGACGCAGGAAACAACAACAAGACCGGTTGAGGTTCATCACACACCCTAAGCAGAACCATCACTAGAAATAAAAATGTGGCACGCAGTAGGTAAGCTAGTATTTTTTGTCTAATATTTCATGACTACTGGAGGCTGGCACCATGCGCTCTTTGTTAACTGAGAACTGGGTCCGAGACTGACCTGCGCCAAGCCCTACTTTATTGATCTGGGTACGCAGTTTAGTGTGCAGCGCTGGTCCGGTTCAGTTGTGCATAGCATTTACACTCAAATGAGTTATCTCAGTTACCGTAAGCCTTGGACTGATCTCAGCACGTTTCAAAAGGGTAGTGTAGAGTCGAGCATACTATGTCAGTAATTTCAGAGTGTAACAAGTTACTTTTTAACTGTGTCTAAATGTGTTTGTTTACCTTCAGGGACTGTCGTGTCGTGAAAGACATGGCCACAGGTAAATCTAAAGGCTACGGGTTTGTCTCCTTCTTCAACAAATGGGTACGTTTAGCTCTAAGTGACATAACTTGTAATGATACAGAACATATTTTCAGGTTCTTGTTGGGACATTTCTTCTATTTTCACGTTTAGGATGCAGAAAACGCCATCCAGCAAATGGGAGGGCAGTGGTTGGGAGGCAGACAGATCAGGACCAACTGGGCCACGAGGAAGCCTGCTCCTAAAACAACGAATGAAAGTTAGTTAGTAGTGGTCAACCTTTGTCTTTTGTCAGCCATGTTTTATTATTTTGTAGTTTAATGAATATTCTTAATCAAAATCTTCATATTTGTCTTTTTTTTAGCAGCCAGTAGCAAACAGCTCTCCTTTGATGAGGTGTTAAACCAATCCAGCCTCAGTAACTGTACTGTCTACTGCGGGGGAGTAACACAAGGTCTCACAGGTGAGGAACAGTGTAACCAAGGCACAGTCTTACAAGCACTGAGCACTATTCACACTTTCTCTTTTTATTCACAGAGCAGTTAATGAGACAGACTTTCTCACCTTTTGGCCAAATAATGGAAATCCGTGTTTTCCCAGAGAAAGGCTACTCCTTTGTGAGGTAACCTGACTTTTAGATCTGCCTGTTTTAGGGGGAAACCTCATCTACCTGTCAGATTTAGGATAACTTGATTAGGAAGGATAATGTTTGAGATCTTTTCTTCTACCAGGTTTAACTCCCACGAGGCAGCAGCTCATGCCATAGTTTCTGTTAATGGCACTTCCATAGAGGGCAACATTGTGAAGTGTTACTGGGGGAAGGAAACAACAGATATCGTACAGGGTCCCATTCAGCAGGTACAGATGGCACAGGTATGACAATTCCTTCCCTGTAAAATCTATCATTTCCCTTTAAAAATAAATAATTAGATGTGTCTCCTCAATGCACGTTTTTGTATTTTAGCAGAACACCTTGAGCTTCGCTGCCCAACCTTACAATCAGTGGGGGCAGTGGTACAGCAACACACAGCAGATCGGTCAGTACGTGCCCAATGGATGGCAGGTGCCAAGCTATGGCGTCTATGGGCAGGCCTGGGATCAGCAGGGCTACAAGTGAGTGGAAACATTACACCAATCCGAAATAAACAGCACTGCTTCTTACTGAAAGGCAGATTTCAATGGTCTAAAGAAGGCAGCCTAATGAGTTAAATCAAATTATTTTTAACATCTTGACCATGAAACCCTACAAATAAATTCTGCTCTGGCTGAATTTTATTTTCTCAGGTCTGGAGACACGATATGAAGTATAGGTTGATATAAAACAGAAGCTTAAACATGAAAAGCAGGAAGTTTCTGAAGCTCTGTGAGTCTTAGGAATGGGCTTTTTACATATTTGTTTTTTAGCCCAAATCTAATTTGTCTCTGCAAAAACCAAGGCATTTTTTTTCTCCTAAATCCCTTAAAGTACTGCAAAACGTGTTCTGCATTATTGCACTTCAAAATGAGCACAATAAAAGTAAATAATAAATTCACTGGCTTTTATTCAAGAGATTTGGATTCTTAGAAAAACATTGAAGCCAAATTTAATCTATTTGTATTTGTTTATCCATTTACTTATGTTTCTATTTTAGAGCAGCATCCAGCCCCAGAGCTATTCTTATTTAATCTGAAAGCTGCTTGAAAATATAAACTAACACAGTTTAGCTCGGGAGCTGTTGTTTTCATGATCTAGATTATTTTAAACAACAAGCAAGTAGCAGAAATATTAACAAAACTTGTTACTGGCAGAGTTTCTTTTCACTTCCTGACAAAACCTCTGCTCAACAGGAACTGTAATTTTAAACCTCACACTGACTATTCCAAAACCGGGCTTAACAAAAGTTAACAAGATAAAAAAGGTATACCTCAAACCCATCTATGCTTTGTTTTTGTTTCTAGCCAGCTTCACCCAAAGCCAGTTCCATCTCTTTGTCTAAAGATCCAACACAAAGGCATCTCCTGTGTTGCTAGATGAAGAATGTCTTATTGCACCTGTGCTTGCAGCCGCTTAATTACCAAGGAGAAATTCCAGATAATTCTGTGGCTGCAGTGTCTTCATGCATGCTGCAGCCTCCCTGCCTACAAGACAGCAGTAATGTCTGTTTGATTATATCTGCAAATGCAAATGCTCCTTTGCATTTTCTTGCATTTTGGCATCTGCAGAGATAAAAGTGTTTAATCTTAAAATGGGATTATATGTTTGATATCTACAGTTAGCAGTTAAGGCTCCAGTGACACATTTTTCATGTGCTGATGCATTTTTGTTTAAATTAGGAACATGTTGACAGATAAGGGCCAAATCATTGTCTGGTTATTTTTTTATTGTATATTTGATTATATGTTTCAATAGTATAGTTAGTGGTTAGTATAGTTAGCTACCCAGGAGGAGCTCGGAGTAGAGTCGTTGCTCCTCCATGTCGAAAGGAGCCAGCTGAGGTGGTTCGGGTATCTATTCCGGATGCCTCCTGGTTGCCTCCCTCTGGAGGTGTTCCAGGCATGTCCTGTTGGTAGGAGGCCTCATGGAAGGCCCAGGACACGCTGTAGGGACTATGTTTCTGAGCTGGCCTGGCGTCGCCTCGGGGTCCCCCCAGAGCAGCTGGAGGAGGTAGATTGGGAAGTCTGGGCTTCTCTGCTTAGACTGCTGCCTCCACGACCCAGCCCTGGATTTCGTGAAAGAAAATGGCTGGATGGAGTATAGTTATTACATATTTGCAACTGAAACTTAAAAATGTCAACCAATGTATACGTAAAACGTACGTTAAAATTACCAGTTAACATATTGATTTTATAATTTGTACAACATTTTAAAGACAGTCATACTATTTTAAATGGGAGAATATTTATTCTAGGGGTGAACTGTTTGCACTTTTGTAGTCATTATTGATTCCATTTATAGCTGGAAAATCTTCAATGCTCCAATTTTGTTTTATTGAAAATCATTTAACAATATCAGTGGAAAATTCCAAACTTGTTTTAACTGCAAAAAAGATGGTGTGAGGAAATATAAAGTAAAGATTTTCTCAACTTTGCTGAGGTGGATTAGATCAGGTTTCAGATTAAAATGTAACTGAAATTTACTATAACCCACCTGCAGCAACAGGGTGCTGCAGTTCATCCTGGAAGTACACACAGGAATCATCCAAACAGCTGCTAGTAGAGATACTTTATACTCAATTTCTTTTTCTTATTTGTTCATCTACATTTTTGACGATAAAATTCTGCGGAGAAAAAACACTGATGTCAAGCCAACGCTAAGCTAACGTTCACTATGACCATTGAGTCAAGTGGAAAACATAGTAAATATAGTATTTATTCACTGTGTTTATGGAATTTTAAACATCTTAGAGAATATATCACAGTTATTGGATGACAAAATACTTTTTTATCTTCTATTGGTGTCTCTATGTATGTCTATATTGAGCTGTCTAACAACAAGCAAAACGTCACATGAAGAACTATTCCAACTATTAGTAAGAGTGAATTTAGTTTGAACTGTAAGCCTCTGTAAGGCTTTTCTACTCCAACTTTCATGATATAATGACAAATGAAGCACATTATTTACCAAAACCAACTTTTATTTCAATCTTCCTTTTTCTGGGTGATCTTAATTAAAAGGGCAATTAAATTTAAGCTGTGAAAATACTTGGTGCCAACAATGTTTTTCTCAGAAAATCAGTAAAACAGTTCATCGGAGTTTGAGCTTTCAGATTTGAAGACGCTTTCGCCACCCTCCGGTTTTTCTTCACCCAAAATGTCTTGATCCAAGTAGTGAGTTTGAGTCTTATATAGACAAAGCCTTGTATTGCTTTGGAAACATGCAAATTGGTGACCGATGAAACTCACTCAACGATGTTAGACACATGAATTGAATTGAGAAAGCTTCCTGGAGAGGTGGCTTAACATGTCTTCAAATCTTGAGGTTCAAGTCCACTGATATTTTTTTAATGAATGACTATGACCTGGATGACTGAGGAACCCTTCATCAGCATTCGCCAAACAAACCCAAAGTTTACAGCTAACAGTTTATAAGTTATGTGAACCCTGCATCCCCAATCTGCATAAACAGAAAATCAGTTAATCAGTTTTATGGATTAAAAATGGCCTTTTTTTTTTAAGTGGACCAAAATTATATATTTTTATTGTATTTTAAGTAGGCTTGTTGTGAAAAGACTGTAGTGTTTGTCTAAAAGTATTTATCTTGAAACATTTGGTAAAAATGACCTTTTAGCTGATAACATCAATGTTCTAAATCTTAGTTAAAATAAAAAACTGAGCAAACCATTTAAACCGTCTTATTTCTTAGATTAATTTTCATCGATTTCAGTTTTCTGCTCACTGAGGCACTCTGCTTAAATTCGCTTTTCTAGGAAAGGATGCGGATTGCCTTCGAAATAAAAGCAGCAAATTTGGAGTCTTGGCCAGTTGTGACCCATGGGTCAGAATATTCTATTGTAATGTTGGAAATCTCTTTTCTCCCTTTTAGCCATTTACATGCTGGAGCTGGATGGACGGGCGTAGGCGCTGTGAGCAACGGAGGCATGGTGGAGGCTGGCCAGGGAGTCAACGGGACAATGCTAACCAACCAGGCAGGCATGAGCACCACTGGATACCCCACCCACTGATCACAGCAGCCCCCTCTTAGCGTCCAAGGACACAAGGATTATACTCTGCTGGGGAAAGGAGTGCACCAGATGTGCTCTGACTTTCACATCACAAATTGTCTGTTAATGAAGCTGGTCTGCCATTTTTTTTTTCTTTTTAAACCAGCCCAAAGTCTCACCCACTGCCCAAATACGCAGGTTGAAGGATGATACACATGCAAACACTGACAAAGCCACTGCTAATGCACATTGCATTCCTAGGCCTGTTCTAATGGCTTGGTGTCTTCATGGCCAGAAAAAAAAAAGAAATCTGTCAAGATATTCCTTACAGAAAGTTTGGTTTAAAAGCAAAACGAGTGTTAAGTGAATTGAATCGAAGCTAAAAAGGAAACGTTCCTGTTTCAGCCCCTAAATGCCAAAAACATGAAGGGCAGAATTTTCTCACTATCTACCAATCAACCACGGAGGACAGGCAACAAACGCTTCCACACAGTAATCTCCAGTATTGCAACACAGCCACTCCACGTACCGACTAGCTGATCCTTTCTTCTGCGTTGAAGCTTGTCGATCTCATCGTTCCTCTGTCCACTCATCACTGTAGTGAAGCAGCAGAAGTGGGTTCTCAGGGTGCGCTCAAGGTATTCTAACCAACTGTAGTGGTTAGCAGGTTGGGGGAAGGGATGGGTTACAGCTAAACAATCGGAAAAAGAAACACCAGTGCTCCTTTATGTCCTGGACCGAACCGAACAGACGGCGAAAACTCACCCGTGGATAAGAAGTGTGTGTTTGTGTGTGTGTGTGCATGAACTGATGCTTTTATTCACCGAGAAACGTCCCCGTCATCTACCCCAAAACCCAGAAGGACTATTATGCTATTTTATTTCTTTCCTCTTTTTCAGAGGGTTTGCTACAAAACTGCTAGAGAAAGGTGTTTTTATTTTCATTTTTTTTTTGTTCTGGTCAACCTAAAATGCTGACATTGTATAAAGAGCTTTTGCATTTTTTTGTTTCATTTCAGGACTGAAGAATTGTTAAAGCGATGCCATCTAATCATGTACATTCAAGACCCTTGTATGTTTTGTTTGGACAACTTTAAGTGGCTGATTTTCTTTTAATTAGTATATCTCAAAACAATTGCAGGGATTACTGCCACTCTTATCTTGTGTACAGGCAGACAAAGATTGCACAAAACGTATAGTTTTCACAAAATTTGAAGTAATCAAATTTTAATTTTTTTTTGCATTCCACTTTATCTGCTATTTTATTTGGAAGCCTGTTATATGTAAATAGCCAACCAGTCTGTTAAATTGTACTAAATCTGTATAAAGACATGTTCAATGAGAATGCGTGCTTGCTCCTGGTTGGGGGAAACTGATCCCGGGCGGCTGGTTGAAAGTAGCATCTCTGTCCAGTTCTGGTCCGTATGCAGTAGAAGAAGAGCAACATTTCACTCGTCCAGCAGACTGGAGGACAAGCAGCATTGCTATGTAATGCAGAAGTCTTTAGATTCAAGAAAAGAAACAACTTTATAATTTAAATTATTGTTTTACACCATTGTAGTGGTTGTTTTTATAGATTAAGAACCCTACTTCTAGACCTCAGATTTTTTGCAGCTTGTCTACAGTTATGTCAATAGAAATTGGGGGGAAAAAATCCATTTTGTTGCCTTATAAAGTTGAGTTATTTTTAATTTAACCAAAAAAAGAAAATGAGTAGGCAGTGCCTATGAATGTTTTCAGCCTACGTTTTGAGAAGAGAAGTTCTGTTCATACATCAGTATCATGGTTTGTGTTTTTTTTTTTTGTTTTTTTTTTTGCTTTGTCCCATTAAAAAAGCTGATGTTTATAACAGCTCCCATTTACTCTGTTTGCTTCTCTTCTTTGGAAACAGCAGTCATTTTCCACCCAGCAGTTATTTATTTACAGTTTGCCTCCCTATAAGTGGAATAAAAAAAAATAAATAAGAATTTAGTGTAGTTATTAGATGATCTTTAGTTGTACATTTAAGGTTTAGAGCAGGGAACCTGCAATGCATACTTCCTCACAGCCCAGCGGAGATGTTTGGTGTTTGTAGTTCTTTTTTGCACACAGCCCTTCTAAAAGAAATGGTTTGAGTGTCTAGATAGATTTGTGCAAGTATCCACTGGTAACTAAACATTTTTCAGTGCAATCATATGTAACGCTACCGTGCTGTGTGAACTGGAAGGTTTTCCATATTTAAACAGATCTCCATGGGACAATAAGGTTTGTTGCATATCCTTTTTGATGCCTTTCGCTGCTTTGATGAACTTTCATCCATCAATATTTGGTGCTTAAAAAGTGGACATTTTACAGATGATTTCATAAGCTGCCATTGGGCAGAGATGGAAAAGTTTGAAATCGGAAAAGGACGACATGGTTTGCAGGACAGTTTAAGTTTATTGGGATAGACTGACTGGTTTTAATAAAAAAGTATTCTGGTTTCAGTAGATTATAGAGAACAGAGGGCAGAGTTAAAGCAAGATTCCATTAAAGATGAACATATGAAAATATAAAAAAGATTGTTTATAGTACAAAAAAGCTCTAAAGTTGTAATGTCATGAAATATGGTTATAGAACTATCTGCATAGTAGACAGCTAAGGGAGCACTACACAGTAGTTGACTTGCAAAGTAGTAGTTAGGATTACATTTGTCTAAATGTAATCTAAGATTACAGGGATCCAGCATGTTTTCATCAATTCAAAAATATATTATTAATCCCAAAGGAAAATGAAATATTGCACTAATAACTGTAGGCAAGAAAGATCTTCTGTAGTCGGGCTGGCGCTGGATCTGGAGAAGCTTCTTACTGAAGACACTGTTGTATAATAACTGAAGACGATTCGCTTTGTCCATTTAGTTCAAAAATGAAAAAAATCTAATAAACGTAGTAGCGTATAGAAGACAGTCAAAAATTTAACTGTTTTGCTTTGAATCAATCTTAAAACCATGTCATAATTTTTAAAATTTCTTATTATTTCATAGCCTGTCTGACCCAACTTTCTCAATTCAAGAGCATTTAAATTCAGAAAGAACTGCCATCCTGTCCTAAAATGTAAGCAGATGCTCTGTGTACTTTTACCCCTCTCTTCCCAACTCTGTATTATTTTCATTTTTTTTTCTGAATAACTATGACCTGGATGACTGAGAATCTTCACCAGCATATTCCCTACTTTTCCATTTCACAACAGATAATGTGATTCACTATGGCAACAGCAGGACAAAAGGCTCCAAGAGCTCATTGTGTGGACACAGATGCAGCATTGCAGAGGGAATGAGGAGAGGTGGGTGGAGTCCTTCAAAGGAATGCCCTTTTATTGGTGTTCCTGTGCCCCAAAAGGGCATGGTTAATGGGCTTATCATCCAGACTTATTTGATTTTACATACAAAATATATATTAGATTTATGATCAATATGCAACAGTCATATAGAAATTGCTAAAGAAAATATAGCACATAATATTCAGTTATAGATTTAACAAAAAATTTGTATCGAGAGTGTAAGGGGAAAAAAAGCTTTAAATTTGAAGATGATGCAGTAAATGTGTTTGACAATGTATTTTTTTCTGCTCCCCATAGTATTTTGTCATGCGGTTAGTTGCAATATAATAGGAAACAATTAATGATGTGATTCCCCCAAAATAATTTGAATGTGTAGCAGGCCATCTTCGCACTGCTAATATTAAATTCAATTCAGTTTATTTACGTGTCTGAGATTAAAGTCAGAATTCTGAGAAATAAAGTAAGAATTCTGAGAAAAAAAGTCAGAATTCTGAGAAATAAAGTCAGAATCCTGAAATTAAAGTCTCAATTCTGACTTTTTTTTTATCATACAATTTAAAAATCAGTTAACTTTTTCAGTACCATTTTGGTTTATATTTAAGAACATTACATATAGGAAACGTGAGATACTGTCTCTGGACTTTTCTTTTTTATATTAAAACGCGACAACTCAAAAGAAAAACGCATTTAAAGGTTTAGCATCTCTCCGCCTTTTATCTTGAATAAACTACATATACCATGATTCCACGGGCCCAAACGGCACGCCCCTGTCCTTTCTCCCACGTGACAGGCTCCGTCCAATAGGAAGGGCCGTTACAGGCGCAATGCGGGTGTTTGGATGTAAGGAGGAATGGCGACGTTCGAGGCGTTCTAGGAGGCCAGAGCGAAGCTGAATCCGACCAAACAGAGGCGGATTAGAGGCGGTTAGAGCTTTTTTTCAATATTCATACAGATGTAGGTAAGGTAGACCGTATGGTTGCAAAAAAAAGTTCGTGTAGCATCATGAATATGCTTATTACACGTAAAGCACTCGGAACACGGAGCTGAAAATGGAAGGACGTATTGTCATTTAGTCATTTATTTTATGATACAAAGTTTTTAAAAGGACAATTTAGAGCAAAAAGTGTTCGTTGTTCTCTGTGTGTATTTGGATTGATGACGTCAAAAGAAGTACTACAGTAAGGACCTGATAAATATAGATATAATTAATCAAGGTAATTTTAACAAAAAAAAGGCACTAGAATTGAAGATTTTCATTAGTAAAGTAACATTACTTGACATATCTTTTAATTTTCCTTTAATATTCTGTGCTAATATGCCTAATTTTCCTCTCCTGGTAAAAACTATTAATATTTCTGTTTGAAGTTTTCCAGTTAATGGCTTTCCATAGGTATTCACCACTAGTAATTAGCCAGTCACTGGTGACTGACTGGTTATAATACTACTAATAATAATAATTTAACTTTACTGATCTCACATTGGAGAGATTTACCTCTGTAGTCTAACCTCAGGCTACTTAAATGTTATATAATTTCTCTCTTTCTAACTATTAGGATTTATAAGGTTTCTCTTCAACTACAGTGTGCCTAAACAAACGTTAATCGTGATTAATTGCCTATTGAAATAATGGGTCAACTAATTAATCATTAATCGAGGAATACAGAGGGTCTAAAAGATGCCTATAGCTGACAGAGCGACTCACTCAGAGCAGTAATTATACCAAACATTGCAAAAAAAATAGAAACATTTGTTTGTAAATATGTTTTGTCCTTTAGTTTAATTTCTAAAATAAATAGAATAAAATGTTACAAAATAAAAAACATCTTCTTTATTAAATGTTTTGGCTAACCAATTATTCACATTGAAAATCTAATCACATAGATTAAAATTCTAAGCAACAAGGTAAATCGTTGCAGTCCTAAAACTACAGATACCATAAATCTCGATTAAAGTCTGAAGTTTTAATGTAAATATTACATTCATATTGTCCTGATCAGCTTTGATATCAAAAACTTAAATCTAAAATGGTAAATGATGTATTGTATCGCTCTAAAAATAAAAATAAACACCTTTTAATTAAGAATAGGCAAAAATTGATCTACTGGTCAGAGCAGCGCTTTGTGCTCTGAGAAGGTTCTGGATCCCCACAGCCTGCACTTCTGGTTCCTGAGCAAGAGCCTTAACCCCCATTACTGCCTCCCCTGGGCCTGCCATTGTGTGGTGCCCACTGCTCCCCAAGGGGTTAAATGCAGAGTGAATTTCCTCCCTTTTTTTTATTCTTTTTCCTCTTTTTTCTGTTTTTCCATTCCTGTTCTACTTACATTGGTGCGTATATATAATCTGTAATACTCCCTGCATGAATTATAATAAAGCAATTTATATGCATGAATCAAGCGGAACACGATGGCGATAGCCTCACTGCTCCACGTGTAAAAGTAAAATCTGTTGGGCCCTTTTTTGGCATCAAGACAATTATTATTATTGCCACATCACCAGACAGTACACTGTTTAAAAAACAAAACAAAAAAAGTGAATTTCCACGTTGTGTGACAATAAAGGGATTTACTTTTACAGAAGTAGAAAGCAAAACAATGAAATGAATGAATAAGTTGCTTTATGGCAGTCTATATGACAACCAAAATGTCTTTAGGGAACAGTTTTCCTGATTATTGTAACAAAATGATGATGAACATGCGAGACAAACTAGCTTAAGTCAGTTTGATATTAGAGACTGATGTTTCTCTTATCTCAACATTAAAACCTTTTTCTTGTTTTCAAGGCATGATTCATCTATTGTGCAGCTGAAGTCTTCTGTTAGAAGTCTCAGAATGGACAGAGAGGTGACCTCGTCCTCTTCAGGAAATATCTCGTCCTCCTCCCCTCAGATTCCTCCCGGTCAGACCACTTTAGCTGCAAAGCAGCGAGAAAGCAGGAAGTCCTCGGCCACCACCCCTGCCTTTCTCTCCAACCTGGGGAGGGCAACCCTGCGGGGCATTCGCAAGTGTCCTCAGTGCGGTGTCTACAACGGGACCCGCGGGCTCAGCTGCAAGAACGCAGCCTGCGGCGTTAGGCTCAGAGATGCTTCTGCAGGATGTAAAAGCAGCAAGAGAGGTGCGGTGGAGGTGGTGAGGGTGATAACTGACAGCGAGGAGGCGAGTTGTGGGAAAGAGCAGGAAGCGGGAGGAGGTGCCCAGGTGTTTTCGGTGTGCCACAGAGGAAGAGGAAGCACTCAGTGGGGGTTTGTGGAGCTGGTCCCCACAGACACGGCCATAGCGACCGGGGATGGAGCCACCCTGCTCACCCGCATCAACCTCGGCCGCTGCTTCCTGCCCTCCTGCAGGCAGGGTGAGAGGTCAAACAGGCGCGAGTCCAATTCAGCATCAGGTGAGCAGTCCTCCAACAGCCTCTGCATCCATATCAAACAGGCCATAGACTGCCGGAGCCGCGCTACGCCCCTCACCTTTAAGAGCTCCGTGCTGGAGGCTTTGCAGGCGTCCATCCAAGCCAGGGAGGAGCTGTGGAGGCTGGCCACAGAGTCCCCCGGACCTCTGGTGCAGCGGGTCTCCAAAGACACCCTGGTGGTGAAGTGCCACACAGACTCGCAGCATCCTCTGGGCCTGCTGCACCTCACCGTGGCTCAGGTGGACACACTGAAGAGCAACAAGAAGGTCTTTCATTGTACCTGCCAGGTGAGCGCAGGGAGAGTCAAACCCGGCGTGAACGGAGCCACCTCGCTCCCTCCTCCTCCTCCTCCTCCGAGCCCAGCCACGTCCCTGCCCTGCCTTCATTTCTACGCCTGCGTGTGCGCCTTCTCAAGCAACGAAAAGCTGGCTGCAGAGTTTGCAGCGTTCATCAACTACACCTCAAAAGGTACAGAATCTCCCCTTCTGCCTGCGGTGATTAGCATTAAGAAAGGTCCTGGAATAAATTCAACTTTAGCATAATCTCACAATGACAGTCTTAATTTAAGTTAGACTTAATCTAACTTGATTTGATCAAATATATGAAGTGGGTAAGAAAATGCTAAAGAAAAAGGATTCAGGAAATGCCTGGAGAAATATTTTATTTTCAGGTCAGAATAAGATTTTCCTTAAAAATAAAAAACTAGTAAAAAGGTTTGCTTTAATGATTTATTTTCCATATTCTGTAATCTAAATGATAAATGGGTAGATGAAAGTTTTTGTCTGTTTTCTATGAAATGTTACACCTCAAGCTAAAGTTTTGTTCATGTTATTGTTTTTTTTTTTAACTAAATTAAAGTTTAAAGGTTAACTAAACATAAGAAAATGACAAAGGGCCATTCAGTGGTTAATTTTGGCTTCTAGATCTTCATAGATCTAGAACAGACCAGATGTGTCCTTGTGTGTGTTTGAAAACTGGATCTGATGTAGCATCACACAGAATCTCTTAATGTTTTACCTCCAGGAACAAAATAAAAACATCACAAATTAACAAATATACTTTATTTTGTATTAAATCAGGTTTCAAATTTGGTGTTATTGTAGAATCTAGATTTGATAAGCATTAAATTAACAAATCTGCATATTTTTGTTATGGTACAGGTAATTACCAAAACTAAATAATGTTATTTTTCACACTGTAATATTTGTATTACAGGGAAACAGGAAGTTATGGATTAACCTGCTGCAGACTCACTAATTTAAGGCATAAAGTCTAAATTATGAAATTTTTAATTGATGTTGAAAATGCATATTTGTCCTTATATTCAACAAAAACGTATTTTCTAATACGGGGTATTTTTCATCAGGTTTAAAGTCAATTTTTCTAATTTTCATATGGAGGTTAAGCACCTGCAAAAACCTTGGTTCTTATTTCGTGTGAAGTATGTTGAGATTACAGCTAATTTTAAAGAGTTTGCCTTTCTCTCCTCAGGTGAGCAGCAGAACGCTGTCGGTGAAACCAAACCTCTGCAGCAGGCAGACTCCATCAACGCCCAGCATAAAGCGAAGAAGCAGCGTTTGGATGAACCTGCCTCTGGTGGTATTTTCACTTTTTAAACTATCTGACATAAAGCATTGAAGCCTGGTTGATCCTGGTCTGAACCTCCCGCTGTCCTGCCTTCTCTCTGTCTTTTCCTCTTTCTAAACCTGTCTTTTCTTACCTCCACCACTCTGATGCTCCTCTCAGCAGCCCCTCCCTCTGCAGAGTGCTGGAAAGACGGAGTGCCGGCCTCCGGCGCGAGGAAAGCCGGTCAGAGGAAACCTGCAGGTGCTGCCTGTCTCTCCTCTCTGCCTATGTTTTCCTGTTTCCTGTCTTTTCCCATCCCAATCTTTCCCCTCCTTCCATTGAATTCTCTCCACTAATGAGCTGCCAATCAGACCGTCGATGATTTAACATGTGATTCGTCCTCCTCAGGCGGCGCTCAGGTTGTTGATGAGCGCACAGTGACGATGGGCTTCCAGCCGTGGCTAGCCAGTGTGACTGAGAGGATCCATCAGACGATGCACTACCAGTTAGATGGTAACATTTGCATGAAACACCTTTCATGATTAGCAATGTTGCAGTATTCCACATTCATACCCCTTGAATCAGATTGCGAACACAAATTGAATGCGTCCATGAGAACTAATGGGATAGACAGACAAACATATTTTGAAGTAAAAGAAGGAAAATTATATATATTTTAATTTAAACAGCCTGAAACATGTGGTTTGTATTATTACAGACTTATGAGACTGCAGAAAAGCAGCCGATACTACATGACAGTGGGCCTGATACACACTGGCAGATGTATTGAGTCTATTTTATCAGAGCGCCATGAGGTAGTGTCGCACCACACAGGGTGTGACAATGCTTTCAATGTAGAACCAGTGAAGGATCCGTCTTCTGAATTCTTTTTAAACTACCTCAAGCAGAACATTCCAGCTCTACATGGAAATATTTCACTCTAAAAACACCATGAAGTGACGTGTAATGTTGAGAAAGCCTCAACATTCAATGGACTTAAAGGTGCCTGGTCATTATTTGATTTTTTAAAATTCATTATATGCCAGTATCTCTCTCTGGTTACATACATTTTCTGAAAGATTACTGCATCCTGCTGGTGTATTCTTTATTTCCGTGTTTATTTTTTGCTCAGTTTATTAGTAAATGTTAATAATATCATATCTGCTTTATTTATATTCACAATAACAAAGGAGATGAGATTCTGACCATGTGGACAGCAGGTCAACAAGGATGTAGCCTACTGAGGCTAAGCCAGTTAGCACCTTCCAGCGAAAACAATAAAGAGAAGTTCAAGATCGAGTGAGAAAAATGCAAAGAAATATTTCATTCTAAGAGTTGTGACATGTAAGGAAAATTCCTTCCATTTCACAATGTTGTGATTCTTTTTAGTGATCTGTGATGATCACTTTTGTGACTGAAGTGTGTCAACCTTAGAAAGATTTAGTTTTCTTTATAATTTCTTTATTCCCACGTTGTGTCTCAGGTTTTATAGATAAGCAGGTAATAAACCAACAGGATTTGATGGCATTAATGTTAAAATCTAATGAAAATATCTCTAAGTTTAATTTGTTTTCCATTTAGACCCATACTGTGCTGGTTTATACCAGTGTACCTGACATGTGCATCCACTAGAGGGCGGTGTAAACAAACATTTAACATGGTTTAGGTCGTCGAAGATTTATTTTTGTAATAATGGAAATATTTATTCTGAAAGTCTAGATTTTATTGCCTAAAGTTAATCTAATGTTTAATTTAGATTGAATGATACCTTAAACCCACATTTTTAGCATATTGAAATCAAGTATTTTACAAAAATGAGGTGAAAGGGTCGAGCTTTGTTTAAAGACCCAGAGACCCTTTTAAGGTGTGGTTTAGTTATGGTTTTGCATTCATCTCTTATTGTTAGGTAAACCACATCCACTAGTCTACCAGATCCCCCAGGAGTTCTTCAACGCTCTGCAGCAGCGGCTGTCGCTTGGATCCAAGAAGAGAAGACTGCCCAATTTCACGACAAGTGAGTTTTTTTTACCATATTGAACAGAAACACTGTACATAAAGCTGCTGTGTAGGACTACCATACAGTGCTTTACCAACGTATTTATGCCTATAGCGCTCGTTTACACTTTTTTGCACAAATTAAAAATTTAAGTGAGATATTTTAATGCAATTTTTAGGGGCTGCTCAGGTTCCGGGTTCGATTCCTGGCCCGGGGTCTTTTTGCAAGGAGTTTGCATGTTCTCCCTGTGCATCCATAGGTTCTTTCTGGGTATTCCTCCAACAGTCCACTGTTAGGTTAATTGGCTTCTGTAAATTCTCCTTAGGTTTCAGTGTGTGTGTGAATGGTTGTTTGTCTCTGTGTTGCCCTGTGGGCCTCATCTCTCGCCCGTAGACAGCTGGAGATAGGCACCAGCACCCCTCGCGACTCCAGCAGGGATAAAGCATGATAAAAAATGGATGGATGTATTTTAATGCAATTTTATACAACAGAGAAGCAAGTTTTAGTATATGAATTCTGTCTTCACTGTGGAGGACGGTAGTGGCAGCATCATGCTGTGGGGAGCCTTTATCAGCATGCATTAGACTTCAGTTTAGGCCGGGTGGTAAATTACCCTAAATATGCAACAAAATCTGTAACACAACAATTGGAAGGGCCTAGTCAAAGTCCAGGCTTTAATCCATTTCAGAGTCTTTGGTAAGACTCCGAAATACATCTGTTGAGTTTTATATATTTTTTAAAACTATATCTTTAAAAAAAATAAATGAATAAAAAAAATTAAAAAATAAATAAAACTATATCTTTCAATGTGAAAAGCAGGAAGAGAAACACTCCAAAAGATTAGCTTCTGCAGCCCCTAGAGAAGGAGGTTTATAGCGAGTACTGACTAGAGAGGGGCTGATGGGGGAAAGAAATGGCAATCTTTTCAAAAAGTGATGATTAAACTTTTTTTAAACGTTCTGTCTCTGTGGAGTTCAGCATCTGTGAGGAAAAACGAGGCTCCTCTGGGCTATTTCACCAAGTACACCTGGCACATCACCAACCTGCAGCATGTCAAACAGATTTTCGACACGCCTGAGGTATGTTCTAAAGACCAAAAGCAAGTGAAAACACTTCCTGGAACTTTATACAAAACATTAAATATTATGTAGATTATTTATGCGGTAAATTTGGTTTCATTAGTGCTGCAAGCAAAGAACATGTTTGTAAATGGAAATATGGAAAAGAAAGTAATCAAGAAATGAAATTTTAAGAAAAATTATAATAAAAAAAGGTTTTGCATGTAATTTTGCAGTTTTTTTTTAAATATTTTACATCTTTTACTTTTTTCTCTTCAAATTTCAGTTTTCATATTGAGTTTTATGACTTGCAGTCAGATCGAACTTTCTTCATATCTTTTAGAAATGCTTCTCCTGAGCGAAGACGCATTTCTATTGGTCTGGATGGACGTTAGCAACAACGTCTTATTGGTCAAGGGCGTTTGTATTGTGCTGCAAGTGAAGAGAATATGTAATTTATAAAACTCATTCTGGAACAGAAATAAAAAAAGAATAACTTCAAAATGTAAAACCTGTGAAAGAAAATTTATAAAATAAATTTAAAACATAAAATCAGTATGTTTTGTTTGTGATAAAAATAAAATTGGAAAAAAAGAAACAAAATAAAAGGATTTAAATAAAATCTGAGAAAGCAGCAACGTTATTTCAAACCCCACTTTTTTTTTTTAAAGTTACATTTTTTTCAAAATGAGTAATACAATTAATTTTCTAAATTAAATAAACATTTTTTTTTAAAGTTTCCATTGACAAAACGCCTCTCACTAGCAACAAAATCAAACACTAGGAAAATTCATAATTTGGTTAAATTATGAGTTATTCTCTTGTTTATTCAAAGCTGTTAGCCACCATTTTCCAATCAGCAGCCTAAGATCTAATGATCTGTCCAACAGCTTCCATTAGAAGTCACTCAGAGTTTTGTCAAGAATCTGGACGGCTCTTACTCCCACTTTAACCTCCCTGAGTCGCCGCCTGAGCGGGAATTGACAGACGGATGCAGGGCGGACCGTCCCCAGGCCATACGACCAATGGAGCACCGCACTTTCCTCAAAGTCGGTATGGGTCTCCCTTTATTTCCGTTCTCTTATTTTGTTTTAAATCCCAGACAGAAATGCTTTTTTTCTGCTTGTTTAAAAAAAAAATTCTCCACTTCCTTTGTTTGTTGCCAGGACCAAACTCTGGGGACCAGAAGGATTCCAGCCCCTTCGTGATTCAGTGGATCCCTGACGTTCTGCCGCGCTGCCAGATGGGAGAGCTCAGGATCAGCTTTGAGTTCGGCCACCAGCAGAGCGGCCAATCAGAGTGTCAGGAAAAAGCGGAGAAGAAAGCTCGCAGAAAGTCTGACTGTTCTCAGACCAAAGCGCTAAAGGATGTTGAGATTCTTCAAGTGGTTCTATAACAGCAGGACATTCAATAACTAGATAATACGACGGGCCCCGCGCAGAAATCTATGTTCCCTTCCAATGAATCTATGCAGAGTGCGGAGACAGAAGCTACCAGGCAGCATCAGTGGTCAGAGGACTGAAGCTCTGTGTTTCCAGCATCACTGACTGTGCTTCTTTCTCAGATGGAAAAAAAAAACTTCACTGATGAACAGAATCTAGAGATGATTTTCTGGCACAAACATCTTGGGTGAATTATTGGAAAAAAACAAAACAATACAATAAAAGTAAAACTTTTTCTAACTTTGAATTTGAAACTTTAGGTTTTAATAATTTCTTATTGAGCAAATAATTAGGATTCACACGGGCGGTTCTAAGGAAGGGATCGACATAAGATAACGGAAAAAAGGACAGGATTTTTTCTTTTAAATAGACATTTTCTAAATTTTGGGATTATCGTCTGATAAAGAGAACATTTATATACATGTTCAAGCTAGAATAACTTGACATTTAAATATTATTTCCCTATGACTTTAATATACGGAATGATGAAGTATTGTCTTATTTTTTTACTTTATGCCCTGAAAAAAAAAAAAACACGCCTTCCACTCCGGTAAACTTGGTTTACCCCCTTGTTGAAATCATATCCAGTTGTTTCCAGCTGCTGTTGGTGACCTATCAGGTGAGCTAGTTTTTGGAGAGTCATCCAGCATATCTGCAATAACCAATAACAGATTCCCCTGGTCTCTGAGTGATGCTGTGCGTCTTTTTTTTGTCTTCCTTCCTGACGGATCCCTTTCTTTAAAATCTCTTTAAAACTCTGCAAAAGCTGCTTTCTGGTGAAGAACATGCTAGCAGGACATCTGATGTTTTTCTGAGCTTAAATCTGTCTGTAAGAAGAATAAATCCTGCCGGTCAGTTTGTCAAAATGAGCTGTAATTAGGCCGTCATGCTGACCTTGGAAATGATGGTTTGGAAACGCATTTAGCTGCTTCTTTTCACATATATACACACAATGTGTCTGTTAGAGGACTTCAAGTAAATGCTGTGAAAATGTGTGGATCCAGGTTGGGAGCCCCTTTAACCAGACCTCACCACCTCCAAACAGCAGATCAAACTGATTTATTTCTCTCCCTTCGTCTTCCCTCATCTTACTTTTAGTTCTCTTATCAAAACAAACGTGGCAAAAGCTGAACGGAAAAACCAATCTGACACAAACCAGAGAGCGGAGTCAGAGGAAGAATTGGGAGCTGTTTTGTTTCATCTGTTTTTTTTTTTTTGCACTTCATAATTTGCAGCCGTTGCTGGGCTGCAGGTGGTGAACTGCAACATCATAGTGTTTATATCTGACAGTCTGTCTGTTTAAGATGTTAAAACGAAAGAAGAGAGGATGATAAAGAACATCTGTAAATTGTTTGTCTTTGCAAACTTCTGTCCTCAATCTGTTAAAACCTTCTTCTACATCAAAACATTAATTAAGGGAAGTATTTCTCTGAGTCTGCACAATGAAGTTCTCTCTAAGACATTAGCACAGAATAAATAGAATAAGTCAAATTATAATTAAAGGCAGTTTGAAGAAGCTTTATAATCTCATTTGTAGTCTATTTTTTTAACATCAGATTGGTGAACACTGTTTTCTGTCCACAGTACGTTAGCATCAATATCAAAACAATTTATTTCCAGCTTTGTTGGCAGTTTAAAAGGAGAGGTGAGCTTTTACTAACAAAATTAATAATAAGCTGTTTGAAAAAGCTCTGTTGGAGGTTATTATTTATCACAATGCTGCAGTCCAAGGCTTGTTGGAAAATTCATTTTTACATCACACAAACAAACAATTGAATCATATTTTCTTATTTGGATATAAATAAGATTTTTTTATTAGTCAGAAACTGACTAGTCTCTTTTAACTGGAAGCTGTTATTCCACTTTCTATAAAGAGTGTGTAATACAGTCAAAGTGAAAACACGAGGATCTGCTGTACGTCCTCCACGGCTGCTCCTGAGACAAAAAAAAGCTTCTCTTTGTTTTTCACAGCTGTTCAATGGCTTTTTAAGGTCAGTAAAAAAAAAGAAACAAAAAAAAAAAATTTAATGAAATAAAGGGGAGAAAAAAAACATTCTTGAATTTCATCTTTTTTTTACCCAGTTAATTTATAAATTTGAAATTAAATTAAAGAAAATATGGAAATTTTTAAGTAGATGTGTTTAAAGGAACATTTTTTTTTTACTAAAACGCATGAGAAAAACAAAAATTACATTTACTGTATATACACTACCGTTCAAAAGTTTGGGGTCACTTATTGAAATGTCCTTATTTTTGAAGGAAAAGCACTGTACTTTTTTCAATGAAGATAACTTTAAACTAGTCTTAACTTTAAAGAAATACACTCTATACATTGCTAATGTGGTAAATGACTATTCTAGCTGCAAATGTCTGGTTTTTGGTGGAATATCTACATAGGTGTATAGAGGCCCATTTCCAGCAACTATCACTCCAGTGTTCTAATGGTACAATGTGTTTGCTCATTGCCTCAGAAGGCTAATTGATGATTGATTAGAAAACCCTTGAGCAATCATGTTCACACACATCTGAAAACAGTTTAGCTCGTTACAGAAGCTACAAAACTGACCGTCCCTTTGAGCAGATTGAGTTTCTGGAGCATCACATTTGTGAGGTCAATTAAACGCCGCTCAAAATGGCCCAGAAAAAGAGAACTTTAATTTGAAACGTGACAGTCTATTCTTGTTCTTAGAAATGAAGGCTATTCCATGCGAGAAATTGCTAAGAAATTGAAGATTTCCTACAACGGTGTGTACTACTCCCCTTTAGAGGACAGCACAAACAGGCTCTAACCAGAGTAGAAAAGAATTGGGAGGCAGCTGTTGCACAACTGAGCAAGAAGATAAGGTACATTAGAGTCTCTAGTTTGAGATACAGACGCCTCACAGGTCCCCAACTGGCATCTTCATTAAATAGTACCTGCAAAAACACCAGTGCCAACATCTACAGTGAAGAGGAGGCTGCGAGGATCTGGGCTTCAGGGCAGAGTGGCAAAGAAAAAGCCATATCTGAGACTGGCCAATAAAAAGAAAAAAGATTAATATGGGCAAAAGAACACAGACATTAGACAGAGGAAGACTGGAAAAAAGTGTTGTGGACGGATGAATCCAAGTTTGAGGTGTTTGGATCACAAAGAAGAATGAATGTTTGTCAGACGCGAGAACAAATGAAAAGATGCTGGAAGAATGCCTGACACCATCTGTTAAGCATGGTGGAGGTAATGTGATGGTCTGGGGTTACTTTAGTGCTGGTAAGGTGGGAGATTTGTACAGGGTAAAAGGGATTCTGAATAAGGGAAGGCAATCACTCCATTTTGCAACGCCTATGCCATACCCAGTGGACAGCTTGATTGGAGCCAATTTCATCCTACAACAGGACAATGACCCTAAACACACCTCCAAATTGTTCAAGAACTATTTAGAGCAGAAGCAGGCAGCTGGTATTCTATCGGTAATGGAGTGGCCAACGCAGTCATCAGATCTGAACCCCATTGAGCTGTTGTGGGAGCAGCTTGACCGTATGGTATGGTACTGCAAGAAGTACTCATCCAACCAATCCAACTTGTGGAAGCTGCTTCTGGAAGCGTGGGGTGCAATTTCTCCAGATTACCTCAACAAATTAACAGTTGGAATGCCAAAGGTCTGCAATGCTGTAATTGCTGCAAATGGAGGATTCTTTTGACTTAAAAGCAAAGTTGGATGTAAAAAAAAAATCTTGTTTGGGGCCACAAATCATTATTTCTAACCTTTTCAATGTCTTGACTCCTATTTTCTATTCATTTCACATTTATGGTGGTGAATGAGTGTGGACTTTTCAGGAAAAACACAAAATTGTTTGGGTGACCCCAAACTTTTGAACGGGGTAGTGTATATATCTATAATTAATAAAAAAAAAAAAAAGAAGGAACAACATTCACAGAATACTTTTGTATTTTTATACCTTTGTAGCATGCAAAAAAAAAAAAAAATTATATATCTTAACCTGCTGAAAAAATAATTAAGGCCTTTCTTGGGAGATAAATGCTACACTTCCACATAAAAAGCAGCTTTATCTTGTTTGAATGAAATTTAACATTTAAATATATGGTAATTATATCATAACTTGCATTAATATTTTCATCATATTAGTTTGTACAGATGACAGTAATATAATATCTCAAAATAACTGATAAGCGCCTTTCATTTGCTTTTATTAAATTTCATTTTCATAAAATCTATTTCTTCAGAATAAAATAAACTTTGCCAGTTTTCACCAGCAGATGGCAGCAAACAGCTACTACACAACTGAGAGCTGACAGCAGAGAAGCACAGAAGTCCTAATAGGAGGTGATTAGTATGATTTAATAGGATGTTTTCTTAATATTTAGTAATGAGAAACTACAGAATAAATTCCAGATTTAACTTCGTCTTGATATATAATGTGAGTTGGCTGAGTTTAGATTTTTTCCCCCTCCCGTCTGGACATAATAAAACAGCCAGCGTGCACAGACTGTGTGATACATCACTGAAAACATCACATGCTTCCAAAATGTGCCCAAATGTTCACGAATTAATTAAGATTACAAGTTAATACCATGAGCAGAGAACAACAAATTAGATGCACAGCTCAGAAAAGCAGCTCACACGTTGCTCCTTTACATGAGGGGTGTGGGCGTAAAAAACAGAAAAATAATATAGTGCCAGCTCATGGGCCCCCTCTTCCCTCGCAAGGCCCCCAGGACATATCAGTGTGAGTACAGCCTCTGCCTGTGCAGGGGGCCCCTCCAGACAGATCAGTTAGATGTTTGCGTAGCTTGTCAGTCACAGAGATGGAAGACGCATCAATCCTCTCCTGGAAGGAGAAGCGTGCACATTCTGGCACAGAGGAGTCCTTCACCAACTGAAAGATGTGCTGGCAAAGCCTTCAGGGAGGAGGAGTAGGAGGAGGAAGCATGCAGAGTTGGACAAAATGCATTTTACTAATTTTTTTTGGTACTCTTTCACAAAGAGCATCAAAACATAAAAAAGCATCTTAATTTATTTCATAATGGTTGAGCTATTTTGTGTATAAACAACATAAAAAAAGACTTTGTGGCTTTTTTTTGTTTCCCCAGTTAGGAATGTCGACAGGATGCTTTCATGTCTACGAGATACAAATCAATTCTCACTCTGGCAGCTTGTAGTTCCAGCATCCTCATGGCAGAGGTCAGAGCTCACCGCACGCCATCTCTGGAAACAAAAACTTTGCATATCTGGAAAAACAAACCGGGGGAAATGCCCGTCATCAGTTGCAAATTCCACGTTTTCTGGCCCAGATGACCAAAAATAAAAAGCACACATTCTCTGAACTCGTCACATATGAAATATTTCACACCTGCAACAACAACACCTGCAGCTTTCTGACGTTGCAAAACAAGAGGGAGACGAACCTGCCAAGTGGACCGGGCAGACTGACTGGACTCCCCAACACATTCCTGATGGCTGATAGCAAACCGTGACATGAAACATTTCCACCGTCTGGAAACGAACTCCACGCTCCCTCAGTCTGCTGGAGGTCATTAACCAGATAGAGTCATCGCCGTCAGTCTGAGAGCGACGGCTGAAGGACATCCAAGCTGCATCCGTCAGGAGTTAGACCCTGATCACTAAGCTGCTCTTCATGACGTTAAAGAATTGTTAAACCAGTTGGACCAACACAAAGAGGTGCATAACTGTGAAGAGGAATGTTTCCTAAATAAATGTCTAAAATCTGTGTTTTGCATATATTCAGCCTCTTCAGTTGAAACTTCAATGAGAGCTGAAAGATTTTAGAGTCTTGTCTTTTTGGGAATCTTCAGGTTCCATTTTCTGCTTGGCTAAAAGGATCAGTCAAGTCGGATAGATGGGGTCTGGGAAGACTTGTGGCATATTTTAAGCCTTGAATGAGGTCAGGACTTGGACTAGACCATTGCTTACAACTGAAAATGCTTAAATCCAGAAAAGAAGTTGACCAAAGGGCCGTCCTTGCTGCAGGTATACATTCAGAAAAATACTAGGGAGCAATTTTCCTGTTCAAAAAATTAATGGAAAATCCAATTTCTTTTGGCTTTTAGTTTTATTTATTTGCAGATAGGCAACAAAAATATAGTGATGTTTATTAAATAACTATTATGCATCCATTTAACAAAGAAATAGTGAGGCATAATAAAAAAAAAAACAATCAAAGACTGGAAGAGTTTATGTTTCAAATCAACATAAATTTAAATATACACTTTATTACGAAAAGTAATAAAATCAGGTACCAAGGCATGAAGACTGTTAGAAACAGGAGCCAAGTGACTAACTGTGATAGGATGCCACCTGTGCAACAAATCCAGTAGTGTAATTTCCTCACTCGTAAATATTCCACAGATAACAGTCAGCTGTAGGTTAAGAAAATGTTTGGAAACGTAAACTGAGAGAGCGAGTCAGTGGCTGAAGCTCATAGAAAAAAAGAGTTTGGCTACTTCCTGCAGAGTCAGTCACGACACACCTCCAGACTTCATGTGGCCTTCAAATTAGCAGTTCCAGCAGCTAAACATTAGCGTCGTGAGACCATCCTGATCTCGCAAGCTTTCAAGGTTTCACTTGCAGATCAGTCTGGAGACTCTCCGTTAAAGAAACTTTGGAGCCGTTCACCAAACGAGCGTCCAATCAGCGTTGGCTTTGGAGGCGGGTTGAGGTGTGACGCGCAACAAGAAGTGTGACAGTTCAGTCTAAAGAACATGGCGGCTTCAGCCGATGAAACTAGCATTAAGCGTGGCTATCAAGCAAGTTTTATCTGTTCTACAGAGTATTTCTTCAATGAAAGAAGAGCAAAACACTGCTCTGGAGGCTTTTCTCAGAGGAAAAGATGTTTTGCTCTTCTCCCAACTGGTTTCGGCAAGAGTTTGATCTATCAATTGGCTCCTCTTAGTCGTCGCTCTGTTAGTACGTCATATGCTTCATTCGTTGATCTGATTGGTTTATTTGGCCCGTCTATCACCAACATAGGCCAATCAGCTAATCCAGTATTTTAGCCCCTTCCCAAAATTACCCCAACAGAAGGTTTCCAGATGGATATGCGGCGCAAAATCCATCTGACGGAGTCAGGTTAGCTAAACATCACTGCAAAGCATCAGGTGCCGGGATGGAAAACACACCACCACTGGACTCCAGAGCAGTTGAGACGTGATCTCTGGACGAATCACGCTTCTCAATCTGGAATTCTGATGGATGAGTCTGGGTGTGGTGGTTGCCAGGAAACGGTACTCGTCTGACTTTATTGCACCGCGTGTAAAGTTTGGTAAAGGGGGGGGATTATGGTGTGGGCTTGCTTTTCGGGCCCCTTATTTCCAGTCAAATGAACTCTGAATGCTTCAGCATACCAAGAAATTTTGCACAATTTAATGCTCCCAACTTTGTGGTAACAGTTTGGATCTGACTCCTTGTTCTTCCAACATGACTGTTCATCAATGACCAAATGAAGGTCCATAAAGACATGGATTAAACAGTCCGGTTTGGATGAACTTGACTGCCCTGTTCAGAGTCCCACCTTAACCCCATAGAACACCTTTGGGGTGAATTAAAGCGGAGGCTGAGATCCAGGCTCTCTCATTGTGTGACCACACACATGCACATCTAGAATGGTCAGAATTCCACTAAACACATTCCTAAATCTTGTGGACAGCCATTCCCATGAAGAGCTGAAGCTGTTGCAATAGCTGAAACAATGTAATATTGAAACCCTATGCATTAGGAAAACAATAAGCTCATATGAGAGTCATGGCAGGTGCGATAAAACTTCATCACAGGGTCTTTTCTACAGGAATTTGACTACTTTGCATGTTTTATTAAAATATTCTGTGATAAGTTCATAGATATAGTTTTTGCAATTTATTAGAATAAAAATAAAAATGTCTTCAGTAATTGTTTCATTCATTCTAACTAGTTTTAAAGTCCTGACTACAGAGAAGCATCCCCTCATCATAATGCTGCTTCTTCCATGTTTCAAAGTTGGATTAAAACTAAGTATGTTACTCCGGTATAAAGCACAATTTTATCTTTTCTTTTTGTAGGAGGCTTCAATCCTTCTATCACATGTTCACCTCTTGTTTTGCAATCGTACAAAATAACCTGCTGACTTACCTTCAAAATCCATATCACCCAGTAATGAAAATTAGGAGATTATTTTTGCAAAAAAAAGGTGACCTCTAAAGAAAAGCATTTTGCATAAAAAAAGATGCTTTTAAGAATAGTGGAGCTGAAGAAGAGACTTTCAGGATGATCTAAAACCTGAAAGCTTCTGATCGACTGTGTCGAAAGAATCATGTTCCCACCGGTGCAGAGCTTTAACTCTGACAGCAGATGGATGTGAGTGGATCTAAGCTCTCACTTTGAAATATAAATGCGGCTCAGTACAGGATAGAAAAGTTTACAAGGTTTTAAACGTGTTAAACTCAGAAAACACACGTTTGTTGCTGACAAAACCTTTTTTGGGGGTCTGACATGTTATAATAACAAGCATCTGCCGCTGATAAGTGCGGGAAGTGTTTGCCAACTGAGTTGGAAGAAACGCATAATTTACCCGAGAGACTCAATCCCAAATGAGTGCTTAAAACAGACGGAAATGCCATTTTCACTCTTGGGTTTTCCTTATTTGGAAGAGAAGAGTCTTTATTTTTCATCAACTCCGGTAGTTTTTTCTCTTTATGGGATTCAACGCAGCAACAGTTTGATATTGGAACCTTCCATCCTGTGGTCAATCATCCCAAATCTAGAAACATCTCCTTTTTTATTCACACTTCTGCTCAGTTTTTCATACACCCAACAAATTTTGATTCAAAAATATTTTTTTTCATTCAACTATCATGTCTGTATCTAACAAGAAATGAGAACAAATGATGTGTTATTGTCATTTTGAAAAACACATTCAGCTGTTTTATTTACAGTTCCTTTTTAAAACGGCATGGTGAAAATGATTTATAACCATCTCAATATTCAATTAAAAATCTTTGAATTAAACAATAATGAACTTCTGAGGTTAGGAGACCTCCCTGCCAACTAAAGGATAACTTCAAATTTTGCTGAAGGGTTGGAATGATTTTTTGCTGATCTATAGAAATAATGTTTGGATTTTTTGCCACCTTATGCATCAAAACTAAAAATATTAGCTCTGACTTAAACTTAGACAACTTTTATTGCCATTTTCTATACACAGTCTGTATAAAAAACTAAATTTTGTTTTATACAGCTTTCATGACATTTCCATTTTTTAAATTGCAGCAGTGATCAAATGTAAATAGTGTGGGAGAAAAAACTTGGTGCAAAAAAACCCGCATTAATGTAGAAGTTCAGAGCATTAATATATTTGTTGCAACTATACAGTGTTTTGCTTTGGTTTTTGTCAGTGTGATGCAGAGTCAGTGACATGATTGAGTTTTCTCACAGTTCAGCTGTCTGATGGCGGTGGGGAAGAAGCTGTTTTGGAACCTGCTGGTCCTGCATTGAATGCTCTGAAGCCTCTTTTCAGTGGGCAGCAGGGAGAACAGTCCATTGTGGGGGTATGAAGGGTCACTGATGATATTATGGGCTCGGGACACGCAGCGCTGGGATGAAATGTCTTTAATGGAGGGAAGAGGAGCCCTGATGATCCTCTCTGCTGTTCTCACCACTCTTCTCACTTTGTTCCAGTCTGGGGCTGCAGCCTCCCACACCACACAGTGAGACAGATGGTCAGAACGCTCTCTATGGTGCTTCTGTAGAAGGTGGTGGTGAGGATGGGTGGGGGCAGGTGGACTCTCCTCCTCCTTTGCAGGAAGCACATGCGGTTTTGTGCCCTTTTGACCAGTGAGGCAGTGTTTACAGTCCAGGTTAGCTCGTCTGTTCTATGACCCCCCAGGAATTCGGTGCTGCTGACCACCTATACAGCTGAGCTGTTGATGAGCAGTGGAACGCGGTTAGGCCGGTTCTTGCTGAAGTCAACGATGATCTCCTTCGTCTTTGTTCAGGATCAGTGCTGAAGTGGCTTCCTTACGCTTTGGGCCTCCAAAGCATAAGGAGCGTAAGGAGCGTAAGGCTTCCAACAGGGCAGAAAATAAACTTCAGCTGTTTGCAGTTTCATTGTACCAAACGTTTGTTGTCTACAAGTCGATGTAAATGTCTGTTAACTTTGGAAATGAGTGAAAACTGGACGTCTGGAAGATCTCTGTGCTAAACTCAGAAACGGGTTGAATCAGCAAAGACACGCTTTCATAACCCTCGTATCCTGTTTCGTTGGATTGCATTTTGTGCAACTAAGCTGCTATACACTGCATCATTTAACATGGTCTCTCTTGTTTAATGATACAACCCCCCCAATACCCTCCACCCCTTCCTCCCTGCCTGCTTCCTAATAGTGGGGCTGAGCGGAGTCATCATCAGATCCATCAGGGCACAGTCATTGCCTGAGGAAACATGGGCCAATTATGGCCATAAATAATAATGGGCGAGCGCATCTGGCATTATGACTGATGGCCCCTCTCACAGCTCATTTACATGGCTTTTGTGTGGCCATCAGCAGCTTTGCTCTGGCGTATTGCTCGGAAAATGAGCCTTTCAGAGAACATTGTTGGATTCAGTGGAGGGAAACACGGAACCGGGGTGATACTTCACTTCGAGCATGGACAGGAAACGTGCGCGGACAGAACAGCAAGAGGTCTTAATTGTTCGTTTTTGATGTGGCCACACATGCACCCGGACTTCCTGCATGTGTGGAAGCTTGCGGCCTGTCTGTGCTTGTGTTAGACAAAGAGTAGTTCATCCATCAGCATCAATTACCCTGACATAAAGGGAGATTGATGGTGTCTGTGTGGTCAGGTAACAAACCGACCAGCTCACAGGCTCGCAACAAACACACACACAGAGGATTCCTTACATGCACCAGTTACCTACAGTAACCTGCTTCCTTCATGTCATTTTCTAAAGAGCAGAAGGAAAGCTGATAGAGGTGCATCACAGCACAGATTGGTGGTCAGTTTTTATTTCTCAACACGGTGTCAGCGCTGCCTGGAGGATCTTTAATCTGCCCTTTGGGTCGGCGAGCAGCCTCGAGCCAAAGAACAAAAGCCCGCAGCGCTCTGACGTGTGTCCCAGGAGCTGATCAGCCTGGTTGTTAATGGTGTTAGGGTAGGTTTCATTACCCCCTCCAGACTGCTCTCATTAAATAAACATCCTCCTGTCACATCCCTCACCCTCAGAGTGGAGGAGGCCAGAGGAGTGAGGGAAGGGAGGTACGAGTCAGACAGACAATCTAGTTAAATGTTAATGAAAAACTTGTCCCTCAGAGTTGGACCAGTTGCAAAACCTTCTTTGTCGGTTCCTTCACATCTCTCCAGAGGAATGGTTGACCTTCCCAGACTGAACTTTCCAAAAATCTCATGTGGTAAAATTTTATATGATTAAGTTGATCACAAATTTATGGTAAATCTATTCTTTTATAAGGGGAAGGATTTTTGTTTGAGACCAAAAAAAGGAAGGAGAAAAATAGGAAATAAGACAGAAAGAATGGAAATAGGATTTAAGGACAGACACAACCAAAGTCATAAGATGGGAAAGAAAGGGGAGGAAGAAAGGAGGTAAACGTGGACTCGCTGGTAAAAGGAAGGAGGAAATGTGGAAGGAAGAATGGGACAACTGAAGGATGGACATAAAGTAGGGAAGCCAGGATAAAGGATGAACATTATGCATAGGGAACTATGAGGAAAGGAGACAGGGACTGAGAGAAAGAAGGACAGAAAGCAGTAAATTCAGTTCAATTCAGTTTTTTCATATAGCGCCAATTCACCGCACATGTCATCTCAAGGCATTTTACAGTTTAACCAGATCATCCAGTGAAATTGAATCAAAGTTTTCTATCTAAGGAAAACCAGTTGATTGCGTCGACTCATTGACTCGAAGGCAATCCCTCACATTAAGCATGCTTGTAGCGACAGTGGAGAGGAAAACCCTTATAACAGGAAGAAACCTCCAGCAGAACCAGGCTCAGTGTGAGCGGCCATCTGCCGAGGATGGCCTGGGGTTCAAGGAGACAGAAGCAGAGATACAAAAACCAACTGTAAAAGGCGGCCCGTCCAGGAAAACACACAGCCAGGCAGACAAGCTCCAAGCCAGCTCCCATGTCAGAGGATGAAGAGAGCACATAAGCCAGCCAGTCACGGGTCAGAGAAACAAGGACTACACTGGAAAAGCAGGCAGGGACAGGAAGGGACACAAGAAAAGAAAAGAAACGGAAAGTAGGCCATTAAGCAGGGAGAAGAAAGAAGAAAGGAAGGAGACAAGCCACAGGCGGTTCTAGACACGGGCCAACGGGGCCCGTGCCCCTGTTTATCATGTCCTGACCCCTGTTATGGCCCCTGTACTGAAGACATAATTCTTAAAAAAGTTCTAATGATGATTCGCGCTCGAACAGACATGGATACTGAACGGTGCTTTGGACCTATTTCATTTTTTTTCTTTACATATTCTGTTTTACTTATTATTTAAAAACAATAAGGTGATAGCTATAGTGGTATGGAGATCGGATCGCAGTTTTTATCTGCTAAATGTTTTTTTCAAAACAAACAAACAAAATAAAAACTTTTTTTTTTTACAGCTGAATTGATCAGTTTTTCTTGAGTTCTAATTCAGATTTTATAGAAAAAATAAGTGAAACTCCTAAATTATGAATGTATATTGACATAATAAGACTAAAAATTATTTTAATTAGACCTAATTGAATAGAAGTTTCACTTCATGCAGCTTTATTACTATATTTAAATCCCTTGCCCTGTTTTTTTTATTTATTTCATGCTTTTCTGTGCCCCCATGAAAACCGAGCTGGCCCCCTCCTGGCCCCCTGGTACATTTGGTCTAGAACCGCCACTGACACAAGCATTGATGGACAGAAGTGGGAATATATGAGGAATGAAGAAAACCAGGAACAGAAAGGGAAACAAAACCCCCCAAAAAAGAGCAGAAGGAGCTCAGGAAAGAGGCTGAAACCAAGAAAGGACAGAAGGAAGCATGTGAGAAAGTAAAGGAGAAAAGAGGAAGGAGGGAAAAAAGATCAGAGAAAAGGAATGATGTTAGGAAAGCTGAAGAGATGATAAAATAAAGGAAGGAGAACATTTCAACAAGGACAGATAGAAAATAGTCGATATAAACAAATAAATGTGTGTATTACATTAAGACCTGTAATAATACTCAAATCAAACTGGACATTTCCCAGTGGGGGTCTGGGATGGAGGTTGGATTTTAGCCAAGCTAGCTTTTCTGTAGTCAGTTTTCCCAGATTCACCATTCATTCCTGTACAGAAAATATTAACAACATTTTAATCCACAGCTGTTAAATCAAAGGTAATAATTGTTATTATTCCCTCAGGCTTTGGATTCTCTCTGTGGTGATTAAGATAAAAGAAGCTTATTGCAAACAACATACAAAAAAGACATCTTTTATAAGCAGATGACAAATATATTTCCTGTAGCACTAATCAAGAAAAGGATATCAAAATCATGGCCACACCTAAAAGTGTCATTTTTATGGACCCACATTTATTTACTCATCTGGTTTAAATACATTTGTTTTATTTGTAAGCGTGCACATTTAGTTCAATTCTGTACTTAAAATCACTCAATCCCTGTTTTGATCGTTATTAAATCTTATTATAGTTTGCCATACTCCATGGGAGTTTTGCCCTCACAAAGATGGCCGCCGGGGATCCCTGCTAGAGAGGGATAATTCTTTAGTTTCTTCAGTTTAATTTTCTTTTTGTGTTCAACTTTTGATTTGTATTTAAATTTTGATTTCCTTTTCAGCTGTAGTTTAATTTATCAAACTTAAATAAGTTGTGCTCTTTCTTGTAGATCGTTGCATTTATCCCCTATTGTGTAGTAATGGTTGAATATGTCTAATTATTTTGGGACAGTTATGTTTTTTTGTTGCAGTCAGGAGGTTATTTGACATTTTTACCTGTTAAATTTGCTTTCCTTGACCTTTTCTATGAGCTCAGTATTTGTTTTTGTAAATGCAGCATTTTGGGTTAAATATATAAACTTTGTTTTAAAAACATACATGTGACTCCTTATAACTGAGTGCCTTCAGAATATAAATAAACATAAGAAGTGAGATTCAGTATTTTTTATCTTGTTAGCATGGGCGGTTTTAGGCAGGGGCCAACAGGGGCCAATGCCCTTGTAGATCATGTCCTGGCCCCTGTTATGGTCCCTTTACTGAAGACATAATACTCAAAGAAATTCAAATAATGACATGCCCTGGAACAGACATGGTTACTGAGAGGTGCTTTGGATATATAAATTTTTTTTTTTGCAAATTCTGTTTTACTAATTATTTAAAAACAGTAGCTTCAGTGGTACTGAGACAGGATCCCAATTTTCATCTGCTAAATGTTTTTTTTCTAAACAATTAAAAATACTCATATTTTTACTGCTGAATTTATTAGTTTTTTTCTTGAGTTCTAATTACAGTTTTTATAAAAATTTTTAATTTTGACTTAAATTAAATTAAAAATATGTAAAATTTCTAAAGTATGAATGTACACTCCACGGGCCACTTGTTGTTTTACCTGTCCAACTGCTTTCAGTTAACACTTAATTTCTAAGCAGCCAATCACATGGCGGCAACTCCTGGTGCATTTAGGCATGTAGAGCATGGTCAAGAATATACTCCTGCAGTTCAAACCGAGCATCCCAGTATGGGGAAGAAAGGTGATTTGAGTGACTTTTGAGCATTGGCATGATTGTTGGTGCCAGAGGGCTGGTCTGAGTATTTCAGAAACTGCTTTGATCTCACTGGGATTTTCACGCACAACCATCTCTAGGGTTTTACAGAGAATGGTCGAAAAAGAAAAAACATCCAGTGGCGGCAGTTCTGTCTGTGGAAATGCCTTGTTGATGTTAGGGTCAGGGGAGAAATGGCCAGACTGATTTGAGCTGATAGAAGGGCAGCAGTGACTCAGAAATAACCACCGTTACACAACCAAGGGTGGGCGAAGAGCAACTCTGAATGCACGATGTGCATTCGAGGCTTTGAGGCAGATGGGCTACAGCAGCAAAAGATCCACACGAGGGTGCCACTCCTTTCAGCTAAGAACAGGAGACTGAGGCTGATTTGCACAAAGCTCATCGAGAGTGGACAGTAGAACCCATTGGAAAAGCGTTGCCTGGTCTGATGAGTCTCAATTTCTGCTGAATTTGGCGTCTATATCATGAAAGCATGGATCCATCCTGCCTTGTATCAACGGTTCAGGCTGGTGGTGGTGGTGTCATGGTGTGGGGAATATTTGCTTGGCACTCTTTGGGCCCCTTGGTACCAATTGAGCATCGTTGCAAAGCATACAGCCTACCTGAGTATTGTTGCTGACCCGTGTCCATCCCTTTATGACCACAATGTACCCAACTTCTGATGGCTACTTTTCAGCAGGATAATGCGCCATGTCATAAAGCTGGAATCATCTCAGACTGGTTTCTTGAACATGACAATGAGTTCACTGTACTCAAATGGCCCCCACAGTCACCAGATCTCAATCCAATAGAGCATCTATGGGATATGGTGGAACGGGAGATTGCATCATGGATGTGCAGCCGACAAATCTGCGCGGCAACTGTGTGATGCCATCATGTCAATATAGACCAAACTCCCTGAGGAATGCTTCCAGCACCTTGTTGAATCTATGCCACGAAGAATTGAGGCAGTTCTGAAGGCAGGCAAAGGGGGTCCAACCCGTTACTAGCATGGCCAGTTAGTGTATATTGACCTAATAAGACATAAAATTTTAAATAAATCGAATTGAATAGAAATTTCACTTCATGCAGCTCTCTAAATATAATTGAATCCCTTGGCCTGTTTTTTATTTCATGCTTTTCTGGGCCCCCATGAAAGCACACTGGCCCCCTCCTGGCCCCCTGGTACATTTGGTGTAGAACCGCCACTGCTTGTTAGCTAAAAAAGCTGCAGAACAGCTCGCTGCCACCAGAGGTTAGAAAAGAAATCATTTATTTTTTTTTTCATCAACAATGAAAATCACTGATGTCCATCCTTCATATTTAAAGGCTGAACTCTTTTGGTTCATGTGGCGTTTTGCAAGATTACAATTTTCTTGGGATTTTTTTTCTTGATCCAAATGTTACATTCTCATATTCTTAAGTTTACAATTTTAGTTCTCTTACAGTCCCAATGGGATGTTTACATCCACTCCCCAAAAGCATTGATCTCACATAAAATGAGTGTTAGAAGAGGCCATTTTGGGATTTCTGCAGAGTCAATGACTAAACGCATGAGAATGTCTTCTGACGCAAAATCGATGACTCAATGCAATCGGCTGTTTTTCCTTAGATAGAAAACTTTTAACCAATCTGACTTTAATATCTGACTGTTTGATCTGACTGTTTTGTCTGTGTAAAGTAATTTGGGATGATATGTGTTGTGGATATAAAGAAACTGAATTTACATTAATTTTTTAGTAAGAAACTGGTACATTTAAAAAATTTTACAAGTTGCTCAGACACTGAGCAACTTGTCATCATCAAGGACCTGGTCTGAATCTGGTTGGACTTTTAATCTGAACTGGACTTTTAACCAGAACTGGGAGGACTTATTGGAATTAGTTGGTTTCCAGTCAAAGACCAAACTTATAAAATATGTCTTAAAGCATTTGGGTTGGTGTGGGAGTTATTCCAGAGGCTCGATGTCAGCCCTTTCCATTCCAAAAGGACCTTTGATCTCTCTTTGTCCACGTTATAAAATCCAATTTTAAGGATCGGTTAAGGATCATTACAAACAGAGAGGGCATAAAACAAGAAAGAGGGGCTCAACCAGACTTTTTCTTGGCCAACATTTATAAATGTCTTCAAGGGAAAAAAAAAATCAGCAAGTATGGAACATTGGTAAGATTTAAAAAGACCCTTGTAAGACATTTGCACCAACCAGCCAGAAAACCACTGAAAAATTTCAAAAAAGGTCTTAATTTATTTAAAAAGAAAAAGTGTTGAAAATATGATAAACTGGGCCCAAAAACAAAGATCAACAAAACTAACAATTCATGTAAAACATAAATGGATGATCAGATCACTGTTGACACACAAGGGGGATAACTGACCGACAAACTAACAAACACATAAACTTAATTAATACTGGCCAGACACTAAGTACTTTTTACATTTAACAAATTAACAACACTATTCAAAATGAAGAATATCTAATCAACTAATAAACATATTTCCCCTCCCATCACCACAAATGGTGTGACCCACTGATTAGCCTGCAACGATCAATTGAGAAGAAAGCTGCAGCTCATTGCAGCCCTCCAGCAGATCCAAAGGAAACTGGCAACTCAAAGAAAAATAAATTAATCGATTGCATTTTACCAAAAAACTAACAAACTGACAAATAAGGTTAACTAAATGTGTGCACTGCAAATAGCTAACTAAAAGTCAGACTAAGGAAAATATTTGAAATATGTAACTCATTTTGAAAATGAATATCACAAGCCTTTTATATCAATGAACACTAAATAAATTTGCAAGCAGCATCATATTGTTGGGCTGTTATTTGTTATTGTTGTTATATTGGATCCATCCTACAAAGTCTTGCTAAAACAAAGGAACCTTGGACACGTTGTGCTCTCCTGTTGTACGGTCAACCTAAACACGTTAGTTAGACCAGGCATCCCAAACCTCGGTTCTCCAGGCCCGCTGTCCTGCAGGTTTTTGAGGTTTTCCTGCTTTAGCACAGCTGATTACCGTATAATGATTGCAGTAGAGCAAAAGTCTGTTAATCAGCCGCTCAATTAAAATCAGCTGTGTTGAGCAAGGAAACCCCTCTAAAACCTGCAGGACAGTCGGCGGGCCTCAAGGACAGAGGTTGGGGATGCCTGAGTTAGACAACAGATAACATTTTAAAATTAAGCTTCTTGATTGTCTTAGACATCCAGGCTGTATAAATACTTTGAAGCTGTGTCTATGCCAGCGAATTAAAACTTCAGATTAGAGCGAGTTTGAAGTCCAACTCATCCACCCAAATCTAGTTTTTACAAATCAACCATTTAAATGTTTTCACTGCAAAAATGATCCAGAAATAGGTAAACATTTCTTAAATCAAGTGTATTTACCCTTAATTGTATTATGTTATTGGGATGATTTGAGTATTTTTTTGTATTTGTACTCTTAAAATAAAACAATTAGATAATATGCACTTGTAAGAAGACAATGCAATTGTTTTTTCTTATTTTAAATGTAAATTGTTTTGTTCCATTGGTAAAGTGTCTCATTTACCTCCTCCATTCAAGAACTAATGCACTTGTTTTAAGAAAAAATAACTTATTTAGATTTCTATTTTTTGCGGAGTTCTTATAAGTCCAAAACAACAATCATGGAAAAAAATGACCTTAATGTTGTTTTCTCCACGTTTAGATTTTTAGGCTATGTTCACACTGCAGGCCTTGATGCTCAGATCCGATTTTTTTGTGAAATCCGATTGTTTTTTTTTGCTTTGCCGTTCACATTTCCAAATATATGGTCCTTGTATGTGATCTCCTGTGTGAACTGCAGTCATACAACGCAAGTGTCCCGCATGCGCAGTAGAGGACGCAATGACATCACAGGCCAGGGTGCTCTTTGTTTATGGAAGTAAACATGGATGCTAGTGCCGGAGCGCACTAGCGATCTTTTCCAACCATAAAAACAAAATCTCTTCAAGATGGTTAAACATAAATACCACTCTATTCATCATTGCCTGTCATGGTTGTTGTTTTACTTGCCGCTTCTTCATAGCAAGACCCAGAATAGTGACCTTTGTCGGGTATTAATGGAGTTCAGGTCGGTTGAATGTGACCTGGCTGTTCAGAGACAGGTCTCATTTGAAAAGATCAGATTCGTATCGGATTCAGGACCACATAGCCAAATGGCCTGGCTCGCATTGGAAAAAATCGCATCTGTGTTGTTCAGACTGCCATGAAAAGATCAGATCCAGGTTGGATATGGGCCAAAAAATCGGATTTGGGTGACTTCAGGCTGCAGTGTGAACGTAGCCTTAGATTACCTTTCCCTTAATTGTACATGTTGTTGCTTTCTTCTTCTCCTTCCACCAGTCTCTCCTCTATCTCCCACTGCTGGACATTTCCTTAACCCTCCTCCTCTTCTCTCCTCCTTGTCTCCTCTGCCCCGACTAAATGATGCCATCATCCTCTCTGCATCTATCAGGGTGCTCTCATTGTTTTGACATCTAGTTAATTCCTGGCTCATGATTTATCAAATTCTTATTACCGCTTGCTGAAAGCCTCATTCATTGTCCTGATGTATGGTAATGAAAGTCCCGTAAGGCTGCCTGAATCGCAACAAACCCCCTCATTTATTCCAGCTCTTCCTTCCTCCTTCGTTTCTTTTGGTTATTTTTGCCATCTTTTCCTAAACTGTTTTCTTTTTCCTTTGCATTGCTTTGTATTCTAAACTGCTAACACCTGAACACCAATTCAGGACTAAGAACATCCCTCCCAAAAAAATGTGAACCCTCTTTTAGTTGTTCTCGCTTTCCGCTTCCCCTCTTCCTTTCTGCTCTTGCTCATCTTTATCTTTAATGTTACTGAAGGACATGCACTGGCACAGAGGAGGTCAAACATTAGTACAACTATTCAATCATTTAGCTCTGCTCCTCTTTCCTCCTCCCCTTCACTGACAAGTCATTCGTCAACAGGATGGTGGTGCTGGCCTCTCCATTAGAGCTGTGGCACCTGAGTATTTCTCAGTCCTGCAAACACACACACACCCCTGCACTGTCTTCCATGTGTCTCCTTGCCCAGACACCCACCTTGCCTTGTGAGCAAGGAGATCAATGCAACCAGCTCCTAGCTTCATTTGTCACACCGCTGCCCTCCTTTTAATGAGCTTGTCCAGCTCCGGCTCCTCCTTCTTTTTCGTCTTCCTGTTTTCATCCGCTGCCCTCATCCCCCGTTCGGCTGGATGAGTCCTTTGGCGCATGCAGCTACAAATCTTTTCCGACTTGTTCCTCCTCCATTGAAGCTTCTCATCTTTACCGCTGGAATAAAATAAAAAAACGGTTTATCTGCACCACTGTAGCTCTGACTAAACCTTAGAGCCATTTTTTATTCAATTTAGGAGGACTGGGATTGATTAAAAACAATTCCCTATTGGCCCTACTTTTGGTCACTATAATTTTTTATTTGTGTTAGGGTTCTGTTTGTGGGATTTGTTTTTGTGTCTTCCTTTTGTTTTCTCCCTCTACCTCTAGATGGTGCCCTTTCCCCGTTCTGGCTTGAATGGTGGCTTCCGGGTTTTTTTCTCCTCACCTGCGGCTTGTTGGGTCATTACCAGAGGAGTATAAGAGCAGCAGACTGTCACCACCTTGACGCCAGATGTTTGCCAGTGTTGGGTACTCTAGCCTCCTGAGATTAGCTGAGTCTAACTCTTTGCCTTTGTCTCCTTTGTGTTTTCTGGTAGGAAACCCTCCTGGTCCGCTGGATAAGCCTGGTCCTTCTCCTCCCTTGGAAGGAAAAAATTTGTCTCACACTGAGCAAGAGGAAATCTTTATCTGAGCCGTTCAAGCCCACCTTCGGAAAATCCAGTGACAGTCCGCTCCTTAGCTCTTCTGGACCCAACTCAAGTCTGCCTGTCTGCCCTCCAATGAGTACAGTAATCTCTGGACTATTCCCCAGCAAACTGGACCCAGGGATTAACCAAGAACCCCTAATGTGAGTCAACTCTAAACCATTCATCAGCCTAGTTCATTTTCCCCACGGACCTTGAACTCATCCTGTGATCCCCCTCGTAGAGTTTCCGGTTCCGGTTCACCAGACCGCTGGTTTCCCCACTGAAAAATAACTGCAATCGATCTCTTTCTACGTATTGTAATCCTCACCAATGGCCAAAATCCATTTAATAGAGCTACTCAGATATTAAGATCTACCCCTTGGTGCCTTGATTAACGGTCACAAGATGTATTAGTCATCATATATTATTGGAAATCCTTTCAAAGAGGCACTGGATTACAAATGGGGCTGTTCCTTCTGGCATTAATAGACAGCCGTTAGCAACAGTCCTAAATACAGTTGTCAGTCTGCTAATAGTAAACAGAAAAAAGATCAAAGAATATTGTAAATACTTTAAATCAGGAAGCACAAAATATCTGATGAAAACTAACTTATCAGTAGATGAATTGTAGATATTTATGACTTTTTTTTGTTTTGTTTTTTTCTACAGGTATCTGATCCCATCTAACAGGAGCATAAGCGCCACCAGGTGGTTGTCAGGTCTGGTTTCAATAATTTGCGTAACAAAAGTGGATATAAACAAGGATAAATTAGCTGGTTTATACACAATTGTCAAACTTTTCATTTCTCTCAAACAGGAGACTAATCCACCTAGATCAGACTTTTGCTTAATCACTTTGTTTGGGGCACACCTTTTTTCTTGTGGTCTAGCAGGTAGCTTTCAATGAATTTCTAGAATGAGTTTTCTCCAAGCTTTTTTGTGCACTAAAAAGACCTATATTTAAAGCACTGTTGAGGGTTTGTTTGCACTTTGCAGCTGTGCAAAGATGTTGACATGCAGAACAATGGCATTGCAACAACGGAAAAAGAGCCACTCAAATGATCCGGTCTCATGTTGCAGGAACATGGCCTTGCAAAGTAACTAATGAAGTTAAGAACTTTTAAAGAATTTATCAGTTTACAACTAAAAGTGTTTAATTCTTTCTGTAAATTTGATTTAACAAATACAAAAATCTACCAAATATTGTGATTATATGTAACCAATTCATTTGGATACAACTGATAGTTATGCACTACATGGAAAATTGGCTAGGAAGAAGCCCCCATTGAAAGAGACATATAAAATCTCACATTTATTGTGGCTAAAGTCGGTGATAGAGACAGAGAAGAAGTGTGAAAGCCAGCACTCTGATCAGATGAGACTAAAAAGAGAAATTTTTGCCTACATGTGAAGCAATGTGTGGGTAGGACACCACACTGCAGCCCACACTGACTATTTTCAGTGTAAAACATGGTGGTGGCACCATCATGCAGCAGGCTTGTCTTTTTTTCAGCAAAGGAATGGAAGCTGGGGTTGATGGGATGATGGATGGAACATATTCCTGGAAATTCCTGAAGGAAAACCTGTTAGAGGCTGTCGAAGACTTGAAACAAGGTTAATTGTTCAGCAGGATAAAGAGCAAAAGAACCAAGAAACTGATGGGCACACATGTTATCCATGCAACCTGAGCGATTATAGATGGAGGCCAAAAGAGGCCAGGGGCACTGGCCTCTGCAGCAGAACTGGGCTCATTTTGAGGGGGAATATGCAAAAGCCGTCTGGGTTCAAGAAGACAGAAGCAGACATACAGAAAGAAGCAGAGATACAAAAGCTAACCAGCTCCACAGGCGGCCACATCTAGGAAACACACAGCCAGGCAGACGAGCTCTGAGAAAGTTCTTATGTCAAGAGATGAAAGAGATACAGTTGGTCACACTAAAAGAAACGAACAGGACCAGACTATATGAAGCTACTATGATGAGAAAAAGCAGGAAGAACACAAAGTTAGAGGTCGAACAAACAAATATTGACGAGTGGGAAAATAGAAATGGTATGAAGCAGAATGGTGAAAAGAGGTCCCTATGTCCTCCAGCAGCCTAAGCCTAAAGCAGCATAAATATAGAAAATAGCTTAGGATCAATGAATATTTTGGATGAGGTATAAGAAAGATAGACTAAGGGTCTGCAACCTGCAGCTCCAGAGCAACCAGTGGTTCTTTGACTACATGGCTGACTTTGCATTTTCATTTTTTATAGTTGTAATATTTTTGTTTTTTCTCCGATAACAAAAAAAAAAAACCCACTGGCCCCACCCTGGTCCCTTAATAAATATGGTCTAGAACCGTCCATTCAGAATCCTATTTAAAAACAGTAATGGTACAAATCATTTTGAAAGGCAGATACATTTTATTACAAAGAGAGAGCTTCAAAGAGACGCTACTCCTTTTTTTTTGTTTTCTCTCCCATAAATCTAGAAAGTTATTGGGAAAATTATAAAATATTTCAGCTTAGGTACACTGAGTGCTGTTAAACCCAAAACTCTAAGCAACTCTCAAGTAACTGCTTTTATTTTAGCTACAGGGTAATGATTTATGGCACATATGGCTAGCAAAAATCTTCAGACCTACAGATGAAATTGAAACAGATGCATGGAAAGCGGAACATTGCCAAAACCATTCACTGCAGAGGAGAGTCTTATAGACAAGATTTAGAGCAAATTCATCACATGCTGACTCTTAAAGTGTGAGACCATTCGGTGATTTAACTTCTTTTTACTGGAATCATTTTTATTCATATTCATGTACCTTACTCCTCCGAGCAACCCACTGTGTATATCCGTCACACTGAAATTTTTCCAGTTGAGTTTTATAGCAAAGAATGCCTTCTGCTGGGAGGAGAGGGGGCGGGATTGTAGATTCAGGAAAGGACTTTAGCATTTTTTTTTTATTTTTTACCCCCACATTTCCTTAATTAAGCGTGTCTGTCATCTCTTGTTGAATGAGCCGCTCCAGTTTTCTTTCAGCGAACTGCCAGGAGAACCTGTGATGTGCCAAACTAAGCACTCTTTTGTTGCCAGCCTGAGTCACATCGCATTGAAGGTGATTCAGGACTGTGTGTCAGTACTTGCCGGCGTGAGGACAAGCTGTCATGTTTTATTGATTCTGCTGTAACAGAGAAAAATGCTTTCTTTTTTTTTTTTAAAGACCAGGCAGGAATTCTGCCTTTAAAAACTCCTATTATCCGTATCGTAGGTAACTTCATGATCTATATATCTATCATGATGTATGTGTTTTAGTGTTTGGGTTTCAACAGCCCTCTTTTTCTTTTGTGAAAAGAAACAACAACAAAAAAAGCTCATTGTGAACCCAAGAATAGTGTTTTTGAAATTTTTATTATCGGTTGCTAATTTTTCACCTGAAAATGTGTTTTTATAGACATCTATTCCCCTCAGAGGGTCATCTTCTGTTTTTAATAATACAGAGGAAATCTTTCATTTCATTCCCGTTTGGTGATTTAAAGGAACAAGACGTTCTCAGCCCTCGGGTTGGATTCAGAGCAGCACCAACCATCATAGCTTTGTGTTGTGGCAATCTAGTGTGACTCTGACAAAAACATGAGTCACGTTTGATTAAAGGATGTTACATTAAAACCATCTGGGAATGTTGGTTTAAAAGCCCAATAAATCCAAAGGCCGTTAAAAAAAGAAGGGACAGAAGCAGATTTGTGGGGCTCAAATCTTGGCAAAACTGACTTCCGACTTGAGTCAAACTCTAAAAGTAAAAGCAGATCTTAAAAATAAAGAAACTACATCATCTTGATCTACTTGCGCCAGTCTTCTCCTGCTCTGCCCTAAAACCTCTTAGCATAAAGGAGGGCTAACTAAAACAGCAGCTTAGAACAATAGTCAGTACATTTTCTGATATTTTGACGAAGTAAAAACTTTTTATATGTGTGTATGCAAGATTGACTACTGCTTCCTTGAATAAATCAGTGCCACATTGTTTAGGAGTTTTATGTTCTCGAGAAGAACACAGGAAAGTGTAGACTTGGGGAGAACAGGAGCACACAGCATAAATATGGGACAATTGGAATAGAAGCGTACTTGTGACATCACCACACGCTCGGCTCGTCTGGAGCTGCATTTCATCTCCTGTTATTAATAGTCTCTAGATAATAATAAATTCTGATTTTTCATTTGGCGGGGGAATAATAATGAACACAGTCAGATGAACACACATCAAATGAACATTTTGCAAAACAAAACAAAAAACTTGCCATCAGAGCCAGCGGTACTTCACACACGGTAATGCCGTAAATAGGGAGGGGCGAGAACAACATCCGGGGACTTTGTCCGTTTTTGGTCTTCTTGTTCTTGTGAATTGGAACAGTACTATGGCTGACGCTGAGGACGTTTCACGAGCACATGGAATGCACAAGAACACATATAGAGAAATGGCCATAGTTTATCTTATGAGACTACCTAACGAATGAACGAACGAAAGAAAGCATGCATGCACGCACTAACTAACTAACTAGCTAACTAACTAACTAACTAACTAACTAACTAACTAACTAACTAACTAATCCAATCTAACTAACTAACTAGCCTGGTACATACTATTGAGGCCATCAAAAACTCAACAAAAAACAATCATCCAGTGGACTAGATTCAGTCTTGGATCCCGTTGTGACTGCAGGAGCACATTTCAATAGTTTATCCGCTCGTTGTGTAAAAAGAAAAAAAAAAAGAAAATATATATATATATATATATATATATATATATATATATATATATATATATATATATATATATATATATATGTATATATATTTTAATCTGCAGTTGCTGTTGTTAAGCTACCTAACTTTTACAGGCCATCTTTAAAATAATTTCCTTAGAAAACTTTTCTCCACCCCCCTTACAGGCCATCTTAAAATAAAAAAAAAAATTTTTAAATGATGCCTAAATGCTATTTATTAAATGTACTTATAAATAACATCCATGTAATATACAGTCAACGTCAGGGGTCACCAACCATTTCAAGGCTGAGGGCTACTTCATGGCTATTGAATCATAGGAAGGGCTACCAATACTGACCTATGAACAAGAGAGGTCAGCGTTCACCTAAACTTCATCCAAATTAAACACATTTTTATTGTTAACTTTTAATTTCTAATTTTCCTTTAAACATTATAATTTTAAAATCTCTATAAATGCTAAAATGCCCTATATGATTACTATGATGAAATGCTCTATAAATTATTGAAAAGAAGAGTCAAAGAATAAAATACAATTTCAAACTTAGCCCACTGCTGAATTGCTGCTGTTTTCAGAAGGCGTTGAGGGCACCCACATGTGGTCCTTGAGGGCCCCTTTTGGTGCCCTTGAGGCACTTTCCCAGCGTTGGTGACCCCTGGTCAACGTTATACAATTCTTCAGACGCAGTACAGATTGTTAACATGCATGACCGAAGGTTAGCTACACTGGGCTATTAGCCATAGTATGAGAGCGAGAAGATAAATATTTGGGGTAGGTACCCCACTGCTGTTGATACAGCTACACAATTAGCATATTATCAGAGTAAATAAAGCCCACAATGGACAGATGCCAGGAGCAGTTTGTTATTCACCTCCTTATTGATTTGATTTTGCTGATAAATAATAATATTCATAGAACTTTTTTCTCCCTAAAAGCATCCTTGCAGTACATGCCATCATGTGGGAAGTCTCTGCTGCCCCTATCTGGTCTTCCCTGGCTGCTCTCTGGAAACGCTCCTTCCCTCCTCTTCTCTGCTCCCCTCAGTCCACCAGCTGTCCCATTCCTCAGTGTTATTATTGGATTTCAGAAAGCCGGGAGGGAGCATACATCACATCTCCCTTTGTCACTCCTCCCCTCGTTTACACTCATTCTTTCATTCATCTTTTTCCTTTTTAATAACTCCCTCTCTGCTCTTTGGCCATTAATAAAGATGAACTCACTCTGCTGTCACCTCCTGCTCTCATCTCTCTCTCTATCTCAGTCTCTCCGTCGTCCTCTTTCTCTCTGCTCTTTATTGACCCTCTTCTTTACACGTCGGCCCCCTCATCTCACATACCTCCTTTTCCCCGTACATTGTCTCTTATCTCCCCGCTCATGCCTCGAGTTCGCTCTCTTCCTCCCAGCTTGCCCTCCGTAAAAAGCTCTTGCCTTCCCTCCATCCCCCTAACCTCTTCTTTCTTCTTCAATTTCTCTCCGCCTGACACAGCAGTCCATCATGCGCTGGCCTCTGGACGCCGGCCTTCCTCTGACGCTCTCATTCATCAGGACTTTGAAAAGCTGAAATCACTCTCTCCTCTCCTCCACTGGCCGCTGCCACTTATTGCGCTATCCATCACACCTGGCGGGAGATCAATACGAGCCCTTCCCCTCTGCTCCCTCTCCCCCCCCTCCTTTGCCCTGACTTCATCTTCTTCAGTCTGCAGTGGATTTCTTTCACATGTGGCTCTTTGCAGCTTGGGCTCGTGTGAGAAAACCAAACCTGTCAGGCCCTTTAGGCACCTGAAATGTGGAACAAGACGGGAGTAAAATGTCAATAGTGATCCTTTTTGACATGGACAGGCAATGCAGAACTCTCGCTTGACGTTATTTCACATAGAGATTGATTAGTATGATATCATAACATGTTTCTATGTGCACTGGAACAGTGTAGTATGAAATAACATAAAGTACCGTATTTAAATTTTATTGACCACATCAATTTTTATTGGAGGGTCCATTAACAAGCTACCAGGAAATTCAAATCGGAGCTCAAGTGTAGTAACTGAGCTACCTTACTACGCTCAGTTTTCCTAGGTAGGCTCAGTGTGGAACTGTTGGCTAGCCTTGAAAATTTAATCAAACACCTTCATCAGTGGATCTTGTCTCTGATTTTTGCAAATGATGAGGTTCTGCTGGATCTCTCCTGCCAAGACCTGGAGCATGCACTGGTGTTTGGCAGACAAGTGCAACATGGCTGGGATGAAGATTATCTTCTTCAAGTCAGAGGCCATGGTTCTTGACTGGATTGCATCACATGTCTGTGCATGGTTGTATGTCTTTGGGTTTCTCTTGGCTGCCCTGCGACAGACTGGTGACCTGTCCAGGATGTACCTGGCCTATTGCCCATAGACTGCTGAAGATAGAGACCGGCCCCATTGCAACCCTGTTGGAATAAGCGGTAGAAGATGGATCTGATCTAACAAGCGACAGTTCTATGTTGTAATGGTTGATATAGTGTAATAGAACCCATTAATATATTAGAATGAGGATGTGAGACATAAATGATAGGTGTAAAGGCTTTAAGACCATGTTTCAGACCCATAAGAGTTGAAGCACTTCGGAAATTATTCAAGCAGTTATTCTTTGGATGAATTTAAGAACTAGTCCTGCAGAAAAATTCATGCCTTCCTATTTTGTAGTTTTTTTTCTATTTCCCCCACAGATTGAACTCATCTGCAGATCAATGCTGTAATCATTCTCTCAGCAACAATCATGGAGAGAAAAAAGAAATCTATCAGCTATAAGCACAAGTGCAGTTGTTTTATTGCATAAAAAAGTTTTCCAGGGGCCAACTTGTTAGATTGGCCTGAATTGATGGGGTAATTGTACAGACTCCCCTCCTCAGGTAGGGCTCAGTTAATGGGGGCAGGCAATAAGAGAAGCTAACGGTGGCTATAATTCTGCTGAGAGCAGCCCTGCTTAGTAAAACTGATTTGCTCAGGACAGAGGAGTCGTTAAGCACTGCAGCCCAGCCTCCCAGAACCTAATGCCTCTCTAATCTTCTTGGGTAACGCTAATTCTTTACGTTCCATACCACCATTAAACTTTTTCACAGGCTCATGGCGATGAATTAAATTACCCTGGATGTATTGAGCAAACTAACCATAAATTGGCCTTTGTTGCCTTCGATGGTGTTGGTGGAAAGCTGACGATGGATAACTGGCTGCAGCAGCACAGCAAACGCAAATCTAGCTTTTTAACAGTCTGGTTTGCTTTAATTCCTTTAAATTAAAAGTATCTGCATGTGCATCTTTAAATACACAACAGTCTTAATTCAATAACAATAAACATCAGATAATCAATAAAGCTTAAAAAAATTCTTAAAAAGGCTTCACTTCAACTCCAAAAGAAAAGTTTCAAAATAAAGCTGGAGTCACATTGTTTTCTATCTTGTAATGTATGCTGTTTTATAAAAATGTGTGTTACATGAGTCTAATTAGAAGGACGTATGTGTGTCTCATTCTGAATAGTGTATGCATACTGGTATCGATGGTGTGGAATTTAATGTTTAAGTTAATTTAAAGTCAACGTCTGACGATTTTTTTCTCGATAATAAGGGATAAACTGATCATCCAATAACATGATGTTGATATCCTTGCTTAGCTGTTGAATAAATTGTGTGCACTTTGGTAACAGATGGATGAAAGGCCAGTATGACAATCCCATTTTCTTTCTAAGACATTTAATTGATCACCAACAAACCAACCGACCAACCAACCAACAAACCAACCAACCAACCGACCGACTGACCGACTGACCGACCAACCAACCAACCAACCGACCGACCAACCGACCAACCGACCGACCAACCAACAAACCAACCAACCAACCAACCAACCAACCAACCAACCAACCAACCAACCAACCGACCCGACTGACCGACCAGCCAGCCAACCAACCAACCAACCAACCAAATCCGCCAAACAACCAACCAACCAACCAACCAAACCAACCAACCAACCAACCAACCAACCAAATCCAACCCGTGATCTGAATTGTTCTGTTACATTTAATGTAGCTCTCTTCCAGTATTTCCATCCTTTTTTTTATAAACCCTAACAAAATTTCTTATCCCTGCTTAGAATCCTTGTTCCCACAGTATGATGCTGCTGCTTCTATTTATTAGAAAATTCAATCTGTTTAGGACGATGTGCAGTGTTTCCTTACATCATGTTTAGTGTTTGTATGAGGACCAAAAGGTTCAAAAAGGCTACTTCTCCACTGCATCCCCTTACCTGCCTGTAGCAAGCTGCCACTTTTTCATAAAGGCCAGAACTTTAGATTTCTTGACTCATATTTGTATTTTCCAACAGATTTAAGGTGGTAAATACAAATGTACAACACACTTTTAATATGTAAACACTTTTTTACCATCACAATCTTGTGCAAATCTTATTAAATTGTCAAATACTATCCAAATACATACATTTAAAGGTGCATAGTCACATTATTGGACATCAAATTTTAATGCCAGTAGCTCACGTCGGTTACGAGTTTTTCAGACAGATTACTGCATCTTGCTGGCGTCTTATTTATTTTTGTATTACATGCTTTGTTTTTGCTTGTTACTTTAGTACATAAAAACATGCTGATTCATTTTTACTGATAATGGAGGTCCAATACCTATGTGGACAGGGGGTAAAAAAGGAGGTAGCTTACCGCAGTTAGCACCCACCATTAAAGTGTCGAATAATAAAAAAAAAAAGTTTAAAATGCAGTGTGAAAACCTCTCTGAAATGATTTGAATATAAGAGGGATAAGTCTGGAATGGCGCTTGGTATAGTGTATGAGCGATAGTGTTCACTGAAGTGGGAACAGAAGCTGCTAAAGCCGAGCATGCACTGTGCGATATTTTCGTTGCACGCAGCTACAACTCAAACTGCACAACGAAACCGCAGGGCTTAAAATCTCGCAGGACAGAGCTCACAATTGTTCTCACACTGTGCGGCCTGACACTCTGATGCAACCTTACGACGGCCGACTGAATTTTAAACACGTTTAATTTTCTCTCGATCTTATGATTCCTGATCGGGAGGTGGTCGTGAGAGGCTAATCACCCCTCGTTACCCCCTGTACACTACACGAAGCACAACGCGCGATGAGGCTGAAGCTTGGCCCTATCGAAAAATTATTACACGACTGAAGAATCGGCTCAAAAAGGGCAAAAAATCGTACAGTGTAGCGTTCAGATGTGGCTGCCAAGTTGGATGCATGAGTAAACATACTTAATTATTGATACTAGTCACAGGAATGCTATTCTTAGTCTCTACAGTCTCAATAGAAACAACATTATTTATAGATCAATAGATCAGTTGATTGATCAGTTCTTACATTCGTGCTCTATGTCTGTTTGCGTTTGTTAGTAATTTTCTTTTTCCTTGATGTTCTGATAGGAGACTCCAGTGAGGACTGAGCAGAACTTAGAGTTGCTGTAGATTGTTTTCTCTAATTAATATTGGTTGGTCTCTGAGCTGTCACTTTACCACGAGGCATTGCAGGACAATCAGGATCTATTAAGTAGCTGCCTCAATTGTTAACATCTAGCTTTGTGATAGTTCTGCAGTATTGCCAGCAGACGGCGCCACATCTGTTCATCTCTGCTCATTGCACCCAGTGCTGGAATTCTATTTAGGCTCTGACAGAACTATTAAACACTATCAGAGTGGACAGTTTGTGCATATAACCTTATATAGCTATTTTATTTAAGCATTTTCATCTCTTTTTATAGGCATTATAAGTGACTATGTATCTTCATGGTTTCTCTTTCAAAAGGACTAAATGTGAAAGGATCAGGATTCTTACTTAAGGATCTTTTAGATTTTAATCTAATGTGGTATTTAGAGATATATGCATTAAAATAAAGATTAAGTTGACTGACATACATGCAAAGTAAACTCCTTGAGCCTCATAGATCCAATACAAGAATCAGATCTCACATTACACCAAGCCGGCGAACCTGCCAGCAGCTCAATTATCTGTCGTTAGCAGACGATGCTGCACAGGGCCCGGGTAATTTGACAAGCTAAACCGATGCTCATCAGGGCAGGACTGCTCCATTGGACCTGAGTAAATATATTCTCAGGCTAATGCATATAAATAGAGGAGCTGTGTTTGAGCAGCTGAGTGAACATAAAGACCCAGTGAGACAAAAATAAGAGCGTTGGTTAGTGATCAATTTTAGCAACATGATGTTGAAGGTTTCTATATTTTTTGTTGGATACCGAAGGGATGTAGGGCTCATCTCCTATTTTTGAAGTGCTTGTTTACACTTCCTCAGAGCCTTTTAAACACAAATAGTCACAAAGACATTATATTCAAGGCTTATATTAGACCCAGAATGAATTGGTATGTGCAGACATTAGGGCTCTTTTTATGCTTATAACGTGACAAAACAGATCCAAAGCAGATTTATGGACTAAATACTAAATATACTTGCGAAATACAATAATTTATTTTTGTTTTATATAATAACAAAGGCATAAAACTTTAATGTTAAATTTACCGAACCCTCATTTTATTGTTTATTAATCGATTTATTAATCAATCCAGAGAACATCTGGCTTTTCATAAAAATCAGACAAAACTTCATTTAATGCAATGAAGGTTTTAAATAATTGTTTATAATCTACAATGTCTAGCCAAAGTATTCAATCTATTACATAAAATCCTTTTTGCGTTGGATTTTATGTAATAGATTAATTCTAAATAGTGGAAAAAGATTCAAGGAAAATGCTATGATTTATAAAAATGTTAAGGTATGAGAACAACCCTGAAAAATAAGAACTTATTTCAGATTGCATCTATCTATCTATCTATCTATCTATCTATCTATCTATCTATCTATC
>JAGKQL010000057.1:12037804-12076489 GCA_018398635.1 Cyprinodon brontotheroides
GTGGGCCCGCAAAAATAAAAGTCTTGATTGACTAATTGCGGGTTACACACACCAAAGGAGAATTTAGAGAAGCCAATTGACCTAACAGTCATGTTTTTGGACTGTGGGAGGAAGCCGGAGTACCTAGAGAGAACCCATGATGCTCAGGGAGAAGATGCAAAATAGAAAGACCCCGGGCTGTGAATCAAACCTGGAACTTCCTTGCTGCAAGGCAGCAGTGCTACCCACTGCGCCACTGAGCATCCCAAGGGGGAAAAAAACCAGGAACTAATTTGTTGTTACCAAGGAAAAGAAGAGTTACTAATCAGGAACTACTAAATAGATACCAAGGAAACAAAGAGTAAATAACCAGGAACTAATATGAAGTAACCAAGAACCAGAGAATTAATAATATGTAGTTCACTTTGGCGAGACGCCAGGATAGGAAGCCGATGCTAAGGAGCAGAAGCTAAGTCAGGCCTAAAGGCTGATTTAAAACCAACTTGCTGCAAAACAGACTTTTGCATCATTTCTCTGTGAGTTTTTAGAACCCTTAGATGCTGAATGGAGGGGGGAGCCTTAAGAACATGGAAGTTCCGTCTCCCGATGTGTGTGTAACGCTGCTAAGCTGCTAAGGCTGCTGCCAAGAGAACCTCCTCAAATCTTTTACAAGGAGATCAGCAGTAGGTTTGCAGGGGTCCGGCACAGTTAGGGAACAGATACTCCTCAATAAAACAAAATATCTTTATATTATTTCTGATAATTTAATGTTTTTACTGTTTAGACAAAGCTAAAAGATCGACCGCATGCTACTATGCACGCATGTCTGAGCTGTTGTTTATAAAGAAACCGCCACTGGCACCTGTCGTTGTAAATCAAGATACCCTCATGTCTGCTAACAATGTTCAGCTCTCACTCAAAGTTAGCGTTAAGATACAGTAGAAAACTAGGACTGATTCAAACTGCTTTAGTAAACTCATTTAATAAAACTTCTATTTGGCCAAATAATGCTTTTATGCCACCTCATGCGATTTGGATTGTGAATTGGTTTGAAAACATGCCAAATTGGTCGCTAATTAGTTAAACGCTAATTTGATCACATTCTAAATTCAATGGTTCTCAAATACATAATCCATGCTAAACTGCAGATATCATTGTATCATCTCACTGCTTTTCTCCTTCTCCTTTGTACAGTAGTAGTTTAGTTTAGTTTAGTTAATTTTCACTAGTTTAAAGTTTACCAATTAACCTATGCTTTGACTTTCTTGGAGCTGAATGATTTTATTAATAAACTCTGTATGTTTTTGAAATTGGAAGCTATTGTGGGTGTAATTTAGACCCATACATGTGCAGAGTCATCTGCTTCTGACCATGATTTACAGCTCAAGTCACACTTTGTTTTTGTTTTTCAATAAGACACAGCCACACAGATTATGCTTGGTCGGCATAAATAATATGACAGTCTGAATATTATTCTGTTTAAATAACATATTTACGACATCTACTTCTGGATGGGTGAATAAATATATTAGAAGTTGCACAACTCTTTCCATAATCTATTTTATTGGTTCGGTCCTTTGTAAACTATTATTTTATGGACTTGATGGAGCTATTCATTACCAAATCAGTATCTGACCATTACCTAATGTTTTTTTTCTGAACCCTAAACCAAAGTGACGCATCATATCAAGACCTTACCAGGGAGCTAGCCTTCACCTAACTACTATCTGATGTATAGTTAATGTTTTTGGGTATCCTTAATTAAAGTGAAACTACCCATTAGTTACTGATCAGTTCCTTATTATTTACTCTTTGTTTCCTTGGTAACTATACATTAGTTCCTGATTAGTTACTCTTTGTTTGTCATGTAAATAAGCAGTAGTCCCATAATAAGGCTGGGCTGGCTGTTCCACAGTAAGTACTGGTTAACTACCTATTAAGTCCTGATTAATTCCCTACATTGTCAATGTGGGCAGCTAGCTATGTTCTGGGACATCAACAGGTGTACCATACCTATTCTAATGTGTTGCTAAATGATATAGATATATCAACACCTCCAATATCACTTTTCCATGGTGAACGAGTATATAGAGTATTCAAATATACATACATGACAGAAAAGATGTACAAAAAAGAACCGTTTTGCCATCCAAAAGAATCATTATTTACAGTCAAAGTTGCTTTAAAGACTGTGTAAAGTAGTGATAAATGTCTTCTTAGTTTTTCACATCAAATATATTTTTTATTAAACAGCCATCTGAATTTTAATGAGCATATACAATTAAGTCTCAAAAGTAATAAAAAAAAATATAATTTTTCTCTGCTCTGAGACGCAGGGGGGCATTGTATCACTGGGTGTGGTTTAATTTTTTTTTATTTCTATAATAAAATGTATGTATTGTTGTAACTTCTGCAATGATTTGATTTATACGCTTTGCTTAAGCATTATTAGGTGGCAAATGTAATATTAGAGCACTTAAAGATTTAATTAAGATTTTCCAGACACGATAGGTTTATTTGTGTTAGGAATCCAGTTTGTGTCAACTGTTTGTTGTTTTTCTCTCCCTCCACCACCAGGTGGTGCCCTGTCCTCGTTAAGGGCTCCATGCCCACCTGCGACTCGTTGAATCATTACTGGAGGAGTATTTGAGCAGTGGGCTGTCACTACCTCAATGCCAGAGTGTTTGCCAGTTTTGAGTACTCCAGCCTGGCTGAGATTAGCAGAGTCTAACCAAGCTTTGTTGTGTTTAATGTGTTGTTGTCTTTGCTCTACGATAAGAAGCCTTCCTGTGAAAACTAAATGCCTGGACCTTCTCCACCTGGAAGGAATTACAGAGAATACACTGAGCAGGGGAAAACCTCCACATGATCCGTTCAAGTCCTCATCAGAAATCCAAAAGACAGTCCGCTAATTTACTCCTCTGGGTCCAACGCTTGTCTATATGTCCGCCCTCCAACGAGTTCCCTCTTCTCTGGATTACCCCCACAAGCTGGACGTGAGTCCCTTTACAGTTATATTCAAGCCTCTGTCAAATTTCCTATGGCCCCTGAACTGCTCACTGTGATCTCCCCTTCAGACTTCCAGTTCCGGTTCACCAGTCCACTGAGTTCCAGATCCAACTTCTGTTATTGATCTACATTTAATAAACCTGTTAAACTTTTCCCCTTGGTCTCTGAGTGGGTTTCTGCATGTGGGTCAGATCGCTTAAACCAACCATGACAATTTGCAGAAAGGACTGGATTGGTATTGTCTATACAAACAAAAGCGATGTTTACTCAGTATTGCATCAGGAAGGCAGTATCGTAAAAATTATTTATTGTAGGTCTGATTAAATGGAGCTCTGTTAGATGTTCAGAAACTAGGCTAGAAGCCAACCCTGCTTTAAGAATTCACACAAACATCTATAAAAGCTAATGCTCAGAGTGCAACGCTATCTGTTCATGTTAAAGCCACACACTAGATAACATTTTACATTGAAAAAGTTTAAACTCTGGGTGGATTTGGTAATACAATGGATATTACTTAGGGTTATCGCCGTAAAGATACTTGCTATTTGTAGAAAAACATAAATGCACAAAATCCAATCAATTCGCCTGCAATATGTGTGGCTATAACGTGACAAATTAATGCAAGGCACTGGAGTCTTTTTTAAAGGTCTTTCTGAACTTCTGCTTCAAAGATAACACTATCATTGTAAATCTGTCTTTCACCAAAATAAGCAGCTGCCGAGGCTGCAATTAATGGGAAAGCCCCAAACAAGTAGCGCTGAGTTAATAATATTCTTCATGTGATTTCATTGTATTTATCTTCAGCGTCGTCCGCCTTGGTTACCTGTGTTTTCTAACGTCTTCCTGGAGCTGTGATGTTTGTTTGCTGGAATTTACCTGAGTGATTTACTGGAGCAATAAGAGCCTTGGTGTTATAATTACTGAGGTAAACTGGAAGGATGCCATCAGAGCGTTGTGACGCCCGGTCATGGCGCTGATTCATGGCTGTGAAAACACCAGCCTCACAAGCCTGAATGGAAGGCAGGTGTGGGGGAAAAAAAGGCATTTGCGTGCTTTGTTATCTGTGTGATTGGAAGCTGGGGTGCGGATATAATGAGGTCACACGATGCAGCGCCGCTGTGTTACATTAATGGGCGTTCTGTTTGCCACCCAAACACGGCGGGTCCCCTAGCGTTATCTGTCCTCTGTCACTTGGCCTGGCACTCAGACAGAGCTGAAGAAAAAGAGTAGCGAAGCGTAGAGGAGACTGTACCACTGCTCCATTTCTCTCTCCAGCTCGTGTTAGTGTGTGTCTGACAGCGCAGCATTGATTTATGACTCCTGCAAACAGACACAGCCAGCAGACATGATGAGAGTGCGTGCCTCATTGTGTGTGCGTGAGTCTGCATGTGCGTGTGAGTGAGTGAGTGTTTTGAACTCATGTGATTGATTACCCTGTCTGTCTCGTCTGTGCTATGTTTTTCTGAAATGTAATCTCTCTGAGCAGCATGAAAGGTGTGGGACCCCAGAGGAGTTAAAAGCCCCCCTCCAGCTCACCCAACCCCCACCCCCTCGCACCGCATCTGTGTAGGCCTTTGGTAAATCGCGGCCTGTATAGAATTTGCATACCTATGCTAGGAAATTGAATTCCCTCTCTTCCTGTAAAACTCTCCCCGGGATTAAAACGTCACCGTGTGATTTACTGTAACCTCGCTATGAGCAGCGCCATCCCCGGAGTCATGATTGATGCAACGGCGAGAGCTTCACGTTGCCTCATTTTCACACTGTCAGATATTTCATTTTGCTTGCTGCACAATTACAACAGCTCTGAGCATCATGAGGTGAGATTTACAATGCTGAGGCATTTAGGTAATAAGGACCGAAAACCGGTTGGAGACATACAGGGAAGTTTTACAGTGTTTTAACAGTTCAACCAGAAACAACCCTTTTTCATCGATGAACTACAAACCAAATGGCATGCATACAGAGTGATCCATTTAGCGACAGATCCAACCCTCTTAAGTCACTTAGCTCTGTATTTTGATCTGCAAAATCATTTAAAGGAACACTATGTACATTTTTACCCAGGTATTAGCTTATTTGAGATACATTAAATTACTTTTGAAGGTTAATACACAGCAATTGGCATGTATCAATGATCCATGCCACACAAAGTGTCAAACACCCGAGCATAGTAAGCTAAAAGTTGATGTTTGGCAACAAACCAGATATATTCCATACCTTGTCAGACATTTTGGCTGATGCTCTGATCTAGGATTTTATCTGTATTTAATCTGTAGATCAGGGGCCTTCAACGTTTTCCAGGCCAAGGAACCCCAAACTAATGGCAAGATGGAGCGGGGACCCCTAATTATATATATTGTATGACATTGTGTTATCTCAAACTGGTCCTATAGTCCCTCTATTACAGATGGAGTAATGTAAAGAAAGTAATTTTGCCCTGGTATTATTAAAGTATTTCTGATTCCTCATTGATGGGACAAGTGTTGTGAATGAAACGGTGCCCAGCTTAAAATGAGCTCCTGTGTGTCGGTGAATGTGTCCATTGGTGACTGAAAGACATCTTCTGCCTCCATTTATCTTTTTACTTCAGTCTGTTGAATTCATGTTAATATGTATTTCAATTAGTGGAAAAAATTGTAGGGAACATAAAAATCTACCTAATCAACCTGATCAACCAAAACTTTTGCGGCCCCCATGCAGTACCTCCGAGGACCCCCTAGGGGTCGCGGACCCCTGTTGAAGACCTCCGCCGTGGTGTAAAGAAATCTTTAGAGCTGTAGAAAGTTAATAATTAGCTGGCAGATTTCAACAATTTTATGCTAACTACCAAATTGTGTTAAACAAATGTGTTTTACCATGGCAAAACTTATTAGAAAATGTAAATATAGCTAAGTTTATTGATTTAGTGTAAAGAACAGATATCTTAGGGTACTTAACGACACAAAACCATCCAGAATTAAACTAGAATTTAGGTAATTTAGACTCATTCAAATTCAATACTAATTTCTAGTTGATAAAATTTAGAACATAATATAATCAGATTTAGTCTTTATGGAATGAAATAACTCTGCTACTACAGGATGAAACATGCCATTTTCTATCCATGAAATGTTGCATCAGGACATTGTCTAGAAAAGCTGCTGGTCCTCGAGGGCCGCTATCCTTCAGTGTTTGGATGTGGCTTTGATCCAACAATCCTTTATCAACTCGACAAATTGACTACATACTGAGGAGGTAATTCAATCATTTCATTCAGGTGTGTTGGACCAGGAAAACATCTAAATGTAGCAGGCTACAGGTCCTTGAGGACTTTATTTTCCCACCCCTGGTCAAAATAAATGCAGAAAAATCTCCATAAAGGCAAAGAAATGTAAAACTTCACGGCAAAGTTTTTTTAAAATATATTTCACCAGATAAGATTCAGATAAGATCGATAAAAGGTCCCAACATTTGGATACATAGTAAAGTTATGAGAGTGATTCTCAAGAAGACAAGGCCTTTGAAAAAACTTTTAAATGATTTTATGTCCATTTCCACAATGTTGGAGATCAGGAACTGCTGGCAGGGCAACCGGCCTTGGAGGAACAGAGACGCTATCTGGTAATCGCAGACATGCCATTTCTTGTTTGAACGCACCATCACAAACTGTCAAGTCTACCCAGAGATCAAACCAATGACAACTATTCTTTAGTAGCTTTAGAATTTATCCAGACCTGCCATGTTTGGTCCACTTTAAACTGAACAGAGTTTAATTCATTCCCTTAGTCCAACTGGTGTGAATACACTCAAGCTAACCCCGGTCGGTACTTGCAACTATTTTTAAAGTGGTCCATCTCTGCTTTCAAACATTCTCTGGTGATTTAAATTTTTCCTGGTGTGAATACGAGACAAATGGGTAGTGCTTGGCTCACTGGGGAGGTTTTGGCCGTGAAGATTGAGCATAAGTACCTGCCAAGGATATCATTAACAAAGATTTCTTCCAAGACTTTCATTGGGATTAGCCTAAACAAGGGGATTGTGTCTGTACTCCTGATTTACACTGCTTCCCTCTTCACTCTGCTGCACTGTAGTGCAAAGCGCAGTGGTGCTACAGGCAGAATAGGCATTTAGGGCAGAAAAACCTGGGACTGGGAATTTGGTATCCACATATTTTCACCAGTTCAAGAAAGGTAGAATTTTTTATATGCAAAGAAACGATATAACTATTCAGTGTTGAGCATTATGGCGTTCACTGAATACGTTCATATTTTTTTCCAACAGTGAACTGAAACGAGCCATTTTTGAAGCAATTAACTTTCACTTTGAGAAAAATGAGCGACACACACACACCTCACATTCACATTCAATTGATAACAACGGTTTTCATTGGATAACATTGGGTTTTACGGCACTTATTACGGCAAACAGCATGGCTGACCAGCATGTCTACTGCTAGTACTATTCCGTAGTATTCAGACTGATCTTCTGGTGTTTCTGACGTAAGTTTTGCAGAGCACAAGGCAGAGTTTTATGAATTAACAAAGGAAAAATCAGACAAAAAACAAAACAAAAGTTTTTGTGCAAACTGTGCCCATCAGGACTTTACAAACAAGTCTGTACATCAGCCACATCCACTTCAAACTTAAAGCAATAGCTTGAGTTAAAGCATCCGAGCTATCTTGGAAATATTCGGGCGACCGTAATGAGGAACGCAAGAAATCCTTTTGATAGATCCTTTCTGCAGAAACTTGAATGTACCCAGTATGTTTTAAAGTTCTTGGTACTAAGGAAAGTTGTTTCACCTGTACACTGAGGTGGGGACCCTGAAGTTTCAGGACCCCGACTGAAGTCGCATCTTAAGTTTTCCATATATTTAATGACTTAGACCGACTTAGACTTGCATTTAAAGGGCTTCAGACGACTGAGACTCGTGATTTCGGACTTGTGAACAATATTTTATTCCAGTGTAAAACACACTTATTCAAGTGTTTTTTGTTTTACTAATCCTGACTGATCGCCGCCGCACACAGAAGCAGTGTGGGTAAAAAACACCACCCTCAGCATCCGGTAAACCGGTGAAGTTACCCCAAGTTCAAGTGTGTTTTATTTATACAAAAGCCACAGCAAGTGGGTATGCTAATAGTGTACCAAAGTCATTTTCTTCTCCCGATAAAACCTAAAATTCAAGAGTTTTTCCTTAAAAACAGAGGCTGGAAGTTGGGCTCCGCTTGTTATGCTGCTTCTGGTGCGAAAGTGATCAGCCTGCAGCACCCACTGGCTGATTCACAGACTCTGCAGCGCCCAGCACTGTCCCCCGTCCCTGGCGTGCTACACTCCTTTCCAGACCGTAATCCAGCTAAAAGAGAAGCAAGTGAGAACGCCAGCATCCACGGCCGCCAAAACCCCGCCGGAAGATATATTCCTGTTTATGCTTAAGCTTTTAGGGGAGCGCTTACAGGCGAGGTTCCTTGGGCCACTTTAGTGGGCCATCAGTGCCGACGGATCCACCATCTCCCCCAGCAGCGCGTCGTCTCTGTCACCTGCAGATTCGTTCTCCTTCTCCTTTCATTCCCAGACTCCTTTTATAGTTTCTTAATCAGCCCTTGCTCACACCTGGCTGGCGGTTGAATACATAGCGCAATTGCACCCGCCTCCTCAGACAACTACTTCAGTCCAGTGTGCATGGATTGTCACAAAGGAAAAAACAAACTGAAAACAACCCAACATGCAGGAAAAATTCAAAAGCCTAAATAAGGCAAAACAATCATATAAAAAGAAAACATCAAAACATGCAAAAGCTCAGAAGAAAATACAAAGAAAAACAAATCATATCTTGCAAAGCATAAAACTAACATTTAAAATGAAAGGTTCATAAACCATATTTTTCCTGTGTAACACACTGACGTGCCCACGCAACAGTGGGCGACGCGGGATTGTTTTTTCCACAGTCCTCATTTTCAATAAAGGACGTTATACTGCTAAAAACTAGGAAAAGTTGTAACCACAAATGTCCGGTAAATGTAAGAAAGTATGCGTGTGCTTTTTTAATTGTATTTTTTTCATTTGCAGTTCAAGATAATGATAATTCCATAGATAACAGTTTACCTTTAAGCTATACCGCCTCAGTGACGGAAAATGTGAAACACAAGGAGAAACAAAGTACCAAAGTGAATTATTAAAATTTTAAATAACTGGTGATTAGAAATTTTAAAAGCGATTAATTATTATTGCTATTGCGGCCTTCAAGCATTCTGAGACTTGGTTCTTGGACTTGAGCTCTCAAGACTCTGAAGACTTGGACTTGGAGCTTCCTCAAGACTTTGAGACTTGACTTGACTTGCAAAAATGATCTCTTGTGAACATGTTCGTTGCACATACAGTACCCCTATCGTGGAAAGTCAAGTATTTTCTATTCCTTTCTATATATTACGATCAAATAGTAAGTACTTTCCTGTAAGTTGATTGTGAGCATCTTTACCAAATTAATCCTTGAACTAGTTAATTTATAGGTTTAAGTTAACTTGGTTCATTATTTTAAAATGTGAGCCATCAACGTAGTAGAAATCCGTAGTTCTATTTTCAGCTGCCGTAAACTGAATTCCGAGTTTAAGTTCTTTTTAACTGGCGAACTGGCACAACATTGTAACTATTAATATGGCGGGATCTGTAAGAAAATCTAATCCATTTTTTGTGGATTATTTTGAAAAATCTTGTTTTTTTTCTTGTTGGTGAAATGTGACTTACTCTGACAAAAACAGAATTGAGTCAAATTTTGGGGAAATAATCGCTGCTCTTAATAATTATAATAGTTTTGGATTTACTGGAGTGTACAGAGCTAAGCAAAGTGGAGCTGATGCATTGTGTAAATCAGAGGTGATCTGCCACTCCTGTTCTGACTCGTATACTCTATAACCTGCTTGTCCCTTTTCCTGTAAAAGCTCCATTGAACCAGTAAGCTTGGGCCAGATTATCGAAAGCCTTATAGATTATATACATCCTTTATTATTTCTATGGAGAAACTTAATAAGAGAATCCCATGGTCACTGTAGAGGAGTTGCAAAGATAAACAGCTAAGGTGTAAGAAATTGATGAATTATACACTCCACAATTCTTGGTTTGAAAAAAGTAAGAAATCCCTGCAACAAACATGACATCAATGGTGTTATGATCTACTTGTAAACACTGCTTATCACCTTGAAAACCCTCTCCTAACACTAAAACTTGGAGAAAGATTTACAAAAAAGGGTTACTCTGGTAGAAAACCAAAGGCTGCAGAAGAACAGAGACTTGGACGAAGGTTCACCTGCCAGCAGGACAATGACCATAAACATAAAAGTAGAGATGCAATAAAAATATGAGCTACAAAGTACCGACTCAGTGGCACTGAATACAAATGCAGGACAACTTTTTTTTGATTCCTATTTGTTAAAACTTTTTGTTAAAACCATGGATCATATTTGTACAGTTTCACAATTTTTGCACTACTACCAGCAATAGCCCTGATCCTGACAAGCTTTCAAAGCAACACAAAAGTCCTAATAAGTCGAACTGATTCTTAAAAGCTTCCGGAGTGATGCAATCCCGGCAGCAAGAGCACCTCATTTTTCTTTCTGCTTTTATGTGTGTGCATACTGCTGTACAGCCGATGATGAACGAGCACAGCGGATCTTGAGAGAGCTTGCAGAGAAAAGAATAATGGGTATTTAAGCACACTTGTAAATTACCAACACATTTGTCTTAGCCTGTCCCCTCAGGGACGTCTGACAGCACAGCACACAAAGTATATAAAGCTCACATACATCTGTTCCTCGTAGCCTTATTGGATCTGCTGACATCACTTAAATGCAAACTGTCAGGCCATTCTCCATAATTCATACGTTGACAAAGCGCATAAAGCAGTCTTTGCTGTCTTTGCACCTGCATGCAGGGTTGTATTTGAGTGTGTGTTTTTTTTAAGGGAGCTTGCCTCAGCAGGTGTGCGCCAGGTCACCTAGAGTGCACCATGATGTTTATCTATAAGTACCACAGACAGGCATGTTGGCCCGCCTGCTGGGAAAATGGGATTACAGCTATCTGTTCCTCAAGCTCTGTGCCGACAGCCAAGCTTGTGAGTTTTGCAGAGCATGTTTCCATCAGCTGCACACATGTTGCCTGATGCTTACTTGTGAGAAGGTGTTCGACCCCGCTCTGCAGCGGGTCAAGCAGTCCAAAGAACTTGATGATGATGAGTTGAACAAGTGACAGGAGATGTTAGTTAGCTTTGACATGAATGATAAATGGACTGGAGATTAAAATATATATTTTTCTAAAGAGCAACTCCTCGTTTGAATGGTTCTGTTTTGTCCATCTCGCTGGAATGCATCCTGAAAAGCTCAGTTGTTTTTCAGCCCCCTGCCAGGGCTGCCATTTGTGTTTCTCCAGCCGTATCCTGCTGAACGGCTTCCAGGAGAGCCTGAACTCTCCGATTCATCATTGTCGTTCATAAACAGTCATTAATGTTTACGACAGGTGTTGTGACATGTTTATGACAGCATTATGTCTGCTTTATGAGACCCCTGTCAGGTCGGGTTTTACAGCCGCGGTGCTGGGAGGCAAGCAAGGGGACTCCTGGCAGCGCATCCGAGAGGTCCTGGGATGTTTAATCAGTTACCCGAACACAGTCGCAAATAAAATGAGAGCAACAGTGTTTGGCAGGGAAGTCGGCCTGTTTGACAGGGGCAGTCATCAAACCTTCTCATTAAACTCAACAGGCTCCGGGCTCTGCTGTTCTCGAGGGCTTTTATAGGAAAATCACTACTCTCAATTTGCTGGCTGTTGTAAAACTGTGTCCCAGGCAGGGGTTGCGGGTTCTGCTGGGGTTTAAGCAACCCCCACCCCCACTCCCCCTCCTTCTGTTTTATGGCACACTGTAAAGCTGCTGGCAGGCCGACAGCAGCAGTATCTTTTTATCCGGCTGCTAATTTAAGGAAGGGGATCAAGGTTGTGAATTACATTCATAGCCTCGGCTTTTTTTTGTGTTTGTTGAGGATGTGAAACACATGGAGCACTTAAGTAATGTTCTTGTTTTATGCCAGCTGTGCCTTTCTCGCTTTATTTAAGGTTAAATTGTCACACATAATTAATTACTTTCAGTCAGAGCATGCATTTGTTGCTATTTTTTATTCTCTGTGCTTCATTTTTAACGAGACTTTTGTTGCATAGGCCTTTGTTCCTAATTCATACACTATACTGAGTAATGCAGCTAATCAAATTATAGAATGAAAGTCTCTAAAATATACAAGAATTGTCACCAAAAAAACGTTCTACCTCCATTTTCTACCTTTTCTGCTTTGCATTAAAAATGTGATTGTGTCTTTAAGATTCCCCTCACAGTTTGCCAGCAGGGTCATTTTTGCTATCATTAAACTTGACTCTTCTTTGTATGAGTTATATCAGCAGTATCTGCATTGTTTTATTTTTGTTTGCAGCCCCTTTTCCAATCAGATAAGATTTAAAAACTCAAACCAAAAACTTTAAATCAAAATGCAAAGCTCTGATTATAGCTATTATTAGCTCAGGTCTTTGTCATGCACAGCATTTTACTATGCAAGCTAAAACATGTGCAACTGAAAACAGCTTGCGTTATTTTATAGTGCATCTAACATGAAATAAGAGGTGTTGATGCAAAATTTAATTTCTAAACAGCGTTACCAGAAGTATGTATCCATGTTTCAATTGTCCATTCAATACAGGATCTCTTAGAAATCTTTGACCACTACTGTATTTTTTCTGTACATCAGTTTTCCAACTTTTATCCTACCAGGTTGTCTGTAGTCATTTTAAAGCTGTAACAAAAAAATGTACTCTGGAATGCAAGATTAAGATTGGAGAAACAAATGAAACAAGTCCAGATTATTTTAAAATCTGCAAACACAACTTGCACAATACGTAGCAGCTTATACAGTCCGAACAGTTTCCTTCATCATCAGAAAGTAGATCTTTTTCAACGACGACTCAAACAGCAAAGCAGTTTATTGAGCGGTTAAATCGTTTTCCCAGAATGAATATATGTGGCTGCTCTGAGTATTCACCAAGAACACTGAGGAATATTTCTTAAAATAACTCCATTTTGAGCTGCTTGTCTCTGGAGCTTGGTCACACACCGCCCTCTCCTACGCCCGGGCAAGCACTTTACAAACAAACGTAAGCACTTTTATTGATAGGGTAATCCCAGACTGATTAATGGCCCAATAATCGGCCGTAACCTGCAATAAATCAGCCTTCTGATCAATACTGCTGGTGCTCTGCAGCCGTGGCTGGATCATTACCATGTCACTGTATATCTACTATTAGCTCAGGAAGGCTGAGTGCTAAAGGGAGGAATAGGAGTTGGAGGAAGAAAAAGTGCTTCCTCTCTAATGTGTTGAAAATAGGATTGATAGAGAGGTCATTTTTTGATTAAATTTGTCTGCCTGGTCGCCTTCCTCCCTCCTTCTTCCCTCAGCCTGATTAATGACCGTACTGTACAGCCAGTGATAAAGATGAAGAGGGTGGAGCAGGATGTTAAATTACGATAATGACACACAATTAATGACACTAGAAGACATTATTCTCCAGCATTTAGCTGCTGATGCTGGCAACCTACAGGAACATTTCGCTACATACTGTTTTTATGAAAACTATTTACAAAGATTGTTATGTTATCTGCTCAAATGTATTTAACAGTTGCTCTTAATTAAACAAAAGAATATTTATTTATTTCGTTAAAATAACAACAAGAAGCTTTGACAGATTAGCTTTTGTGAAAGTGCAACATCCATGGATCTGTCCTTGAATTGGACTGATAACAGGATCAATTTTTTCATTTCACATTTAGTCTTTTATGCACTACTGCTGTTTTGTTAAAAATGCAACAACCAGGTTTCCACTGCTGGACTTGCAGCTTTTTCTCGAAATAAAAGGAGGGACAACCTTCCTCTGTGGTTTTAAGTTGCTCTGCAGAGGGGGAGAGGCCTAATAGTGAGGTTTCTGGAAGTTATTCTTTGAAATCTTTTAACATGTATTGCGGTTTAATTACTTGTATGCTTTTCTTACTTTAGAATAATTGAAGGATGAATTTTTTATTGTATTACAGTTAATCAGCTTTCTACAAAAAAAAGCTTTGATTTGCTCTCACAATTATTTTTTTCATTGTGATTAAGAAAAAATGGCGATTTTCTGTCGCTGCTGTTTGTCATACTTATGTCATGTTATTCAAGTAGTCACGTATAAACTTTTTCCAAATGAAAAAAAGCAAAACTGTAAAGGGCAGAATTTGATAATATACTTAAATACCAAAATTATCAGTATTGGTACTGATATCATCAACACTTGCCCTTTACCTCTCTGTATCAGAATAAGTAGTATCCCACTCTCTCTCTGAAACTCACAAAAAACCAAACAGTGTAAACCCGGGCATACACTGTGCCGTATTTTCAATCGTTGCACGCAGCTACAGCTCAAATTATATGACGAAACCACAGGGTTTAAAAGATCGCGGCTCACGATGCATGTTCTCACACTGTTTGACGCAATCCTTGGATGGTTTCTCGAGGCACTTAGCACAAAGCAATAAAAACAATATTAACATTATAACAAAAAATTGCATCTTTTTCTGCACACTAGAGTTGATCAATAATTCTCTAATGAATGAAAACCTAATTGTGTACCCTTACATTTTTGCCGAAGGACATATATGTTACCCTCCCTTTAAACAAGCAAACCAATAATTTCCCTAAAATGGTAAACTGGCAACCACTAAATTTAGAGTTAAGTAATCTTTATCTGACTTTTACCATTTTCAAAAAAATAAAAAGTTTTGAGAATCTGTACAACTGACGGAAACTTTAAAAGATATTTTAAAAGGAGAGGTGCCAACTTGTTCTATTTTTTTCTTCTTTTGCAGGGGATATTAAGCTTAATGTTTATGTAAAAAAAAAACCCCTCAAAAACAAAAAAACTTGCTCAAAAAAATGCCTCTCTTGTTTTTAGTTTAGGAAAGTGCGTTACTCACTGTAATACATTATTTGACATTCCTGCTCATTCTGAACTTTAAAACACAGCAGGACGAAGATCAGTGATTTCTTTTTTTCTTTTTTTTTGACTCATTCTGAACTTTAGTCTTTACTTGACACATGTATTTTTGGGACAGAATCAGAACAGATTTGCTGTATTTATACTCTATGCTGATTTCTCCCACAGTGGCAGTTATTCTCCTAAACTCTAGGAGGCAGTGTAGGGCACCTGCTGGCAAGCTTACAAAACCACTGCCACTACCCGATCCGTCCAATAAGCACGATCCGCACCATCAGCTCGGGGGTTGGGTTGTTGGGTTCTTCTTTCATTTGACTGCAGTCCATATCTTTTCCTTTCATGGCGCACATATATTGAAAATTACTTTGTACTACTTGGGCCTGTATGTAGCAGTTGGATACACTTGAATGACGTAGATGGCGTGACCCACATCATTGCAGATCAGGATTAAACAATATGGCAATAATTTTGAAGTTACGCCTTTATGCTTACCTTAACTTTCAGCCTTTTCTGTTTACTTTTCTCACATTTTGCGCCACGTAAGCACATTCAGTTTTTTATTAGGGTCTTTCTTGTAATTCTGTGGCATTTTCAGCGGGGGTGGTGGTGGGGTGAAGGTTGCTGCAGCCCCCAAAGCACCCCTAGTTCCTGCTGTGCTGGTACCACGAATCTGTACAGGAAATGTGACCCTTGTTTAAATCTGGCAGCACATTTTTCGAAAGCTTTGGTTTCATAAATCAATGCAGTTATTTTAGGTTTTATGTTTGCATTTAATTGTACCTTTTTAGCGTATAGTGCACAATCTAGTGAAAGACACGACTAAAATACAGATAACCACAATCCAATCATATCTGCACTGAGTGTGCCTGCTGATGATGTAAGACAAGCAATATAACAAAGATAATGCAAACGCTTCCATTCTTTCAGCAAAGTCTTTATTATTTTATACAAAGTAGTTTGGCATGCCTTAAATATTTCACATTTGAGAAAATTAGAAAAATGAGCTGATGGTTACAGTCAGGTTGTGACAAATACTTTGCAGTCTGGTAAGAATGGAGGAAAGTTAAGGATTTATCCTGCAAGCAAAGATGAAGAAGAAGTAGATGAATGTTAGTCTCCTCAGTTAAAAGGAAATAAAAGTAAGGCATGTAGCTGATAAAATATGAGCACTTTTAGTTGTGGTAAACAATTCCCATTTTAAGGTCTGTGCAATTAATTTATAAATATTTTAAGTCCCATTTCGATAAAAAATTATTTTTCTTTTATGTTCATACACAATAAACACCTATACCTATTTTTTGATTACGATGGAGGGATCAGAACCTGCTCTGGGGACAGCTAATTGCCTCTCTAACCACATTTGGACACCCATACCTTAAGGGAAAGCCCCCAACAGGGATGACACAATGGTGATTTACAACTTGAATTTATGAACAGTTACTGTGATTTGAAACAATGGACTAAAAAGGTTCGCTGAATGTATAATGGTCTATTTTAAAGTAAATGAAAGCCTAATAACCTCATATCTCATACTCTACTAGGTCTGATGGGTAAGTGGTCGTTAATGAGAAGGGTTTTAAAGACAAAGAAGAGTAATGTCCCCATAGTAACCATAATAACTTGTCTTCATTTTTGGAATCTTATATCTATTTTAGTGTAGGCTAATAGTGGAGCTAACAAAGCCAGTCAATGAAACTCCATCATAGTTAAATCCATTGGTGTTATTTGTTGCCAAAGATGGACCTTATGACTGTGTTACTCATTGTTACAGTGTTCTAACATTACATGTTCTTCATTACTACCATGAAACCTTACCTTTTTAGGGGTGATGTATAATTAGTGTCTGCTTTGGAGTCTTAATAGAGATTGCCCAGGGTGGTACTAAATGAAGGAGAGGACTCTATTGCTTTATGCAAGAAAACTCAATAGGGAGGAGGCATCCACAAATGATGTGAAGCTATGCCACGCTGTTCTATTTGTGCACGAGTTCCTGTTTGGCGCCCTCGCTCGTGGACCGCTACACTGTTGAAGGTGCCTCTGCACTAAGGCTTTTTCTCCTCATGAATGTGTTTGGGAAGGTGGGGCGGAGAGATACCACATCTCTGAGTCTCCTCCTGATTGGCCCATGAAGACATGCAACATATTCTCATTATGAGTGCATATGAAATCGTACGAAAAGTTATGCACACTATTTTGTACGTTTTGGACGTTTTTCCTCAAAAAACCACATCAGTGCGCATGCGCTGGCAGACAGAAAAAAAAAGCAGATCCGCGGACGGACGGAAAACTGGGAAAAACAGTGCAATCATCACTTATTCATGTCTGTCTCTAACTACGTTGCTTGCTGTTTTATATCTTAAGGTCAGGGTTAGGGCTAATTATAATTTATATTCTAGATTACGTGAATGGTGTAGTCAGATGGTTAGTATCTGAGAAAAAAAAACTTGTATCAAAATATTATAGAAATTAAGGTGCATAAGTTTTTCATGGTACAATTTCATACGCACTCATAATGAGAATAGGTTGAGACATGATCACACAGTCACTAAGTATAGCACTACTTAGGGAGGAATATTAATGCTTTTTTTTGGGAAGTACTGCTGGGAATTCCTCTTAACCTACATATACCGCTGTATGTTGCAGAGACCTCTGCCACTATCCCACCTCCAGTATTAGGAAGCTTAACTTATAAAGATAAGGCTCATGTGCAGTCAAAAGTCTTCCTGACTCTACTTCCTGTCTAATTAGAAAGCTACTAAAAACATGTTAAACAAACCTGCAATTCTGCACCAACCAGATTTACTGTTATGCTTTCAATAGTAACGATCAACAATGTCCACTTAAACCGAATGGAGAAATTAGCTTTACACTAATTAAGGCTGTAAAGTTCACTTACTTCTCAAGGAGAAACATGTTAACTTCAGCATCACTTTACGATTTTCATTAGTTTCATCCACCTGGAGCAGACATCCCTGATGTTTATCCTCGTTTTTGGATGTCTCCAGTATCGTAGTCTTTTAAGTTCTCTTATCTGTTTTCTTGGGGATGATGAAACCATTTCTTGTGCTGCTGCAGCGTATGCTTGGTCCTGCACTGTGTTTCAGTTGTGCTGCCTTTCAGTGCTTCGGTTAGCGTCTCCAAACACATTATTTTGTCCCTAATTGCTATTTTATCCCTCCCTTTGTACTTTCAAGTTGGAAGACCTTCATAATAAAAATGTATCTGATTATTAGTGGAGGTAATAATATACAAATATCAACACATATGTAAATGCCGTCATCAGTCTCAGGCAGTACACTGCAAAAACAATCTAGAAATAAGTAAAAACTTCTTAAATTAAGCAATTATTTAGGATTCATTTGAGCAGGAAATATAAGATTATTTGCCAATAGAATGAGTTTTTTTACTTTTAAAATAAGATAATTAGACAATTTGCACTTGAAATATGACAACGTATCAACCCTCCAGACCACTCAGGTCTTCTGGCTCCAGTCTGCTCTTTATACCTAGAACCAGAACTAAGCATGGAGAAGCAGCATTTAGTTCCACTGCTCCACTTATCTGGAACAAACTTCCAGAAAACTGTAAAAAGTGTGGAAAGCCTGAGTTCCTTTAAATCAAGACTAAAACATATTTGTTTAGGATTGCCTTTCACTGTTCTAGTTAAACAGTTCAACTTTTTTTTTATTTTCTTTAGTCCAACTGTTTTAATAATATTCTTTTTGTTTCTGCATTTTTATTTAATTTTTTTGTACGTGCTTTGATTCTGTTTTCCAATTTTTCTACATTTTAATCATGTAAGAAAGCACTTAATTTGCATTGTCTTTCTACTGAATTGTGCTATACAAATAAATTTGCTTTGAAATAGGACAATGCAATTTTTTTTTCTTATTTTAAATGTAAATGATCTTGTTCCATTGGCAAAAGTGTCTCACTTACCTCGATCAATTCAAGAAAAAATGCATTTATTTTAAAGAAATTACTTTTTAAGATTTCATTTTGTATACAGTATAAAAAAGAGGAAATTGTTTCACAATGTCCGTTTGATGTCCTTTCCTTCAGCTAGAGCGACTGGGTGCTACCTTTAGCTGCTGGAAATTGAAGAGCCTTTCTGTGGATTTTAGCATTATGGAAGCAGCCGCGGTGGGAGAGAAATAGTGTTTGTGGGGAGAAGCAGAAGAAGGGGCCCAAACAGGGAAGCATTCATCCATTGACCATCACTGTCTATGATAATTTTGATTAAATTCACGCTTTGCTTCATATCTGTTTGTCTTGAGAAGCTGTCATAAAACATTCTTTGGATTTAGTGCAAAACTACAAAAAGGCATAATAAGCATCCCCTATTTTAAACCTCACCCAGGCCAGAGTTTGTTGTACACTCAAAGTGTGCTTTTTCCCTCCTTTAGTTGTCACTTTGCTCTCCGTTCTTCCAGCTTTAAAGGGCCTTGACATCCAACCACTGAAACAGACAGGATATGAAAAGGAGATAGGGACTTGCCCGAATGGATGCGTCACATTTGGATGAAGCCTCCCTGCAATCAGAGATCAGATTAGAGGTCAGGATTTGGTCAGAGCACAACCCAGATCCGCAAAGGAGACAGCTGTTAGCTGTGACAGATGAGGGGGAGCGGGCAAGAGGCAGGGTCGCACCAGAGAGGCAGAGAAGGATCAAATCAACTAAGTGAGCATGGGAGAGGACGGGCCGGCGTAGAAGGAAGCGAAGATGACAAGGTGCATGCAGAGGAAGAGCATGTGGGGAGATAAGATAGTGCAGATGAAACCAGAAGGGGAGGACGGAGAAGAAGAAAGGTAATTTGAGAGAGCGCAGTGGAGGAGGTTGAGGCAGGGCTGACAGTGGGCCATTCATCCTCCATGCTAGAGGAGACAAACTGCTGGCAGAGGAGGACAGGCCCCATAAATCACTCTGGAGCGTGCACACACACACAGAGACACACACACAGCTAAAAGTACACACATCCTACAGCTTATTTTGGCCAGGCCAGGTTCTCTTTTTACTCTCTGGATGGGTTTCTATCCGCAGAACTCTGCTCTTAAATTCAATAAGAGGTCGTTTTGAAACTGGGTTTATGGTAAACAGACTCTGACCCATCATATCCCCTTAAATTTCTGCCCTTTAATAGGTGACAATCTGAACAGTTTATAAATAAAATAAAAAAAATAAAGTGTAAATTCCAGAAACAAAGTGTTGTTTTTTTTTTTTAGATAATTTGTTTAACGAATGAAAAAACTCATGTTAATCATGTATCTTAATATTTTTGTAAATGGCACCCTATTAAAAATGGTTCAAATGGCCAATTAGACAGCACTTATTCTTTATCTATATCTACATTTCCAGGTTAGAGCACACAAAGGAAGAGGATTTTCCGACAATTTCTCTTCACTGAGTTTCTGTAATATGGGCCATAGCCTTTAAATTTACTTCTCTTTTGCTGAGTTTACAAGTTTTCTCTTTAATTTAGGGCTAGAAGCTGATATATTTATGGAAAAGGTTCATGTTAGTGCATGCTGCAGCATGGCTCTGTTAATTTGGAAATAGATTCATGATCATTACTATGACACAAGTAGAAGGAAAGTAAATTTTTAGTGATTTGGGTTACTCCACACCATTTATAATTAAGCTATTCTTGAACAGCAAGATGACTGCTCTCCAATACTGTTTCCAGGTTGTTTTTTTTAAAGGAAAAACAGACCCACAGCATTGCAGGCCCTCCACCAAATTCAACAATTAACATTGGGTGCTTTTCCACTTCTGCATCCTTTATCATCCATTGTTCTATTGTGCTTGTTTCTCATAAGCTGAATCACAGCCCGAACTGACCAGCAGCCCATTGTTCCACTTAAAGTCTTTACAGTTAGAAGCAAACTCCAGGTGTTTACATTTGTGATGATTGGGCAGGAAATAATGTTTTCCGGCCTCTATCCCAAATGTGTTTGGCTTATGATTTGTTGTTGCAGAATAATTTAGGTTTTGCATTAATAAAAAAACCCTTAAACAATACATCAACTACACCGTGCAATAAGAAAACATTACATCACAATAGGAAAAAGGTATAATAATATTACTGACCACAAAGTATTTTAAAGATTTTTTTTTTGTTAGTATTCTTATAAGGGATACATGGCTGACCTTACAACAGTTTAAAACACTCAAAATAATGTAAAAAGTGCATCTACCGGTATGTTTGTGGTCCTGCAAACCAAGATGGCGGCTACATTGCAACAATGTACTACAGCACTAAAGGTGACACCTGTGTGTTTAACAGGAATTGCTAAAAGGAAGGGAGTTTGGCAGGACCCTTTGATTTATACCTCAGGGAAGCAAAAACAAGACAAAAGAAGCTTAGAATAATCTAAGTGTCATTGAAAATGCTTTATTTATATACCTGCATTTTGTAAAGATATTTATCGGTATTTTATTGGTTTCAGTGAAATTTTTTTTCTTTTCAGTATGAAACTAAATTCTAAATATGTTTTTAATTTTTGAGTCCTAATGACAAGTTCTGCAAAAGGTTCTTAAATAACGTATGTTATAGTTTGATTTAATGTTAATAATCATTTTCTGCTCTTAAAGGTAGAGTGTAGCCTCCAAGGTGATGAAAACATCTGTCTGCTTATAGGGCAAAGGTCCATTTTGTGTTAGAAAAATGTGCTTTTACTGAATAATTATGACAAAAACAATATTTTTATAAGCAGTTTATATTCACTTGCTACAATTTGGTTTGTGTTATTTCTAGGGGAATAAAAAAGTCCTTTCACTGTTTTTGCAGCTCTATTTCTGTCAGATAGGAATGTGAGTAACCTTTGGATTTTCCGCTCAGAGTCCGGTAATACTTCTCTGGCGGTTGGCGCTCATTCCCTCTGTCTCTCTGTGGCCGTAGCTGGCAGCTCTGACTGATCCACTCTCTGTGTGTGGGTTCTGCCTGTCTCAAACCTCCTGCTTCCCTCCTCCGCCCACTGATGGTGAGGAGTGCCAGTTCCTCTTCGTCTAGCCTTGCCTTGACCCCCTTCTGCTGACACACACAGTGTGTTTTGACAGCGAGCCACACGCTGAACACGCCGGTGGGTCAGATCAGGGAGTGGCTCCTCGTGTTTTTTGGGGGGGAAGTGGCTTCACTTTGTTATTAATGTTCTTTTAGGAACAATGAATCAAGTGGGATAAGGATTTGGTTCATTTAGAGGCAGGAGAGAGATCCGCTTCTAATAAACTGCAAATTAAATTTGGATATTTCAGAAGACATTTGGCGGGACTGTTCAGGTCGGTGGAGAGACCCTGTCCCAAATGGAGAAGTTCAAGTTTCTCGGGGTCCTATTCATGGGTGAGGGATGGACGTAGTGGGAGATTGATAGGCGGATGGGTATGGTGTCAGCAGTGATGTAGTCGCTATATCAGACTGCTGTGGTGAAGAGGGAGCTGAGTCAGGGGGCAAAGGTCTCAATTTACAGATCGCAAGAAAGGACACGATTGTGAATACAAGTAGCCGAAATGAGTTTCCTTCGCAGGGTGGCTGCGCCTACCCTTTGAGGTCAGGTGAGGAGCTCAGTTACCCAGGAGGAGCTCAGAGTAGAGCCGTTGCTCCTCCACGTTGAAAGGAGCCAGTTCCTCAACTGGCTCCTTTCAATGTGGAGGAGCAACGGCTCGGGCATCTGTTCCGGCTGCCTCCTCAGGAGGTGTTCCAGGCATGTCCCATTGGGAGGAGGCCTCGTGGAAGGCCCAGGACACTCTGGAGGGAGACACGCTCTGAGCTGGCCTGGTGTCACCTCGTGGTCCCCCGAGAGCAGCTGGAGGAAGTGTTGTGTATCAGTAAGTCTGGGCATCTCTGCTTGGACTGCTGCCTCTGCAATCCGGCACCGGATAAAGCGGAAGAAAATGGATGAATGGATATTAGGGGGGGTTAGTTTTTAGAATTTGAAATAGATAAATCCATAAATTCATAAATAGGAGAGCGGGATAATTTTAGCCAATTTAACAACTTTTAAGGTAGAAGGAAAGCTCTGGATTTTTATTTGGAGTTCAATTTTAGCTTGCATAGTGTAGATGTAACTCTTGGATGTTCAACCTAAAAGGGAAAGTGTTTTTTTTTATCTATAAATATAAAATTTATTAAACAAATTTCAAGTACTACTTTCATAAACACACACTGACAAAGTCTGACAACAACCCCATCAAAAATTAAAGTGTTCCTATAGCTTAGAATGAGTCGTTTATAAATGCACTGGCTGTTTAAGCTGGCAGAATCCAGACTGATTTGTGTAGAACTGGGTTGAGTTCTACGTTATTAATCTGGGATGGCTGCCGTTCAGTCTGTCTCTGAAAAGGAGGAAGGTTTTTAATTACAATACTTGGAGCTGATTGGGTGACGTGCCAGATAGTACCCGACTTCCATAATACAGGCACAAAGAAAAGCACAGACATCTTTCCCATCTACAAATGTATACAATGCTTCTCTTTGTTCCTTTTTCAAACAAGAAATAGTGGCTATTTTGGCTAAAATCAGGTCAATTGTGGTATCGACAGGTGAATCCTTCAGTGTAGCTATGTTTGCAATGCTCTTGGAGGCCCTTCTGACTGTCGTCATTTTTACATGTCCCGCCCCAAAAAGCAATGCTGCATGGTCGTGGTCTTTTAATAGATTTAAAAAAAAATCTATTAAAAATACTTTACAGAATTTATACATTTCTTATGATTATTTGAGAAATCATTTTGACTTTTTTTTTTTTTATTTTAATATAAAGTGTATTTGGATTTTATCTAATATTTTGAGGCCTGATTAACACAAGTTCAAAGGAGTTACGTTGTCATGTGGTAGCGGTAGCAGAGTAAATGTTCATATTCTATTGACATACTGTAAACAAGGAGGAAATATGGCACAGAAACTTATTTCGGAGTTGTTTGTTCATGAGAGACTTTATCTCCACAACCCCAGAGCGCGCCTTAACATTTGGACACCTGTAACCAGGCAGGGCACCCTGCCTGTAGCTTAAGAGCATCAGTTTAACATAACCATAGTATCTAAAAGTTTTTTTTTTTAAATATTGTGTTCTTTGTGTAATGGATGTGGAAAACTGTTCAATAATGTTTAAATAGTATAATAATATAATTATTTCCTTGTGATAAAAGGATTTTGGAGCAAATAGATTTACATGTGACATAAACACAGTGACTCAGATTTATGCCAGCTGACCAAATCTACGTTGTTATAGTGTTATTTTAAGTTTAATTAATACTGCATATATTCAACTGATAACTGATTGTGTGCACTGAAGTGTATATGTAGTGAATATTTATCTATTTACTATTTACTTTTATTGTATGTTAAATAGGCCTATAGGCTAATATGTCCTTTGTTCCAAAAAACAAAAACATTTTCACAGCACCCTCCGTTCAAAATTACTTCCAGTGGCAATGCTGGCATGTCAACGGTCCGACCTGCTGCAGGTTATGCGACGGATATATTAGTCTTTCAAGATGGAATGTGTTGTGAGACTGAAACCACAGATCTCACCATAATCCAGCTTGCAGCCCAAGGTTATAGGTGACGGTGTTCCCCAATGTAATTTTGCTTCTCTATTTGAAAAAGAAAAGGGAGAAACTTGTTAGTTTCCAGGTGGAGAGAATTCATGAGAAACTTGTTAGTTTCCAGGTGGAGAGAATTCATGAGAGGGCGGGGCTTAAATATGGATGGGGAAGTTGCAGGCTTTCTGCAGTGGAGCAATTATCAGCTTTTGTTATTCTTCACAAATCATACCATCAAGCAACTGTATGATTCTTTCAACTGCATTTTATTACAGATTTGTAGGAAGTAGTGTTTCTACGTACTACAGCTGCAAACGTTTTTTCGTAAAAAATAAATATAAAAGGACAGAGTATATTATTTTGTAACTGATCACCTGACGGGACACTTGAACTAGGATGTGGGATGTTGACATTGTTATATTTATGGCACCTCATGGCTTCCGTAGTATTTATAACGCGCTCTACAGAGTGGCACCAGAGCAAACTTCTCTGTTGTTTGTAATTCATTTATCACACCACTACTTACTCATTGTGGCTTGGATTTGTAAGCCATACCAGTCAGCACGCTAAATATTTATTTCACAAATTAAATATGTATTTTGTTAACCAAGTATTTAGTTTGCAAACTAAATATTTAGTTAGGTTTGATATTTAGTTTGTGAAATAAATATTTAGCTTGATGACAAAAATTTAACTTACAATCTAAATATCATTTATTTTTGTAATATTTATATATATATATATATATATATATATATATATATATATATATATATATATATATATATATATATATATATATATATATATATATATATATATATATATATGAATGATGCAGTAAAAAATTGATTAGACAAAATACCCCCTTTTTTTCTCTTACAACATGAAAAATAACTAAAAATATTGATCTTAAAATTTGACTGTGTAACTTTACGCAGACACCCCATAATCCTAAGGCCTTCATAGAACAGCTGGATTTAAACCAACTGTAAATAATATAAATCAAACACAGTCTTTGCACTAATATGATGAATCTTAAAGGCAGTTGCTCCACTTAATTTTATTTAGGGGCGCAAGATTAAAGGTAGCTGGATTTATATATAAAATAAAATAAAAATGCAAAATGATCTTTTCACACTTAAATTCCAGCTTTTATTGATCTACAGGCATATCTGAGGACAACTCCAAGGCGCCTGCATGCATGTGTGCAAGGAAAGATTTGATTTGGTTCTTATCACTCGTTGTCCTCCCTAGTGTTTCCACTTCCAAGCAGGAATTATAACTCTGACTGTAAAAACATGACTGAGTAAACTAATGTGGAAAGTGAGGGATGTTTTATCTCCATGTTGTGTCTTGTTACGCTGAGTTACGTCCAGAGCTCTAAATGCAGACATGGCTTTAACAGCTGGTACTTGCACAATGTTTACTGCGAGCAGGTCTGTATGTGAGCAGCTTGTTTACAGCAAACAGTAAATCCTCATTGTGACCCAGGTCATTCTGTATGTAACCTTGAAACATCTCCCCTACTGGCAGCAGGATGGAGAACACCAATGTTAATCACATTTACGACCCTGCAAACAGTAGAGGACACTGTGTTTAATGCGCAGTGTGGCGTATTAATGCTGCACACTGATAAACACAGGAAGTTTCAATGACTTGGAAAATTAATTTTTTATAACCCTTGAACTTAATCACCTTTCAACCATGAATGAATGTATTTCAGTGGGATTTTAATGATGTAGAAGCCTATGGAGCTAAATTGGTGCCATGAAGATTAAAAAAAAGCTAGGAAAAAAAGAAAAAAAAAAGGTTTAATGAAAGAAAAAGAATATTTGGAAACTAAGGAAAAACTTAACTGAACATTATTTATTTTAGAGATTGAAACTTGAAAAAAAATGAAAGCAAATGTTGAAACTTCTAAATTATTTGAAACCGATTTTTTTTTATTTTGAAGTTTATTTTTTAAACTAAAAAGAGCAGATTAAATACTAAAAATAAAAAAAAAATGATTTAGAAAAATTATAAAAATACATTGACAAATAATAAAATAAAGGTTGCAACTGAAAACTATTTGTGACACTAAAAAGAACCCAGATTTGAATCTGAATTTCTTTTTAGCATGCTGGTGTTTTTATGTTTTTCTAGTTTCATACTTTTTCCCCCAAACTGCATCATAAGCTCGGCATGTAGGTGGAGCAGCGGTTAGCGCACACAGGCCATGTACGGAGGTCTTAATCCTTGATGCGGCTGACCTGGGTTCGGATCTGACCTGTGGCCTTTTGCCGCATGTCTCTCCCCCTCTCTCATACCCCCTTTACTGTTAGTCTACTGTTAAAAAAACGATCATTGAAGCATGTTATTTAAAAAAAATAATTATAAAAACATATGAAGTTATATTTTAAAGACATAAATGCTCATAGTGGTTTATATGGTTTCTCAATGTAAGAGCAGGAAATATTTTGTCGGTCCTCAGCCAAGTCACCATGATAATTGGCCTATATTAAGAAACTTCTCATTGTAAGAGAATCTTAATCTGAAAAGCAGTTTTAAACTTTTTATTTTTAATCTAATTTTTTTTATAAAATACTTTTTATTTCAACTTTTTTTTTCGGTTTCAAAAATGTTTTAACAAACCTTATGTGTCATGGTCTTGGTTCTGTTGTTCTTTACTTTGCTCCTTGTTTTCTAGTTTCATTGGTTTATTTCCAGTTTTGTTGTAATTTCTAGATTTGTTAAAGTTCTCATGTTTTTCTGTTGTCCTCTGTTGTCCTCTTGTGTGTGTTCCTTTCCCCTTGGCTCCCTCGTTGTCTCCTCTCACACCTGCTCCTTGTCAACTTCGTTAGCCCTGCCTTTGTCTCCCTCTGCTATATATGCTCTCCCTCTGCTTTCACTTTCTTTGTTGGTTCCTTGTCTTTGCTGTCCTCCCATGCTGTTGTCCACCTACCTCGTCTCTCCCTGGCTCCTAGTGTTTGGTTTCCCCAGATGTCTCCATATTTCTGGTTTGCTTTTCTTTATTAGTTGGATTTTTGCATTCCTGCCTTTGTTTACTGTTTCCTTTGATTAAATCCACAAGAAATCACCTCAGCCTCTCTGGCTCTGCATTTGGGTCCTAAACCAAAACCAACCCTGACAATGGTCTTATTTTAGTTTGATAGTAGTAATATACACCAAAGAATAGTGTTTTATGCTTTTGGAATTAGATGTACCTTTTGAGTACTTTTATTCTGTCTGCCCTCAGAGGTGTAGCCAGAAAATTTTGATAAGGGTGGCCAGACAATAACCAATTGACACTGGGGGGTGGCCAAAAGCGGATAGGTGCTAGAACATCAGGGTCAATCTACTCTGTTCCATATTTTCTAAATAAAGACAAACTATACTTAGCCTTTGCTAACAAATAGACACATATATTTAAACATCCATGCTGTCTTAATTAAAGGTGAAGTGGACAAATTTCCTTCCGTTTTTAGTTCTGGGGTGAACATCTTATTCATTATTATTACTAACCTACTTTTATTAATAACCATTCAGCATAAAATTGATATTTACATCTACTATTATCTACATTTAATGGATTACTTATTATTAAAGTAGTTATTTATCTCTGATTTCAGTGAAGATTCCTAGATGACTTGCAGAGACATAAGTTTCTCTTTACCCCATAAAGACAAAATCTAGTTCTGAAAAGAGCATGAATTCTGTATTTACCTTTAATGTCAGTATATTGATATGCATAATAAAATTTTTTGTCAGGTAATTGTTTACATATAGAGAATTAAAATGTTAAATAAGTTGGAATATATCACTTGAGAGTATTACTGCTGCTACCATCTGTATTATAGGGAAAAAATGGTAGGGATGGCCACAGGGGTGGCCAATGATTGGCTACGGGTGGCCATGGCCACCAATCTAGCTCCGCCCCTGTCAGCCCTAAAGAGAATCTAATCCAACCATCACCTTCAAAGCTCATCTAACTAGAGTTAGATGAGGAAAGAACACAGGAGACAGGTGGAGGATGACGTGATGAAGTTAACCAAGTGTTTCATATTTGATCCGTTTTTTGTGACAATATGATACTGACTTGTTCAAAAAAAGATTCATGCAGTCTATGGGTAAGGGGCCATAGACATGCAAATTGAACCAGAATGTTTTCTAAGCTAACGCTAATTCTGACATTTTGAGTTGAAAAAGCTTCCTGGATGGGAAGCGAAACATCTTCAAACTTGGAAACAAGGTCTAGTGGATTATTTTTTTTTACTTTTTTGGAATGACTACGACCTGGATCACTGAGAATATTTTACCAGCATCACATAATAATGACTTTAAATCTCATAATTATAACTTTATATTTGACAATAATGACTTTTTTAATCACATAATTCCTGCTTTGAAAGGCAAAATTAGGACTTTGGAACTTATAATTATGACTTTAAATCTCATAATTACTATTTTATGACTTTGTATATGATAATTATAGCTTACCATGTGCCCTTTTTGTAGTGCCGGAAATGGGCTTCCATCTTCATCGTCACTGTTAATCTGAATAATTTACCAGAACTCAAAACAAGTTGTACTGCTCCATTTAGATTTCAATTTCTTTAAAATAGTTAATTACCCCAACTCAAAATATTCAATTTACTACTTAAGTTTTAGTTAATGACCAAACAGGAAATCAAACATGCCAAATTTGCAACGGCTTCATGTTTTCTGTTCAGTCATTTCTTCACTTCAAAGCGCAAGCACCAAGACATTAAATTGCACATGTAAGCTTAAATAATTGTTTGCATTATTTCTATTTCATCACACAGGTCCATAGGTGAGACTTTGTGACAGTGAACAGCAGCATTAGCCACACCCACAACCAAGTAGTCAGCAAATAGGGTTTTATCATCAAGATCTGCACATTATGCTTAATTAATGCACAAATAACTGAAATTAATCAAAAGGTTTGTGTTAATTATATTTAAAAAAAAAGAATGTTACACTAACTAATGAGTTTCAACAACTTAAAATAATTATTACCTTGAACATTTGGGTTTATAGCGATGGTTAATAGCTGCATTAGGCTTGAAAACGGGCCTAAATTCTGCAGGCTTCCACTTGTGTTTCACTATGCTGCTGGGACATGTCACATTCCCCAGTGACGGACAGTAATAGTTATACCTCTTCTATTCTGTTCTGACAGCTACTAAAATTTGTAACATCACAACATGTGGGAAAGTTTATGGGTTTTGATTTCAGTTCCAGCAAACTGTAAAAAATCTCATAGCCAAGATTTATTTCCTTGTAATCAAATAAACAACCTGCCTCTCAAGGAAATTGAAAACCACAGTTGTTCATAACCTATAAATCCCCATAAGGGTTGGAGGGTCTTTAAAAAAAAACAGCAAAGCTCTAAAAATTGAGTTTCATATGATCTATGCTGTTCAGCTTCTTGTGCAACCAAAGGGAGTACCTTTTCAAAATAAACAACTGCGATATTGTACGTATGTGAAAAGATATATACATTTTGTACATAAATAGCCTTGAAATGAGGATAAATCATTTCATTTAAACCAAGAATCCAGTTTAAATCCACTTTTGAATGTCCTCATTCATCTGTCTTTGCTTCATTTTTCCAGCCCTCTGTCTCCTTCTGTTCCAGATTGAGGTTATTTTGAGGACTGCCTATCTTTCCTCTGTGGCCTTTGATTACATAATAAAAGAGTTAATTTCTCCGGTCTTTGCCATCATCTCTAACTGTTAAATTCAGTGAAAGAATTCAGACTATTTCCTTCCTCACACATTTATCGACCAAATTAATTAGACCATTATTACAATAAAAGATTAGCAATAAAAGTTGGTGACCTTTGAGCTAATACCAAAGGAGAAGAAGTTTTGTCTAAATAAAAGTCGCCTTTGCACAAACCATTCTACATCAGATCATGATGAAAATTAGATAAATAAAACAGTGCAAAACAGACCCATAACATGAGTCAAAAAAATTGTAATTACGGTAATCAAAAAGGAATTAAATGAGGTGTTTCCCTTAATTACAAAATACAATTAAAATCACACTTGAACATGATTTTTCAACTCAATAACTCAAAATATGATACGTAATTCTCCTTCTACTACTCCCCGTCATCTTCCTAGTAACTAACCACCTTTAATGCATTAGTAAGCCGTTACTTTACTTGAAATTTATTGTAGCATATTCTTAAAAGTTCATCCATCAAAGTGAGTTTTCATAAGCACTAGCTCTGCTGCGGGGAGAACTTTTTACTGCAGGGAAAAGCAGGGAACTGGCATAAACACAAATTGGCTGAGGAGCCACAATGTTCATCACGTTGAACACAGACTGAAAGGAGAGACGATGGTTGTGGAGCCATTGATTCAATGAAAGCATCACTAAAAAAAGTGCTGAATGAATCTACCCGCTGGATTATACTGAATTAACTTGCATGGTTTACTGCAAGTAAATTCTAGTTTTCACAACATGCTCATGTTTTATTTGGTAAAATATAGCCCTGTTTAATTCTGTTGCAAAGTTTGATTTATTTTTTTTTCAAGTTGCCTAAAAAGCATTTTAACTCGTAATTAAACAAAGTACTGACATGTCCTGTTATGCATTAGGGGTGCATTGGTGAAGTGTTCAGACTGGATTTTGATGGTGGCTGCATTGAAGTGGTAGTCTGAACGACCATACACGCGCCGCTTCGTCTTTAAAAGATATAGATATACAAAATATAACCGCGGATGTCTTGGGGACAGTGATTCGCATGTACACGTTATGAATGCTGGTGTACCATAAATGATAAATTATGAACAGTTCAGTTTGTGCCTTCAAGTCGTTGCCCATAGGAAGACGTTACTTCGGATATAACCCCTAACGGAATATCTTCAGAACAGCTCCAAATGACACAAAACTCATATGGGTGAGTAGAACATGATGTAATAACGTAAAACCAAGGGCCCAATCTAAAAAAACAGCGTTCTCCTTTAAAGCGTATGGTGTGAATGAAGCCTAGAATCCAAAATCCATTCCTCCTCAGGAATGTCATTGGAAATGTTGCTAGATACTTTCACTGTCATAAGACTGAATTCTTTTCTATTAGTGGGATACTACACATTCCTTCCTATCTTCATGCCATTCCAGTGAATGACTGTCTGATTTTTTTCTTGAAGGGGTAAATTACAGTTTAAGAGCATTCTACCAAGTCTCGAGTAAAGATTTTGTTTTGGATATGCTTTTGCCTTTAATATCCTTTATTCTCTGCTTCACTTCCCTATATAGATGTTCTTCCATGAATAGATGGCTTTTTTCTGTGTTGATTCCAGAGATAGATTGTATCCTATCCTTTATTCTTCAAATTTAAAGCTTTTAACCACAGGCAAAAGGATTCTTCATTCTTCGGCGGGGGGTGCAAGTCGTAGGGCGCCTCAAATCCACATTCAGCCCTCGTACGCGGCCAATGAAAAAAGCACACCTCCTCCATGTAAGTCTCTATCTTATACCAATTATTGTGACAAACTCTAACTGCACAAATGATCCTATTCTTCCTCGAAGTCATGATGACGATTCATTTGAGACGAAGTAGGTGGATGTGTTGCTTTTCAGCTACACAGCGACCTGAAGTCTCACACAAAAAAATGCCCACTGACTGTAATTCCCTTGAAAATAAGGTGGATTGCACTCTATTGCTTCTATGCTTGTCTCTGTAACATTGATGTTTCTAGACAGAAGCTAACAGCCAGTTCCCCTGTAGAACTGATTCTGGCCCCAGTTATGGCCCCTGCACTGAAGATATAATCCTAAAAAAAAGAAAAAATTAATATTTATTATATGAACAGACATGAACAGACATAGTGACTGATACGTCTCTTTGATTGTATTCATATATAATCACAGTTTTTATCTGAAAAATGTTTTTTTTAAACACTTAAAGCTGAATATATCAGTTTTACTTCAGTTCTAATATCGATTTGATTAAAACTGGTTAAAACTGGTTCCCATTGTTAGGGATTTTTGATTTTATGTGAAATAAAATTTACATTTTGAACCCTGAAAAAACAACAAATATTTCAATTGAAATATAAAATCTCACTTAAACTAAATAACATGTAAAACTTACATTCTTCCAGTGTGTTAGGAATCCAGTTTGTGTGGGTTGTTTGTGTGTTTTTCTCCCTCCACCACCAGGTGGTGCCCCGTCTTCGTTGGGCCTCCCTGCACACCTGCGGCTCGTTGGATCATTACTGGAGGAGTATTTGAGCAGTGGTACTTTGACGCCAGAGTGTTTGCCAGTTTTGGGTACTCTAGCCAAGCTGAGATCAGCTGAGTCTAACCTAAGCTTTGTTTCCCTGAGTCTTATCAAGTTTTTGTCTTTGCTGAGTAACTGGGTACCTGGACCCTCTCCCCCTGGAAGGATTAACTGAGTACACACTGAGCAGGGGAAAACCTCCACATGATCCGTTCAAGTCCTCATCGGAAATCTAAGTGATAGTCCGCTCCTTTACTCCTCTTGGTCCAGCGCTTGTCTATCTGTCTGCCCTCCAACAAGCTCCCTTTTCTCTGGATTAACCCCCACAAGCTGGATTCAAGGATTGACAATAGCCCCCTCAAACGTGAGTCCCTCTCCAGAAATATTCAAGCCTCAGTCAAATTTCCTACGGTCCCTCAACTGATCACTGTGATCTCCCCTTCAGACTACCGTGGGCCCCCTAGTAAATATGGCCTAGAGCCGCCGCTGCTCCTGAAACTCCCTGTTATTTATATTTGGTATTACAAAGGTTTGTATCACATATAAAATTGTGTTATTTTAGGTGACAACATGAGGTCAACGAAATCAGACAGTGAGTGAGTTTCCCAGGAAAATTGTTTATGCTTTTTTGTTTTTGTTTTGTTTTAATAAGAAATACCACTTTATTTATTTAAAAAGGATAAAAGATCAAATATCAGTCAAATAAATGAGCCAAAAGTCATCAGTCATGTAGCTGTGGACGGCCGAATTAAGTTTTTGGTTCATTAGTTTCCACAACCCCTCGCTAACCAACAACAGACAGGAAAGACTTCCTAACTGTTTGCCTGTGCAGCTCCAGCCAATTATAGGCTTGAAACGGGGGAGACATGAATCAAATCCTTAGTATGGTGGCAGACATCAGATTGCAGGAGCCTGCAAAACAAATATGTCACTGTCAGTTAGGCCATACAGCAGGCATTTAGAAGATTGCATTAAGTTGATGGCTCAGCTGAATAGCAAGCTAAGCTAATGTGGAACAGGGCCTCCGGAAACTTTGTGTGACAGGGTGGGAGGTGGAGAAGAAAATATGCTATCATTTTTCCTTTCTTAGTTTATTCAATCAGTTTTTAAGTCTTTATTAACTAAGTTTCATGAGAATTTCAAATTGTCGAGAAAAAAAAGAAGAACCAAATTAGATGTTCTTCCATCCACTGGAGTGAATTAACCAGGATATAATGTCGTTATACGTTGGTGTTATGCTCAGGTTTAATACACATACGTATGTGGCCGTTGTAAGGAAACATTATTGTTTCTCAATAATTACTTAAAAACTTGTTAAAATCTAAAAAAGCTAAATTTGCTAGCATAGTAAACTAGCCCCACCCGCCAGCAGCCATAATAATTTTTGCCTGCTAGTGTTCTAGCCTCGATCAATGCCCCAGGCCATAGAACTAGTACCGCTCTAACCCACTAGGCCAACACTCCCCTGATATTTCATATAACACCTGTCGTAGCCACAGAAACCCCAGTGCAGGGACTTCAGTCTCTCTTTTCCTTATTGATGTAGTGGTCTGTCTTGTAACTATGTCCTTTGCTTTGTCTGTTGTTGGTGATCAACTCCATGGCCACTCATGTACAGGCCATTTACCATCTAGAAATCTCTGTGGAGAAGCCAGCTGGTTCAACTGAAGGTGGGAATTTTTTCACTTTCACTAGATCCCGAACCAGTGCGGCCTTTGAGCTGCATTAGACCCTCTTCAGAAAACTCAAGCAATGTATATCTATTCCACTACCCTTGTAAAACCGTGCTGAGAACCGGTCTGAGCTCTCCAGAAACTGGAGTTTACTTGTCATATGAAATGGAAAGCAAATGAGACTGAACCAAGCTAGACACAACCCGAACCCCGCTAACTGCAGACCAGTTCCAGAGCTGGGCACCGGCTCCGTTTTTCCCTGGCTGCGGTTCTCTGATAATACAGCGCATCAGCAGGCCCGCGTCATCTCCCATCTGGCTGCACATCCGATTCACACTCCATTCCACTGGTAGTTGGCGGTAATGCCCCTCCGAGGAAGTTGCTTGCCAACCAACTGCAAATAGAAGAAGAAGAACACTGTAAACAACATTCAAAAATCTTCTCCGCGCAACATTTTGATTTTGCTTGATTCCCTCCTTCTAAACTGGCAGTAATACAGCAGGTCGTCACTAGGAATAAGGGGTGGGACCGAGATAGCGTGATGTGTAAGCGGTCGTCAGAACCAAGCTCGGCTTGGTTAACCGATCCGAGCTCGGACCGGTCTCGGCATGGATCTGTTTTCCAAGGGTAGTGTAAATGGGGTAATAGACCTCACATGTTAACCAAAAACCAGGCTTGAACAGGAAGACACCCAGACCTTCCGTCAGATTTTGTCTGTTGTTTGTTATGTTTCGACACCTATCCAGGAGTTTTTGTCAATTCTAAGCCCTTACCAGAGACTCCCAACATCTTAATAAAAATAATTAAGAAGCCTGTTTTACAGTTACTATGACCCTGATGACTGAGAATTTACATAGGGATGTCTCAGGTGACCATTAAAATAAAAAAATGCATGTCACACTATGGTAACATTGTCATTTGGCCTTCAATGAGGTAATGTTTTTAGGAGAGTTTGTGTGTCTGTCTTTCTGCCTGTGTACAGCATAACATGAAAAGGATTAGAATTACATTTTTACTACAGGAGCACCTCAGCCCAAAGAACAGTTCATTAAATTTAATTAATCAAATGTGATCTAGGAATGCTTTGAAAGATTCTGTGAATACAGGTATTAACTTAAAGTGGAAGTCACAATATGTTGGGCTTGGTGGAGTTCTACGCTCCCTGAGTGCTTTTTTAGTTAATTGATTATTATATTGAGACATCTATTGGCATATGCCTCACCAAGGGTGACTCTGATTGGTATTGGTAAATATAAATCTTGATTGAAACATCCTTAATTGTAATAATTGTTATCATACAGTCACTCAAAGGGTTTTGCCTAGTAGAGAGAACTAAGCATAGTTTCTATTGCCAAACATAAAAAATAATTACTCAGGTCTCACTGGTTTTTACATTAAAATGCAACTTTAGGCCGTAAATGAAGCCAATATCACCTTGCTGACATGCAGTGAGTAGAGCACAGTCAAATGGAGAGTTTATGGATCAATACCTGCCACAGCTCAGGCCTCCTGTTATCTGTAAAGCAGCCTGCTTAAAAAGATTATGACTGCTCTGTGGGTGTTAGGCTGCAGCGCTTAAAGAGTGTTAGTGCGCACGCACGAAAAGGGAATAAATTACAGAGTAATGATATTAAAAGCACAAAGTCGTTAAGATGCCAAGTTAAGGCACAATAAATCCAGTCATGGCTTCTATAGCCCGTCCCCACACAGGGTAATTAAATTAGATTTATAAGCCATATTACATCATTGCAAGATACTTCATCCACCCTCAGCTCCTGCACCGTCCCTCCGTTCTGCCCTGCTTTATTAGACGACCTGACAGCTGGCGAAAAATATGGGGGAATGTTTCAGGTCCCGAGCTGCAAGAGCTCTGCGCTGGGTACTCTGTCTTTGGCGGTGACAGTGGTGTCCGCTGATAATTTATGTAGCGCTCCACTTCTCTGCAGAGCAAGGTAGTAGCAGGGCTGCTTATGGTGCAGACAAAGGGGTTTATCACCAGAGTCAGTGCTTCAGCACTGCTGCCACATCACCTCAGAGACATTTGTCCCCATTCACTGAGTGGGACATTTTGGAAACTTCCCATAACAATGAGTGAGGAGGAAATAAGCCATGTTTCCTCATCAGTTTGGCTCATATTGTTGTTTAACGAGGGCATTTGTTCAAGGTGATTTAACATTTAGAACTGCAGCTAAAACACGACTCCATCCTGAATTTAATGGCATTAAGATGGTTTCAAATGTTCTAATGAAACAAGATAAAAGGTTTTCTTTTTTATCCCTGCCCTACAAATAAATCATTACAGATCATTGCTTTTAGAAAGCCAGCTGAGAAAAATGTGTTATAGATTAGCAGTAAATCAACAAAAAAGTGGAACCCTAACGCTTAAAGGTTTAGCAATGGGAAGATTTACTGAGGGTAGAAAATAGCAAACATTTTCTTACTATGGATTTCAGCATGCAGGGGGGTGGGATGCTTATCTGGCAGCATCGCAACTCAATTACAGAAAATAAATAAATAAAAACAAGAATAACAGCTTGTGCATGATGGAAAGCACCAATGTTTTCCATGTGAGTTGGAAAACTTAACTAGAGTAGAATTTAAAGCCGGTGATTTAAACTCTGAACGCTCGGGACAGAAACACTAAAGCACATTTGTAAAAAAAAAAAAAAGGGCAGATAAAATAAAAGACATGTGGAAGATTAAAGGGACCGGAGTTCAGCCTGGCGTGGTTGATTTTAATGAGCTGTGGCACTTTTATTATCATTATTAATTAGTAGTTTTCAACCAGCGGGGGTACGATCAATAAGGTGGAGTGAAACAAATTTCAATGGGCCATTGGAATCAATCAGAAAGACTTTTTATCTACATAACTGCCACTGCGCTGCGCTCGTTAGGCATAACAGTGGGAAATGAAAGATTTGCAGCATTTTTAATTGGAACGACATGACTGAGGAGACATTTTTCTTCTCTTCCCGTGCAAGACTAATCTCTGAGATTTCTCGCTTTGTTTCGCCTGTATTGGTTTTTTTTTCTCCCCTTAACAGGCACATGCATTATCGCACACATTTCACTTGAGGATGTGTGCCTCTGTGGATCACACCACACATGAACACTTAAACTCTAATCCTGCTCACCTCTTAATCAGACAAGCATTAAAATTGGATTAGAGACTATCTGCTGAAATTCTGCATTTCCATGCGGGAGATCCTGTCGTTGTTTACAAAGCTGCGGTTTCCCTCTTTGAGAAGTAACAGATTCCTTTTGGTTTGAAATTAAAAACACCTACCAGAATCCTGTGTGTCTAAATATGGTCTCTATAGTTGCCATACTGTAAGCATAAAATAATACAGCTTTGTACCGTAGCAGCGTGCAATCAGTGTCTCTTGTTGAATTAACAGCAAAATGCTACTTTAATGGTGGAATTGTTCTTATGTTCTTTGGAGCAAAAGCATAAAAAAAGACCCTGATTTTATGAAGCATTTAAAACATTTACCAAACTTTAAGGATAACAATTAATCATTACTTGGTTATGTTATTGCCTGGTGATTACATACATTCAAAGAGTATTTGAACAAGTTCTAATAAGCATTTTTATGTGTGTGTTCCCACTGTTTGGTTGACCAACATGTTTTGTTAACTGAGGGATGACGTTTAGCAGAAAAGCATCTGCATAAGTTAAACAGAAAAGGAAGCCAGATGTGGTTATCTGCCATATTGGCCGTTACACACACTGATTGCTGACAGATAATATCGACTGTTTTTAGTTTCAGTAAGTAGATGTTTTGACCTCTGTTGTTACGAAATATATTAATAATCAAAAAAAAGACAATGAGGCTTGTTGTGTTTTTGTGTCAAAGTGCTTTGTTTCAGTCTGATTTTAAATGTATTCGTACATAGTTTTGAAACAATCATAGAAAACTATAGAGCTCAGTTTTTGTACTTTCCAGTTCTAGAAAATTATATGTAGTTTTAGAACTAGTTTTCAAATAGAATGAGTATTTTTACTCTTAAAATAAAATAATTAGATAACAGCACGTGAAATAAGACAATGCAATTGTGTTTTCTTATTTTAAATGTAAATTCTCTTGTTCAACCTCCTCAAAAAAATCCCAAAATCCAAAGAAAATTCACTTATTTAAAGAAAAAAAGACTTTTTTTCCAGTGTCCATCCATCCATCCATCCATCCATCCATCCATCCATCCATCCATCCAC
>JAGKQL010000057.1:12076589-12208966 GCA_018398635.1 Cyprinodon brontotheroides
AAAAAAAAAAAAACAATTGGTAAAAATGCTGTAAGCTGTTTAGCTTTTTATGAATGTAAATAAAATATTGTTACACAGATGTCGCCATGTGGTTCACGATGCAATGCATTCTGGTTAAATGATGCATGTTAGGTCGTGTGGCGCTAGCTCTGTCCAGCTAAAACAGCAAAGATTAACATCCAACCCTTTCAGTTTAAACTGGAGTGTGTTGAAATTGATGAGATAATGAAGATGAGGAGAACCAAACAGAGGAAGAGGGGAGAGTTGGCTAAAGAATTTGGTGTTTGTGCGGCTGCTGCTTGGAGATGCTAACCCAGATGTGCATGCATGGCTTCCTCCAGATTCCTTTCACAATCCAAACACATGACGGTTAGTTTGATCTACCGTTCATTAAATCCCTCATTAGATTTGGTTTGGAGAACTGAGGCCAAAAACTGAAAGCAAGTTATTTTTTTTAAGGTGTGAGTCTTTTGCTCGGTTGAAGAAAAAAAAAGGAAACTGTTTCTTCAAATGTTAATGTAATCATGCCTCCTTTTCCGCCTCTCTATATATCCCCTCCTCCATCACCCTTTTTGGTCCCTGCTCTGCTCTCATGGTGGAGGGCTACTTAGCACACAACAGTTAATACCTGTCTAATTTATTAGCCTCCTGCCCCAGCCCTGAAGGGCCATTAGCAACACACACTGACACAGCAGCTCAGCCTGTGTCGTAATTTATTGTCTTATTACAGTGCTGCAGCGGCATCAATTAATTATCCATTAAAGCGCTGCTGTCCCGGGATTTATGGAGGGACTATGGGGGATAGATGGAGTTGGGAAGACAACGATAAAGGAGCTGGAGGAGGTATAGGAGGGTGAGCAGGACCAAAGATGGATTGTTGATTTTGGTGCACTTTGGTTAAAAGATCGGATGAAAATAAAGGGAACTGAAAATACTTTATCTGAAAGCATGGAAGATAAAGAAATATTGGTTTCAGAGGCTATTGATCCTGCTAAAACCTGAAATATATGTATAGAAGTAATGTATAAAGGATCAAATAACCATTCAAGAGTCTTATTTATTCAGCAAATTTATTTCTTTTTAAAGAATTAATTTTACAAATAGCCTGCAGTTCATACAATGGGATTGTTAACGCACTCCCCCCCGCGCACCCAACACCCCCCGGTTGTAAAAACACTGCTTTGCTCAAATATCTAGTTAAGCAGTTTTGTGAACATTATTTAATTTTTCTTTCCTTACTTTAATTGTTAAAATCTGACTATAAAATAAAAAATACAATGACAATGGCAGGCCCAAATCATGATGCTTCCATATGTTCTTACTTCTCTAGAATAACATTTTATTTCAGACAAAAGGCTTGACTTTGGCCACATTTATGCCGATGAATCAGCATTTTCTTTTAACTGTGTTCTTTAGGATGGAGTATTAGGACCGACCAGGCTAGAGATTATTTTTTTCTTCTATTTCGAGAATAAAGTTGTAGCATTACAAGTATAAAGTTGTAACATTACGAGAATAAAGTGGTAAAATTATGAGAATAAAGTTGTAACATTACAAGAATAAAGTCGTAAAATTAAGAGAATAGTCATAAAATTACAAGAATAAAGTTGTAACATTATAAGAACAAAGTTGTAAAATACGAGAATAAAGTCGTAACATTACGAGACTAAAGTCGTAAAATTATGAGAATAAAATCGTAAAATTACGAGAATATAGTCATAACATTACGAGAATAGTCATAAAATTACAAGAATAAAGTTGTAAAATTACAAGAATAAAGTCGTAACATTACGAGAATAAAGTCGTAATATTATGAGAATAAAATCATAACATTACAAGAATAAAGTCGTAAAATTACGAGAATAGTCATAAAATGACAAGAATAAAGTCGTAAAATTATGAGAAACACAAGTCTGCAAAATTACGAGAACAAAGTCGCGTAACTGTCATGATGGGTCTCTGTGATTAAAACCCACATGCAGAACACCACAGGAAACAGAGTAAAAGTTTAACAGTTTATTTAGATAAACACACACAGAGTAAATCGATTGCACTGGTTCTGGTACTGGTCCGGGACTGGTTTCACAGAGTAATCTGCAGAGAGGGATTGTTTGGTTAGACAGGTAGCAGTGATGTCGTGACAGAGTTTTGATTCTGATTTGTACCTGATGAGGTTCAGACTGATCAGTGGAGAGACGGAACCGGCTGGGTCCAGAGACTGTGGGTTCAGCAGAAAGCTTAGCAGCGGCAGAGCTTAGCTTCAGGCTAGCGAGATTCAGACCTTGAGTTGTTCTCCTAGTTCTCTCCTGAGAACTAGTTTCGGAGATACAGACTGAGGATCTTCAGGTTTGGCTTCTCTGGGCAGGCAGGCAGGTTTCCAAACATGAGCTCCTCCAGAGCTACTGAGTTCAGTCGGGTTTTCCTATGAGCAGAGAAGACAGAGACTGGTTAGGATCAGGTTACTCTCCAGAGCAGACAGAGATTCTAAATTCAGGCTGAGGCTCAGGTTCTGCTAACCAAAACTGGTCAACACTCCGGCGCTGAAGAGAAGTCAAGCCGCTGCTTATATAGTTGGTCTCCTGATCAGATGAATCAGCCTCAGGTGTGCAGGTGGCTTCAGCTCAGGAGACCCAGGGCGCTCTCTGCTGGAGAAAAGGTGGCAGATCTCCAGATCCCAACAGTAACATTATGAGAATAAAGTCTTAACATTACGAGAATAGTCATACAATGACAAAGAATAAAGTCGTAAAATTATGAGAACAAAGTCGTAAAATGACAAGAATAAAGTCGTAACATTACGAGAATAAAGTTGTAAAATTACAAGAATAAAAGTCGTAACATTACGAGAATAGTCATAAAATGACAAGAATAAAGTCGTAAAATTATGAGAACAAAGTCGTTAAAATGACAAGAATAAAGTCGTAACATTACGAGAATAAAGTTGTAAAATTACAAGAATAAAGTCGTAACATTACGAGAATAGTCATAAAATGACAAGAATAAAGTCGTAAAATTATGAGAACAAAGTCGTAAAATGACAAGAATAAAGTCGTAACATTACGAGAATAAAGTTGTAAAATCACAAGAATAAAGTCGTAACATTAAGAGAATAAATTCGTAAAATTATGAGAACAAAGTCGTAAAATTACGAGAATAAAGTCGTAACATTATTAGAATAGAGTCGTAAAATTACAAGAATGAAATTGTAATATTATTAGAAAAATGTCACAACGAGAATAGTCATAAAATTACGAGAATAAAGTCGCAATATTAAGAGAATAAAGTCCTAAAATTACAAGAAACAAGTTGTATTTTATGACAACTCCTACAAGAAGCACTTTCTTCACTAAAATGTGGAATGTCAAGCATTATTTGAAGTTATACTTTGGCTCTGGTTTGACAAATAAGGAAATCTCTTAGCAGACCAGAAACAAATCGGGCAGGATGTCAAAGTGGACTCAGGTTGCTGTTTGGTGGAGCTGGTGGACTGTCGTCTGCTGTTCGGAGCGCAAAGCTTTCTCTCTGAAACGGGTTGTTGTATGATAAATTAATTCTCGTAATATCCATCCATCCACCAATGTTATGACTTTATTCTCATAAAATTAGGACTTTATTCTCGTAAGGTATCGACTTTATTCTCGTAATATTACGACTTTATTCTCGAAATGTTACGACTGTATTCTCTAAAATAGAAGAAAAAAAAAAACTCTTGCCTGGCCCTAATACTCCTTCATAGTTCTTTGCACTACTTAATAAAATCTATCATTTTTAGCTCTTTTTTTTATCATGAGCTACAGATTTAAAATTAAAATGCAAGTTAATTCAAATAAAAAGTGAGTTATTACATCTCAATAGTTTTGACCAGGATTTAAATAAAAGCTAAATAAAGGATGCAATTTGTTTTTTATAATAATGTTACTTTAAACCACAAGTGAATACAAATACTATACTGTTAAACAAGTCACACTGTAAGATTTTATCTTATCAGGCTAAAAGTATAGAGCAGAATGTGTGTTTTGCAATACATCCTTTGTGTGAACTTTTCACAAACATAAAAACATCTATGCCCTTAAACCATGAATCTGTGACAAAAAACCAGTAGCTAAAAGCACCCCGTCCATCTTCCCCACAATGAACCTTTTCCACCAAAATACAATTTGTCTCAAAAAACAAAGTGTTTCCCTGCATTGACAGGCAGAATGGATTGCTTCTATTACATTGTACAAGAAGCACATTCTCCTCCGATGAAAGGCTTGTGAATTATAGCAGACAGAGTTGCTGCTAACAAGTCTGGTGAGCAGGGGCTAATGAGGTTCACATTCGCTAACTGCATCCTAGATGTGTGACAAATCAAAGTCGCTCAAATGAGAATCATCATCACTGAGGTCGTCATCGCAGCGAGGCGGCGTTCCTATTTGCACCGATCCACATTGGAATTGGAAAAAAAAAATGTTGGATGTTGATGCACATTGAACAATGTTATAATGAGGCTGATGAAATGGGGTAAACTATTTCATAAGGCAATGGTTTAGACGTAGTTAATGGATCGCTCAGGGTTTTTTTTTTAAAGTAATGTTCTGTTTAAAAAATATGTACGATATGGCTTTATAATTATCATTATCAAATAGATCAAGAGGTTACAACTAAGATCAGACCTGATTTCTACCATCTTCAAACATTTGAAGATGAAAGAGGTCATGCAGAAAGATCCCAGATAGAAAACGTTGAATCAATTTGACTGTATGATCTGGTGAATTGTATAAGTGCCTTGAGTTGACATGTGTTGTGATGTGTTATGGATGTTTAGGTGGAGGCTGTTATATAGAACATAAAAGCAGTATCAGATTTAGACTTGGACAAACTTTATTGTCATTTTGTACAAACTGGTCTATAAAAAACGAAATTTCCTTCAGTCCTGCTCTGAAGACATTTCCATTTCTTGAAGTGCAGCAGTGATAAAATGTAAACATGGTGGTCAGATTTAAACATAAGACTGAGATAAGATTTACAGTTTTTCCAACATTCAGTGCTTTTATTTTTTTTCTCGTTTTATTTAACATTCAGCAGTCTAATGTCAGGGGGGAAGAAGCTGTTTTGGAATCTGCTGGACCTGCATTGAATGCTGCAAAGCCTCTTCTCAGAAGGCAGCAGGAGAACAGTCCATGGTGAGGGTTTGAGGGGTCATTGATAATGTTACGGCTGGGACATGCAGCACTTGGATAAGATGTCCTTATGGAGGGAAGAGGAGCGATGATCTTCTCTGCTGTTCTTACTACTCTTCCAGTCGAGAGCGCTGCAGCCTCCACACCACACACAGTGAGACAGCTGGTCGAGCAGCTCTCTATGGTGCTTCTGTAGGTGAGTGAGGATGGGTGGGGGGGCAATTGGGCTCTCTTCCTCCTCCTCTGATTTATTGTTTGGCATTAATTATTATGGACAGGGAAAACTCAGGTAGGAAGGGATACACTACAAATGACTCCCAACCTTCCTATGTTGAAGGAGATGTCTGAGAGAAAACAACCACTACCTGTAGAATAATAAGGGAATCAAATGGGAGAGCATTTAAATTTAGCTCAAGACAGTAAGTCCAAAACCTGCAAACTAATATGTATTTAAACAAAATTCAAATAGATATAATCATCTTAAACGCAGTTAGAAAATTAACTAAACTTTGCTAGACTTTTAAACAGGTTATATCTCAAGGGGCCTGACATTTTTAATTCGACATACTTTCATTTCACTGCAGGGTCCTGAAACGCCAAGATGGCTGCAGCATGACTAAAAAAAAATCCCTTGAATGTAATGACTTGTTAAACCCAACTGGATGAATCATAGTTGTTGGGCCTGACTCCAACAACAACAACAACCAGCTCCACCCAGCTCTTTTCCATCAGCAGCCTATTCTTAACCTTGTAATTAAACGTCAGCCCTCGTCTTTCATTTCCCTCCAGCCGAAACTGGATTACTGATTTCCTTTTCTTCTACGTCTCTAGCTTCTACCTCTTAAACCGTTGATACTAAGTCATGCTGCACTCACATACAGGCATGGCTGGCGTCCTTAGCATTTTAGCATCAAAGACATCCATCCATCTTGGGTCATCGGGGGGCAGGTGCCTATGATAGCTCCAGCAGTCTATGAGCAAAAGGTGGGGTATCCATCAAAGGACAACACTGAGACATACAACCTTTAACACATACCTAAAAGCAAGTTAGAAGCATGATTCAAACTAAGTGGGGGGAATCCAGGGTACCCAGAGAGAACCCACACATGCACCAGGAGAACATACTGTACAAACTCCATGCAGAAAGATCTTTAATCTGTCTTGAATCTGATGGAAATGTTGTCTTATAAGCTCCAGTTGCAGTTTTGCACTGGTGCAAAACTACCAAGAAATGGCTGTCAGCCTATACTGACAGGCTGCACAGGGATAGCATTAACCAGGCCCAGTGAATTGGAGCTTTGCCATTGGAAGAACAAGAATGTCAGGTTTCTAGGGCATCTAGTAGTTCAGTAGAAGTGCTTGATGGTCCATTGAAAACACAGGCAGATGTGACAGACCTGATACCTTGGTAATTATTTCACAAAATACACAAACATTAAAAAAGGTGGCTCAGATAATATAGTTAATTTCTATGGCATTGCAAGCATGAGCGGCTAACTTCCCTTGAACTACTAAGGCTTCATACATCGCCGTTGTTCTTTGAAATGTTGCCCATTGTAGCCAATGGAGTTGTCTGACCTCTCCCATCCAACGGTTCTGGCATTTGTCAGTGAAGAATCCCATGATGTCTGTGGTCAGTATTAGTTGTGAACCCCACAGGTCTGGCCTTTAGGGAAGAGTGGCAAGAAGAAAGCCATTATTGTTAAAAAAAAATAAAAAGCTATGTCTAATTTACATACTAGGTGAAAGACATCTGTTTAGATGAAACAAAAACGGAACTTTCTAAACTACAGCCATACATGGTCCCCTATATCAGGGGTGGGCAATTCCAGTTCCCGAAGGCTGGTACCCTGCAACTTTAAGATTCACCTTTGGTTCACATACCTTAATCAAATGGCTGAATTACCTCCTCACAATGCAATCAGTTCATCCCGAGTCCTCTCAATCATCTAATAACTTGATTCAGGTGTGATTAAACAAAGGCACGTCTAAACGTCTAACGTTGCAGGCCCCAAGTTCCTTGGGACCCCATAAAACTCTGTTTACATGTATGGTTAATACAACTGTTCCTTATTTGTGCAAATTAATTATGTTTTTGATAAAAATCCTTCCGCTAAAACCCCATCAGAACGCTGAAAATCTCAGCAGATCAGATTTGTCAATTTGCTGCACATGTGCAGAAAGGTCCACACAAACAACAACAAGGACTGTGTTATTTGCTTTAGCCGTCGCCTTTTTGGAAACATGAAGGAGCAATCGTCCAATTGAACTCAGTGATTGGAAAAAATCTTTTCATTCTTTTGAGACTTCATTAAAATCAGCTGAGAACATAGAGAGGAAAACAACAAGAAAAGGGAGAGGGATCAAAACATGTCAACAAACCATGGCTTTGTTCTATAAAATTTCATATCTGTGGCAATGGGTCTGTTTTATGTGTTGCTCCTCTCAATCGGTTCTTGTCAGACCGTGACTGACACGCCCCTCTAGCGCCATTTTTGTGGTGAGCGGAAGAAAAACAAACAGCAGAAAAACAAGTAGAAGGCGCTGCCAGCAGTGAGGATTATCAGTTAAATGGAAAAAGAACAAGAAAAACTGGAACGGATACCCTACCCAGACAAACTTTCCTAAAGCTGCTAGGGAACAATATTATTATATTATTATTATAAAGTGACAAGGCAGATGTTGTGAGCAGTTACTCAGACAGCTGCAGTAGAGCAGTTTGTGCTGCTCATCAGACTGAACTAAAAAAACTTGTCATAATTTTTGCACATTGATAAGTTTGCACACTGTATTTGCTGTTCATTTTGAGTTCAGGTATTTTCACTGGGATCTGCAGTCTTCTTCACACAGATATCACCTGTTGGGTCATATCTCTAAGGAAGACCACAGTGAAAACAAGTCCTGGGAAAAATGAAAATCTTCTAATTCCCAATCTAAAGAGCAATCTGCTATATACGAGGGAGGAGAAAAAAGTAAAACATTTGAAGCTTTGCACTGTTCTGCATTATTTATGTATTTGAGATTTTTGTATTGCATTTTCATAAATTCCCTCGCTTGATTGAAAAGATAATAACAACACTGTTTCAAATCCACCTTTTATTGCAGACAATATTTTACAACCTCAGAAACATTGTTAATATTTCCATGATGCAGAACTTATATTTGTTTTGCTGTTATTTTTCAAAAGTACCTTTGTAAAAAGCGTGTACCCTATTTGTGTGAAGTAACAAAAAGAAGAATAAAAGTTGAAACAGTAAAATTTGATCTTGTATTCCTATTTATTAGTTGGTTTCTCTGTAGTACTTCAAAACAGTCAATAATCACTGTGACTCTATGTCCAAAGGCATCCACAAACTGATGAGGCATTTTCAATTTTGTGCAAGTGGTGTGTTCTTATCTGGCTTTCTGTACACAATTGCACGCTTTTTAGATTTGTAATATAAAATGACAGCATTTCATTGAATGTTCTGTACACTGTCTTGGTGAAAAACACGGAAGAGATAAGGCAGGGTGTTGTGAGGGCAGATCCAATCTCAGACGCATGAAGGTTAACAGAAGCATTTTGAAAATGACTGAGAATTTTATTTGAGCAGACATGAGGCCATAAGGTTGCCAAGTTTGGTGCAGACCCGTATAGTACTTGACTTTTCATTACTGTCTCCAAAGAAGCAATCAGAGATCTGTAGCTCATCAAGTTCACGCCGCAGCTCTCTGTTTTCTTCCAAAAGACGCTTCATCTCTGCACACCTCCGAAGCACACACAGGTTACATTCTCTCTGTCCCAAGTCCTTTCCTGTCCTTTCATCAGCCTGATGGAGCCCTGTTTCAGCTGCTTGCAGGGCATTCTTTTTCGGCTGTTCCCGATAACCACGTCTTAAAGAGCGCTCTGTGTCTGTTGGTCTGATGTCAGTGTGGCCCAGATGCAGGGATGGAGCCCAGTCTGGGTCAGTCTCCATCATCTCATATGCTGGTTGACCTGCAAAGTAGATGAAAGGTTGAGTGTTTTACACATCTATCCAAAACACTATATAAAAAGCACCTTAATAACAGAGCCCATTAGATTAGATGAGTTATAAAATAAGATATGCTTATGTTTCCCAAGGTGGGGAAATTTGCTATACCGAAAAAGCACAAGTACATCGGACTAGTAAGGCCAGAGGTAAATAAATAAACTGAAAAGCTTACAGGACGTGAACAAAGGATTATAATAAATAAACTTAAGTAGGATTGCACAGGATGAATAAAATGCAGTGAGTTGGCTGATGAGGGGAAAGTGGGTATGTACAGTGTTTTTATATGTACACTGTATTTATATATATTTATTCATAAAAAAATAAATTTGTATTGCAGATTGTGTAAAATGATTATATACAGATAATGCATTATTTTATTAAATTTTAGCTGTCTAAAAAAAGAAATAAAACAAACATCACTTTCCTCTTTTCTTCCACAGCATGTTTCAGTAGGTTTACACATGAACTCCTGCAACTTTATAAGCAAAACCATTTCAGCTTGTTGATTTCTATTAGTGTATATGTATATTTAGTAAGGACTTACCTTTGTGAAAAATACCGAGAGCACACTAACATGAGGAGATATTTTATGAAACGATGTCTGTCTTTCCTTCTTACAGCAGCTACCCACGGAGCCTGACGCCTTTTTGTTAAGTCCTCTGTCTGCGTCCGTATTTTTTTTCCAAGTGGGGGAATACGAAAAACCGTACGCGCCCCATCTGCTGTTTTCTTTCTGTTTAGAATTACTATTGCATCCTTTTGACGCTGAGCACCAGTGTCCCGTTATTTCCAAAGAAGCAACTAGAACATCGCCTGCTCTCTGTTAGTTTTCTTTTCTTCGTTGCTGCTGATTCTTCTCACCACAGAAATGGGGCTAACTACCCTAAATGAATTGGCGCTTTTGGCGGAAGTGACGCATACCCTCGTCACAGACCGAGCCCAGAGGGTCCCATACTCCTGTCTTTGCCTGGGGTCTCAAATTTCCTAAATCTGCCCCTGCCACTACCCTATATGAACCAAAAATAATGCTAGTTTGAAGCGGTGGGGATGCTGTTCTTCACCAGGTACAGAATGTTGATAGTAAGATGGTTGGGTCTAAATACTGCAGTCCAAGGCATATGACACTGGGATGGAGATCTACAATTAGATATATCATTGCTCTCAAACTCAGACTCCAGATTTTAATGGCCTGAAGCTGTTAAATGTATCCCTGCTACAATAACCTGACTCCAACATTAGCCCGTTAGTAGAGCTTAGTTACTTACTAAGCTTAACTAAGAGTCGTAATATTACGAGAAGTATTGATGCTTAATATTACGCTATTTATCAAAGTTTGCAGATTGCTGGATAGTGGAGGAGGTACAAATTCTATACCTAAAAAATTAAGCCTAACTTTTCTTCCATTTCACAATTCTGTTGAACTTCGTGTTGGTTTAATTATGTAAAGTCCATTTAAAGCTCATTTAAATCAGAGACTGGAAATTGACAAATGAAAAAGTTCTAGCAGTATTTTTTGGCAAAAAACTTTATTTGCCTGCTGTGTGGACTGTTGCTGAGTCCTGCCTGCGTGGGCGGAGTCCGCAGCATCTGTTTTTCACAGCATGAGAAAATAACAGTGTGGTGTGTTACTGTGTATAATCTGGAAAAGTGGAACTCTTACAATTTAACAGTTAATGTTTCTGTTTTTTTCATATCTCTTGCAGCTTTTGGATGTAGTCATTTATTACAAGTTTCCTGTGAACAAACCAAAATGCATGCACGTTGTAAATCTTTTATTTTGACCTGTTGAATTGATGTAATTTTATTCACTTATCCTTGCTGTCTGGTTCTCAAGAAACGATGTAATATATTTCTCACATAGTTGTATTTCTGTTTAAATCTAAAGGGAATACAATAATCAACTTTACAAGTGAATGTTAGTCAGAAGGATATTTTGAATGATATTAATGACTCATTTTTTGTAAATAAGAAATGTTCTCAGAAATGGGCTGTATGGGTCTAACTAATGTCTGGCTGGTTTAAAACTAAGGCTACGTTCACATAGGAGGCAAATGTTCTGATCATTTACCCATATGAGACTTATATCTGACTTTATTGCAGCAGAATGAACAACCCAGTTCTGATTTTTTTTTCACATATAAATATCTGATTTTAGCCACTTACAGTGTGGTACTAAATTGGATGCTTTTTTGATAGTTTTCAAACTGTGTTTAAATGGTTGTGCTGCTTTTATCCAACATTTGCATCATTATCCTCGCCACCCACTGCCAATCCAGGCTTCTCGTATAGCTTATTTTAAAAACTGAATCATCTTTATAGTATTTTTTTTTATTTATCTATTAATTTAAAAGAGAAACTTTTTAGTAAATGAACATTTAAATAAACAATTCTCCGCCTCTAATCCATATATATAGAATAGAAATGTTTTGTAACAACCGTTTTGTATCATCAAGATAAAACTAAATACAATTTTTAGCGCAACTTTTTTTGGGGGATTTTATGGTTATAACAAAATTTAAATAATTTTAATTATTGCTGTAAGTGGGTTATTATTTCAGCCATTTATATATTTTAGTTTGTTCACAATTACTTTAACCATTCGGTTAGTTTATCATATTAGCTGACGATTATTTCAATAATAATTTGATCACATATGTTCAGTTCTGCATAATGCATCCATACAGACTTCTCTGCAGCAGCATCAGTCACTGACTGCTCTGCCAGAGACTATTGTTAGTAGTTGTTTGTGGTATTATAGTTTTCTCAAAAGTTTAACAACACAGATACACCGACATCCACCATTAGGTTGTTTTTTTTGTTTTTTTTTTCCCAACAAAATTTTCTGAACACTTCCAGTGACGGTTACATTCAATATTACTTTTGTAAACAGCGTACTGCTGTGTAATGACTACATTCTCTGTGTGCAGGTAGCTTTGATGCAAAAAATGCAGAAGTCTGATAGTATAGTAAAAACAATCACCAAAAGATCAGATTTCAGAAAAATATCTGAATTTTGCATCAAGACCTGCTGTGTTCTCTCCGGGTACTCCGGCTTCCTCCCACAGTCCAAAAACATGATTGTTAGGTTAATTGGCTTCTCTAGATTCTCCTTAGGTATGAGTGTGTGCATGAATGGTTGTATGTCCTGTTTGTCTCTGTTTCGCCCTGCGATGGACTGGCGACCTGTCCAGGGTGTACCCTGCCTCTCGCCCATTGACTGCTGGAGATAGGCACCAGCATCCCTCGCGACCCCAATTGGGAGAAGCGTGTCAGATAATGGATGGATGGATGGATGGATGGATGGATGGACCTGCTGTGTGAAAACAGTTTTTTTTTTTCAATCAGTAAATGCACCATACCACTTCCTGGTTGCACTAACTACGACACCCTTTGGAGGAAAAGATGTAACTAAGCAAAGAGGACTCCAAGTAATATGTTCAGGTTTTTGCTGTTGCTCAGAAAGAGGTTGTGAAGAAGCAGAAAACGTGTAGTAAAAAGTCTTGGATGCATTGAATTATGCAAAAAGAAACCAGAAATAGTTAAAATTGATGTCAGAAAATCAGCAAAAACTAAAAAAAATTAGAAAGCTGGATCACAACTATAAAAATCTTCCTATCAACTAGAGATCTATAAACTTATCTCTATTATATAGAATATTATAATTATGCATCATTGTTGTGCTTTCTGAAATTGACCGAGTAGACCCTATAAAATACCTAACTAAAAGAAAATATGATCTTTGGCAAAATAAAATTCAGGAACTGATAGTTTGTACTAATGTTGACGACTGCTTAGATAATTCCTTTTACTTCCAAGTTAATGTGATTATCTCATGTAGATTACAAGAGTGTAAACACAGCTGGACTACTTCTAAATATGGCCTGTTTTATAGTTCCCAGTTGTAAAAAAAAAAAAACTTCTCCGGTCTGAATTTTCTGATCAACTCTAACTCAAGATTAATATCCACCATGGCTGGTGAGCATGTTAAAGAGAGTGATAATAAACTATTTATCAATTTATGATGAATATTTTCTAAGGACTTTTTAATGACTTATTCACTATAACATTTGCTTTGTTTGTTTACTGTTCTATCATACTTTTCTCATGTGGTTATGAAATGTTTTGTGCTCTGTGTGAAATCTCATTCTTTGCCTTTCTCACTATGGAAATTAAAATAGGCGTTTGAGAAAAATAAAACTCTTCTTACAAGCGCACACCCAAGCGACGTAAAGGGAATTTAAAGTTTGGAAAAGACCTTTGTCTTGTTTTGTTTCGCTTTTCAACTAAACCAACCCTGACACCAACAAACCCCTCATCAGTGTTTCCACGACAACAGCCTTATCATGGTCAGAGTTCACCTTCATACAAATGTGATTCCTGTGCTGTTGGAATCTGTTTTCATCGCTTTTACAGAAACAGCCGTGAGCACAATCACCACAGACTCGCATGTCCTTGGGAGGTAGAATAAAGCAAGCCAAGAAAAAAAAAATAAAAAAATTCCTTCACACCTCAGTTGTTCAATGGCCCCCTGGGTGACGCAGACAGGAAATGGGAATGACTGCTTCCTGCCTGAGCCAGCTTTGAAGGCAGCGCATGAGGGATGATCCCACGGCAGAGCAGCGTTCATGGGCTTTCACCGGGGTCTTTGTAATGTCTGATTTACAGCTTCCCCCCCCCTCATCTATGATTTAGTGCTTCCTGGTCAGATGGCTATCGGCAGCCTTACATGTCCGCTCTGGTCCTGCAGGACGCCGCATGGAAATAAAGTGACACAAGCAAGTTTTATACCACCGAATGAACTCTGCATGACATTTCTTTTTTCCTCTAACAGGTTACGACTTTCAGTCGTTGCATCATACTGAAAAAATACAATTTGTTGTTCCACCAAACCATAAACTTCATAAACATGTTACGGGTTGAGGTGTTTCAGTCTGGCAAAAATAATTTATAGAGGTTTCTGTCATTTCACTGCACCTTTTGTCACACACGTGTTCCTGCTAATACTCAGCACTTTCCCTGCTCTGACCTTTGACCTCATCCCTTCCCGCACCTTCAACCTCATCCTGAACCCTGTCGTAAATTCCAAACCGACCTTAAATAAAGGTTGAGGTGATTCAAAGTTCATCCCCTTACAAACCGTATTTATCACACTCCCCATGGTTATGGGATTATTTCTGCATTGCAACTTTCACTTAAACGGTACGTCCTTAGTTTTTAAGGTCTGTTGTTTTAATTTCTAGCTTATTACACTATAACCATTGCATAGGCTTAAAAACTGGGCACTAAAGTTTAATTAGAGTTAGTAGTTGTCAGCTCTTTTAATACAAACCTCTGAACTGATTTAATGTAAATACCAAGGTTTGGGTCAGTTCTTTTAGCCTGAGATAAGTTAATTAATCATCAGCTCGAAATTAAATGCATCTTTCAAAACCGTTATTGCAGCAAAAGGATTTTTTTTAAATAATAATTGACAAGAAGAAAAGACAGTAGAAATATATTAGAACTGCTATATTTTCGGCTCTACGCACTCCTGGCACCAACACAAGTGTATTACAATAAATTGACAGAATTTTTTTTTCTTAAAAAAAAAAGAAGTATATGTATAATATATATATATATATATATATATATATATATATATATATATATATATATATATATATATATATATATATATATATATATATATATATATATTTTTTTTTAATCTGTTCCAGGGATTTTGTGTTCACACTTTTAAACAATAAATTTATGATTAAAAAAAAAGAAACTAAACTAACAACAATTAATCCCAGTGTAATGCAATGCTTTCAGCACAAAACAGTGACAAAAACATCAGGTGCTTATCTCAAATACCATATTTAAATCATTCAAAAAAAAAGTGTAAAATAATAATTTCAAAGAAAATTAAGTCCAAATCCTTATCACTCTGTATTATTAAGGTGTTTGCAAGTCTGTAAACAAAGAAATAGTACAACCTATGCTTTGATATGGTTAGATTGTGCTCTTTACTGTCAGATTGTCTAAAAAAAAAACACTTTTTCTCAGTGGATTATCAAACGTTGTTGTTTTTCCCTATATTTATGGTTTTATGAAGTGTGACTTATGTATATAGATTGTTTTGTATTTGATTTATTGTGCATTATTTTGATCAGCTTCTATGCTGTTTTTTTAAGTGTTCTGTAAATAATTAGTACGGTATTTTATTTTTCCCTCAGAGCCCCCAGGTAGCAGAGTTATTAAAACCTAAGACCTTTGGCTCTTCTTACAGTTTTATTTAATAGAGTTGCTGTGATTGCTATAGACCATGCTACTTTAGCATTAGCATCATAGGCTCTGGAACTGATGGGAGTCTCCATATTGTTCTCTCATTCAGTATAGAAATACAATAATAGTGCCCCACACAGCCGATCTGAATGCAAAAATAATAAATCATTCAGTTATAAAAATACTGGCTATCTAAAAAAAATAATAGTTGTAATCCACCAAAAAATTTGCTTATAGAAACATTACTCAGCTCCAGCAGTAAAATGATCATTCTTAGTTATATAACTTTCTTTTTCCCAATACCAACATTTAAATTATATTTACATATATTTATATTCCCCAGAAATTGAAATACAGGAAAAATATAATTGGCTTTTAAAGTTGTAATCTTTTTACTGGAAATGAGTAAAAGAAACCCCATGGAGATGTGACAGGTGATCAGTAGAGAAAAAAAACAGAGGTACAACATTTTTGCAGACAGCCAGCCTTTTGTCACACAGTAACATGATCCAGTAATAGATTCTGGAGCTCCAACATATCACCATTAAACTTTCAGGGTTAATATTTAATATAATTGTTAATAAATTGAACCCTCTTTGTATGGAAGGCCTTATTTCTTAGAAATTGCTTTAGATGTATGTTATTGTAGAATGTTTTAAGCATTTCTCCAGCTATTCTAAACCACCTTTGAATTGTTCGGTGTTTATAATCCCAGCGGTACAGTGTGTATTACGTTGCGGTACATCCTGTGCAGAATGTGCATGCATGGAAACGTCCTTTTGTCCAGGGCCAACCCTTTCCTTATTCCTCGCTCTCATCACGGCAGTGTCTGTTTTTAATCTGGGACAGTGATTTATGAAGGAGCCAGAGCTGTGTATATCTCCTCACTTCCTTTCATTTCTCAAATGGTTTGTACTCCACGGGATGATAGATTTATCTACACACAACCCCTGCATGACTAATTAACTCTGAAATATCAGGGCCAGATGTGGAGCTAAAAGACGGACCCCAGAGTGTTCTTTCTCTCCCACTCGGCCTGACTCATTCGTTTTCCTAACTGTTGCTTGGGATTTTTCTTCTTATTTCGCCACTTCTCAACACTCAGCTATAATTCTGCTGATAATATGACAGCCTGTTTGAGGGGGAATGTAAATGTTGTACTGACTCTAACAGCTAATTTGCTCAGTTGATGGTTTTGATATTAAAGACAGTTCAAATAAATATGTTTGCCTGGGAGCTTTTTCTTTAACTGTATGGGTTCTTTTATACGTCTTACAGCTAGATTATATAAGATCTTTAAACAAAACAAAAGTTTTAATTTAGCGATTCCCTTTTTAGCAAGAAAAGCATGCTATCCTTTTTTCTTACGTTTTCACCATTCTTAGTTTTATGGCCTCTATTAAACTGAGAAGCAGCTATATAATATTCCATAAACATTCGGTCTAATTTGGTCATTTGGCTTGAGCATTCCCTTTAACCTCAATATTGATGTTGCTATAACACAACAGTTGTATAATAGCTCAGATTACGAGAAAGTACAACGCAGAAAGCTAGAGCCAGGCTGGAAAAACAAAAAGTGAGCTTTAATTAAACCTGATACCACAAGCCGCTCCAGATTCATATAACTTGCAGGCCTCTTAATGCAAAACAGAACAAGTAGAATCAAGAACAAAAAGAAGTTTGACCAAACATCGACTTTAAAAGAAACAAAACCGTACATGACATTTAGCTCACAAAATCAAAGGACTTAAATTGTTAAACCAGTTATTTTCATTTTAATGTAGTAAATATTTCATTTCCAGACAAATACGACTTTCATCCAACAAATGCATATTTTTTTCATCAACCAGTAAAGGTCCGGAGACATTTTTAATTATAATCTGTTATTTTAAACAGAATTTAACCCTGAAATAAAATGAGGTGTTTATTATGAAGGAGCATTAGGGCCAGGCTAGAGTTTTTTTATCTGCTATTTTGAGAATAAAGTCGTAACATTACGACTTTATTCATACCACAACCCAGAAAGCTTTGCAGTGTATTCTCATTATCAGTTCCTATGAAATCGTACGAAAAGTTATGCACAGTATTTCGTAGGTTTTTGACGTTTTTTCGTCGTATTTCGTCGTATTTTTACGTCTTGTCTCGAGACAAGATATCAGTGTGCATGCGCATCTTACACACTATTCAATAACATACAATTTAACATACAATTAACCCTAACCCTAAGATCCAAAACAGCAAGCAACCTAGTGAGAGACATCATGAAGTAATTTTTGCACTGTCGAAAGCTCGTCCATCCCAGTTTTACGTCCGTCCGCTGATCTGCTTTTTTCGTCCGGCTGCTGCGCAGGCGCACTTTTTTTTTTTTTTTGAGGAAAAACGTCAAAAACCCACGAAATACTGTGCATAAGTTTCGTACGATTTCATACGAACTGATAATGAGAATATGTTGAGCTTCGAGCTCCGACCAGCAGATGACGGCCGACCAGCTCCATCCATCAGCAACCTGAGTCCACTTTGACATCCTGACCAATTTGATGCTGGTGTGTTAAAAGATTTCCTTATTTGTCAAACAGATGCCAAAGTATAACTTCACATGATGCTCGAAATTCCTCATTTTAGGAAAGAAAGTGCTTCTTGCAAGAGTTGTCATAAAATACAACTGGTTTCTCGTAATTTTAGGACTTTATTCTTTTAATTTGTCAACTTTATCGTCGTAATGTTACGACTTTATTCTCGTAATGTTATGACTTTATTCTCGTAATTTTATGACTTTTCTCGTTACAACTCTATTGTCGTTGTGACTTTTTTCTCGAAATGTTGCGACTTTATTCTCGTTACTTTATGACTTTATTCGTGTAATTTTACAACTTTATTGTCATAATGCTATGACTTTATTCCTGTAATGTTATGGCTTTATTCACGTAAATTTAAGACTATTCTCATTGTGACTTTATAGTCGTAATTTCACAACTTTATTCTTTTAATTTTATGACTTTATTCTCGAAATAGAAGAAAAAAAAATCTCTAGCCTGGCCCTAATAGTACGTCGTAGTTTATGCATCCATACATTGAATTTATAAATAAATAAAAAGAAAATGTTTCCATTTTTTATTTTTTCTGGCTTAATGAGAGCAGTGGGCTTTATTCGCCCTGCAAGGTTTTAAACCTGGGTTTGATTGGAGACAAACCATTCTAAAGCAAATATCAAGGACCTCATTTTGAGCCTGATCCATATTTATTTTTTATCATCTCACCGCTGCCAGAGCCTATTGTTCCTGTACCGCTTATTATTATTATTATTATTGTTATTTATTATTAACTGCTCGCCAGAAAAGAAACAGCTTTTGGAGGTTTTAGCATGTTCAAAAACTCACCAACTTGGCAGTAAATTGTCCCCTAGTGAAATTTACTTATGATAATGGAATCCAAAATGGGCGGGGCCAAATGGCTCTACAGCGCCAACGTGAGTTGGGGGAAACCGTGAAGTCACACAGATTTGAGATTTGGCAGGTGCATAGATCTCACCAAATCATGAATCATGCTTTCACATTATGGGTATGCTCTAAAACCTACAGGAAGCTCGGCCAGTTTGGCTCAAAGGCCGATTTTTGGCACTTTTTCAATTTTTGTTGACGTCGAACTTTCGCTAACTCCTCCTAGGGACGCAGTGAGCCATCGGCTTCAAGAATTGGTATGTATGCAGATAAGCGTATGTGGAGATCCAAACTTATCAAACTTTTGAGTTTTCCAGCATTTTAAAGGGGTGTGGCCAGGCCTCGACTTTTGGCGTTCACGCCAGTTATTTTCAAAATGCAAAATAACTTTTACATATGAAACTGAAATGACACGAAACCTGGTAGTATTAATCCTCTCTCGTTTCCCAACAAAACTGTGGCGTTAAAAACTGTTACATAATTGAAGCCACGCCCCCTGAGAACCGGAAGTCACGTTTTTTACTTTGAATGGTCCTTCTCTTGTCCTTACTTGACCTCATCAATCCTGCAAAACTGTGTCAGCAGACAGATGACAACATGTTGTCCTAACTTCTGTTTAAGGCACAGAGAGCTTTAGTCAAATGGTGTTGTTGCATGCCATGGCTTAAGTGAGGCATTTCGGGCCATGAAAATAATGACATGGCTCATTTCCTCATTTATAATCAGATCAAAACAAAATCACAAGAGACTCAATCCTAGTCCAACTCCAAACAGGAATCCAGAGCATTTTTTTGTGGCGGGGCTTAATCTTTCCTCTAGTTGCGCCCCCCTAGAAACAACAAACTTCAAAACCACCAGCCCCAAGCGGTTTTAGTCCTAGAATATTGAAACTTTGAACACATTTGCACCTCATCAGGCCCCTAACTAAAAGCCTCTTGGACCCATGGTCTAAAACCCCACCGGAAGTCGGCCATTTTGAATTTCATTTTACTCTGTTGTGAAAGCACTGACCTCTTTTCAAAAATTGTATAAAATCAGCCTTTTATCCAAATGAGCTAAAACTTTCAAAATACGTTCTTTACAAAGCCTGCTGTAAGCTGCAGTTACAATAGCAAAGCGCTTCTTTAAAGTCCGTCACTCTGATTTTTCAAAAGTTTGCATTCTCGCCTAATAGTTGGCCAAGTGGACAGATAATGCCAGGAAATAATTCAGCCCCTAGCCATGCTCGTTCCTAGGATAATGAAACTTGGCACACATCTGTATGAGCTCTCCACCTACAAAAAGTTTCATTGGAGCCATGGTCTAAACCTCTCATGAAGTCGGCCATTTTGAATCAAACGGCACCCTTATGAAAATAGGAATCACTATGTTAAAATATTTCTAAAAAATCAGTCGTTTTCCCAAAAGAGCTAGGACTTTTGTAATATATTCCTCTAATCGCTACTTGTTTGATGGTAAACACAGCATAGCTCTTCTTAAAAGTCCGTCACTCTGATTTTTCAAAAGTTTGTGTTAACAGGAAAGTGTTGTATCTCAAAAAGTTTTATAGCAATGCGTAGCCAACTTTGGAACAGTTATTTTTATCCTTTGATGATTATAGAAAAGACTGCCAAGTTTGTAGGGTGAATCTATGCATGTTTGAGCATCTTATGGGGTTTTCAACTGTCGCAGTATATGGCATTCAAGTTTAAAGATTTTTCTTTTCTTTAAATTATTTATTAAATCATCTAAAAAAAATCTAGGACATGCAGGGATGTGTTCCTTGACATTTGTATTTGTGATTTTTTTAGGGATTTTTATTGCAAACTATGGATTTTTAATGATTTTTTTTGTTTTGAGTAGAGTCGGATGCATTTTGAATTACATTTTACCCTGTTGTGAATCCGCGGGGATATAAAATAGTGTATAAAATCCATAAGCCTTTTTATCCAAATGAGCTAAAACTTTTAAAATAATCCGTTCTTTACAAAGCCTGCTGTAAGCTGGCTTCGCTAATTAGCAAAGCGCTTCTTTGGGAAGTCTGGTCAATACTCTGATTTTTCAAACGTTTATGCTCTTGCTCAATAGTTGGTCATGTACAGATAATGCCAGGGATATAATTTTCAACTGCCGCGGTATAAAAGGCATTCCGCGTTTAAAGATTTTTTTCTTTATTTGAATTATTTAAATAAATCATCTAAAAAAGAATCTACGGACATGCGAGATGTGTTCCTTGACATTTTTGTGATTTTTGGGGGATTTTATTGCAAACTATGGATTTTTTAATGATGTTTTTTGTTTTGAGTAGGGTGTAATACATACCGCTAACCGTGGGTTTTGGCAGTGCTGTTTCTCCATCTTTTTGAATATATACTTTTGACCCACCAGCAACTGAGATTGCTACAGCAAATATCTGACAGATGAGATTCATCCCCAGATATTATTTTCTTTTTATCCCTAGTTTAACCCTTCTGACCAAAGCTGTGGTTGTCTCCCGCTGGTCCAGAGGGTGAAGCGTGGGCGCTTTTCCGCTGGCCTAGGGAGGGGCGGGGGGCAGCAGTGTTCGCCACACCCCTCCTGTCAAAGGAGAAGTCGAGCGTGAGAAAGAGGAGTGATGAAGAGGAGCAGCACAGGGGGATGAAGAAGATGGGGGAAGCAGCAGCGAGCGCATAGGCTAAAGAGCAGAAGGTAGAATAGGGCTGCAGGAAGGAGGCGTGCGGGAGCCGGCATTAAACGCGAAGTCTCCCGGTCGGGTCGCGACATACCAGGGCCGGTCGCGGGGCGAGCTGCGGTGGGGCCAATCCAGCTTCAGCGGTTTTAATTATTTTTTGATTCTGCAATTTCATGGTGGAGTAAATCCTGCTTCACAGCAGCAGGTTGAGCCAAACATCACCTCTCCTAAATGTGCAGGGTCATCTTTTGAGGACACCATTTCACTTTTTCTTTCAAATTTCAGTTCACCACAGTTATTCCAGCAGTCCACACTTTCTCTGCTCTCTTTTCTCATCATCTTCTCCTTCCTTCTTTCCCATAAGCCCGGCTTGCCACCGGGGTTTGCCTGCTGTGTGTCTAAAAGTAGCCCAGCAGCAGTAACCCATACTGAGCAGTTCATTAGCTGATATGTAGCTATCCACGTGTAGTCTGGTGCTAGATGCTCCGGAGGGCTTTACCATATTAACAGGAGAAATGGCGCAGTTTAAGATAGACACTGTCGTCAGACAGCATACAGTCATTTATAAACGCTTTAAATCAGATTGGGTCCGGAGTAGTCAGCCGGTGGGTCCGATTAATTTGTGACCTCTGCTCTAAATTTTTTGGTCCATATTCATTAATAAACTGTGAGAAATCCATTCAGCTTTGATTTTCCATTGGTATAGAAATCATTCCTGAATTTTCTTTCTTTTCTCTACCACACAGATGAAAATCCTGCCACAGAAATTAATAAGCGGCTTTCTTCATTTTTTTTGTTGGCCAGTCTGAACAGGCATTTTTAGTGAACACTGTTAATGCAACATGGTGACTCGATGCTGCGTCCTTTCTTACTTTAACGTAAAGTAAAGATAAATTATCCAAGACACAGCAGTAAATCTACAATCCAGCTTTAGTGTTAAGCTCTTATAGATTCAAAGGAAGCTTATTTATATGGTACAATTCAGTAGCACGGCAATTCAACATGCTGTACATGAACAAAAAGTGGCATAAAGGCAATACAAATATTTAAAATTGAATAATTGAAATAAAATAATTATATTAAAAAAATGGAATAATTTATTAAAAAAGTTAAAGTAAGGTTGGACTAAAAACTAAACAAATAGCAAAGTCAAAGGACGCTCTAAACAAATTTGTTTTTAATCTTGCTTTTTTCAGAGCTTTCAATTTTCTGCGAGTTTATTCAAAGTTAAGCCGTGCTTACACTGTACGATATTTTTGCCCTTTTGGGCCCGATTTTCCAGTCGTGTGAGAATTTTTCGATAGGGCCGACTTTCAGCCTTGAAGATCAAACATGTCTGATTTTCAGTCGAACGTCGTGGGCAAATCGCTCAGTGGGTAAACAAGGATTCTACTTCTTCTACTTCCTCTCACATGAAAACACAGAATCAAGGTGGGGGTGCGAGTGGAATGGATTGATTTCTGTGAATTTGACAGATCGTAGTCGCCACGTTTGCTATACCATATCTTTGTCCAAATACGTTTTCGCCTTTTCTTTTTGAGGCCTTCAGCACAAAATTGCACAAATTGCCAAGGCAGCGTGTTTCACTCTAGTGAGCTGAATATTCCTCTTCTTCTCCTTTGGCTTCGGATAGACAAGTCAGAGTAGCGCCATTTCTCGGAGCACAGTCCAATGTGGTTTTTAGACGTACTGTACAGTGTGAGTAGGTCGATTGTATCTGAGTGTAGGGTCGCACATTGTGAGAACATATATCGTGAGCTGTGAACTCACACTGTACCACGAAATCCTGCTGTTTCATGGTACAGTGTGAGCTGTAGCTGCATGCAACGATTGAAAAAATCACATATTGTATGCCCGGCTTTAGTAAAAGCATACTGAGACTAAAAGCTACCTCTCCAAGTTTGGTTCTGGTTTTGGGCATGCAGAGTAGTTTAAAGCCAAGATATGCGTCAACCATTGGCTTTGCATGTCAACTAGCTGCTTCTGCTGCCTCTGCCGCTTGTGCTGTAAATGTTGCATTAGACTCCTTTTACCCCTTTTTGTCAGCCTTCCTTTGACCTTGTGCTTATTTTCAGTATTGCATATGGTGTGTTTGCATAGTTATTACATATACCGTATTTTCTGGACTATAGAGTCCGGAAAATACCTCACAATAAGTTTTTTGAAAAAACAGGAAACGTACATATCTTATACACTGCTAATATCTGCTGAATTGTCTCCCACCAAACCTGTAGGGGGAGCCCGGTCTCTTCATTGGTTCAGCAGCTTTAATGCAGCATATAAACATCAAAATGTGTGAATTCGGGAAATTTGTTCTCCATCGAGCCTACTGCTAGCACATCCTTCTGCTGAATGAAAATTAGCCCCTTTGAGCCTCTCATTTCGAACTTTGACCTCTGCCCTCTGGCAGTTAGGAAAAAGCAGCACCTTCTTATGAGCCCCATGGTTCAGGCGTGGGAAAAAAGTAATGACTTATAGTTCGGAAAGTACTGTAAAACTGTAATATGGATTTTTGGTTGCCTTATTTATACAGTGAACGTTTTATTACTTACCGCTTTTTTTTGGGGGTTAAACTGAATAAAAGGTTGACAGGTAGGAACATCAGTTGTTCTGGATTTCTTCTTTTTTCATTGGTGACCTATCTATTCATGTCAGGGGTAAGTTCACTATGATTGATTCATTTTCAATTACAATGTAGTACCTCAGTAAGGGCAATGCAGCTCAAAAGTCTGACAGAATGTGGTTTGCAGAGAAACTACTTATTTATTGCAGAGAGCCTACTTTGATTATCTGTTCATCATTTAATTAATTTTTGTGTCAGCCTTCCAGTCTAACTGTGCTGCATCATCTTTTTGATGTTACCTCCCTCTAGGTTATACAGTAATAATGACGATGAATCAGCCTGCTCTTTAAAGGGTTAAAACTGGCCCTCCCATTTCTCACACGCACAGTTACAGAGTCACACATTTTTGCAACATGATGCGTTCAAACAGAAAACACTGAAATTTGCCAATTGTGTAATTATCTGTTACTGCAATCCAAACTGAATCAGTGACCAGAGATCGATATTTCTGCACACAGACCGACTCTTTACCCCTGTTTTTAAAAATGTTCCTAAATCACTTCACTACTTAGAGAAATACAAGCAAGTAAATTCATTACAACCAAGTTTAATTTGCAGGTTTTCAAAACAAATACATTTTTTTTTGCAAAACATTACTAAATTATGTAGAAAAATAAATTATTTTTCCAACCATGCTGCTTCATTTAATAAGAAAATCAAAAACACTTAAAAAAATGACAGCATCCAGAAACTTGTACATTATTGTCTTTGACAAAACAATGTGACACATTTTTAAATCAAAGATGTCTGCAAAGCTGTGAGACCTGCATGAGATATCCTATTTGTGTTTAGTTTTTTTTTTTATCTACGTACATATCTATTCAGCCTCTCTGATCAGTCGAAAAGCCAAAGGAGGCCGCACCATTGTTGCACCCTGACTGTGAACCAAGAAATATATAGACAAGGGGATAAGATAAGGGGAATTTAGAATCATATTGAAATTTAGCCTGTTTTTTTTTTTAACTATATCAGCTGAAAACCACCTCATATTTTTAGGGAACATGGCAAGTCTGCACAGAAAAGCAGAAACTGAAATTCAAACCAGTAACATAAACCATGCGTCCACTAAATCAGTTTAAAAAGTCCAAATGCAATAAAAACAAAAAGCAAACTAAGACCCATTTGGAAGACAAAAATAAAATCTAACCAGATTTCTACATTTATGAAGGATAGTCTGAAACCTTCTCTTGTTTTATGAAATGTCACAAACTCTCCCTAGTTAACCTTAATTTTATTCTTTGTTATAAAAGAATAGAATAGAAAATCAATTTATTGACCAACAACAGGGGAATTCTGGTGTTTCCAAATGTGGACCTTAGAAAAATGTACAAGAATAACATAATAGTGAAGAGTTAAAAATAAACAAATAAAATACTGTGCTGTAAAGTGTTTTAACAATATAAATACTGTGCAAAATGGAGAATAAATAACCAATATGCAGCTATGGACATTTTTACAGTAATGGATATTTAAAATAGCAGCAACATCAGAGATGTGCAAAATGACAGCAGCATGTTATTTAACTGACTATGATAGAAACTGTGCAAAATCAGCATGAATGTAAAAACTTATTGAGGTTGTTGGGAACCGGGAGGGTTATAAAGCTATAAAACAAAAACAATGCAGACGTTGGCCTCCAGATTTTAACGTGGTACCATGTTGTTTTACCTTTGTGTACCTTTCCTAGATTAGACACAAATGATTAATACCTTCATTTTTTAGATTTCCATCAGCTTTGGATGACTGCATGCCCTTGATGCAAAACTTGACACTGATATTTTTGCATATCCAGTAAGATTTTACCAAGAGCGTCTATTATTATGAAAAAATAATAATTAGATTTATCTAACAAATGTGGTTTGAGCTAAATGTTCTTACAGGTCTATCTGTACTTTCAGGTTATTGTCCTAAAAGATGATCCTATAAATGGGTTGCTTTCTTCTCTCTGCTCGAGGTTAATATTTTTTACAGTAGAATGATGCCCCCACCATATACATGGGGCAGAATTGACAATCTGCCATCAACTGCCATCAACTTTACTGTTGATAGCAGAATTGAAAAAAGTGGTTCTGTGAAATATATTTCATTAAACCATACTGGTATTGTTTCAATATGTCTGAATAGATATTAAATGTAAAAATGTATGGACAAAAATCAATGCATAATATAACTGTTAAACCTCCAGCCACTAGTTGGCAGCACACTGTTCAAGAGCCTCTTATTTAGTTGCTCTGAACCAGCTGCAGCAGAGCAACAATGAGATCTTGTGTGGTTCTCCAGAACTATATTATTATTATAAAAATGTAATTTATCATCTTTGTTAATGCATAAAGAGGGAATTTTAAAAATGCATATTGGCAACAAAGTTCAATTCAATTTTACAGTAAAATAGATAATTAGACTTCATGCAATTATTCTTTATCAGTGGTATTTTTGTGACGTTTTGAAAACTGGGCCGGCCTCTCTGCTACAGCACTCGACTGGTTTAAATCCTACTTGAAGGACAGGGACTTCTGTGTGTCAACAGGGATCTTTGAATCAGAGAAAATAAAATAAAAATCATCAAATAAACATTAAATCAAGTGGTGTTCCTCAAGGCTCCATTCTGGGGACCGGATTCTGGGTAAACCCTGTTCCGCCCTCCACAGAATCAGACAAACACTGGAACAACAACAGACTGGAGTCAAGGATTCAACAACTCTCTGGAAAGTCAGTCTGCAACCAAATCCTCTTTTCCAAGTTCACGAGTCACTTCCCACTGAGCCTGAACCAACCGCTGTGTCTTCCCCTCATTTTTCAGTTCTGGTTGAGCAGTGTTCAGAGCAAATACCTTCTCTCTGTGGGCAACTCTCAACAAAACCTGTTAAACTTTTCCTGGTCTCCTGGTCTTCTGCATTTGGGTCTGAACTTAGTAAAATCATGACACATACTCAATGTAGTTGTCTTTTAAAGGCAGTCGCACCTCGGATAAAGGGTAAAAGGAGTATGTTTTTTTTTTCAATAAGTATAGACCTTGTCTTTTTTGTTTAAGCAGTCAGTGTCCTTATATCTGTATGAACAGTTGGGCATATATTTAATCTGTTACACAAAAACCCCTCCAGAAAATCACTGACATCTTCTTAATTGTTAGTTGGGGAACTTCCTTTAAAGCTTTCGCCATTGCCCTCATTTTTCATAGTTATCAGTCAGTGACTGTTGAGCTGTCAGCATAGCTTCTCTTTTAAGTGAATCTTCACTCTGAAGTAGACAAACAACTGTTTCAAGTCTCCTCCCCTTTTTTTTTACTGTTGGGTGAAGACAGAGGGGAGAAGGTGATGGCTGAACCTTTTCCAGGCAGATCCACCTTTAAAAGAAAAAAGAAAACGCCAGAAGGCCTCTTTGACATGCTGACAACCTGCCATGAGTGACGCGTGATCTGTAAAAATTTCAGCACTAATAAATCTACCTGTCAGTGGAAGGAGACTTGAAAGGGCCGCTGCCCTGCGGCGCAGCTTAAATGCAACTGCTGTTGATGAAATTCTGTAGGCCGGAGAATTACAGCTGCCAGGAGAAAACGCCTACATCAGATATGACGGCTCGCCTGGCTCCTCTTACAACCTGTGCGTTAGCTCACAGAGCCGGGGTGCTTTTTTTAGCTCCTATCCTCAAACCCTAAATCTGCAAGAGATGAACTTTTAAAAAGTGGCGTGGGAAGTAATATCTCTTCTATGTGCGGCAAGATATTTTCTTTAGAACAATTTTTTGTTGTTTTTGTTCATTCTTTCAGCAGAGCCAATGGTTGGAACAAAGCTAAATCATAAAGCACACAGCTGTTTTGCCTTTTCATCACAGAGCAGCTTGCTTTTTATTGTCGCTTTGAAGTTCAGCCAGTGAAAGACATATTCACTACGGGTCCATGACAGCTATAAACATCAGCTCACCCATTCCATCATCTGAAGAGAGAGGCATAAAACAGCTGAGCGTGTTGCTGTATTTATGAGTAAACGAGTGGAAAAGCCATTGCTCTCTCTAATCTGTCATAAAGTAGATTTATAGGTGTGTGCTGGGAGAATCTTGTTCAGTCTGTTTATTGGCTCATCTCATGCACACAGGTTCCATGAGGCTAGCAACTATCCTTGCTCAACATGAGTGGGGCGAGTTTGCTTTTGAGAAGCAAATTGAGATTTATCTTATTTTTATTTCATAAAACTAGACATTTGCACGAGACTGTAGGTTTATACCCCCATCGTACTGTTATGCATCTGTTTTATGTCTTATTGGTGTACAGGAAAGGATATAACTCTTTAGCTGCAACTTAATTGATCTTTAACAACATAGCATGCCAAATGACATATGTACATTCTAGTGAATGTAGTGTTTGGTTTGCATATACAACTAAATGTAGGAACTTATAATAGCAATTATGAAATCTCTGACTACTCTATGCAGACACTCTGTCTACACCGAGGAAGATGAACTTACCTCTGCATAATGATCGCTTGCCGAACCTCCAGCTAGAGCTACTCTTCTAATGAATTTCTACATTATTTGATCCCTTGGGGGTATCCAGACTGAGAAAAAAAACACAGAAGATATACAAACCCATGGGTCATCAGCTACAAAGAAAATAAAATGTGTTTTGTATTCATTTACTTATTTTCAGCTACATGTAGCATGCGTTTTTAGATACAGCAATATACTGCAGGCAACAAGATAAACACTAACTCGACAGCAGCTTTACCCTGTAAACTGGTAAAGTAAGATGCCATATAAAGAATAAAGCTAATCTGTTTAAAGGGCTTTGAGTTCAGCATATAACTATATAGTATCTATGGAAACAAACATTATATTAATCTTCTGTGATCTCCATGATGCATTGGTATTCTGTTTGTTAATATCTGTTCTAACATGTTGCAAAACTGAAACAAATGCCAAGAAGCAGCTTCAGTAACACACTAACATTTCTCTTCAGGGATGCATGAACTGTTAACTGTAGCCATTTATCAAAGAAGTTAACGATAACTTCTAAGGATTTTAGGATTTGGCTTCACAAATAAGGTAAAACTTGATCATAATGCCTAAGAAATGATCACTTTCCAAAATACTCTGTATGAAAACAAAACATCAGTTGAGATATTAACATTTTTATTATGTTTCAAATTCTATTTCAATTTGAATGCAATTTGTAATGCTACTGAATGACTGAGTTATTTATCTGATCCTTTTAGTTAAATTTATATCATCCTATCTGAAATCCTGTCTATCTTTGATCACTTTACCAACAAAAAAGAAAAAGAGGAACATTTTCTGTGCATATAGCTACCGTTTAAGGTAACATTTTTATGCATGTTACTTTTGTACTTGTATACAACACAAAACATAGAACATCTACTTCTTTACTTTTAGTTAAGTAACAAACTAAAGGAATATTCAATACTTGTCTTTTTTACACAGCCATAAATACTTTCACTCAAGAAGAGAATATAAGTACTTTCAATATCTCTGCCCCCATTACAACTGATACTATCCTCCTGCATTAAATTTTTTGGTTTTGTTATGCTAGGATCCACTAAACCCGGGCATACATTGTATGGTTTTTTGCCCTTTTCAGGCCGATCCTCCAGTCGTGCGAGAATTTCTCCATCTGGCTGAGTTTCAGCCTCATTGAATGTTTCTCCTGACGTCGTAAAGTCAGGAGAAAATCAACTATGTTTGAAATTCAGTCTTTTTGAAATTCAGAGCTAAAAGCCAATTTACCAGAATCTCAAGCTCTGCGCATGTGTAACCAAGGGAGTTGTTGTTCTTCTTCTTCAAGACTAAGGAGTCAGACCAGCGCCATCTCTCGGCATTCAGTCCCACGTGTGGTTTTTGGATATGCGGTGTGAGCAGGTAGATCGCATCAGATCGTCGAGCCGTACAGTGCAAGCATCGTGAGCTGTGAATTTTTAAACCCTACTGTTTTGTCGTACAGTTTTAGCTGTAGCTGAGTACAACGACTGAAAATATCGCACAGTGTATGCCCGGCTTAAAACAAGGGGTTCATTGGATGAGCTGTTAACATTCCATTACTTTAATGTTTTCCTGAGTTTTCAACAAACGTACTTTAATGTGATATATATGTATAATTATGAAAAATATTTAATTTGTAGAACATTGCTTCAAAAAATCCAAACTACTTATTTAAAGTCAGCAGGACCATTTTCCGGGCCTTTGAACCCAAATCAGCCCCTGTATACTAGTTAGTTCCCAAAAAAACATAAGATCTTTTGTGATAAAGCTGAAAAAATTTGAAAGGATCTCCAAGGATGGTGTGGTACTTAATTTGAGGAACACTTTGGTCCCATGTATTAACTGAATGTTAAGCTATTTTGTTGATTACTAATAGCTCTGGCCTTTGGCAAGATCGAATACAACAGATGCTCTAAATCATGCAGATTCCTTATCTGGGGATGATAAACTTAATGGCAGTCTGTGAGGACATGTTGATAAAAAGACAAAGGTCAGCTTGGCCTAGAGGTTACAGTGGAAGATAGTTGTATGACTGTTCTTCAAGGGACCATAAATGATCGATTAACATAAAAGTTTTCCATGACCAATGGGGTAGCAATGCAAAATTTAAGTCTGTACAAAAAAAAACAATAACTACAAACATATGAGAGGTTCTCAAGAACTCAGTAATCACATTATAATAAGAGATAAAAGAGCTCTGCTTCTCCATTACCCCTCTTTAACCTCTCTGTTACCTCACTGCAGCAGCAATGACCAACCCAGAGACCTCTGGCCTTGAGTTCAACTCCTGCCATAGCCTGAGGCTGAAGGTTCACGCCTGGGCCTAGACCAACAAGCAGTGTCAGAGGTCACGCTTTTTTTTACTCTGGTCTTAAGGGTTGTGTGTTTTTGCGCTTGCTTTCACCCCTACCCTCGGGAGCAAAGCTCTCTGGACTCACATGGATCTCCTACTTAGTAAATATCTGTAGACACTTTATTCTGCTCATACTCTAGTCTATGGAGTTGTACAGTTAAATTTAGCCCAACTTTGCTGCTTTTAAATAGAAAGTGTTAAACCATAGCAAGAATTAACTACATAACGCAAAGGTTGTTAGTCTTCTTTTGAATAATTGAGCTATTTAGTTTTGTATCCACTGTTTCTTTAAATGGCCTCTCCTCAGTAGGGTTAGTTTCTAGATTTTTTTGCACTGAGAGAAACTATGTCTGAAGTCACTATCTATGTCAGCTAACCCTGTGTTGCTTTCTTACTTGTTTGAAGGCGGTGTATTGTTGAAACATATTATGTTCAAGGGCATTTCCTCTTTAGCATAGGAAAAAAAGATCTCGGTATGCTCATGTGTTCAAACTGAACAATGAACTGTTTTTTATGATAAATAGGGCTAGCACTTCATTTGATGATACTTGCTGAAGTTGGTATAAGAAAAGTCATGTTCAAACATGAACCAAACTTCCCAAAATACCATAAAGGCTAGATCAAGGTCCTTAAATGGGGTCAAAAAACTGAAATTTGGAAATATGTGAGATAAGTTAGCAATCCTAAGGAAAACATTCTAAGTTTGATGTCCATATTAAGGGGGCTCTTAATCACAACTAAGGCTGATGAACTTCACAAAGACTATTGGGAAGAGATCCTAAGACATCACCCAGGAAATTAAATATCAGGAAGAAATAGGTCTTCTAAATGGACAATGGCCCTTAGTATGTCTTCAAATTAGTACAGTGTGGCATTAGGACAATGTAGGCAATGTTTTTGAGTGGCCGTTACAAAACCCTGATTTTCTGTCCCATGGGAAAATTGTGAGAAATGCTAAAAGGGTGTATACAATCATTTATGCCTCAAACATAACTCTGGGAAACCATTCAGGAGAATTTGGCCAAACTTCCAGCAAAAAAGGTTATGCATTTTAATAGGATGTGTTTTAAAGTTTTAATTTAACTGTATTGGACAGCTGTATGGCTATATGAATAGAATCTTACAAAAAAATCCCAAACTCGACATACTTACTTAATAAACACGTTACAGATGGAGTCTATGATTGGAGCAGTGCTGTTTTCATGCTTTTGCCAGATCTCCTGAACCCTCACACTGTAATCTGATTGTAAAAGTGTGGAAGGAAAAACTTTGAAGGCATAAACAGCCAGTTAATCTCTATCTCTGAACTCACCGACCGCCCGTCAATTGATGTGAGGGGCTGCCAAAAAAACAACATGGGTATAATTTAGCATGACAGTCTTCTGGTGGCAGCTGGGGTGAAGAGTTCACAGAGACAAACAGACGCTGTGTATATGTGTGGGACAGACAAAGACTACACACATACGGCTGCTGTCTGATTTACTGTATATGGTGCAGATTTATGTATAGTTGTAAAACTCTGTGACTATAGCAAAGGAAGCATATCGGAGTATGACTATTTGAAAAACAGAGTTCTAATTGTTCAGACTTGGGTGCAGAAAAGGTCAAGTATGTGTATTCAAAGACTCAGAAAAAACAGAGTTTCCATTGAACTGACCTTTTTTTATTACTATCCCAACCATTAAACCACCTATTTTTTGAAAAGGATGGACTAAAGCAGGGGATGACCTAAGGCTGGGCTAGCAAAGACAATACTGGGTGCCTGGGGGCCCCCATAGGCATGCACTCCAATAAAGCCGATTGGGTTCCTAGAATACTTAAAAAAGAAATATAATAAACACAACAGGCTGCCAATAATGACAAGTGGAAAAGAGTGCAAGTGAGATCATGTTTTTCCACATGGCTCTTATCAAGGCCTGATAAGAAATTGGACATGGCAGCAGCTTGACCATGGAGGCAGAAAATCTGCTTTGAATTGACAGCATGGCAATCAGCTGTCTGCTGACTCTGTTTGGTGCCAACTGTTTGGGGCTTGTGCAGAGGATTTTGGGAGAGCTCTCCCGGCCTCAAAACAAAAAGGTAAAATGCATGGTTTTAATGACTTCGCCGATGCTGCAGACCAAGAGTAGAGCATCAAAAATCAGATAGCCAAAAGCTTTGCTTTTACAAGCAGACCATTATAATGGTTGCCATAAGGTTCTGCTTGATACTAGTACATTAAACTTTATTGAACATTATTTTAGGAGGGGAGTTAATTATCTACAACAGACAGAGAGAGATGGAAGCCGAGGTGAGAACAAAAGAGTGGATAAGAAATAAGGGGGTGAGAAAGAGACAGGAAAGAATGCATAAAAAGAGATTTAAAAAAATTGCAAAAATAGACAACGCAGAAGAAGTTATACAGAAACTGTAATGTTCCAGATTCAGACCCAAGATTCAACCCCGCCAGGTCAGTGACGTTTAAACAGTTTATTGAAAAGCAGGGTTAAACAGCGCTGGCTCTCTGGCGTGCAGCTCTTGTAAAAGGGCCGGAACGTCCTAGAGGCAGAGGCCCAGGTTAGGCTGCAGTGGCAGGTTAGTAATGAGGAAATGAACGAGAGACTAACCTGATAACGAAAAGAGCATGAGTGCTCAGAGTCAGCCAGAGACAGTTGAGGGGCCGACAAACTGACAGGCGGTGCGGGCTTTCGAGGGGCGTTTGTTCAGAGGAGGTCCAGGTCCGATAATGGGGTCCAATAACACAGCAGAGGTACAGGGGGATAATCCAGTAGATTTCTACAGTTCCAGTTCCAGGTCCAATATCCGAGTAATGCAGAGAGTTAAGGGGGCAGGCAGGCTCAAGTACTCTTGGGAAGAAAAAGGGTCAGGAGCACAGGTGGTCAATCCAGAATCTAGAATCTGACAGAGCAAGACTCAGACTGGCAGACAAATCTAGAAAGGGATCAGGCAGGCTCAGAAACAGGGGAAAAAGACAGGTCGGGTGGCAGGCAGACAGGTTTTCAATCACAAAGGCTGGAAGGTTTTAACGACTGGTTCGAAATCCATCTGGTACCGGAAGGCCGATCAGACGGAGTCTATATGCAGGTGGCTTACAGAACCCAGTAGAGGTTGATTGCAATTAGGTGGGAGACCTAAAGGGTGTGTTACTTAGGAACAGAATCAGTTCCAGGATCATCACATCCTAAAAGTCTGCTTCCACAACTTTATGAGATGTGAGGGGTGGAAAACAGAGAACATAACAGAGGCAAAGAAGACAACAGAAAACCAGAGTAAACATCAAAATAGCTTAAAGACCAGCAGGTATTCCTTGGATATCCATGTGTCGAAGGCAAAACCTATGGTGACGACATAATATTATTCAGGTGGTATATATATCTGTAGCTTAGTATTTAGTATTAGAGTGTATCCGTGAACACCTGTAATCAAACTCCTGTGGTAGGTATGTATGGGCATGCTCATGAAGTCAGAATTCTTCCAAAAGGCCAATTTGAACATTTTGCATGTTTCATGATCTTGGTGCTGATGACTGGCTTGATTGTTCATTCCTTACAACTGTCTTGCTCCGTCCAGTTTCTTATCGCCGTTCATCGGTGTCACCTGCTCCAGTCTCTTTTTAACCTGCCTGCTTCCAGTCATGAGTGCCACACTAGTCAAGCCTTTGCTGAGAGTTCTCTAGTGTACCTGATTGTTTTCTGATTGCCTGATCCTGACCCATTCTTCTATATGACCTCTGAGCCTGCCTGTTGCCGTTCTGATCTGTTTGCTTAACCTCTCTTTGGACTCCTGCTGGATTCTACCTATTGACTGGAACTGCTTCCTTACACCAACCTGGATTTCCCTTCAGTTCCTCTTTGGATCTCTGAGGTAACGGCTTTGGCTTAGCCCCTGGATTGTCCTGTCTTCCTTCATCTGCTGTATTTCAAAGCTTCAGCATCTGGAACTCTCTGGGCAGCATTTGCTGCATCATGTTGGCAGCTGTCCAGTTGTTATCCACCTCTTGCTTTGGGCATGGACTGAACTTTAAGACCAGGTTAGTGACTCCCACATTCGTAATCATCCTTCGCCAGATTAACGTGGTCAATAAGCTGTGTTTCCCTCCTGCAGAGGTTCCTGCCTTAGAAGCCCTACAGTAGCTGTTTACTGCAGATCTGTCGTTTTTAAATAAACGCCCTTTGAAATATTCTATTGTCTTTCTGAATTCTGGGTGCTCTGATCTGAGCCCTGTCCGTATGTGCAGGTTCAATACCATTACTTACCCCCAACGTATTACAAACATGAGTGCATGACCCTTCCCTGAGCAGGTTGCATGCTTTTTATGAGTCTGTAGGTTCCCTCCTACTTGTGTGTGGACCCGTTTCTGTGCGCTCAGGGTCAACTTTTGTCAATGATTGGCTACTTTTCAGAAAATTCCAGCTCTTGAAACTTCCTAGTTGCAGCTGCTAACATTAGCAAGGCATCTTCAGGCTTATAGTAATCTTCAAATTTGTAAACCATGATGGACCAACACACACAAAAAATCCTTCACTGTAGCTGCAAGCAGATTAGACATGTACATGTTACATGTTGAGGGGAGTGTTGGCTGAGTGGTTAGATCAGTGCTTTTGTGCTCTGGAGAAGGTTGCAAGGGCCTAGTTCCCATCCCCCACAGCCTCCACTCTGGGTCCCTGAGCAAGACTCTTTACTGGTGAATCCTCCTGCTCCCCGGGCAGAGATGGGAAGTAAATCTAAGTACAAATTCTTTGTTACTGTACTCAAGTAGATTTTTCTTGATATTTTTTACTTTACTTTACTACTTATTTTTATGGCTTAATTTTTTTATTTCTACTCCCTTACATTTTTTACACAAAGAGCCCGTATTTTCTACCCTTACATTTTAAAAAATTGGCTCTGCTACTTTAGTTGGGAATCATTTCAATGGAGTTACCAAGTATTTTTCACACGTCATCAATACCAAATTCAGTCTAATTGGATGGGAATCTACGCTGTATTTGACTCACTCACTACAACAACCACGCCAGATTCGGCGTATTGGTGCAAATCATTGCAGCTTGGTAGGTGTTTGCATAGTAGTATGGACGACGCAGATGATTGAAAAATGAACACAACAGAGATCTAGTCCTATTGGCAGACATCGATTTAAAATGTAGGCAACTGCATGAAAAGAGTGGTTTCTTGAACATAGCTTTAAGCAAATTTTACAAGCCTGTACTTTGTTACTTTTTACTTGAGTAAAGAAGCTTAATCAGTACTTCCACTTTACCAGAGTATTTTTAACACTAGTAGTGTACTTCACTTTACTCAAGTACGGAAAGTGAGTACTTTTGCCATCTCTGTCCCTGGGCACCCGACAACGGCAGCCCACTGCTCCCCCAGGGGATGGGCGCTAAATGCAAAGGTAAATTTCTCCAGTGCGAAATAATAAAGTTCATTTCTAAAAAGGTCTGTGTTCAGCTATAAGCAAATGGTTAAACTACGGTATCTAATGATGGCAGCCAATAGTCTAAAGACGTTTGCTAATACTACTAGAAACAACTAAGATAAAGTGGTACTACCCTTGGAGGTGGGATTTTTGGAAAAGTGGTGTGGGAAGAAGGGGCTACAGTGGGATGCAATTGGTAGCACTGTTGCAGAAAGTTCTGGGTTTATTTCCTGGCCTGGTGGCTGTTCTGCATGGAGTTTGCATGTTCTCCCCATGCATGCGTTGGTTCTCTCCGGGTACTCTGGCTTCTTCCCACAGTCCATAAACATGACTGTTATGTTAAGTGGCTTCTCTAAATTGGTGTGAGTGTATGTGTGTATCATGCGCTTCTGTGTGTCTCATCCATAGGCTGCCGGAGCCAAAGTGATTTTATTTGGCCTTGCAGATAGGAAAAGGAAAATTTGCTAAAAAATATTTATATGGTTACCTTAGATGTAAATACCTACTGTAGAGGTGCAAATTTAGCATTACAGGCCTATGTGAGAGTTAGAGCAATGTTTGTTTTTAGTTTATGGGCATCTGTACAGCTGAAGCTAAAAACCGTTATAGAGGCTTAACACTGGTTCAGATCAAGAAAATTATAAAAAAAAAAAAAAGAAAAGAAACAAAGCAAAATTAGACATGCATTAAATAATACAATTTATTTATTTATTTTTTTACCACAGAATCGACAATACAGACATAGATGTTCTCTTTATAAAATCTAATAGTTTAAAGGGGTGTAAATACCTTCTCAAGGCCGTTTAGAAGAGTCCTAATTCTGTGTCAGCACAGACATGGAGAAAAGTTTTATTTGCACATTTGCTTAAGACAAAACCTGCCAACTGGCTGTGAGGTCTCTTGGATTTCATCCCACCTTTGACCATCTGAAAGAACCGTGATAATCTGTGTTAACCACTTCTTTGTCGAAAGGCTCTTGTGCAACGGTGAGTGATTTACAAGTGAAGGGCAACTTTTCCAAACAGTAATTTATTGCGATCTTCCCTGAAACCCTTAAGCTGATTAAACCAAAGCAGAAAACAGCAGCTCCTCTGTACAGTAAAGACCAATGCTTTGTTTGATTAAGATGCCAGGAAAGCCTCCCCTACCCAAAATAAGAAGGAAAACAAATTCTAGACATATTTCGAAAATTTGCCAAGCCTTTGAGAACTTGCATCACATGATGCTTTCATGAAGGCGCTTTTGTCACTTTTTTTTGTCAAGGTTTTAGTTTCTTATCAAAAGATGAGGATGACGTTACTCAACCAGCCCATCCTAAAAAGTAGTTTTCTCATTCTAACCCTGAATAAAAACAACCTTTGTATGGGAGACCCCCATGAAAAGGTGCAGCCTGGCCAAGTAATTACAAGTGACCTGTTTGTGGTTGTGGGGAGGAAAGTTGGTCCAACTGAGACCTGACCCAACCACAACCTATGATTTGCATGTTGAAGCTTAATGGCTCGTCTAACTTGGTGTGTTTTGCATATGGAGAGGGTAAATACTCAGGTTACTTGATATATTTCTCTCAATGCAAAAAATGCTAATGGAGAAAGGAGGTAATTCATCTTCCTAATCGTACCCTTGTAAAAAACTAAAAAGCTAAAGTAAACTGTGGGTGGTTCTTGTAATTTTCACTTTCTTTTCCCATACAAGACACAATGTGTCATGGTCTTGATTCTGTTAAGTTTTCCTTTGAGTATTCAGTTTCACTTTGATCCATGGTTTTCTTTGTTTTTTTAATTTTATTGGTTTAATTCCAATTTTGTTGTGTTTTCTAGATATATTTGAGTTCTTAGTTTTTTCTTGGTTGCCCTCTGTTGCCCTCTTTTCCCTAGCTCCCTTCTAGAATCTTCTGTTCACACCTGCTCCCAATCATCTTAGTAGTCGTGTGTCTGTTCAGTGTCCCATATATACTCCCCCTGTGCAGTTCCTCAGTTCTGGTTCTTGTCTTTTCCTGGCTCCCCACGTGTGTTTTACCATGAAGTTGTCTGGTTTTTGGTCCCATGTATTTGTACTTTGGTTTTTGGATTTTTGGCTTAAGATATTCAATTAGATCTTCAAGAACTCACCTCTGCCTCGTCGCCTCTGCATTTGGGTTCTCAAAACCTCAACCGAACTCTAACCACAATGACAGTCCACACACTTTAACACTCTTCCACATATAATGTAAGGCTTATTTTTTCACCTTTAATATGACATATTGCCACACCAAGTGAGAAAAGAGATCAGACTGTGTAAGAAGTTGAGATGCAAAATTTTGTGCAATATCCAATATCAATACTGCTGTGACTGCTGATAAATGAAGCTTAAGGGAAGATTCAGACTTGAAGACTTAATCCAGCCTGACCTCTCATCCAATCTCCGTTTAATGCTCTGCTTCTGCAAGACTGCAAGAGATCAGTACTTTGCAAGGCCAATAATCATCTTGGACTCTACTTTAAAAAAAGAACTGGTCTGCCAATGGCATTTCTACTTTATCGAGCTATAACGCTCATTTTCTCCAACCCCACTTTCCCTTTTGACCTCCATTCCACCACAGGTATCAGGCCCCTGGGCTCAAGTACGCAACCTCCTTAATCTGTTCAGTCATAATATAATCATTCTCTATGCTTACATCTTCTACTGGGGTCTTAGCACCAAAGGCTATACTTCTCATTTCAATAAAACCCTGTCATTGTTGCTTGTCTCATGTTTGAGTGCTGGTGACGATTTTGTCTTTCAGGTCACAGTCATAGCAAAAAAGTAAAAAAAAAACAATCCACTGGACTTTGTTTCCAAGTTTGAAGATGTTTTCTTCCCATCCAGGAAGCTTTATAGCCCCAAAAACCTTTTTGGCTTAGAAAACATGCAAATTTAACCAGAAGAAAGGGTCCGCCCTTTAGGAATAGGGAGTCGTTTGGGTTTCACCTGTTCTCTGGCTACTATATAAAGCTTTGAACTCAATGCCAATTCTGACATTTTGAACTGAAAAGGCTTCTTGGATGGGAAGCGAAAATGACTTCAAACTTGGAAACAAAGTCCTGTAGATTTATTTATTTTTTTTTCTATTTTTTTGGAAAGTCTTATGAGTATTTTCAAGTTGGACTGATATTTAGTGATGGTATAAATATATTTACCTTCTCATATTTTGAATAACTTTGAAGCTGGGTTCTCATGGTATCTGTGCCTTTCAAAAACACACGAGAATCCAGCTTTTACCACTCCCGCTTTAATGCTTGAGTCTGACCCAAGGTAATTTGCTCAATCCCTTCAAAGGCTTCTGCTGAATTTCCCTCCTTTCCCTGATCAGATCTGTTCAGAACAGTCCCACATTTATCATTTGAAGAACCAAACCTGAATGCTACATATTGTTAATCTGGCTTGCAAGGTTACATTTTCAAGTAAAAAACAAGGAAGACATCCCTGACATTACTTCAGCTGTGCCTAACAATCCTGCTCAACATCACTATCACTGCTACATGTCCATACTAATACCACATGGCTGACTCCCTCCCAAACACATTAAAAATAGCAGCCATTGGAAGTAAACATGTTACTATAAAGCAAACAAAGTTTCACTTATAAGACCATTAATTACTATATCTAAATTCAACTGACACTAGTGTGATAAAGTCAGTATAGAAGGCACCTCTTGTAAAGTATGGAATGTGCAACATGCTGGTTGCATATCTTGCACACTGTTGAAGATTAAATGATTTTCTCATATAAGAGAAATAAAGTGAAGCTGCTCTAGGACCTTGTTGATATTTGCACATTTCCATTTCAAGTGAAGCCACAGTTTGAATAAAAAAAGATGATGGGTAAAAGAAAGCCCATTTTACTTGAGAAAAATGGGATGTTTCTCCATAGTTGTTGAAAATGTGACACAGAAACTGCTAAAATAGGTTGCCAAGAGGCTGACAGCAACTCTGGCAGAGCTTTGGGAATTTCTGGTAAGTAGTTGTTGTATTAAATATGTAATAAATATTTCATGGTTTTGTGTATCTTTGTGGCCTTTAGATTTGGATTGGAAGGGAGAATATTAGTTTTCCAAAGAACACAACCGGGCCTGGCTAAAATCTCTAAAACCACAGACAGAGAACACGTAATGACCTGATTAGATAAAATTACATGGGATCTATTATGCTTACTTTAAAACATGTTAGGATAGTCCTATGGCCTATCTAAAACATGTTCATTACATTTTTGATTAAATTTGCCTTCAGATTATGAGATTCTTCCTCATATCTGTCATTTTTATTCAAATAAGCTGTGGCTGGCCGCGCCATTCAAACTAATGTTTACACTTGTACTAGACATGCGAAAATAGCTGCAAACAGATGTGGAATTGTATAACCATACATGTAAATCTTTGAGGCTGAGTGAGACTAAGAAGCTGAAAAAGCAGAACCTCCATCCCAACCAGCTAGGAGGAAGCAAGTGGTTTCTCAGTATGTGGCTTATGAGAAATCTTGCTTATGTACTTACGGTACATCTCTGTAAAATTCAGATTTGCAACCAAGACTAGGGATAGTACTTTCTTCATCAGCAGACACCATCTTTTGGCAAACAAGTTGACATTCAACACTGCATAGCAGTAACACCAGCTAAACAAGGTGGATCTGTGCTTGGGTTGCTAGATGAGGGGCTTGGTGGTTGGACTTGCTGGGTCAAGGGCAAATCCAACCCTTGTGACATAATAATCAGGAGCTTTTTGAATCAAGACACAAACAATTTTTTTTTTGGCCAAGAAAACCTTAAAAACAGACCGCTTGACTGCCTCGACAAGCTGTACCTTGAAACATGTGTTGCAAATTGGCACTACATAAATAAATTGAACTGAATTAAGTAAAATGTCAGAGCAAAAAGCATCAAAGCTTGCTCAAAAATAGTATTAGTATTAGCATTGTTCCCCCAATTGTACAATAAAAAACTGGAAAAAATTTACCTAGCCCAGTAAATCCTAAATAAGCTGCTGAATTCCGATAAATGGGTAATCTTCTGCCTTGTATGAGTAATGTCAACAGTTCTGGTTGGTGGTGAAGGTATACTATTACAGTGGTTCTCAAACTTTTTTCAGTGATGTACCCCCTTAAAAATATATTTTTAGTCAAGTACCCCCTGACACAGGCAAAACATTTTTGGAAGAAAAAAGAGGTACAGTGCTGTAAAATCACTGTCTTATTTATTAAAGCCAAACAACTGATCCATACTCCAACCATTACATGTAAAAAAAGAAAAAAAAAAGAAAAACAGAAGACGGTGACCACCAGGAAGGCATAAAACCAGTCAAAACTGAAATATGCTGCTAACGCTGCTAATTTATATTGGTCTCTGTAATGGTACAAAATTGAATATTTACATAAATAACTAAAATGTTTTCACAGAAATAAATCTATAACTTCATTATAAATAAATTATATTTTGTTTACAAAATAAATTTACTTAAATAAAGATTTGCTTACAAAAAAATAAAGGTTACATCTTTTAGGATAAAAAAAGAAGATTGCACTTTAATCACTTTGCATTGAAGCTGCTGCAGGATTTCCAGCTGATAGCGTTTTCAGTGAAAAACATGTTTTGCTTTAGCCACGTCTCCATAGTTACAGCGTAACCATGTTAACGACAGGTCGTTGACAAGTGCGCTGGGTCCGTGGGTCAAACTAACTTGGTGGGGGGTCCGTTTTATTTTAAAGGATATTGAAACTAAATACTGAATATAAAATGCAGTGCATGAACACACATTTATATTCTATCAAACTTTTTACAGAATAATTTCTCCCAAGACTTATTATGAGGAGCCTACTGGATTTTTAAAATATATTTTGAAAAGCTTCACGTACCCCCTGCAGTACCTCCACGTACCCCCAGGGGTACGCGTACCCCCATTTGAGAATCACTGTACTATTATGTGTATTTTCTTGACCCAAGTCATGCCCCAGTCTCAGCCTTCGTTAAACTCCAGACTTGAGCATTGTTGGTCACCATGTCTATCTTATTATATATTATAATAAATTCATATCCTGAAACCACCTTCCACAGGGATATTACCTTCTTTTAAAAAGCTTTGATCATCTCAAACTAGTTTCTTCAGCATTCCAATGGGTTATTGTACCCCAATGGCCTCTACAGTAACCAATTTGATGGTTTTGTGTTAAAGTACATGGACACTGGCAGAAAATTTTAGATTTCTTGTAGAAACTTAGCTAAGAAAATTATGAGTTCTAAAGAGAAAACTCTGTCTAACCCAGAAGAGACAACAGAAACATTTACAGAATCTTTGAGTATAAACTACCAGGACTTATCTCTCTGAAATGCTGCCTGAACTATTTTCCCCTGAAAAGTGCCCAAGGCCTGCTATTTTCCGTTTCTATTTTATAAAAACAGTAATGTTATGAACTGTCTTAAAAATAATAGATCAACACCAATTTTTAGTTAAATATCTTCAAGTCAGTTCTCTGTAGAGGATAATCTGAGGACCATATTCACAACTACACCCAGACTTTTTATAGCTTCATCTGTAATGAATGCATTTTTTATGCCCATCTTGGTTGACATTTTCTTTTCCCATCAGCATTTGCAGCCTTTCTTGAGTTGAGAGACAGGGCACGACCTCTAAATAGCTCCTTCCCCCTCAGGCCATGTTCGTGTGAGGACTCAGTTTAGGGTGTGACAATGAGGATCATCTGGCTCAAATCAGCTAAACAATCACTGTTTAGTGCCCTCCGACAGACAGATAGATCAGCTGGCCCAGACATGCAGTCTTGAGACGCTGTCGGCAATATTTACCTTGCCTGTTCTCTGTGTTGCGCAGTGTTATTTTCCAGCTCGTGTGAACCCTAAATTAATTACGCTACAGGAATCTCTAATAGGTCCGATAGTGTATTTAATATCACCTAGCTACCAATATAGAGGTGTTTTTTTCTTGTTGCCCTCAACATGTACTTCATAGATCAACAAATCAAACTTCAAGCCAGGATTTAAAGTGACAAGGAGGATGAAATAGATCTGAGGAGCGTTGATGACAGAGGTTTATCCTGAAAGAGGCTTTCGAAGCACAAAAGGCTTCTCCACTCCCGTTCTTTTGCTTCCTGTCCTTCCTTGTCATTCTCAAAGATTAGCCGAGCACCCATATTGCTTGTGTCATGCTTAAGCTTTGAGCGATGAACTCAGGCTGGTGTTCTGGCAGATTTCTTGTACATCGCTACACGCCTGTCTCTCTTTGTTTCGCCGTCTCTGCCCCATTTTCAGGAAACATCTGCCATTGACTTCATGTGTGGAGGCCAGCACCGCGATAAGAAACCCCTACAGCAACTTTATACCGAGAGATATGAAGAAGTGATAAAATGAGAGGGGAAATAAGTAAGATGTCATCTCTAATGTCAAACAAGTAAGATTTTAGATTCTATTATTTTCACCACCGCCTCCTGTCTGGCTCCTGAGTGGTGCTGTAAGATTAGCCGTGTTGCTCGGAGCAACACCCTGTCAAGTACAGTTTAGAGACTCAGGATCCGGTAACGTCCTGTCAGGATGACTGCGAGCCACAGGGAAAAATAAAAAACAGCAAGAGAGGTGAACAAACTGTGACAGAAACAGGAGAGGGGGTTGTTGGTGACTGTCTGGAGCTGATGTTGTTTGAAGTGACTGCTTGTCAGATTTGAAGTAATTCTTCTTCGAATTATGTTTCCTTCACTGTAGGTGGCTTTGACATTATTCTTTGTACCATTACAATTCTTTAAGGTTGATGAAGTTATTCAAAGTCCTTGCAAATTCTCAGCAATTATGTCTTAGATTAGGCGTTACATTGAATTCTCATCTTTATCAGAGAATTGCATCAACGTCTGTTTGACATCAATGCATGAATCTTTGGAAAAACTCTGTATGTGAGGGGAAAAAACTTAATGTTTTGGAATGGCCAAGGCAATGCTCTGAAATAAAACCAGTAGAACTGTCGACCAGGGACCTAAAATGAGAAGTTCATGTGAGGAAAATAGAGAACATTGAATTCAAGTTGACATATTAGATGTGTCAGCAGTAACTGTAAATGTTCAGTTGCAGATATTGCTTCATATTCAAGACCAAATAAGTTCTTGGGGTAGAAGATCTTAGTCCTTTGAGATCCATAAATGTGAGGTATCAAGTTATTATTTGCTAAATCACTATAGACAAAGTGGTCACACTTACCAAGTTTGCAGACCATTAAATGTTCCCAGAAGTGGTGTTTCTTGTTATAGAGATTTCATATTCCAATGAAAACTGCGAGAGACGTAATCTATTTGTTAATATCGACGCAATCAATACCTAAGGAGATAATTGTAGAACAAAGTCTTTTTAACATAATAACTGTTGTCTGTTTAGAATAGTTGCTTTATTTGTTTATTACTGGAAACTTTTCTAAGATTAAAATGAGCCAGTTGAATAAAAATTAAAACTCAGCATTATGGCACAAACTAATTCTTTTTCACAAACTTTTCTCTTTTTTCTGGATAGAATTTATTGAGCTTTAAAAGTTCACTTTGGATACCTCCTTTTAAGAATTATCATTATCATCGTCAAACCCTAAAAAAACAAGAGGTATAATGTGACACTTTAAACAAAATTATTAGTGGTAATAAAAAAATGTATAGTTGAATAAAGCCTTTATATGTTAAAGTTATTAAAGAGGATTTTTCTCAGAAATTAAGTGTCCTAAGGTCAAGTATCTAAAATGAATTATTGATGGTTGGCATTCTTGTAGTTATGGTCCGCCCCCCAAAAAATTTTAATCCATAAACTCTGGCCGTGGTGGTGCCTACAAAACAATAGCTAATCTACTTTGCCTACTGTTGAAAGTGGATTGGCTACTTGTTCACTCTTTGTTGTAAACTGGAGCATCAATAGCCGAAAATAATCCTGACAAACCGGAAATATTTGTGGAACCTAGGGTAATTAGCAAGATGGTTAGCATTAGCTATAAGGATCTAACTTTTCTGATGGAAAAGAACTGACTTTATGTGGCGATTTTTTTACGAATATGCTGGATTACTTTGTATCTATAGACCCTTACCGTCAAATGGAATATAAACAATCTAAGACTGGATTTATAATATCACCTCAGGATCGCTTCAAAGGTAGGAAGTCGAAGCTTTATTTTAAAAATTCTAAATTTAACATGTTGCTTTATCGTTATTTATTGTGCTTTGGTGCTCATGTTGTCCAGAAAATGTACTTGAATTGTAGAGAATCTAAGCTTTCTAAGAATGTCTAACATGTTTATATTGGTAAAAGTTTAACCGGTGTTATTTTCTAGTATACTTCTGTGTTTAATGTAAATATACAAGACAGAGTGTTGCATTTCAACAACATAATTCAGATGTTTAACTATCTGATTCCGACCTGTTCTTCCTCTCGACCTCTCAGTCTGTCTGTTCCCATCTGATCTATTTGCCTGGCCACTCTTCTGACTCTTGCTGGATATCTGCCTGTTTGTGTACAATACCTGGAACTGTGACCTGACTCCGTCTTGAATTCTATCGCGGCTCCTCACCTGATCTCTGACCTCCTGGCTCTGACAACCAAGCCCGTTAGTGACACCAGCTTTGGCTTTACCCTTTGAATATTTCTGCATACATTCGTCAGCTCGGTTTTGATCTCTTGCCTGTACTCAGACCACTCAGACCACCGCGTTGGCAGCCCGCTGGCTGTAATCATCCTCACCCTCTGGATTTGGACTGGATTACAAGACCAGGTTAGTGACTCACACATTGGTGATAATCCAATTCCAGAAAGACATGATCACTAACCTGCTGTCTCCGCTCGCAGAGGTTCCTGCCTTAGACGCAGACACTGCTCACTCAGATCCAGTTTTCAATAAACTTTTTGAGAAATCTAATGATTGGTCTACTTTGAAAACTGGATCCTTTGGTTCTAGGCCCTGAAACACTGTTAACATGTTTTGTTGTGGAACATTCAGCTATGGTTTCACAATGGCAAAATAAGGTACATTTTCATTAATTTCCCAGAGAAAATACTAACATTAGAGTATTACCAGCCAAGGCTGGACATGCCATTGTTTGGACATTTACGCAACTCGATGTGATTATGCTTCCCATTCTTTCATTTGAAGTCTATGGGAGTGTCTTCTTTTTCTTTTAGATTTTTAGCAGTTGGCAGACAATGGAGTTGGTGCATTACTACCACAAACTGGTATGGTGTTAGGACCATGTCACTATATGACAATGTCATTCAAATATTATAGTTTAACAGAGCTGATATAAGATAACACAACTGATAAATTTTGCTTTTCAAGTTACTCAAACAATAATTACTAAATAATTCAACTAACTCTAAATTAAATGTACATTTCCTCATTATTTTGACAATGCCAAAATCTACATATGAAATAATTTTCTCTTCCCTTCTCAATCCTCCAGTTTTCTTTTGGATTTTGTAGAACGAGCTTCATGTCCTTTCTTTCTCCCATTGTTTTTGCTATTTATCCTTCACATTGCAAAAAAAGAAAATCGATGTCAGTATTTTGTTCTTAAAATAAGTGCATATTTTCTTAAATTGAGCAGGTAAAAGAGACACTTTGCAAATGGGATAATTTACATTTAAAATAAGAAAAACACAACTACAGTCTCTTATTTCAAGTCCATATTATCTAATTATCTATCTTTAAGAGTAAAAATGCTCTATCCATTACCAGATCATCTCATTTACCTACTGAAATTAAGGGTAAAGGTTAAGACATCTTACTCTTTTTTTAGATTGATTCTACCATTTAAGCTTTATCTTCTTTTTTTAATAACATTTTACTTCTGTTTTACTAAAAGCCTAATCTGTTGTTAAATTCCTAGTAGCTTCCTTTGCTGCCATTTTATTCCCTATTACACCACAATGAGCTGGTAACCATATGGAAATCTAACTATGATGCCCTTCAAATTAAATTCAGTTTATTTATATAGCGCCAATTCATAACACATCATCTCAAGGCACTTTACAGAGACGATTTAACCAGATCATCCAGTCAAACTGATTCAAAGATTATTGCATCAACTCATTGACTATAAGGCAATCCCTCACACCAAGCATGCAGGAAAACACCCTTTTATCAGGAAGAAACCTGAACCAGGCTCAGTGTGAGCCGCCATCTTGCCAAGGGAGACTGGGGTTCAAAGAGACAGAGGCAGACATATAGTAAGAAGCAGAAATATAAAAGGTCACTGTCAACAAGTTCTACAGGTGGCCCTGTCCAGGAAACACACAGCAAGGCAGATGAGCTCCGAGCCAGCTCCCATGTCACAGGATGAAAGAGAGCACATACAGTCGATCACAGGCAGAGAAACAGGGCTACACTGAAAAACAGGCCAAGAACAAACATCTACAAACAAAGGTGTTGATGGCGGCAGCACAGCTGATATTTCTCTACGGGATGGAGTCACAGACATATTTATTGTGTGCAATGATGGTTTGATTTCTTTCAGGATATCTGGTGTTCTGTTTGAATGATTACATTGTAGGCTGATCAATTATGCATTGAAATTCGAACATATAACTGATCTTAATGAACTTATTTTTTCAACCCACATAACAGCTGATATTGTTGTAAGAATTTCTCCCGTATAAACTAAAAGTCCATCATTATTACCAGAATTTTGATATTGACATAACTATTGAATTGCCATTTTATCTCACTCTGGTTGCAGCTATAAGGATATTTTTCATCCCTTTTTTTTCTCTGTTAAATGATTAGGCCTGAGCAGCAAAGCGCTGCGAAGGCCTAGTGTAATTTGACTTGTTTTCTAACAAGAAGATGGGAAATTTTTATTGTTGTCAAGCTGCATTTTTCATTGTTTTTGTGTCTATTTTTCTTGTCTGTCTTATTAGCTTATTTTTAGGCATACGATTTGTAGTTGCTACCACCAAATGTTGTATAAATTCATGCCGTGTGTGGAACATGAAGCACATCAACTCCTAAAAGACTCTTATTACCCGTCCTTCCCTCCTTCGGGGCATATTATTTAACTCGCCTTGGTTACATGTGTTCGCAGCTCTTATGCTTTACGAATCTTTGGCGGAGCTGTCGCAAGAGTCTTGAAGGCATTAAGATGCCTGTTGTTTGACCAAATGGAAAGAGAGTGGATTCAAACCATACCTCACTCTTCCTGTCTGCGAGTTCACAGGAGTTAATGCATTTGGCAGTAGCAGATGTCGTTCTCGGCTCTGAGTCGTGTGAAAGAATGTCACCCAAGTCTAATCAAATTATGGCTGTTAAGGCGAGCGTCAAACCTTCACTTTGAATTTCTCGCCGCAGACGTATCTTGAACCCTCTTTTTTTTTTCACTGTAACACAACTGAGATAAGAACTGGAGGAGATCACGTACGCGAGGACGAGCTCTTTGATAACTCGGCCGTGGATCATATGTTTAAGATCAGTGTGTGGACAGAAAGGGTTTGTCTGTAAAAAAAAAAAAAATGTGTGTGTGTGCGTCAGCTCTTGTGACCTCTTAATATCGCATCACATGTCTGATCTTGTTCTTGTCTGCCATCTGAACTCCTGTCATGTGCTCTCTTTGCCAATCTGTCACACTTAATCTGGGCGGAAAGGAAAATTTAAGAGGAGAACCCTCAGTGCTCCCAGAAGGGTTTGGGTTGGAAAAGAGGAGAAGAAAAAAAAGGAAACAAAAAGGGGGGTGAAAAAAGGGAGAAAATCAGAGCGGCGTAGCGTTTCAGGCGCATGAATGGCATCAATGGTTTCGCTTAGGGGGATAAATGAGGTGAGAGAAAGGAGGCAGAAAGATGAGAGAACAATGTGTGGGTTGTTCTTTAATCTGAAGTAAATCATCTGTCAGGTGTTGAGCTCTGCTCTCATCACAACAATGCTTCAAGGGTTTGTTGATCACAGCCTGTCCTCATGAGTTAGCCTGGACTCTTCCTACTGTTTGCAGCCAAGCATGATAAATAATGACAAATTGCAGTTATAAACATGTAGAGATTTATGCTAAAGATACATAATGATTGCTACAGTTTTCATGTAAAAACGAAACCACGATTAATTCTTCGAATCCTTTTTTTTTTTAAACACAGTGAGACATTAATCCTGTACATGTGATAAACCCTTTAACTTTGTGTTTTTCAATAACAAATCTATCATTCTACACTACATTAGGCACCTGCTTCTGTCCTGTTGCCATTTGGGTCATGAAACATCCATTTGTCCCTGTTAGTTTCAGCCTCATTAATAAGTTGAGTTGATAGACCCAAAACAGAGAGTGTGGTAGCGTATGTTTGCAGCCTGGTTGCATCATGAATGCTGTGGTTATTTTTGTATTTCTAACAATTGTGTTCTTATTTTTCATGTCATGAATTCTCTGCTGGCTGCAGAATAAATTGTCTCTTGGGGATGACAATGTTTATCTTGATCTTGAATTTGACAGCACAATTTGACTAAACAACAAAGGAATACATTGCTTATGTTGCTAAGAGTCTAAAAAACACCAGAAAACTAAGTCTAAAGCCTTATTGCTTCACCACCATTTGTTACTGTGAAAAAACACCTATTAATTTTGTTCCAGTATTTAGTTGTTTTTGGAACCTTTGTATAAAAATAAAAAAATCAGCTGATATAGAGAAAAGACAAACAGTACATGGACAATGAATACTGATCTTATAAAGAAGTTGATTTCAGTAATGATGCAAATGTATTACAAGACAAAATTATTTAAAGTCGTAGAGAAACGGCTGTTCCAACCGTTGTATTTACGAATTCTCCCAAGTGGTGCACGACTTTACATGAGTGAATAAAGTGAATGTTATTTGTCACTTATCAAGGGGGCGGGGTTGTTGTGGTGGGAGGTTCACAAGCATGTTTGGTTGTGGCCGTTGTTTCAGTAGCATCTTGCTAACCAGTTAGCAACTTAGTGCTAGTAGATTTCCAGTGGGAAATTCCATTGGGACCAAGTCGCACTAAATTGGTGACTTAGAAACGACACTGTCAAGGAACGCTATGGACAGCCGGAAAAAGGCGTAGCCAGAAAAGTTTTATAGGGGTGGTCAGTCAATAACCAATGTACACTAAGGGTTGGCCAAAAGCGGATTGGCGCCAGAACCTCAGGGTCAATCTACACTGTTCCAACAGGAACCAGCACCACATCCATATTTTCTAAATAAAGACAAACTCTACTTTTCTACAGCCTTTGCCAACAAATAGATGTATATATTCAAACGTCCAGGCTGTCTAGATAAAAGGTATAGTGGACAAAATTTCTGGGGCAAACATATTTTCCATGTCATTACTTACCTACTTTTATCAAAAATTGTTCTGCATAAAATTTATATTTACATGCACTAATATCTAATTAAATCTAAAAGCTGCTTTTTTTTGTTTTTTGTTTTACATTTGGCCCTTGATTTTTACGTTATTACATCATGTTCTACTCACCCATATTAATTTTGTGTCCCTGGAGCTGTTCTGAAGATATTCCGCTAACGTCTTCCTATGGGCAAACGACTTGAAGGCACAAACTAAACTGTTCATATTTATCATTTATGGTACGCCAGCATTCATAATATGTAGGCGAATCACTGTCCCCTAGACATCCGCGGTTATGTTTTTTATATTTATATCTTTTAAAAACAAAGTGGAGTGTGTATGACGTCATCAAAGCCACGGCTTTAGCTCCTGCATTCAGCACTGTTAGCATCCGTTAGCGACTCATCATCTGCAGCTATTAACATGAGGCAGCATCATCTGCCTCCGATGAACTACCCTGATGTTTGAGATGACATTTGCATAGATACGATTGGGTACTGACACCAAAGGTACCGGGCATTTGTACCATCCCTAGTTGTCAGTCAGAATATATATTAATAGAATATATTGTCTATTCTTCTCGGATGATCTGGCATAAGCCAGATTGATACATTTAGTTCAATTTGAATCCATTATCCATCTGGAAAGGCTCCCGTTGAAAGTGTTCTTAAAAGGAAGGGACATTCAGCTTTTCGAGCTGATTGGGTAAATTATGAAGTTGCACATGCCTACCATAAAGAGCTTTTATCCAATTGCAGCACCAGTAGCAGTTGTGATGTATCATGTTCTTGATTTGTTTCACAACTAGTGGAGTTAACTGATTAATCCAACTCTTGCCAAATCCGGTCCGGAAGAACGCAAAAACATCTTTTCCATCCACAAAGGCCATAAAAATGCTCTGTTGGTCATAATTCAAAGAAAGAAAAATAAAAGGTATTCCAGCTTAAACAGACTGATGAGTCTACAGGTAGCACCACTGGCGCTGTCATGTTTGTTTTGGTCAGTCTGCTGGTTGATGTCATACACATCACTGCATTTCATTGGACCAAGTTTGTGTTCACCACTTATTCTTATTTTTGATTTACAATGCTTAAATTTAAACAATAGTTTGCAACTTTGCTTCACCTGCGATCCCGGGTTTGTTTGTGTTTGCATTACAGTATGTTGCAGATTCCATCAATTTATATGTTATAGGTCAAAGCTACTACTTCTGGATTATTGATTGAACTTGTTTATTTTATTTCAAACTATATTCAAAGTATTTGTTTTCCTTTTTAAGCACCATTGTTCTTCCCAGTATTTCCTGCTAAAATGGCTGGATGATCTCATCAATTCCACCAATTAAAGGTGCTATAGGAGATCTTGGAAAAACGGTTCCAGCAGGCTATATTTTTGAAAATACTCCTCCCTTCAGACCACCCCTCAAAATCCATGTCAAGGTGTTCGGATGTTGAGATTGAGAACGAAACAAGCTGAGACCAAGTGCTCGTGACATAAGATAAGAACAAGATAACAGTGGCTCGCTTCACCAAGGTCAATAGTGGTCTTGATAGCGATTTTGCAATATGAACAGCTAGAGCAGCAACGCTTGTGGTTGCTAACCAAAACCAAAGTAGGAAACTGAGCATAAATATACCCAAACAAGCAAAACACATAACGAAAAAACATGTTTTTTCCCCCCCAAAACATTACATTGACAGCATGGGTCTTGATGGGTCCAAAGCCATGTTTACTTTAACATACAGTACTTACTTATCAGAGCCGGAAAGTGAAGCCAGAATAGCGGACAGGGGTGGAGGTGGAGGGGGCTTAAAAAGTCCTTGCTTTTGTAATTGTCAAGCTTGGAAGTTGCTGGCCGACTGCATTGTCATAACTGACAAAAAACACATGGGAATCACAATTTGTACTTGCACAATTGTACAATTGGTCCTTGCGCCTGCACGAACAGTGGGGGGTCGGTTTGTTCATGTGTCAGGGTACGCGCACAGGTGGGAGGGAGAAGCAGACAACCCTGATTGACATGTCAGGAACCAATAGTGAAACACGGACCGTGTTGTGTGATCGGTTGGGGTTATTCATTGATTTCTCACTGTCACAGGGACCTTTTTTTTGTTTCACTTCTAGACCTTCTACAGTATTAAACTGCTTGCTACACAGCTGTGGGGAGATTTTAAAGCCACATGGTAAAAAATGCTTTAGAAAAGATCTCCTACTGCACCTCTAAAGGGTTTTCTTTGGAATAATGTTTTGCTTGTTTTTCCTTTAAAGTAACTTTTTAAGATATCCTGTATCACATTGTTCATTTTGCTGACTCTTTCATTATGTAGATGAATTCGTAAATTAGATTAATCATTTTCTGTTAAGACTTTAGTTTTTCTACCTGTTTCATTGTGGCTTGGTAAACTCAAGTGCAGGTGTGTTGGCAGCTGGTATACAAACATTGGCTGCGTTCAAATTTCTGGGCTGCTTCTTCCAAGGATGCGGTCTACCTGGACTGGAACCTTCCAAGTCCTTGAAAATAAGGAGAGCGGAAGAGTTTTGGCTGTTAATTCAAACGGGTCTAGCCTTGGGCGTTTTTCTCCGCTGTATGCTCTGTCGCTTAGCAACCGAGACAGGTGACACACAAAGCAGGAAAAGAATGAATAACGAACTTTTCAAAGCTGTTTCTTTTAAATATTTTTTTTAAAGTGAACAAAGACTACACTCGTGAGAATACAGAGTTGAATAAAGGTGCGAACACCCGGGAACATGAAAAAATAAAAGCCAATGTAATGATATAAACCGTAGTCAGTTAAATAACATGCTGCTGTCATTTTGCACATTTCTTATGTTGCTGCTATTTTCAGATATCCATTATTGTAAAAATGTCTATAGCTGTATAATGGCTATTTATTCTCTAGGTGCATAGTTTTATATTGCTAAAACACTTTACAGTACAGTATTTTATTGTTTATATTTTAACTCTACACTATTATGTTATTCTTATAAATTTTTCTAAGGTCCATATTTGTGTGACCATTTTTTTAATAATCTTTCTGCTGCTGTAAGAAACAATATCCCTATTGTGGGACAATAAAAGAGTTTTTCTATTCTATTCTATTCTATAAAAGGGTTAGAGATATTAGTAAATCTAAACAATGTATGTATAAAAATTATGTCTGTAAAATATCTTATATTCAACAGCAAAAAATACTTAATTAAGCAAAGTGTGCAAAATAGCAATAAAAATAAAAATCTTATCAGATTTATAGTCCCCACCCTGCACATATATTAGAATCTGTCCTTAGATTACAGCCAAACTCATTTACAAAGTAACAGATAATACGTTTATATAAATTAAACATTACCACAACATATCTGACTCAGTAGCCATTTAAATAACTATTTTCATTCATTTCAGACGAAACTATTTAGATACTTGGATTATATTAACCAAAACTTCCAGTACCACGGAGCAGCCGGCTTGCTTGGTCTCGCAATGAATCCTGGGATATCCAAGTATAGACAGGATACATCGGACCCGTCCTTCAAACCGGGCAAAAAGAAGGACGCATTTGTAGGCCGCATAATGAGGAGTCTTTGAATCTGACCAGACCTAGGCGCCGCGCTATGACGTAATTGGCCTTCGAATCTGGAAAACCAGCCCATGAATTCCAACAGAGTCGGTGAGTTCTTGGAAGTTCAAGTGAATGTTTGTCAGAGTGAAAAGGGCTAAATAAAAAACATTAGAGGAACCCGAAACCCTGATGCTGTTTTTTGTTCACCTTGCTGATCCTTGACCATACTACCTTCACAGCAAGTTTAAGCAAAACATGCCAAAAAAAAACAGATAATCCAGAGATTAAGCCAGACATTGGTAAAGTAAAGAGGATCAGTTACATTTCAAATTAAAAGATGCATGGACAGATTTTTACATCAATGCATTGGACAGTGCTGTATGGCACACTTTCCAAGGGATGGCAGGGTGGATGCAGAATGTATTATGAAAGTGAAGCCTGTTTATGTTTCTACAGCTTAAACAGAGTCCACATTTGCTAAGTTCAATTAACTGAACATGATCAGGAAAGAGACACATCTGTCTATATAAGGTCCCACTGTCAATGTCAGAGCGCAAACACCTAGCATGAAGTCAAGTCTTTAGACCTCCATGGCCAAATAAACTCAGAGATCAGTCGAACTGTACAATATATATGTCGCAGTATACAAAGAAATGATTAGGATGTGATCTATGATGGTCTCGTTTTTTTTTTATTTCTAATCTTTATAAAGCACTGGATTGTTTCACTTGCATTGTTTATAGATTGTCTTAACAAAATGTGGATTTCATTGCTTTGTGTTTGAAGTGCAATAACACTCAACAGCTCCAGTGAAGATAAACATTCATGATGACGTTCTTTAACGCTTGGAAACAACAAACGGACACACAAACCTGCCATTGATTTAAATCCTGGCCTGTTGGAAGTTCATCAAAGGGGCAAAAGTTGAACGTGTGCAGATTTGAGTCAGACTTTACTCTGGTAATAAAAACCAGGAGCCTGCACCATATTCATCTGTCAGATGAAACGGCTATTCTAGGAGCAACTGAGCGGTGCTGTGCTTGTCTCTGGGTGAAAAGTTCATTTCCTAAGTGTCATAAATCCATGTGGGAAAGCAGCGCAGTCCGTATTACTAAAAACATGCACATGCAGGTTTTTACCACTTTTTTATTGCAATTTCAAAAAGGTCTAAACTTTTTAAAAATAATTTTCTGACTTCACAATAAAGTAAATAAACGTTATAAATAAACTATACAGGGTTAATATTAAACATGAAGGAAAATCAATCTAAAAGATGTGGGATTTTTTTACTTTATTTTTGTTTTTGTTTTACTAAATTATAAGTCAAAAAGTATACTAGTTATCAAAAGATAGTTTTTCAAATGTTGGTGATTAGCTTGAAAATGCATTAATTGTTCATGCTCATTCCTAATTCAGAACTTCATGTTCAAAATGTCAGTTTCACACATCAGCACTGGGATGTGCTTCTTTTTATCTGTTATTATGTGAAAAAAAAGCAAGTAAAACTTACTGTTTTTATAATAGCCTGCAGTTAAAAATGTTCTTTTAATAAAAAAAAATAAATCCTTCTTATGAATGATAGTTTAAAAAGTCCAGTTTTTAAAGAATCTACGGATCATAAGATGCCCCAGGATAACTTTGCAAAGTTGGTTGTTCATCTTGTTGATAATCTTACAATAATCTTTGTCTCTAGAAAATAGCTTCCACCCATCCAGAGACTGTTTCTCACCAAGTAAATTTTTTTAAAGGTAAATATTGGATTTGTGGCTATAAATCTGGGGACAGCTTTGTGGTGCCACACATTTTAGATAAATAGTTCTGCAGAGGTCATCAAACTTCAACCAGCCTCCCCATATAACCTGATTCAGAGGATAATCAATATATATATATATATATATATATATATATATATATATATATATATATATATATATATATATATATATATATATATAATATCATTAACACTGTTCAAATAGGGATTGTATTAATCTCTCATTAAATTAGCTTTCACCAAAATCTTTAACTTCAAAACTTTCTTTGCAAAGATGATTTTGTTGCCCTACTAGAGAGGTTTTTTGGGCCCATATGAGCACCTGTTGCCTTTAAAGGTTTATAAGGTGATGAAACGACTCAACAGTCTCTTTGTGTTTTTTTAAACAGTGTCTGTGTCATTCCCATTAGCTTTTTTTTTATGGACAGCTGCAGTTATGAAATCTCACAGAAGTGGGAACATATGGAGCACGTTGAGCTGTCATATGGTCTTAGTTTTGTGAAACTGCTGGCTGACCTCAGCTATTGGCACCGGCAGCTCACTTTAATGTGTCAAATTAGAACAACAGAGCTGTGAACAGAACAATATTGACCTCTGACAGAGAAAGTGTTGCTTTCTGCACTGGGATAAAACGGAGTACCTCGAAATGTGTTATTCTTCTGCCCTGCCTGGCTTATTTGCACCATGCTTTCACGCCCATGAAGTATCCAGGGTTTAAAAAGCCAAGTAATTCACTCTGCTGAATTTAAACCCAGATGCATCTTATATAGCTCTGTATTTAACCTGATTTATTAGAATGGAATTGGAGAATTTGGATGCTTGAGTAGCTCTTTAGTTGTTCCTCATGTCTAATTTAGCTTATTATAGGGTTAATTAATGAGCTACTTTTTTGGACTCATTTAGCCAGAGCACTTTCCTTCACATTTTTAATGTTTTCTTTTCTTCCTGCTTGTGACAAAATGAATTGGGAAAAAAAAACAACAAAAACAAATTGTAGATGAGCACCTTGCAAAGTTTGCGACGGTCAGAGGTGGGTAGAGTAATCAAAAATTAACACTGAGATAGTATAAGCAGTGTGCTACTATGTTGCCAAGAGCATAAATTAAAGGTATAGATTTGACTGGGACCAGCATATCCTTTCTTTGAAGCTTATTTCCACTATTAAGAGGTTTTTGATCCAAAAAACAGATTCACAACTCATTTCCCCCTTGAAGCAGATGAAAAACATGGCCTACTTTGACAAAAAAAAAGTACCTGAAAGAGGAAACTGCTGATGTTGAGCAGGTGTGCCCTGAAATAAACGTGCCTGGACTCAGACCCATGTGCTCATTCAACTCTGCTCCTCCCGTGCGTGTGGGTGTCGATACATCGGCCTCCTGTCGCTTACAAACGCTTCACAGGGCTCCATCAAAGAGAAAGCAGAAGAAGAGAAGAGCAGAGAGGGAAAACCAAGTGGGGAAGGCATCAAAGGCCAGTTCTCCCCACTGTTTCCACATGCCACAACGTCCCAGCGGTAACAGCTGACAAGCTTCTCTATAAACAGCCCACTCAGATCCTGCCAGCAGGATGCACCCATTCAAAAGCAGTTTGCTGCCTGGGTTGTGTTTATTGATGTGCTGCCTGGACAGCAGGGCAGCGTGAGGAAAAGATGGGCTGGCTTCAGAAAAAAAATAAAGAACTAAAGGTAAAGACTACAATCCACTGCATAATAACGCTGATGTTTGCACCTCTTATCCACATGTTTTTGTAAGACAAACTTAAATAAACACTTTCCCCAGAAACTTAATGTTTTCAATTTCTTCATGTAAAATTCAAAAATTGAGACCTTAAGTCAAGCTGATGGGCTATTGTTTTATTTCCCAGCTTTTTAAACACATTCCCCTCATCAGACTGAATAGAAATGGTGAACTATAGCCCCTTTTAAATTACCCTTTTGAAACCGTGCCGAGATCGGTCCAAGCATGGTAACCGAGATAACTGTTGAGTGTAAATGGCACGCAAAACTGAACCGGACCGTGCCAGACACAACCAATCATGCTAAACTGGTACTAGTTCATTAGTAGAGCTCGGCACGGTTCAGTTTTGGCACGGTTGTCAGATTACAAAGACCACATGAGCAGGCCGCGTTATCTCCTTACAGTCAACCCTAATAAAATACTAGCTTCCCTACCTTTCCACACGATTTCCAGTGATAATTCTGTTTAGCAGTGTGATGAACCTCAACATCTGTCATTGTTTCCTGCGTCTACAAGCTCTAATTAGACTTTTACCGTATCCACTTCCCTAAAGCTGACTCTGTCAAGTATCCAATTTAACCAAACTTCCTGAATGTTACGGGCACCGATATGGTGGTTTGCTTGTTTACCTTTAAGAGCTGCCTTCTGCGAACCATGCTAGTGTGATGTGTAATCTCGTAAGGAACCGCAAACAACGAAACATCAAAATTGTAAGGGGTGTGACATAAACTTCGTGTAAATGTCACTAGGAGGCGAGGAGACCATGCTAGCGTGATTTGTAAATGGTCGTAAAGAACCGAGCTTGGCACAGATCAGTTTTCAGAGGGTAGTGTAAATGGGGCTGTATGAGTTGTGATATAATCTGACATGATAACACTAACAGTTGGTAAAACTTTCACTTTTTGTGTCTCAATATTCTGGTTTTAGACTCCTTTCTTAAAAAAAATAAAAAAAACCCAAAGCATTTTTCCAGGGGTTCTGGTTTTGGGAAACTTCAGGCTGACTATCCCATTAAAGAAGAGAAACATATTTTCAAACTTTTGTCTTTTTTATCTCCCTAATGTCACGGCCACCATTTAAATACGAACAGTGAGCTGCTCCAGAGACCTTAATGTGAGTTAACCCTGTTGATACGTTTTTGTATCATCATGTTTTAAGACCTCTACATCATCCGTGTGATGTTTTATGTATACGACTGTGTGTAGCTACTGTAACAGAAAAACGCACAGTTTGTTATTTATTGTATGATTATGTAAGATGTATCTTATTTTTGTTATTTATATAGAATTAGGAATTTCTGTAGACATCTTTTAGCATCTTGGTGTTTGTTCACTTGGTAAAGTCGCTGTTTAATCAGACCTTCGCTCTCAATTTGCTTTTTATTATTTTAACATTATTAAATTCCTCTGTTTCATAAAAATTACATTAAGCTCAGTATTTTTCTACTGTGTTATAAAAACACATTGTTTGAATGTGTGTGAGTGGCTGCTGCAGCCATTTTAATCTCGCCCCTGAGATTAATAAATTACATTCTATTCTTATAAATTCAAATAATCAAACAGATTTTTTTTATGCCTTTCTTCTCTTTTAATATGTGCATCCTGTTTCTTTGTCTCTTCGATGTCCATGCCTTTGAAGTGAAACACCTGAGAGAGTTTCAGATAAACATTTCCTGTCAACGTGTGACACAATCTGCAGTAAAACAAAAGAATCTCCCTTCCAAATGTCTCGGTAACCAGAGTAAACAGAATAAAAGTGCATCCTTTATTTCACCCAATGGAGAAAAAGACGTAACTAAACATTTATGATTTCCTGTCCTTAACATCAAAAATGAAGAGGGAACTCAGTTTTTGGCAATACTTTCCCTTTCATGTGTTAACAGACTCTTCATTGTTTTATTTGTTGATTTTACCTTTAGTGCTCTGCTGAAGCTACATTGTGTGTGTGTGTGTGTGTATGGGGGGGCGGGGGGTGTTTGTATGCACCTCTGACACTCTTCAAAGATCAGAACAGCCAACGCGACAGAATGAGCTACATTCCTCTTAGGTGATGACAGCGATAATCCTCACGTAGTCCAAACTCAGTCGAGCATAGATGACAAGCTTGGAGTGACACACTGACACACACTGGCACACATTACCTGAAACCCTTCTGCTCGCCTTAGGCTTGGTTTTGGAAATAAATGGAGGCCACGGGTGAACTCTATGAGGTCTATTTCACAGCTGCTACACCCCCCCATGCACACACTGAACAGAGCTGACAAATCTAATCCCAGCTGTCAGACTTTATGACAACATGATGGACGAACGGAGGCAGTGGGAACTGGTTAGCGGTAGGAGGCAGGGTGAAAAGTCAAACGATTGTGAAGCGATGGAAGGAAATGCATCTGCAAAACAATCTTCTAACTACATACTGCTAACCTCAACAATCATTTTCAGGTGTAAGTGAGGTTAAACTGACTAATATATTGTGATATACTGATGGATATTGTTAAGCACACAGTTATTCCTTTAAGAAAAAATAAATCACATTTGTTTCTGATGATTAATATGCCTGGTATTTTTAAAATACATCAAAACAATAGAACAATATCAGTGTGTGTAGTTTTAGGAAGATTAATTTGTCAATACAGTACAATGGTACTTTTTACAAGAAGGTTCACACAATTTGATTAACTACTAGAGAATGCCTAGAAAACTAATCGGGAACTAATGCGGTGGTTATCAAGCAAGCCAAAGAGGAACTAATAAGAAACAAACGCTGTTTCCTATACCATTTTATATGAATGTCAGAATGTCTAGTGGATGAAAAAGTAGGGGACTCCAACTTTCCCACAATGCACCTTGAATAGTAGTGTAGATCAATGGTCGCTAGACGAGCAGATATGTACCAGAATGCTTTGCAAGAGCTCTCCTCGCAAAGCAACAAAGGAGTTGTTTTGGGGACGAGAAAGCATAAAAATGGCACAGGCTCTGTGCGATGGGCTAGAGTCAAGTGATCAAAGTAGTCTTCATCTATTCAAATGCTCATTATAAAGTTCACTATGTAGTCCCCACTCTATGTAGTGATTGAGGGGTTAGGGCGGATATGCGGACATCTCCCTAGAGCAGGGGTTTTCAATGTTTTCCAGGCAAAGGACCCCCAAACTGATGGCTGTAGGATGGAGCGGGGACCCTTCTAATTATATATATTGTATAGTTTTCTTATATCAAACTGGTCCTATAATAAACTGGTCCTATATTTTATTACAGATGGAGTAATGTAACAGAAGTAATTTCACCCTGGGATTATTAAAGTATTTCTGATTCTGATTCCTGGTTGATGGGACAGGTGTTGTGAATGAAGCGGTGCCCAGCTTGAAAGAGCTCCTGTGTGTAAGCTGAATGTGTGCATTGATGACTGAAAGACATCTTCTGCCTCCATTTATCTGGTTTTACTATGTTGAATTCATGTTAATGTGTGTATTTAAAAAGACATTTCAATTAGTGGAAAAAATTATGGGGAGGAATATGAAAAAGAAGTCTAATCAACCAAAACTTTCGCTGACCCCCATGCAGTACCTTTATGGACCCCCTGGTGAAGATCTCCACCCTAAATGGTAGTTAAGCGGAACTAATGACGGGACTACTGGTTTGTTACAACAAAATTAGAGAAGAAATTCTCTGTGCTGGTTCTGAGAGCATACTAAAACTCAGCTTACGAAAAAAGACTTAACTGGGTCATTTTTTGGACTTTGTCCATCAGTTTGAAGTGAAACACCTGAGATTTCCTGTCAATGTGTGACACAATCTCTCGTTTTCCAAATGTCTCCCTAACCAGTTTATTTATCTTTTCCTTTTCTTGTGCGGGAATTTATCCTGTAAACATTTAAATCAAATCTCAATTAAATCTAACCCCTAACTTTGTTTCTTAATATATCCTTCTTTTTTTTAAAGGGACAGTTCAAGCAAACCTAGTGGGGGTTCTTGACAAATTTTTCCCAGGGGGCCAAGGTAGGGCCAAAGTTTTTTCATTGGTCACAGATGACATTCTTTTCATGACAATAGTTCATCGTTATATAGTATAATATGATATATTAAGTGGGACGCGGAACCAAAGAGCTAAGTTTAGCTGTGAACTACCCAAATATAGTATAAAATGTAGGGATGCACCAATATATTTCCCCTGATTTCCTTAATTTGTGATACTTAAATGTAAAAGCAATTATAACCTGAGATGAATATCGAATATTCTGACAAACAGGCCCCTCTTGTACTTTTCGTATTGTATTTCAGACCATTATCTTGTGCAGTTAAACAAGTTTTATTGTTTCACAGGTGTTGTTCTTTTTATTGGAACGAAAAAAGCTTGAACCATTCAAGGTTTATTGTTAACTTATAAAACCTGTTATATGGGACATATATAGGATTTTATAAAGATCGGTTATCGACAACAGAACTGCAGTCGGTGCACCTCTAAAACTGTGATCCTATCTCAATACAACTCAAGCTAAAAGTGCAAACCTTCATTTTTTTTAGGTCATTGTTGAAATAAAACTGTAAGGTGAAAAAAGTGAAATAGTTCCGATGGGGCAATTAATAAAAGTTTCTATGATAGCGCATGTAATCATAATAAATGTATTCAGTATTATGTCTTAAGTACAGGGGCCTTAACAGGGCCCAGGTTCAGTTCTATAAGGGCCCTGGCCCCTGCTGACCCCTGTTTGGAAACGCCCATGATTCTCAGAGAGCTCACTGAGCAACTGTATCATGTATTTCCTTCTGTTATCATAATCTTTTAGATACTAAGGACCCAAACAGATGATGGACAAATGATTTAAAGCTGAGATGGAATTGATCCCAATCTTTGTTGTGTCGTCAGCCAGGATAAGATTAGGGATACTCTGTCAATACAATTCAAAATAATATAGAAATTGTCACCCCAGAATCAAAATTAAGGTTAACTACCAGGCAGAATCACACCCCAAAAGCAAGTCTTCAGTATTCACCTTAACAAGAAGTATCTTAGAATTTAATTAAGTCCTTTAGCTTCTAGAAGCAACTTTATTTAGCGTTTGCACATACTTGGGTGAAACTTAAGAGGAATTTTACTTCTTAGTTTATCTGTTATCAAACTCTGACATTTAGAGCACCCATTGCATATAACTGCAGCATCCTGCAGATATTGACCAGATGCTTTAGCAGAAAATATCTTTCCTAAGTTATCTCTTTAAATGTGAGTGAGGACCTCCAACCCTGTAATGCCAAATGTATCATATTTGATACATTAATTTTTGACTCCTGAAAGTTGTTTTCGCCTGACACCTTTTTGCATAATCCCCAATGGTAAAAACTTTTGCTCAAAATCCTATTGTACACAATCAGATTATACCTGATAACAGTCAGTAGAAGACTACACCCAAAAATAATCTTGACTTATATATAGTCATAGTAATAAATTATTAATATCAAAAAGCAATTTCTGTTTTTTCTTTTTACATATTTTGTTAAAAGGCAAAAAAAAATTAAATCTTCTGTTTTGTTTTATTCTTGGATTTGGCTTTAAAGAGCTAAGGTCCATGTAGCTGGCTGTTTATAAACTCCATCGTGACCCCATTAAAAACTAATACACTGAGAAAAATAATGTAACTCTTTTTATGGCATCTTCATATTTAATTATTTTAACACAATTCTTTCATGTTAAAGGGTAAGGCATAAGAAATATGTTAAAGTATCTAAATATTACGTAGATGCTAAAAATGTTTGCATTATTTTTTCAGTGTGGTGCATAATTAGCTGATTTAAAGTTCCTTCAAAGTAGTTTGGTACATTTTATTTTTATTTGGGCAAATATATTCAGGGGGTTTAGTCCCTTGCCCAAAAATGTTATAAACGCTTAATTTTTTTTGTTTGTTTGTCTTTAAATCTAAATATTTATAATTTATAGGAAACTCTAAAAACTGTTTAAAGTTGTACTGAAAACGCATTTAAATGTCAAATCATTCTGACTTGTGTATTTATATAAATGTATAAATTTAATTTGTTTTCCACACTTTAAACGATTCTAAAAAAGAGACAGGAAACTTCCATCTTAACTACAACTTCTTTTTAGGAATGCTGTTGTCCTCACCTGACTGCAGGTTGTTTTTTGGAACCAGCAGCAAACTGGGAGAGATAAAACCCATAATGATTTCAGTGAAGCACCAGTGCTGAGAGGCTCAGCTCCCTAATATCCTGCACAGTCTCCACATGGGTTAAAGTGCCAGAGGCAATTTACCCCCATTTGTCATGCTCTGTCAGGAAGATGGCTGCAGTTCTGGAATATAAAAAGACAGATTAGATCCCCGGATGGAGCAGTCAGGAACAAACGGTTCCTCTTTGGATAAGCAGAGGGGTGGCCATGATTTTTCCAAAGCTTTTTAAGTTTGGCAGAATTTAAACGAACGAGATTAGTGGTCAAAACCAACACAGACTGTTAATGCACTGTGGAAAGTGAAATGTAATGTTTTCTTGTCTAGTATCCTCCTTTTGTCTCTTTTTGTTCTATTTAGATGGAATAAAATGAAAATAGCTTTGTCTGTTTATGTTTTTCAGCATCTGAGAATGTCATTTGCAAATAATAAGATTAATGTCGGAAAGGATTTTTTTTTTTTTTGTCAGGAGCGGAACAATTTGAATAGTCAAACATGCAAAATATACTCAGGAACAGGCACAGCACAATCCCCTCTTTTTGTGTCTTGCGTCCCCCCTCCTCCTCCCATCATCTCTTCTCCTGCCAAATCATTTCCACCAAATCCGTTTTGATACGACATCACAGCTCCGCACAAAATGAAGATAATCCTTGACATTTTTATCATTCACCCCCCTTTTATTTAGTCTGTGCTGTGCTTGCCTGTCGTGTTTGCTGATAAAATCTGCCAACCGATGCAAGCCTTGGTGGATCACACATCAAAAAGGTCGCTTCCCCCCTGGAGGTGGGGGGGTGGGGGACAGAGTGTTGGAATAATAGTCCTCCCTGTGCTCTGGGTGGCTGCCTAATTTAAAAACTTCATTTGGTGATTGTAGTTATTTACATTTTGCTCTGGGCTCATGGTGATGTCTGGATTTCTGGACAGTAAAAAGCTTTTTAAACATATAATCAGAAGCAACTTTTTTTTTTTTCACTGAATATTAAAAAGAATATCAAAAAAATGTAAGAAAATATCACAATCATAATTGCAGGAAAAACATATAAAAACTGAGATCTTATAAGATTTAAACAAAATAAAAACAATTATTATTTTCCACTTTATCTGTAAAAAGCAGTTGGATTCTATCTGAGCTTTTATCATGACTACTTTGTCTAATCTTGAAACATTATGCAGCAGTTTCCCATGTAAACAATAACTAGCCAAAAAAAAGGGATTAGTTTATTGGCTTCAAAGTGTTCACCAATTACTGTCGTTGCTGTCTTTTACTATTAGCTGCAGGTGTGTTGGTGTAACAAACTTTAAATGACATGAAGTTCAAGCAAATATTAGTTTCAACTATCTTTTTATACACAGTTGGTTTTCATCCAAAGAACTGCAAAGAGAATATAAAACATCAAAAGGAAATCAGAATAAAGCTAAACTGTTTGTGTGAGATTGAGAGCCCTTTTCTAGAAAATACTGCAAAGATAACATTAACAAGTTTTTAGTCAAGCTCTCTTCATACCATATTAAAACCACTCTGTGGCCTTCAGTATCTTTTATGCTGTTCCAGCGGAGTTGGCTCAAAATAAACGTGAAAACCTCAATAAAAACATAACCATGATGATGACACTGTACTCTATGTTCCTGCCCAAGGGTTTCCTTTTCTTGGCGATCCTACCATTGCTTTGGTAACAGTTATCACGTCTGAAGATTTTTCTTCACAATCTAGACAAATTCCTTAGGAATTCACAAGGTGTCTGCACCTCTTCCATTAGTTTCATCCTTGCCATTATCAGCGAACGCAGTTCTGTCATCAAGATCATGATTATCACCAAAATCTCCACCCTCTGTAATTGCATTTAACATTATGGAGGGTCCAGTACTTTTTTGAAGCACTTTAAAATACCTGTATGTGATCCTGTAGAGACCAACCGTGTTTGGACAGACTTTTTTAACGATAGAATGTGGTTTTTATTAAGGCTTACCAAAGGTGGCAAGAGCATCCCAAGAATTTACTCAAGTAAGTGTAAGACAGTAGTTGGTAAAATGGCTACTGAAGTGCATAGTATTTGGTGGATTGTAACAATTAATGATTTTAAGTTTGAACGTATTGTCATGATCTTGGCGCTGATGTCTGGTCTGATTATTGTTTCATTCTCCTGTCTATCTCAGTGTGCCCAGTTCCCATTACCGCTCATCTGATCCACCTGCTTCAGCCTCTATTTAACCAGCCTTCTGGCAAGTCATCAGGGCCAGATTATTCAAACCTGTGGTGAGAGTTCTCTAGCCTACATGTGTGTGTTCTGATTGCCTGATAACGACCTATTCTGCCTCTGTACCACTGAGCCTCCCTGTTCCCTTTATCAGTGTTTTTCAACCCTGGTCCTCAAGGCACACTGCCCTGCATGTTTTAGATGTTTCCCAGCTTTCACACACCAGTTATCAATTGATAGCAGATTATCAGGCTTTGCTGAACTGCAATCATTTGAATCAGGTGTGCTGAAGCTCAGAAACATCCAAAACATGCAGAGCAGTGTGCCTTGAGTTCTAGGGGTGTTGAAAAACACTGCCCTTTATGATCTGTTCGCCTGATCGGTCCTCGTACTCCTGCCAGATTTTGGCGTGTTCTGTTAACTGAACCTGGAATGTTTCCCCAACTTAATTTTGAATTTCACTTCTGCACATCTTCTGAGCTCTGATCTCCTGGCTCTGACTACCAAGCATATCATCAACACCGGCTTTGATCAGTTCTGATCTCCTGCCTGTCCTACAACCTCCGAGACCAATGTGGTACCCCTTCACAAAAGCCCGTCAGAGTGGCAAAAGTACTCACTCTTCCCGCATACTTGAGTAAAGTACAGATACTTGTGTTAAAAAATATTCTGGTAAAAGTGGAAGTAATGATTAAACTTCTTACTCAAGTAAAAGTAACAAAGTACAGGCTTGTAAATTTACTTAAAGTATAAAAGTAAAAGTAGAAACCACTTTTTTGATGCCGCTGCTCACATTTTAAATGATGTTCGCCAATAGGACTAGATCTCCTTGTGTTCATTTTCAATCATTCGTCAGTCCATGCTACATATATAACGCCACCTGGCCACCAAGTTGCAAATGATTTTTGCCGCTTAATGAATACGTAATCTGCTCCATTTTTCCCTTGTAGTGAAAAGGCCAAATGCAACGTGAGACCCCATCCAATTAGATTGAATTTGGTATTGATGACGGAAAATAATAATGGTAACCCATTGAAATGATTCAAAACTAAAAAAAAACGAGACAATTTTTTAAAAATGTAAGGAGTAGAAAGTACAGATATTTGTGTAAAAAAATGTAAGGAGTAGAAGTAAAAAAGTCGTCATAAAAAATAGGTAGTAGTAAAGTAAAATATCAGAAAAATCTACTTGGAGTACAGTAATTGCTGGAGAAAATACCATTCTTCTCCAGCAGAGTCCGGCGTGGATCTCCTGAGCAGAGCCCTCTGCACAGCTGCTGCTCGCTACCATCATCAGGAGGACCCTCTACTTAAGTTGCCCAGACCTTGCCTCAACGCCGCAGTGTTGAGCCAGTTGGTTAGCACCTAAGCCCCTGAACCTCTGAGAACTTTGCTTGCTCTGAGATCCTGACAGGATCCTAATCTTGTCTCTGTCTTTCCAGGAAAACCTGGATCTTCCTTCGTGAAGCTCTGGATGAGCTTAACCCACCGAGCCTGCCCTCAGAGCCAAACCTGAAGACTTCCCCTGGATTCTCTTGCAGCTCTGGACCAAGAGCTGGAGATCCTAAGTCAAGGTCAGCTACCTTTTAGAAGCAAGACGCCGAAGCAGCTAACGGACTCAGCTAATCAGACTCTCTCCAGTTCCAACAACCTTCCTCTCCAAGATCCATTCAAGGACCCACAAGGTACAAACCAGAGACTATCAAAGGACAAACCGCTAAGAGCCCAGCTAACTAAACTGTCTTCCTCACAGACTCCGGTGAACCCGTTTGCCCAGGACCATAACCAGAACATACTATCGTTGGATATGTCTTCAATAAACTCTGTTAACTTCTTTCATCTGTTTCCTGTGTCGTGGTGTTCTGCATAATTGGGTCACATTAGTGTACCGATCATGACAGTAATGAAGTATTTGTACTTCGTTATTTCCCATCTCTGGTGCCCGTCAAGTCTTGTTGACAGCCGACTGACTGGAATCAACCTCACCCTCTGGGACTGAACTTTAGGATCGGGTTAGTGACTCACATGTTCATTATCATCCTCCTCCAGATTGACGTGGTCACTAATCTGTGTTCTCCTCCTGCAGAGGTTCCTGCCTTAGACTGTTCACTGCAGTTCCGTCTTTATTAAACATTTTGATAAATCTAACTGCCTGTCTGCCTTGAATACTGGGTCCTTTTGTTCTTAGCCTGACACGTATGCGATCAGATAGACAGTTATGTGCTAACTCTGGATTTAATGTTATAAGATAATAATGATATGATAAAAATGAAATAAAATCAATAGAAATATTCATAAAATGTTAAAAATCCAAATTAATCTGATGATTACCAATAAAAAAATTTGTGAATATGAAACGCTTTTCAAACCTTAACAGACAATATCTACTGTTTACTGTATTTTCACCTGTTCTCAGAATAACTTTTCATGATGGGTAATCAGAAAATGAACTCAATTAGTGATATTCTGTACTCATAAGCATATTAGTTAAAGCTACAATGTGTAACTTTCAGTGTGGTCTAGTGGTCAGACTGCAGCGACTTGAACTGCTCCTCTCAATGCCCACTCCCCCCCAACAATATGGAGGCCACAATGGTACAAAAAGACTGCTGTAACATCCTCGTCATCTTTCTTGTCAAGTGATGGCAAGGCTAGATAGTTTTATAAATACAATTTTAATATTCTGCATAATATGATCTAGATTTTATATGGGTCTAACTTGCTAGAGTCACAGTCGAGACTAATGGCAATCTTTAAAGTCACTAGTTTGTCAGCTCTTTCTTGCCGTAGAACAAACATTTAAGCCGCCATACAAGCACCATGTGCTCCTAGGTAATTATAAATAGCAGTTTTTAAGGCAACGCAAACATAAAGATAGAGACTTTCAGTTTGTTGATGATAATAAATAATACTCTTATGTATAATGAATTATATTTCTATCAATTTTGAATTGTATATGTACCACGTATGGTGTCTTAAAGTTGAATTACGTTTCTTTAGAACAGTTCATCCAGCCAACTTTATTTCTAAATCCAAATTTATGCACACTTACCACTGGGGTAAGTGATGAAAGGATATGTCCTAGGTTGGGCTCTCTGCTACTGGACCCTTGTCAGAGCATAGAACCAAGAGCAATGCGCAGTTTGATCATCTGATAAAACAGACACCACCCTTGGTCAGGTAATCCCTGAAAACACATTAATTCTCCCATTTTGTTGATCACCAGGAAAAGTAATATTATGATGAGGATTCAATACGGTACAGATTTAATCTGCTTATTTCCCTTTTTTGTTTGTTTGACAGAAAAGCATAAATCACACTGTGGTTTCCAATTTGATAAAGTCATTGTGCGGTTAAAGTTTCATATAAAGTGCAATTAAATGTACAAAAGAAATTCTTATACAATCTGGCTTCTGTTCCCCACCTTTTTTCCTCCTGTCTCTAAAAGTTTGTTATTTAAGCGTGGAAGTTGGTGTATGCAAGTCTCGGTCCGTTTTGTGTGTACACACACTTTATAAAGGAAACCCCTGCTGAGGTTTTCATGCAGAGTGCAAAAATGCTTTCCATGCATGCTTCACGTTACATTTGTCAGAGACTAATAGAACCGAGAGTATTTTAGTGGTTTGAAAATGCACAAAAATTCTACAGGAGAATTGTGTTGAGTTGTTATGCTGGAGGCTTGTTGTGGCAGCAGCTGCAGAATTTGATCATGGAGGATTAGAGTTAAAGTGTTGGGTTTACTTCACTACATGATAGTTATTGCTTAAGTGTAATACCAATGGTGTTGTGTTGGGGTCACCTGATTTTCCAACATTTAGTTGTGTCCTAATGCACTCAGAGTCACATCAGAGACAGGTATTGGGCGTAGTGCCACAATGGAAGCACATGGACCTGGTGTAGGATTGCTGTGGTAAGATGCCAGTGATGAATGAAACATGGGAGATGTGTGGAATCTCATGACTGCCATTACCATGAAGTTTGCCAAAGTCCAAGTATGTTCTAATGGGTCATGGAAATCATTGGCAGCATAGCTGTGTCTTGGATGTTGAATACCAGTAGGTAACCATGCCAGGACTATGTTCACTTGACATTTACTTTTTAAGATATCAGCTTTGGAAATCAGCATGCTCACTGACCAACAGAAACCTTGGCCATGCTAGATATTCATGTGCCATTAGACAGTTTGTCAGATTTTGGTAATCTGTCATAATCAGTTCATCAACATACAAAGAAGAAAAAAAGAAAAAACCACTGTGCCCTGAAAGCAGGCAGCTATTTCAGAGTGCTTTAAAATGGAAGTGTTTCAGTGTGAGTTAGAGCATATTAAGAGGGTAGGAGCCAGGCCCTTCCAGGGGTTACATTGTTAATCCCACATGGCATGAACTACAGTAAAAGGGACCATTGAGGGAACTGGAGGCAGGTCCTGTTCTATAGCAAAGACCCTCAGAGTGACATAAAGGTGTGCCTTTTTAGGTACCTTTGTAATTCAGTTGCAGTCTGACACTCAGAAATATCTGCTGTCATTAAGGCCACATAAGGTGGAATGGTTCAATGCCAGGGGATGGAGAGAGTCTGTGCTACAAACTTTGGGGGTACCTTAAGGATACCTTATTTAGCTTTACTATATTTAAGAGTATGATCATAAATAAAGAACTATTATAATGTTTTTAATAGTCATCATTATTACCTCCTTCTCCATGGCTCTAAACCTCATCTTCCTTTTACATCCACTCTCAAATTGCCAGTTGAATATGAAATCTGCTCATTTTAATTTAGGGAATCAAATTGGTTTACACATCTTAATATTGCACAACAAACTTGTTGATCACCCACAACTCACCCACTTATTGGAGGTGCTAAAAAACATTGCAATTTATTCCCCACTATTTAGAATGTACTATTCTTACTAAGAGGAACAGACGATGGAACACATATGAAATAAACTTACCCAATATCATCTTTTTTTTGCAATACAAAGAGTCGCCCTGGTAGGAAAAAATAGGGTCCATTTGGTACCAGCCTTAATCATCGCAATCAACAAAGAATATGGTAAATGAAAACAATTACAGAAAGAAACACATCACATTTAATCTAAATTCCCTGGTTGTCATTTTATTGGATTTAAAAGAGCAAAATACTCTTTTTGCCATAAAATGAGTGAAAACATGAATAAAGAATATAAATGAACTTTTTTTATTGAAAACAAAAGTATTTTTTCTTGATTTTTCTTTGATTCTATTTTCTTTAACCCCAGTTGCAGATGTAGATTTAAACAACATTCTTTAACCTTTTATTTAGAAATGCAGGAAAAAATGAAAATCAGTAAATCCTTCCTCTATGAATGCATCCATTATTTTGTTATTGAGAAGAAGGAACAAATGTGGCCTGGCTGTGGTTTTGATTTTTACAGCAGAGAGCACAAACACAATACATTTACAGCCACCAGAGACATTTTGAAAAAGGCACTCAACTTTGCAAAGGCAATAACTCTCACTTGGTCTTACTTTGCTCTAAAAAGCTCCCTGTGTTTGCTGAGGTAGCCGAGGCAGCTGGCAGGACTCCGTACTCAGCCTGACAAGCTGCTTTGAAATCACAATCACAGAGTTTATACAACAGGGAGGACTCGTAAATATGTCAAGCAGGGAAATATACAATGCCATACTTCAGGTTTTCTCTGGTAAAGGAGGAGAGTTATAGTCTCGGAGGTGTACACACTGTACAGGTGATATAATATACGCTAAGCCTGGTTTTGAAACCCATTTATCATACTCGACAGGAGAGGAAAGTGCTAGTTGTGTTATCCTCGTGACAATCCTCTGTATCCCTCTCGCCAACACCACCCACATGTATACACAAATGTACATGGTTACATGAGACATCGCTAAAACCCATGCAGGCTAGTTGTGGTCGTACTGTGAGTAATTTACAGCAGCATGTGGCAGGAAGTGAGGAGAAAACTTGCACTTTTACCCACAAAATAACACCTTTAAAGAAGTGTTCCTTGCCAGACGTGTCAAACCTTTAGCCAGCAAGATGTTTTTTTTTCCTCTGTAAAAAGATTTACTTTGCTGGTTTGCTGTCCATCTTAAGCTAGTGGAGTTGGGCTGCCTGAAGAAATATTTTTAGGAGGTGTCAAGTAGTGGTGGCATAAATTGGCTTGAGAAATACTTCTGAAGTAAAGTGACTGGAAACACTCACACAGAAAAGAAATCTGGAGGAAACCATTTTCAGACCACATATCTAGAATACAGTTTAAACACACAAAGGGTCGTTCACTATGGGACAAATACGTTTGTTGTTTTTTGGGACCATTACTGTTTTTTTGCAACAGCTTGTGATTCTGATTGCTCCAAGTCGCACTAGTCATATGCTAGTTATAGCATATATTTAAAAACGTAATATTTTCAACTACGAAATCGTTTTATGCTGGGCATAAGGTTGGCGTATGTTTGACGCACAAAGAATCCACGGAGAAGATCAGCCACCACTAACAACATCTGCATCTTTTATATTCTTTGTAGCTTTTCCTCCTTTCTGCCCAGCTCCAGGAGGAGTGTACAGTATAGCGCTGTCACTGCTCGATCCTTACCGGAAGCACAATCCTTACCATCAGCTCATTTACAAATTTGCAAGCAGATGTTCATCCAGGTCACCATAAATAAAGCAATTTTGGTATTAAAAGTACTAAAAAGCACTAAAGAATGCTAATACACATCTTTAAAAACATTTTTATGAGTTTTCAGGGGGAATTTTCTTTATTTATAGCAAACTAGCATGTGGTAGCGATAGCAATAGATAGTGTTAGCTTACCTACACATTGGCTCTAACTCTGATCAGCCGCCAATGAGTTTATTAAGTTTATATCACACCAACTTATCATAGGGCCTCACTGCGAAATGAAAGCTTTAATGTAAAACTATTTCACAATAAGTTTTTAGGAAGGCACATTTTTACACTAACTTGTGCCATATCTGTTAAACTTGTTCACTTTCAGTATTTGAGTATTGCGGCCAATCACTGGCATATTATTATTATTATTATTTGTTTTAAGATAAAAAAATTTATCGTGGAGTGTTTAATGCATGTATTTAGCCCTCAGTTCTCTGCAACTACAACTATAAAGCTATTGGTTTTGTACTACTAGATACAAAAATCTTCTAGTTTTTCACTCCATGGAAGTTTGAATTTAGCCAGTTTGAATGTAGAAAGAACAGCCACTGTCATATCTTGTTAGTCAAAGCAAATGTTTTCAGGTCTGGATTTGTGCTGAACCATTTTACCCTTAATTTAACAGCAGCTCCTGTTGCTTTTTTAGACTTAGACAGATTTTATTTGTAATTTTGTTTACACAAGTGTAAAACAAAAAGAAACTTCGTCTGGAACAGCTCTTTGGACAATTTCATCTTTTTAAAAGTGCAGCCTTGAAAAATAGCAACAAAAATGTATGGCTGTCATCCTGCTGAAAGGTGAACCTCCACCCTAGTCCTGAGTCTTTAGAAGTTTTTTTTTACATCTACTGATCAGCTCTGACTGTCCAGCTCAGAACTGAAGGATCCAGTATTCAAGGCGGACAAACAGTTGTCTCAGAACGTTTATTGAAAACAAAATCGGGGTGAATGGCCCTGGCGTATAAGGAAGGAACCTCTGCAGGTGGAGATAGCAGGTTAGTGACCACGTCTTTCTGGAAGTGGATTATCACGAAGGTGTGAGTCACTAACCTGGTTTTACAGTTCAGTCTTAAATCCAGAGGGTGAGGATGGTGCTGGCCGGCTGGCTGTAGACGTGGTGCGGTGGTCGCAACACAGGGAGTCTCAGACACTGACGTATTGGTGGTCAAAGGATAGCCAGGAGGTCAGAGATCCAGTGAGGTGACGAAGGAGAATCCAAGAGTCGGGTTAGAGTTCCAGGTACAGTACACAGAGCAGCTGACAGGCTGGATGAGGGCAGGCAGACTCCGTGGTGGGAAACGGTTCCGGTCGCTACACAAGCAGGCAGAGATCAAGCAGGAATCAGAAGACAGGTCAGGCAAACAGATCAGACGGGAACAGGTCAGCTCAGAGGTCGGGAAGCAAAACAGGTCAGGATCAGGAAGTCAGAACACAGGTACGCTAGTATAAGGCTACGCTCACACTGCAGGGCTCAATTCCATTTTTGTGAAATCCCGGAGTCCGTTCACACTTCCAAGTCGCGACGTGTATGTGATCTACTGGTGAAACTGAAAAGCGTTCAACCGAAGCGTCCCATCGTCGCTACGCTTTCTCAGTGCGATGACGCCACATGTAATAGCAGCGCAGAGATCAGGCAGCGTCTTTAAGTTCTTCTCGGGGCCAGGAGAAGCACATTCAGAAGCCAGGTTCGTGGTAAGGTCGAAGTTTGATCTGAATCGAAGCTATCTTTCCAAATATGAATTAAGTCAGATCTCTCCATTGACTGCTCTCTGTGTTAACAGGTTTTTCCTCCCCGCTTAGTAGGGCGCGCTCAGTAACATTTGTCAAGTATCAATGGCGTGTACGGCAATGCGCTGACCTGGCCATACAGACACAGGAATTGCATTTGAAAGATCGATTCAGATATGCATCGGATTCAGGACCACATATCCAAGTGGCCTGGGCCGCATTTGAAAAAACGATCTGTGTCGTTCAGACTGTCATAAAAAAAGATCTGATACAGGTCACATATGGGCAAAAAACGAAGTGGGTCACTTCGAAGGCTGCAGTGTGAGCGTAGCCTAAGTCTCACCAACGGCTTGAAATACTCTGGCACTGATGACCGGTCTGATTACGAATTTCACACATCTGCTTAGCTCTGCCAAGTTCTCATTACAGCTCATATGATCCACCTGTTTTAGTCTCTTTTTAACCAGCCTTCAGACCAGTGCCCAAATAATGACACCAACGAGTTTTGCTCTTCCTGCTTAACAAAATTACTTTGTTTTAGACTTAGACACTTAGAATGCTGCTGGTGTTCAATGATTTTCTATAACCAACCTCAAAGTCCTTCACATAGAATGAATATTAAAGCTTAATGAGATACATATGCCCTCTATTAAACATTCAGGTTGAAGTTTGGAAGCAGTTGGTTATTTCATTTCTATATATATAGGCATCAGGCTACTTCCCTACTATTCCAAGGCACTATAGGACGTTCCAAAACTGCACATTTCTTACCAGATGTATCACTGTTAAGAAGTAATCATTGCCTCTGCTGATGAACCAAGTGAAGCTGAGAAAGCTGGGTAAAGTAACTGAGTCAACATCCGGTATGGGTATGAGTAACAGACAGAAAGTGGAAGCAAAATAGCTGGGATCTATTCAGAGGAAGATGAGTGATATCTAAACCATATCAGGCCTAATCTGTATTTATGATGCTGCGGAAAATCATTGCATTATATCACCTTCCATAGCTTGGCCCACGTCTCAAACTGGAGGGGAAACTGTCCTACTTGCAAAAAAATCTGAGGTCAGCGCAGAAGATATTTCACAAGCCTTGTCAGACCGCTCAGCACACTGTGAATAATGTCTCAACATGACACCGTAATGCTTGTTCAGGTGAAAAACGGTTCTCTCTGCAAGTTTCTGGGCCAGCGGTAACAATATTCCATCCTGTGTGTGAAAAATGGCGCTACTTCTCATTCATTTATTCATCCTGCAGAGATAAATTAGACCCCAGACATTTCAATCTAACTTCCTAAATAGAACACTTTGTCATCACTAACGAAAGGTTGGGTGATCAGGAGGATACTTCTCTATTCTTTACATTCTGTGGATCAGCAACAGGCGAGGCGTGATGTGATCGTTTTAATTAGTCATCAATTAAACTTGTGGTAATCCCTGAACGCCACATGGAGACAAAGCGTTGCTTTAATTCTAAATCATTTCTCATCTTCTTCAACGCTCCAGCTGAGCAGCAACATGGAGTGCATCCTTTATCTTGGGCTCAGATGTAGAAAATAAAGAGGAGCAGCGCAGCCGGGTAAAGATCATTTGTTTGAGGCGACAAGGCTGATAGGCGTTGATTTACTTATGCAATAATGGCCTTTTAATTGAGCTCTTCCGCCCTTTGTAACATCAAAGCTTGACAAGGGGTCTGACAGCAGCACTTTTTCTCACCACCTCCCCCCTCTGTAACTGACAGCAGCAATATGGCTACCCTCGCCCCAAATCAGCATCCTGCAACCGTCACAAACCTTGAAACTGGACACCTGTGCCTGAGGGACAGGCGCTGAGTCCAACAGAAATTCAAAAAATTAAAGTGCTTATCCTGTCAAGAAATTAATGCAGTTTGATTTTATTTGGCTCCACATCATTCATACTGTGCAACATGCACGCCGCTGGTTTGATTTATCCCCAAAGACAGAAATACAAATAAAGAAAGCAATCTCATTTACCAGCTCCCAGTATTTGCCACACTGTGTTAAACCACAAGTCAAGTGTTATGACAGGCCCTGTCTGCGTGGCTGCCATGTCTTGCGGGGGAGCGTAGGGGGCGCGCAGCGTTTGCTGAGTGATGACAGATGTGGGACGAACGCTGTAATGCATCTCTCGTCTGCAACGGTGTGTTTTGGGCTGAGCTTGTCGCTGCTGACCGGTGATTATGTGGCTCCGAGGAGCGCGGCCTATGTTTGGCTTTGCTCACATTTGGGTTTCTAAATGGAGCGTGGATTTGTTTCTGACATTTATAAACGATGTTTGTGGTGCGGGTTAGGTAAATAAAGTCATCAAAGTTTGAAGCATGTGGGGGCCAAAGACTCACCTTCCTCCCATTCCCCCCCTCCTTCCCCATTGTTGCGACGTCGAAACAACCTGCGGGGGTTTCTATCAATGTAACTCAACGAACAGAACAAATCAATGTGTGACACGGGTCCAGGGCTCAGTTACATCTAACTGCTTTTTCTTTGATTTTAAAGACAGCTTCAAGATTAATGGGGATCTAGGTTCAGTGCAATTGACTCTTGTGTCCCCCTCATTCTCCTTATTAGCACAAGGAATTTGCACTCATTATTAAAAGACAGAGAGGACATGAGGAAAGCAGTAAGCAGACGTTAGCATCACAAACAATGCCATATGTATTATATTGTATCTGATTAAGGAAAATAGTTTAAATTATTTGTTGTAATGAATATCTTTTTTCATATTTCTTTCATATAATCTAATTTTATTTTCTTTTTTTTTGGAAATTGGCTTATCCTCTTGGTTTTAGTCGGGCACACACATAATGCTTCAGACTAACAACACATTTTGGACCAGATTGAGTCAGTTTTTCTCAGGCCATGTGTTTATGGACTTGTTCTGGTCCTACAGTGAGGTTTTTGAAGTCACTAGGTTTGTTTCCATTACAAAAGTGCCCAGAACTATGTCCAGATTCTAATTTTTGAACATGCTAATTTTCGCTATAGTGGTATTTCCATAAAATAATGAATTCAAGATTGTTTTTGCATACATTGGTTCACCCCATAATGCTGAAAGCAGCATGGCAGTGGTGGATGTAAACACACGGCTCTAGTGCTCGTCGGGTTTATTGTAGCAAACTAAATGCAAAGGATACATACACATTCATATATGCAGCATGATCGTCCTCCAACTTTATAACTGTCAATAAGGTACAAAAAAAAAAGAAGAAGAATCATCCAGCAACTACCTCCGGTCTTATTTGTCTGTTTAAACTCAGTAAAGGTCCACCAGGATTGCAAAATATAGTGATTTCGATGCGACCAGAAAAACAACCCGATCAAAGTATAATAGGGTGACCAAACGTCCGATTTCCCGGAACATATCCCAGTATTTCATCGTCCTGTCCGGGGCGTCCCGTTTTTAGAAAGTGAGGAAATGTCCTGTTTTTAAATTACCTTAATTGGACCATTAAATTTACAGGCACTAGGGCACTGCGCGCGACGGCAAGTGTGACGTAATCCCTGAGCCGCGTCAGTGCGGGCAGCCCTGTTCTTAATCAGAATATAGATTGCGTGGATGGTTGTCAGTACACCAACAACATGCAAAAGCGCAAATGTATGTTTACCGACGATTTACAAAAGAGTTTCCCCACTTTCAGAGCGGGTCGAGACAAACTGGAGGCCTTGTGCACAGTGTGCATGGCAGGCGGCTATGTCATAGTGTCCAATGGAGGTGCAAAGGGATCTGAAAAGCCACCTGGACACCGAAAGTAAAGATAGTCTATTGATATGTTTGTTCGCTTTTGGTCGGAATACTTTTGCTACACAAGAGGTATTTTTGTTAATTAGCTGATTTGTTCATTTATTTTTTCCAATAGCCTACAGAACAGACATTATTTCGTTCATTGCTGAGGCTGAGTATCATCTGTTATTGGGAGTTGAGTTACTGTTAACTTTTTATTGTTAGTAGTTTTTTGAGGGATGTTTAGATGAGACATTATTTCTTTCTTTGTGCTATTCATTCATTACAGGAATTGTTAAGCATTTGTAATAAATACATTTTGAATGAAATTATCGTTTGTTATTGGAGTTATTGCTGTTGAATATAATGTTATTGTAGGATTATGTAGGTCTATGTTTAGTGAGTGCATGCCACAGACATCTTTATGCATGGGAACAGAGATCCCGCTGGCCTCAAAGTATAAAAACCCTTATTATTCGAAAAAACCAGGAGTTCTTTGGAAATTGCAGTGTTACCAGTGTTAGTTTGGTCAATCTTAGCCATATAGAAACAGTTTTGGGATATTAAAGTAAATTGAGAAAATCAAAAAATAAACACCCTAACAAAAAAGAGGAGCCTGACATCAACTTTAGAGCAATTGCAAACATAAAGGAAGGTCAGTGGTAAATTATTACATGGCATGAGGGAGAGAGGAGAAGGTTTGTTTAGTGCCCTCAGGGCTTCACAGTCACAATCAATTTCCCTGAAAACATCAATTAAAGGTCCTGTAGATCGCTAATATTGCCTCAGGAGTGCATGTCAAACAGCCGCTTGAAAAGAGTGAATTTCAAATCTTTGAATATGTAGTTGGATTAGATGAAGACAAGACAACACGGCTGCTTTGGTGGTTAAAAAATGAAACACAAGAACTATCCAAGAAATCCATATCTGGTAAGCAGCTAAGAAATCAAGTGTTGCCAGTTGTTTTGATTCGCATCAGCATTGGGCTAAACAGTCAAAGTTAAGAATATGATAAAAAAAGTTTGGTTCACTTACAATAAAAATCCCAGTGTCCTTCCTGGAAGACATGCTTCACTAACAGCTGATTCGTTAGAGTTTTTAAATTGGGCACATTTAGTCATAAATGTTTTTACTTTCTTTTTACATTTAGGAAAGACAGAATATCAGTGGTAAGTGATAAGTGTTGGTAATCGGGTTGGTCTACTAAATAGAAAATGTTCTCCTTAGAGCAAAAGCAGAAGAGCTTTCTCACACTTGCAACATTTCTTGTAACGGTCTGAGGGAAATGGAGGGAAAACCCAATTTGTGAGAATAAAGATGATCATTTATAAACCATTGACCAACTCCTAAGTGTCTCTTCAGACAGGTGTGTTCAGACCCATACAGGATTTCACAATGTATTCACACCCCTTTAAGTGTTTCTTAATGTTTTTCCATTATTCCGATATATTTTATGTGTCTGAGGAGCACATTTTTAATTAATATAATAAAGAAAACTATCCTTAGTTTCCATGTTGAGAATTTAAAATGAGATTTAAAAAGAGAAGCATTGTTTTCAATACAGCACCCTTTTTATTCTGATAATGCAAAATAAAACCCAGCGTAACTATTTGCTGTGAGCAGATAAACAGTAATATAGACCAGCAAAGAAAGCAGCAGAATCACGGCGTTAGGGTGAGATAATTTGCAGTATTTGTCCTGTGATGGGCATGAATATGCATAAAATACTTCTTGCTGTAATATTAGTAAGAAATAAAAACAGTAAATATTAAATATGATTATAAGGGCTGTTTTTGACTGCCAAGATTTGGTTAGTTTCTTAACACTAATCTGGTTAAGCTGGGCCTAGACTGTGCGATTTTATGCCCTATTTGGGCTGACTTTCCAGTCGCGTGCGAGAATTTTTCAATCAGGCCAACTTTCTACCTGATCGGGGCGACATTGGGGGCCCGAAACAGATGGACGGAAACAAGCAAAGCTTTCTGTCGGTGGGTTAGTTACGAGTTTGGACCCTGCAGAGATGAGGAGATTTCTTGGGAGCTTAATGGGGCAAAAACTGTAACAAAGGCAGGAATGCAAAAATCTAATAATCTCAAAAGCAAAACCGAATCTATGGAGGGATGATCTGGAAACCAAACCGCGAGGAGCCAGGGAGGCGAGTGGAACGGGTCACAGCATGGAGTATTTGCGAAGATGGCGGAAACCAAATAAAGAGTGAGAGCGGAGGGAGAGCAGGGAGGACAGCAGTGAGAGAGATGCGTGAGTGGGCTAACGAAAGCAGTATATGGTCAGGTTGGGCAATTGTTGAGGGACACTTCACCTGTATTGTCTACTGATGGTGGTCAAAGGAGCAAAGTAAAAGACAGAACCAAGACCATGACCCAGTGGCGACACTTCAATTGTACTGATGGTGGTCAGCCTTGCTTGGCAGCCTTGTTAGTGAGCACCAGGGCAGCTGTGGCTACACCATGTAACTTGCCACCATCAGTGTGTGAGTGAATGGGTGAATGACTGAATGTAGTGTAAAGCGCTATATAAGTACAGGCCATTTACCATGCGTTGTACATCATGTAGTGTACAGGGGTAACAAAGGGTGATCAGCCTCTCACCACCACCCTCCCAATGGTGGTGGTCAACAAGAGGCTGAGGTCTAAACTGAAAATCAAACATATTTGATTTTCTCCCGAATTCATCGTGGGTAAATCTCTCAGTGGGCATGCGCAAACAAGGACTTTTCTTTCTTCTTCTTCTCTCAGATGAAAACACAGAAGCATTGCGCGAGTGAAATGGGGTTCTTTCTGTAAAATTGACAGACTCTAGTAGCCACATGTGCTTAGCCATGTCTTTGTCCAAATAGATCGTCACCTCTTCTTTTTAGGGCTTTCAGCACAAAATTTCGCAAATTGCCAAGGCAGCGCGTTTCACTCTGGTGAACTTCATATTCCTCTTCTACTGGTTTGGCTTCCAGATAGAAGAGACGAGTCTCACTGTGGAGCTGAGTCCGACGTGGTTTTTAGAAGTACAGTGTGAGTAGTTAGATCGCATCAGAGTGTTGTGCTGAACATGCATCGTAAGCTGCAAACTCATACCTGGGGTTTCATCGTACAGTATGAGATGTAACTGTGCGCAATGATTGAAAAAAATAGCACAGTGTATGCTCGGCTTTAGATATTTTAAGACTGTAAGCTTACCATGTGTGTTATTTGTGTTTAGAACTCTTGTGCAGTTGTGAACACGCTCAAGTAAACCCAAACAAGTGAAGATGCACTTCAGATCATTGACATTTTTTACATCTCTGCACAATTGAAGTTTTGTCTAATCCTAAAATTGTGTGTATTGTATTATTTAAACATGGCTTTTATAGATAATGAGGTTATTAATAAATTATACTTATTTCAGCATAACCGCTTTAATGCAGCTGTTTCTCAAAGAATTTTTGGAGAACATAGGTGAACAAAGACCATCAGGAGGAGTGAGAAAGCTGGAAGATAGGTCAGACATAAAGTTGTCGAGACCTTCAAAGCAATGTTAGGGTCATGAAATGATATTTAACTCTCTACACAACTCTGGAACACTTCTCAGTTCATGATCCATAAATGTAAAGATCATGGCACAACTGCATACCTATAAGGTCACACAAATTGATCTGAGGGAGCTGTAGCAATGTAAAGTTAAGGGCCGGGATTTGTTGAGGGAAAAGGTTATAATCAAGCTTGGGAAAGGGGCAAGAAGAAAGTCATTGGTGAGCAAAAATAATGAGTACTAATATTTACTGTTATAGGCCTATACAGCAGGTCAGATACTCTGACCCTTACAGCCGTATCTTTAATGGACTTCCCTTGATAAAAATCATTTTGCTTTACAGAACAGCCTTGCCAAAGTCCTGTCTAATGTTTGAATCCAAATGAGAATCTGATGAAAGACATAAAACAGATGTTAACACATGCTCTCCACCCAGTCTGGCTCTTTAAGTATTATGCAAAAAAGAATGGAAAAGATTTTAGTCTCTAGCTGTGCATCAACTTTCTAGACAGTATTGACTCGTTGGATCTGAAGACAAATGTACATCACACTTTTTAGGTTTTTATCTAAAAATAAATCATGCAACTGTTATGTTCAGCTTTACTGCTATGTAGTGTGAGAACAGTTGTAGTGTGAAAAACTTTCAATAATCATTGCATGAGTTCTGATGTGCATTAGAGTTGGAAAAGACAGTCCTGTGACACATAGAAAATGGTCTGACTTGTATTTGTATTTATTACCAAACACCATATATTGCCGTCAGGGGTGTCTCTGTGGTCGAATGGTGTAAGTCCTTGACTATAATGCAGCAGATCCAGGTGTAAAGCTTGGTTGTGCTGGAAGGACATTCAGCATTAAAACAACATTAAAAACTGCCAAGTCCGACCACCTGCTGTGGTAAAGCCTTAATAAGAGAACAGCAAAACAGACACCAAAAATTAAATCACATGAATCTCTTCTAGTGTTTTTAGTGTTTTTTGCTAAGTGCAGTGCCATCAGCAGGCACATGTGACTCGTTGGCATAAAATCTTGGGGGAAAAAAATCATAAAAGAGAGAAATACCATCTTTGATGGCAGATAAAATCTTACTGAGCCTTGCTGTTCAATCTATTAGCAGGATGGCCTCCGGTAGGAACCTGATGTCTCTGGACTGTCCCACCCACACGACAACATGCAAAATAGGTCTGCTCTGTGCAAAAGGGCTGCTTTGATTTCAGTGTTCCGAGGCTGACCGATCGGACAGGTGAATGCATACAATCATTAAACAAATCCTAAGGACAGAGGACGGCAGGTGGTATTCAAATTAATTAGCTTTCGCTATTATTCTGAATGCTATATTTGCAAGTTAGTGTAATTAAGTATATGTGGTATGGACAAATATGCACAACTCTCTTCCTCTAGGATTCCTCTTGTGGAGTTTCTCAAGGCTCCTTCTTCGGTTCTCTTGCGTTCTATCTTCCTTCAGAGTCTAATTTTGATAATTAAAATTTTTTATTGTTCGTCTATATCCTGCTATCAGGAAGTGAAAACCAGTAAGTAGGAGACTTGTTAAACGTAAACTACATCAAAACTAAAAACACCTCAGAACTTTCTTTCAACTGTGATTTTAATTTCAGCCAGTTCTAAAGGAAGGCGTGAAACCTGAGTTTAGGAATTGTTAGAGCTGCTCCAGAGCTGTGGGACTGTGGGTTGCTTCTTTAGCCCCTCACGGATCATCCTTTCGTTTTATATTTTGCCAATATTCTTTGCATCTTACCAAGGACTGAAGGATCCTGTCATGGAAAAGTGGTTGAAGACCTTGATTCATCTAGGAAAGGTTTCATAGAAATTGAAACGCTCATGTAGTGTCCAGTAATATTTAAAATATAGAAAGACAGCTGCTTTGAGTCTGACCAGCAGACTTGAATGTTAAGGCTCAGAACAGAGGACCCAGGTTTCAAAGCAGACAGTTTGATATCTCAAAAATTGTTTATTAAGAGCAATAGATCTGAGGACGTCTAAGGCAGGAACCTCTGTAGGAAGAGAACACAGGTTAGTGACCATGTCAAACTGGCAGAGGATGATTATGAACGTGTGAGTCACTAACCTGGTCTTAAAGTTCAGTCCGTGCCCAGAGGATGAGGTTGGTTCCAGCCATTCGGCTGGTGAAAAGACGCAGCGGACACTGCCCATAGAGTACCAGACGGTGAAGCCCCAGAGGCTGGAGAACAGGCAGGAGATATGGACCGAGCAGATGAGGGAAGGCTGGATAACCCACAGAGCAAAGCCAAAGTTGGTGTCAAGGAAGTACTCAGGAGTCAGAGCCAGGAGATCAGCGATCTGAAGAGGTAGAGAAGGGAAATCCAGGACGTGTCAGGAATCAATTTTAGGTTCGGTAAACAGATAGAATCCAACAGAAGTCCAAGGACAGATCAGGCAAGCAGATCAGAATGGGAACAGGCAGGCTCAAAAGTCCAAAGGCAGAAAGGGTCAGGATAAGGCAATCAGAAACATTTGATACTCTAGAAGACTCTCAACAAGGCCTCAAATAATCTGGCCCTGATGAGTGGAAGAAGGCAGGTTAAATAGAGGCTGGAGCAGGTGGATCGGATGAACAATGATGAAAAACTGGGCGGTGCTAGGCAGGCGAATGACAGGAGTAATCAGGCCAGTCATCAGTACATAGATCATGACACAGAAACAACCCACAAAGAAAGGATTAGGCTCAGCCTCTATATAAACTTGTTAATATATTTGGATAGAATCCACCATAACCAGCCCTTTTATTAGGAGATTGCTGCAAGACAAACCTCTTTGGTCCCAAAATCCCAGTTCTATGATCTAAAAACATAACTGTCACCTTGCTTGGATTTACTGGTATGAATTGCAAATTCAAACACATCACAATCCATTACTCTTCGAATTCCCTTTTGGTTTTTACGATGTATGTTCTTTGATGTTTTTTGACCCTCCCCATGGTGAAGTGGTGTAAGTCTCTGACTGGAAGATAAGGGACCCAGGATTGAATCTTAGTTGGATCAGGATGGATGTTCAGACTTTGCCAAGTCTGAGAGGAAGTTGTGATTAATTACTGAATATGAGAGCAGCTCAAATGACACAAATATTTATTGATATCCTTTATCCTCCAACTTTCCTGAATTATATTCTGCCAAGTAAATAGGATTGTAGAGAAGTTAATTTGGATAATGCACACTTGAGGCATGATGCTAAATTATAAACTATAAACACTATAAACAAAACATTATCTTTATATGGATATTTCTTAACAAAGTTCATATTTATATCTTAGCTATTTTTTTCTGTGCAATCCACTCTAATATGTCATGACAGTCTTTCAGAAACTACATCAAAATACCATAAAGATATTCACCATACTTTAAAGCTTAATTATTTTCTTTAAAAGAACTCAATTTAGATAAAATAACTTAAACGTAGGGCAATCTCACTTGGGTTCATTTGAGTCATGGCCTTATAACATTTTAACAACATTTTAAAACGGCAAATCACAAAGGAAAAAAATGAACAAAGTGTCCATCTGCTAGGAACAAACAGTGCCATATTGTCATGGTGGGAGTGGCTTAGAAAGTCTTAAATTTCATTTTATGTTTTGTCATGTGAAGATAAGAGAATAAAAGGAAACTTATCTCAACTTCAGCAACAACAGGAAGCAGTGATCACTCACAGACACTTTGCCAGTGCTTGTTAATGACAAACTTCAAGGCAAGTCGTGAAAAGTTAAAGACAAGAGCTCTATTGTTTATTGTGGCCTCTTTCTTTGTGTTTGACCTTCCGTGGCTTTTCATTTTCTCCCCTTTTTTTCCCTTTCTCCTTCTCGTGACCTTTCTGCGGCCATAATCCTTTATCCTAAAGGAATCCACACCTGCCCACAGTGTGTTGCTTTTAAAGGAATTCCTAAACTACAACTTAACAGCAAATTATATGCAGCAAAACGACACCTGCCCCTTAGATTTTATCTGTTCATCCATTTGACCTTAATCTTTTAGATACCGTAATCATTTATTCTCAGACAACCTGATTAGACATTAAATTGATCGAAGGATGGTTTTATTTATTAATTTTAAAATCTATCAAAGAAAACTGTGTTTTCTATGAAAACAGAGTCATTTAAATCTCCGGGGACGGTTTAAGGTCATGCATCTCATAGATTTAATTTTGGGCTTAAACGGGGCCACTGGCCAAATTTTATTTAATTTTTGTTTGTTTCTATATTTGCTGCTTTTCTTTGAATCACTGTCATGCTGCACAACCCAAGTTTAATTGAGCTGCAACATCTCAAAGTGACAGAAAGGGTCAGGCGGGATTAGATAGGTGTTTTCCCCTAAACAACAGACATCATCTTATGAAAACATTGTTTTCACTCCCGTTATTATTGTCTGATTTTAGGATTTGTTTAATGATGAATGATGTTTACGTTTTGCATCAAAGAAAAACAAATTAAATCTTTAGAGCTGTTATTGTTTGTCAATGTGTTTTCTTGTTTTCCTAAGCATTGCACAGCTTTCCTGCACCCCAGCCACCGTTGTCTCTGCTGTCTCCTCGGAGCTGCAGACTGTGACCTTGTTTCCTGATTAGATGCTGCTCCCACTCCCTGCCTCTTATCACAAATACGACATTGATGGATGGCTGTAAGTAGCTGCCCTGCTGTTTGGTACTAGAGGTCAAGGCACCAGTTACACTAACCTAATGTTATTTTTTTTTTTTCACCTACCCGATGCTTATTTCAGCTCATTAACGGGACGTTTGATGACTTGTGGAAAGCAATTCTCCAAATAAGCAGTGTGGCATGAAGTGATCGTGCTATTACATACAGTAAGTATTTATTTATCACTCTCCCTTTATGTTAACAAGTCATTGCTTTTGAAGATTAGGGAAACCATGCAAGTCGTGCACAAATATCTGCCAGCTAATTCACTTTATGCAGCCTTTTGCCCACAGGTTATGAAGGATTAGGGCTGATTTCGCACTCAATTGATGCTGCAGAAGGGTTGAGAGAATCAAAGCCCCGCAGACTTCGGCTATTTTAGGCTGCTGCTAATAGTTCTTGTCAGGCGTAATTTTTAAGTACTTTAACCAATTCATTGTATAATTAGGTTAGCAAAATTAGCTCATTGCAAAGTCAGTCAGCAGCCGGTAATGCAATAAAGTTATTAACATTCCAGATTTATGTAACCATTAATATAGAGGTGATCTGTCTTTATCACGTTTTTTCTTCGCTGGTAAAAAAGCCATAAATTAAAACATTAAAAAAATAACTGGAGCCCTCTATGACTTTTTCTGATTTATTTTTCTCTCTGTGGTTTTAAATCAGCTCTGATGATAAATAAAGTACTACTTCTAAAGCTAAATGAAAGCTTATTTACTACTTTTAGCAAAATGTTAAAGGATGAAGCAACATGTACAAACTGGAACATCAAACGTTTTACACTGTCTTGAAAAACTTTTCACACCCCTTAAACTTTATCAATTTACAGCAGTAAATCTCTGTGTATCTTAAGTTATGTCGATATAATACAACAAACCAATACAAAGTAACATATGATGCATGCTTTTCAATTTCTTTGCAAGATTTTTTGTGTGTTGAGTGTGTTTACCAAGCAGCAATGCTTTAATGAAGATCTGAATTCAAAAACTTATTTTTTATTGAATCAACAGATTTGTAATAGGAAATTGAGTGCATCTAGTGAGATTTAACAACATAAAAAGAGCATCACTTAACTACGGAAGAGGATTAGGGCCACTGAAAAAAAAAAAGTTTATTGATTTTAAAATTTTATTTCAATTTAGTATTGAAAAAAAAGTCAGAATTCTGACTTTTTTCTCAGAACTCTGATAAAAAAAAAGTCAGAATTTTGAGATTAAAGTCAGAATTCTGAGAAAAAGTCAGAATTTTGAGATTAAAGTCAGAATTCTGAAATCAGAATACTAAATTGAAATAAAATTTTAAAATCAGTAAACCTTTTTTTTTTCAGTGGCCCTAATCCTCTTCCGTACTTAAAAACATATCTGCTTTTGTGAACATTTTGGGCCAATAATGCAGCAGAACTTTACTGTTACCATAATAGTCAAGATTGCTGCTTCAATGATAATGATACCCTTTATTAATTCCCCAAAGATTTAAAATGTTAAAATTTAACTGTAAGAAAGCCCATATTCTTATCTTCAGGTAACACAGAGTACATGTCAGATTAAAATAATACTACTTCAGCGATAGTATCTAGTTGTTACTTTGTTGTATGCCTCGTACCATGCTTGTTGGTTGTGTTGTTCTTTTTACATCTCTTTTGCAGGTAGATGAAGCAGACTAGAAAATGTTTTATCATTATCTCCCTTTTATCTCCTCTTTCTCTCATCTTTTCTCTCCTTTTTTCAGTTTTTCCTCTTCTGTTCATTACAGTGTCCATATAATCTGTAAAACTCCCTGCATAATTATAATAAAGCATTTTATATGCAAAAAACAAGCGGAACACTATATGGCGATAGCCATAATGTGCCCCACTCTTTGAAAGTGGATCTTTTTGGCATCAAGACAATTATTCTTATTTCCACATTGCCAGACAGGACAATGTAAAAAAAAATAACATCTGGCTGGTGTAAGAGCTTTCCTTTTATAAATAAAAGTTTTGTTTTTTTCACATCCGTAATAATCAGATCTGTTCTAAACTGTTTCCGATGACTCTGTTAGTTTCTCCTTTGATATCAGTTTCTACCTGCTCCTTTCCAGATTAATACACCCTGTAGATTAGTATGAGGGGCCAGGCTACCAATTAAACCCTTCTTATAATTGTTGACAAGCTTTTTGCAGGCTTCCTGACATCTCTGTGACTTATCCTTCATGACTAACTCCATGTCTTTGAAGTTTAAGTCTCTTGGCCATCACCATAATGTTTAGCCTCCTATCCGGATTCTCCATTAAACTCAACCACTGGCTTGGCTAATCCAAAATTTGATTTTACTTAGAGTCAGATTGAACATGTTGCTAAAATAAAATAATACTATGAATAAAAATGTACCACTGCTTTGAATACTTTTTGTATTATTTATATCTATCTATTCCCCTGAGGATCAAAATGTATACAGCTGAAGACCTTTTGGCTGCTGCAGTAAATTTCTGCTCATTCTTTGGAAATAGGCCTGATTGATTGATGCCTAATTACTCAGATTGATTGGAAGCCATGTGTTAACAAAAAAGTATAAGCCATGCTAATGATCATTAGATCCGGACTTTGACTGGACCACATTTACACATTACTTTAAATGAGCCTCTTGTCTTGTTTTACAGTGAAATTCCTCCCTGGACTAAAAATCTTTGAAGCCTCCAACTGTTTTGCTTTTAGAATTTCCCCGTATTTAGCTCCGTCATCCTTCCAAAAAACTAGGATCAGCTTCCTGAAAAGAACTTTTATTGTCATTTTGTATACACAGATTGTATAAAAATATTTTTTAAGTACAGCTTTTCAGACCGTAAATAAACATGAACATTTCCATTCCATAAATGCAGCAGATATCAAATGTAAACATTGTGGGGGGAAAAAAAAAAACATGGTACATTAAAAAATGCATTGAAAACTCCAAAGACACAATACCATCACCACAATGTTTCACCATCGATTTGCTGCAGTCAGCATATTATACAGGCTTAGTTTTCTCTCAAAATTTTACATGTTGCACAGTTTGTTTTTTTTACTTGTTATATTTTTGATTAATTCCAAAAAATCCAGGAAAAAAGGGGAGGTGAAAAAGTTTTCTGTATGTTTAGAGTTCAAGGAGACCTAAAGAACAAAACGGAGGCTACTGCTCACACCCTGAGCAGCAGTATGGTGACCGTTCGTAATAAAGTAGGAGCATCTGGCCTTGTAAACTTTATTGGTGTTTGCCCATCAAGGACCCGCTCTGCCGCTGAAAACGCTGTGAGATGACTCATGTGACTTGTTTCCACAGCTCACCGTGTTCAGCTCACAAAGAAGCATTTTTGTTTTATGAGAGCTTTGGGTTCTGCATCAGAAAACACTCAACATGCGGGTAAAATACTCACCGCTTTCCCTCCTCTTTGATACGTACTTCTTAATGAGGAAGTATTATTTGTGAAATACGCTGAAGATAAATTGGGGTCATACATGTATGATCCACCTTCCCAATGGGCAAAAGATGTCAATTAAACATCAATTTGACATCAAACACCGATATCAAATTGTTATCAAAATTTGGTCAAAAAACGTAAATCAAATTGACATCAGTCCTTTGACATCAATTTGATGTATGTCAAATAATGATTTTATTTATGTCATTTTGACATTATTTCAATGTCAAGCTTTTGTAAAATTTCACTCAAATAATGATATTGATGGTATTTTGACATTGTTTTTACTGTCAAACATTTGAAAATAAAAACATTTAAAAATATGCACAGACGGAAAGATTCTGCAACGTTTTGTATTGCAAACAGACTTGGCTTCATTTACTTAGATAAATGTGCGGTCTCACGGGACCTTCATTAGGATTAAAAAAAAAAAGTTCCTTTGAGAAGGAAATGGCCTAAACAAACCCAATTCTGTTTGAAATACAAGACAGCTGTATTGCAGTTCTGTAGTGTTTCATGCATGGCCTTTAAAATAGCAATTCTGTAAAGTATATTGTCAATAGTTCTAATATTAATCATTTTTGGATCATCTAAACTAAGTTGATGTTCTACAATTGCTATTTTTCTACAAAAAATCCCCCATGGCATTCTCTCAAAGATCAAACATACAAGTATAACAAAACATTTTTATTCTAAAACATTCCAAAACATTGATTTCAACAGCTGTGTAGTTTAACAGGCAACTGACTACAAATATGTGAACTATAAATTGTACACAAACAACAGCAATGAACTAAAGTGAAATACTTTATAGATTTTGCAGTCATTAAACATTTTGAGCTGCAGCAGTCTTGCGACCACCACCACCTTTCCTGTCTGGCGCTGAAGGCAAATCAGCCGCCAGACAGGAAACAATGTCAGCTTCACTGGCTCCAGGCTGTGATAGCTGAATGGAATCTGAAAAGATAAAAAAAAGCAAATTGTACAAGTTTTGAGCGCGTTCAAACCAAAATTGCAGCAAAAGGTGGAGCTTCTGGCGGGAAGTGATTCTGAATAATGTAGGCTGGCAACCGTAAGTCCAACACTCACGTGACAACGATCGTCCAATCACACTTTACTTACGTTTAAACGTTTATTTTTCAAAGTATATAAACCGTGAGGAATTGGTCTTTAAAAATAATTGGTAATTCGTCAGTTTCCGACAATTTGCAACCTGCGCTTGTCCTGGTTGCAAAAAAAAAAATAAAAAATTTTATAAAAAATAAAATAAAATAATTGGTAATTCAAAAATGTTTTTTGAAATATAATGCATTTCCCCACTTTTGGTGGTCAAATGGTGCATGTATTTTCAGCATGAATAACACAACCAAGATTTTAATAGCTTCATGCTTGTTGCAAGTCCCTTATCCCAAGATGCTTTGTGACATCAATATGACATCAATTCAATACCTTATTCCCAGACATCAAATCAACGTCAATTTGATGTTAAGTTTTTTGTGCAGAGATATTGTTTTAAGTTCAAATATGTTTATTAGCAATATGAGGCAGTATTTGGATGCTAGATTGATTTATTGGTTGGACCTTTTTACAACTATAAGCTTCTGTAGAATAATTATCATGGAAGTCAAAATCTTGACCAATCTTTAACATCAAATTGATGTAACGGTGCCCACTGGGTTCTTTAGAATACAATTATATTTTTGATTTAGGAGGGCTACAACCTCAGGGGAAGTTAGACCTGATTTATTTTTCATCATAGCTGAGAACTATTATGACAAGCTCTTAAAGGTATTTTGGAGGATTTTTGCAATTTCTTTTAAAAGACCTGCCCTCTGCACCTTTAAAAATAAGACTCATGCACAACCCTGTACCCGCTCCCGAGGGGGAATGCTTATTAAACGAACGTACACAAGCCCATTTTGCCTCGTGCACGCTCTGTTTAAAAGTTGCTGTTCTCATAGCTCATACAAGTTTATTGTGTCCGAATGTCCGCTCTAACTCCTAAATCCCTTGATCACTATATAGAGCAGAGACTATATCTTAAACTTACAGTTCAGACAGATGATCACTACTTTCTGCTCTCAGTTGGTCACGTAACTCCTCCTCCACTGCGCGATGCCTTTGCCATCTTTTTTATTATTTGCCAATGTCAGATAGGGACAGCCTATGGCGACAGCGAGCCGCTGTGACAGCAAATCCCATAATGCTTTGTGATAAGAGCACTCCACACAAAGCATTCTGGGATATATCTGCCTCTTCTGAGGCCTTTCTTTTCTTCTCATACACTTTATAGACACGTTTTCTCTTACAACCCTCGACCATTTTCAAAAGTGAGAAAGGTGAGCTTGACTGTCTGAAACCGTAGCTCACCACAGATATACGCCTGAAAGTGCTCATGCGCAGTAAAAGATAGCTAACTGGACAGATAGCTAACTGGACGAGCACGTAGGATGGCCTTATGTAGACATATCACCAGAATGATTGACAATTAGAAAGACCACTTATTTAGGTGATCTACCTTGAAAAAGAAAATCCTCCAATATACCTTTAACTTTACCTCACAGTGTTGCACTTGCAATATTACATCAATCAAGTCCCTTTTCACTTAAAACAAAATCTGTAGTGTAGCCTTCAAAAAAAAAAACCCAGATACCCATAGAATTATTACAATATTGAAAATGCATTTTTTTTAACCTAAAATGAGGAAAAGATATGTTACTTATTAAACTTGGATTTTTAAGCAAGTTCCAAATAAATAAATAAATCAAGTGAGGAACGCAAAAACAGAGGCTGGTGGCAACAAGAGAAGCTAAGAAAACTGAAAGGTATTTCTGCTTAGAGCTTGATAACTGGCATGCAAGACAGATGAGACAGCTGGAGAGAGCAGGAAGCGGAGATACTTAGGGAAAGTACTGCTGAATCTGGGAGCAGTGAGCAGTAGCAGGAATGCAAATCTAGGATACAGAAACTAAAAATACTGCAGATCATGACAAGCTACTCCACCATTTAACAATGAGGTGATTTTTTCCCCACATAGGTTGATTTGGGTAAGTATGTGCACTTGCAATTTTCTTTATAGTTTAAAATTGCCTTTATTGCACAATCCAACAATCAATAAAACAAAAATAATGTTAATAGAATAAAAACATCAAAAAGCAAAAAATAAAGATTCTTCATTCACCGAACACAAAACACTATTTACGCCCCATTTACTTGTTTTACAAAAACATCTATGCTCTTTGTCAACTTAAAAAAACTCAAATTGTACTGGGACACGAGCAATTACCAGTCTCTGAATTAAAACACAAGCATAATGGCCATTAATTTGGTTTTTCCTTGATATCTATATTGCTAGTTTTTCTATTCCAGAAATGAAATTTAAAAGGACATGCGAACAGATCTCTTCTTTACACAATGCAGTGGACCATAAATAAAACAACCTATTCTCATTATGAGTCGCGTATGAAATCATCACTCGAAAAGTTATGCACACCCACGTGGTATTTAAAATGCGTTTTTGGGACGTTTTCAGATTAGCGTATGCGCATCTGGACGCATTCATTCACCGAACATAGAATATAAATTACAACACTAGCCTAACCCTGACCCTAACCCTAAGATATAAAAACATCTAATATTAGTGGAATCCATGCCTAACCCTAACACACCGACCCTTGCCTTACAAAATTACATTTAGCCGGTCCCTAGCCTTGACACTTACTGCCTAAAAACCTAATTTTAGCCCTTACTATCAACTTACCAGACCAATTAGCTGCCATGACCCTAATATTAGTGGAATCTTATGCCTAAACAACCCTAAAACCTGACCCTTGCCTTAGAATTACACTTACTTCCAACCCTAGCCTTGGACACTTGCCCTAAACCTAATTTTAAGCCTTGACTTAACCCTAAAACTTAACCATTACTCTAAAAGCTAACCCCTAGTTCTCCAAGTTTTACAAACTGGCTTGGCGGCTATGGGTCTGAGAGATACCAACCAATGTGCGGGCCCGTGCATTGCCTTTGATCCCCTAGCCAACTGCTGGGGTCGTCGGACTAGATTGGGGGTCATCGGGAGAGAGTGCTCTAACGCCTTAAGATATAAAACAGCAAGCAAGCAGTAGCTAGAGACATGAATAAGTGATAATTGCACTGTTTTCCCAGCTTTTACGTCCATCTGCAGATCTGCCTTTTTTTTTCTGTCTGCAAATGCTTGATGCTTGGCCTGATGTGTGGTTTTTTTTTTTGAGTGAAAACGTCCAAAACGTACGGAAATAGTGTGCATAACTTTTCGCATTACGATTTCATATGCAAGACTGATAATGAGAATATGATGTTGAATAAAAATACAGCTAGAGAACTCAACACCAAAATCTTAAACATTCTGCAAAAATATGACGCAACGTTTCCTCCTGTAAGCTCAAACTCTTCCTTCCTTCCTTCCTTCCTTCTTCCTTCCTTCCTTCCTTCCTTCCTTCCTTCCTTCCTTCCTTCCTTCCTTTCCTTCCTTCCTTCCTTCTCCTCTCTCTTCCTTTCTTGTTTTCTTTTTGCTTTCTTTCTTTCTTCTTACTTCTCTCTTTTACACTTCCTTCCTTCCTTGTTTTCTTTCTTTCTTTTCAACAACAACAACTCTTTTCTTTTCTTTCTTTTCTTTCTTTTCTCTTCTTTCTTTCTTTTCTTTCTTTCTTTCTATGCTTGCTTCTTTTCTTTCTTTCCTCCTGTGATGAATTAAATCAACCCTGATTATCACTTCGCATGGGGCCCTGGCCCCTCCTTTTACGCACGCTCTCTCCGCCCAGCCCAGTGCTGATGCTGACAGTCAGCGGCTGCTGCGCTCGCAGCGCGCCTTGGTGATCAGAGAGCCGCAGAACTCCGGGCTGAACGCACCTAACTGGACCAGCTCTCCTCTCCTCTTGGATCCTACGAGCTTTTCGCCTTTCAGTAGAAAAAACAAAGACTCTGTTATATGTTGTTTTTTTGTTTTTTGTGACTCGTCTTTCATTAAAGGATCTGTATTTAAAGTTGGATTTATGAAGATGTTTCCGGCCAAGTAGCGCACCGGGACGGGGCGTCTTTTCTCTCTCCTCTTCCGCTTTCTTCTTGTTTGCTTTGGATTAAATTTACACCACATCGAATCTAGAGAGGAATCACCCCCCCCGAAAAGCGCTGGCTTTACCCCCGATGAAATATCTGCCATCCGGACCTGCAGCGGATCGACTTAGTGAGCGGATCAAACTCATCGAGACCTCCGAGTCTGCGAAGCGTCGCCCCGGCGCTGCGCTCCCTCCGCTGACCCCTCTGGACCCTCTGCGGCAGGCCAAGCGGCTCCCCATCCGACTGATCAACATGTTGACAGCGCACACTGGACATCTGCTCCACCCGGAATATTTACAGCCTTTAACATCCGCACCAGTCAGCATCGAGGTATTTATTGACTTTTATGGTTTCACAGATGGTTGCTTTGAACTGCAGCATTTGCAGCGATGGGGAAACATACATGACCTTGTAGAGGGAAATAAGAAAGAATGTAAAGAAATAAAGAATTGGTTAATTTTAGTTATATTTATTGTGATTGAGTATTTTTTGTTAAAATATCTTTAAATATCTTTATTTTTTTATTCAGTTGATCCAAATTCACATTTTCCTCCAAACTGTGCGTCTTTTTCTTTGCTTAGTTTTTATTAAAAAGTCTAACAAACGACATTTCTAGTCCAAAACCTCCATAAGTCGTCTTGGCAGTCAGCCTATAGTAGACCTTTTAATCATCCCACCTTTTAATCACCAGTAGACATCTTTATAGACATTGTTTTTCCTTTAGTTAGTATATCTCCATGTTGATCGAAGGTCAAGTCTTTTTGGTGTCATCTAAGAAAAAATGGGAGAAGAATATTGAGGAAACTAAATAAACATAACAGCCAGGGCTGGTTTCAAGAGGATATGGGCCCCTGGGCAATATCCAATTTTGGTGCCCTTTAAGAAAGCCACTCCCATATATATATTTAGATAGTTAGCATATATAGTATATATATAGGATATATATAGCATATATATATATATAGCATAGCATATATATATATATATCACTATATATATATATATATATTTTCAATGTCTTTTGGCTGTGTCCATATACATTTTTGAATTTTCAATAACATAATTTCTAAATATTTATTTAATAGATTAGCCAAATGTTTACAATACCTCTGCCAGATCTATAGAAATCAGCATATTGCACTGAGAACCTTCATCAGCGATCTATAGAAATGTAATGGCAATTGCCTTCCTCCAAAAAACTACAGTGTATGCAGAGAAATTGCTGTTATTTCAACACTATAATGTTCCAAGCATTGCACATTTAAATTCCACATACTAAAAAAATCTCAAAGTGATATTGGCTTGTTCGTCTTTGAGAAAGAATATTTAAAAAATAATAAAATTCAGAATTTGCAATATATTTATTCATAAAAAAATGCATAAAAGTTGAGTAAGCAGCTGCTTAAGTCCGGACCGGTTCACAGCTTCACTTTGACGGCACAGAGGTCTCCTAATATCAGCTAATGTTTGAACTGAAAGCTAAAAAGCAGATGTCTTTGCACATCTGTAGTTTAAAAGTTTGAAGATCCTCCTTTAGGAAACTGTTTGTTTTTCTTCTCTATTTAAAAATCGGCAATTCAGCTGAAACAACAACAGCTATATTTCGAGCTACTGAAGAGAAAGACAACAGTAATGGCATTAAAAGAATAATATTACATAAAACTGAAGCTTCCCGACTCGTAATGACTTAAATTTCTTGTTTTTTTTTTTGTAGCTGGATGCAAAGAAGAGTCCACTGGCCCTGCTGGCTCAGACCTGTTCTCAGATTGGTAAACCGGACCCTCCTCCCTCCTCTAAGCTTGGCTCCTCCTGCAGTCCAGGAGACAAGGAGCCCAGTGGTCGGTCATCTGCCTCAAATCTGAAGCTGGGGGAACACCGCCCTTCAGCTGAAGACAAATCCAGCTTTAAACCGTACAACAAAAGCAGTGTAGACTGTCGCAGGGATGGCGTTACCAGCAGCTCCAGCGGCGATAAAGTTGGATTCAGGGTACCGAGCAGCAGTAGCTTAACTATTAATGGGAATTCAACTAGCAGCCAGCAAGCCTTCCCATCTCACACTTCATCCCCTGGCTCCAGAGGCAGCAGCACCCCTCCGGGACAGGCTCAGCAGCAGCATCACAAACAGAGCCAGTCTCCTGGTGGACAGCCCAGTTCACAGCCCCAAACTCTGAGCGCCGAATCGGGACGTGAGCAGAGCAGTCCTTCCAGCACTTCTGGTAATCATAATAATAACAATAGCAATCCAAAAAAAGACAGTGATGTAAACAAGGCCAGCACAGACAGTCCACATCACGCCAACTCCAGTCATGTTCGGGCGAGCACAAACTGCAGCAACAGCAGCTCTGATGGGGGCTCCAACCAGGACGGCGGTAGAGCTGAAAACACTCATCCTAACCTTGGATCTGGACATGTAACGCCCATCTCTCCTTATAAAAGCAGCCAGCCGCTCTTCCCCCTGCCCTCCTCTAATATGGGCTATCATGGATCTGTCATGGGGGGTTACGCAGGCTACCCGTCACAGTTCATTTCAGGACTGGACCCGTCTAAATCAAGCCTCAGTATGGGAGGAAAACACACCAGCTCCAGCCCTCTGTCAGGCGCCTCCCCTCCCTCCTTCATGCAGGGCCTTTGCAGGGACCCTTACTGTCTAAGCTACCCTGGTGTGTCTCATCTCGGCACTAACAACTGCAACTCTTGCATTCACGACCCTTCCTCCTCCCTAAAATCAAGCTTTCCTATGGTGTACCCCTCCCATCCACTTCATTCCCTCCACCAAAGCTCTTTGTCATCCAGCGTGTCCCCCTCCCTGTCCCATCCCCTATATACATATGGCTTTATGGTCCCCAACGACCCCCTTCCCCATGCCTGCAACTGGGTGTCAGCTGGAGGGCCGTGCAACAAGCGTTTTGCCACCTCGGATGAACTCCTGGCTCACCTTCGCACCCACACGGCTCTGCCTGTAGGAATGGACAGTAAGCTGCTCTCTGTTTCTTCATCTGGACCCGCATCCTGCCACTTACACCTCCCACACCAGAGTAACCCAGGCTCCCTCCCCAGCTCTCTATCGCTCAGAGCTCCGCCAAGCTTCGGTTTAGCTCGCTATCATCCCTACAGTAAGGTCCATCTCCCCTCTGGGCCTTCCTCCATCTCCCTGCACTCTCTGCCCACCACAGGCCCCTACTATCCTCATTACACTCTCTACAGTCAAAGACTTGGATCTGCATCAGCTCTTGGATACCAATAGAACACCATGTACTTGTTTTTTTTCTCTGAATAGTTTGACATTTTGGGAATTATATATGTTTGCTTCCTTGCAGAGAACTTCAAACAGCTCTCACCTCATAAATGTGAACCTATGGCCTGTTAGCTTAGTTTAAAAATCTGCCCTGGCTTCAGCTTCCTTCATCTCTAAAACTCATATGAAACATTGTTTGATAGGACCAATAGCTGAAGCAAGATGTTTTAAATTTTCTCATAAATTTGGCAGCAGGTTGTGAGAAAACCGAACAGAAGCCAAAGCTAACAATCTAACTTGCCTTATAACATGGATAACCTATGTTTATTTCACCCATTTATTCCAGATTAAAAACATATTGCATGACTTCACGAGCTCCTTCTAAGGTGTTGCTGCTTCTTTAAATTGCCAGGCTAGCTTTTCGCTTTTTGTTTGTGCTAAGCTAACAATCTGCGGCTTTATAATCGTCGAGAAAACAACAATGCCTTGCCTCTGCCAGAAAGTTCGAAACCGCATTCCCCAAAATGTTTTACTATCTCTTTAAAACTGATTGTGGCAACTCTTTTTTTTTCTTTTCCATACTCAGAAATAAATTATAGGCATTTTTTTTCTCCAAAACCTAAAAGCATCTCCTCGCTTTGTTTGAAGTTTAATCCACAAGGTTTCTAAAATAGACTCTCGTTCTAAATGAAGAGGGCATGTAGATCTTTTCTACACGTTGCACGAGACTCTACAGCCCTGAGGTGATCTACGGCCCTCTGCTTTCCTAGAATTTGATGGTTGTGCACATAAGCTCTTAACCGTTTTTTTCAACAAACAGTGGTTATTTAGTAAAGAAAAAAAGCTGGTGTGTAAGTGGCTGCAGCCTCTGGCCTCAGTTGCCTTCTCCCTACTGGAGACGCATGAAAGCTGGAAACAACACACCCATTTAGCTCACCAAATGTTTGTGATGACATGCTTGGATTCTTCTATACTCCTTGCCGCTGACGAGGTGTATTTATTTCCTACAGAATCTGTGGCTCCAAAACTTTCTATATGTTCACCTTTTGCAGTAATGTGAGCAGGCCTGTTCGGAAACCTGGACAGGTGTTAAAACTGTGTCTTAACACTTTGTATTGAATGAATGTTAAAATCACATCTTGTTCACAGCTTTTTGATTTTTTTTATTATTATTATTATTTCCACAGCAAAATGAATAAAACTGAGATGTGATATTTTTTTCTAATATTAAAAACACCCCTTGGAGGGTGGGATGCAGTGACATGCTGGGGGGGAGGGGATCGTATTTTGGTAAATAAATCACACTAAAGACGTGGATTCTGTTGTTTTCATTTCTGGTGTGGATACGGTAAAAAGACTTTTGAAGCAGTTAACTTTTTATCGTCATCATATGTGAATCCAGATTAGATCCTGCAGCTGGTTCATGGTTATTAAAAGAGGCTGCATGTTTGTATATGAAGGTTGTTTAAGCAAAAGCTAGCAAATATGTACTCAAAGAAATTGAAACAGCTCAGCTAATGATCTTCCTTTGAGAAAAATTAAAGAAAAGTTCTGACATAGACCATCAAAAGTATCTGTAATAAAATGGCTGCTGCTATATAATAATATAGAACAGTGCACTTTGATATATTTTACTTAATTGGATAGTTAATACCATTTTCATACTCCGATCTCTGATTATATTTGATTATATTTTGACGGTGATCATTTGTGGTGCAGCTCCTCCAATATTAATTTCCTGTGTAAATAATTAAGTAAATATTTCCCTCTTGAAGTGGAAATAAAGAGAACTGCACATACAGTAGGAAATAACCTGCTCATAACCTTTTAACAGCACCTTTCTGCAGAAATCTGAAACTATTTCCTTTAAGCAATAATAGCAAACTAAAAAAATGGTAGGTTTTATTATTATTATATATTTTTTTTACTGTTTTCTAATGATCTTTGATTTATTAGGGCTGTTAAAGCAGAAAAAAAAAACTCAAGTTGATTTAAAGCCACAGTATTGTCAAGCCAATCCTCATAATGTCAGAAACTCTACATCAACCTGCTCCAAATATTTATTGCCGCTCAAATAGTTTAAGTACTTTTTAAAGGAAACTGGTTGAAGTGACTCCTGGGAAGATGTAAAGTTTTACGAGCTCGGCTTTCTCTGCAATCCATCCGGATGTGTTCAAGCTGCTATTTTTCCTATGAAGGAACCCCATGATTGATGACTTTAAGTAGGCTTGACTAACAGTGGTGAGCACACTATGAGCTGCAGCAGTGTCACCTTAAAGCGAAAGCATCCAGATCTGACTCTCACAGATCCTCTCTGACAGTCAGACCCTCGAGGATGTTAGACGAACATCCTGGAAGTTCTCGATAAGGATCAGAACCACCTCCTTGAGGTGTTCAAGGAAAAGTCCTGACAGACACTAAAGTTACCACATCTGTCTCATGATTGGCAGCAGTGATATAACAATTTCCTTGCAACGTGACACTCTGACCCCCATGGTGAAGTGTAGATGAGCCAAACTGGTCACTCACGACTTTGACAAGGGAGGCACAGAGGTCAAAAACAGCCTGTCTCTGCTGTAACCGGAGAGGCCGCTTCAGTTACCGTGCTCTGAGACAGAGCTGTCGGGCTGTCTGGGTTCACCCCAGGGGCATAAGATCCTCTGTCTGTACTTATGTTGTAGGTTTCACTTTGCAAAATATCCTGAAACCAGATGCACTTAGTTTGATAACTGCTATGCGGCTGCCAACACCGTGCCCATCCTCTGTGCCACTGCCAGGCTGGAGGTTTTGACACACAGAGAGGCTGTTTTTTATTCATTAGACTTCATCTCTTCAGGTTGCCTCTATGTGCTGATAGAAACAACAGTTTAGAACTGGACGGTGATGCCACCTATTGGTGACTAAAGATATATGTCTGTTTTAAGCATATTTAGAAGCAAAACAACAACCCATTACTGAGTATGACATCATCTTTTTGGTAAAAAAAAATATATTTGTTCTATTTTTAAAATGGCTTCCAGAAGATAAACATATGAAATAGATGAACAAAACAAATATATATATATTTTTTAGATATTTTGACAGCAGAGACAAATTCCCTGTCTATGTATTTATTATGTAAATAGTTACATCATTTTTACTTTATGTCAGCTTAACTGCAGCTATGTCTCTGACCTGTTCTGCTGTGTTTTCTTTGTCTTGATGGAGTTGATTGTTCCAGGCGGCTCTAGGACATTTTGTGGGGTGGCGAGCGGATTTTCACTGGCCATACTGGCATGCTGCCTGACCAGTGGCGGTTCAAGGAAAGGTTCATTGGGGTGGTCGAGCAGGGGCCGATGTGCACTGAGGGATGGCTGAAACTGATATGTGCCAAAAACCTCTTATCTATAGCGATAAAAATAAACCCAAAGGAAAATGAACACACACATCCATATTTTCCTAATAAATACCTAAAGGATAGACTATATTTTCATTAGGGTTTTCATTAGCTGATAAATCTATGCTCATAATTACACATTAGTGCTTAAATGAATTTATGGTTCTACAAGGTTTGCATAAAATAAACATTAAATGGGTTGAGCAATGTTCTTTATCTTTAGAGAGGATTCTTAAGTGACTATAAAGACTAATTCTCTTCTATAAAACCTTAAAACTAGTGCATAAAAGAGCAGAAATTCTGTATTAGTCCTTTTTATATGTAGAATATTGTTGTGAATGATTTCTAGAACAAAAAATCCAATAAAAAAAAAAATCAAGGTTTGTTAAAAAACTACATTTAATGGTCAGGCTACCTCAGAGATCTCACACCCAAAAAGAAAAGATTCTCCAAAGCATGATGCCACCACCACCATGTTTGCCCACTGTGTATATGTTTCCATTCTTAAACAGTAGGACTCTATTTACTGCTTTAAGTGTATGGAAAACTAAAAAAAACACATGCATGCCACATTTGTGAGTATCGTTTTGTTTTAAAAACTCTAAATTATGCATCATGTCTATTACATAAAGTCCATATTTAATCAGCGTTCATGATTATAATGTGAGAAACTATTTCATGCACATTTGAACATATGGTGTCTGAATTTGTTTATCTATACGGAGTAGTTTTACTGATGAATGTCTGCTAATTTTTGTCCTCCAACACTTTCGTTTGTTGCAGGAGAAACCTATCATTTAATAAGGGAGGAGATGAAGGCTGAAGCCCTGTGGTATTATCCTCCTCCTGCCTGGTTGGTCTGAATGAGTTCTCGCTACAGCCTGACAGCCCAGATGATTAATGATGACAGACTGCAGAGCCGCTCCTTCACTTCATGACGAGGCTTTAACCTCTCAATTAGCCCGAACCAGTGCGAATTATAAAAGGGAGTTGAATTCAAAAGATTTTCCAAAATATAAATACTTTGCAAAGGCTAATTTCCATTTTAACTTTTTTTCTCCCCCTACTAAATGTTTGCTCTTAAAGATGATTAAAATCATTAGGCGTGCTCAGAGATTACAAACATCTTCCCTGATATTCTCTGTGACATGTTTCTGAGTTACGGCCTGCAAACTGCTTCCCAGAAACGGACTCCTCTGCTTTCATTTTGTCCTCTCCCCAACTTTATCACTTCATCCATCATTCTACTACGAGTGCTTTTCAAGTGGTCCAAAAATAAAGCGGACACAGATGTCAGCCATGCTATACTGATGTTTCTTAACCGCCAGAAACCCTTCACTTACGTCCACCCACAGGCGGGGAGCCATGTTGAAAAATACACTCCACTAAGCCACTGTTGAACTCAGCTCCTCAAGCTATTGTTTGTGTAATAAGCCAACATACATTAATAAACGTGGATTAAAGCAGGTATCTTTGTTTCTCAAAATTCAGTCAATTAGCTTGATCTCACTTCTCCTTCCTTCTGCCTCTTTGTAGGACCAGAAAACCAAAACAGGGATTTTAGTGGTGTACAAGAAGGCAAATGCAATTATGGTTTCTCTTCTAATGTGCAGCTGGTTTTGATCTGGTTGCGCTCTGAAAGGCTCAGAGCTCAGTTGTCAGCTCTCATGCATCACAGAGCCTGAGCTTAACGGAGAAACGTGCTTTGGCAGTGACCAGCGGAGGCCTGGAGGCCAGCAGCGACTGCTGGTGGGTTAGCCACATTTGGGGGTGGGGGGGGGATACACCATCTTCTGTTTTCTGCATCTGGATCCCCAAACACCACATCCAGTCATTCCTTATGGTTTTTCACCCTCTTCACAGGATTCCTTCATTGGCCGACGTGACCTCGAGCAGACGCCACGCCGCAGACTTGGGAGGTCAGAGAAAATGCTCCAAAATACACGTGCACATATGGATGGCTGAGGGAATAATGAAAGACAGAGTGGGGGGGCAACCCACAGTGGCCGGGGAGAGGAAAGCTTGCATGGAAATGAGGAGGCATGATTACTCAAATACAGTCATTAAGGAGGAAATGTTGTTTTTCAAGCTGTCAGGATGATTAATGAGGGAGAGCAAATCTGCACAAACGCTGTTGTTTAGTCTAACCAGCAGACCTGATCTCTGCCACTAACTTACAACAGACAGGATGTGTGGGTGCTCTTAGTGATGCTGTGAGCTAAAGCTGCAGGAATACGGCAGATAAAATATGATTTTTAAGGTGATTTATAGGAGGACACCTATTGAAATACCATGCATAACAATCTGTACTTTTCTGAATTGAATGTCTGCGTTGTAGCAATATATTTCAGTCAACCAGGTTCTTACTTTCAGCCTGGTTAAGGTGGCCATATAGAGACGTTCTAGAATACATCTAAACTAGTAGTAAGGTAGATTTATAATCCACTGGAACTTCCTAAATTTCAGTTTAAATAAAAGATAATTTGCATTTCAGGTTGTTGTTGCTAACTTTTACCTTTAATCCAATTTATGTTGTGCATAGAGTTTCTCTTCCTATATATGTTGACAAGAAAGTCCCTGTAAAGATAAACATTTTGGATACTTATAAATGTTGCCAAGTAACTTAAAGATTAGGGTAATGATAAAGAGGCCTTCATCCCAAAAATCAAAATCACTCAGAATGAATTCCTCCAATATGTTATTCGGGATCTGTCTTTTTCCTGTGCACACAGGTACTGTAGGACATCAGATACAGCAGTATATGATGGTGTACACTCACTGGACAGATATTTTTATACATGTTGACAAGACAACATCACACAGCTGTGTGCAGATTTTTCTGCTACACTTCTAAGAACCAACTCTTATTGTCTAGCAGAGAAAATGTGCTGTAGGCTGTGTTATCCTGCAGCATGCCTTTAGGAGATGGTTGCACACTCTTGCACATGATTAAAAACAATACCTAGGTAGGTTATGGGATTTAAACCATGCTTAGTTGATACCTGGAGACCCAAAATGTGCCAAGAAAAGCAAACCTCACCACCTACAACAGCCTGACCTGTTGATAAAAGGCAGGATGAGTCTGTATACTCATGTTATTTATGCCCATTTTTGGCCATACCATCTCAATGTTACAGCTGACATGGAGACACATTGCACTATTCCATTTTAGAAATCTTTACCGTCCAATTTCGTTGAAACTGGAGACAATAAAGGCCTCAGTTTCCTGCTCTTAGCTTACATGAGGGACACCAGGTGTTGCCTTTTACTGCTGTGTAGCAGAAAGCAACAGTTTAGTCCTTTAAGGTTTCAGGTACTTTACAATAAAGATTGTATTCTGCCAACGTTGTTTTGCCTGAGTTTTAACCTCAGCATTTTTCTACACACATCTACCTGTGGATATTTAATGTTTTCTGAGCTGGTGTCTGTAAAGCTAAGAGAAGGAAAATCTCACTACAGTAGGTCAATTATTTCTGAAATAGTCGAAACAATCAGTCTACCTCTAATAGCTCTGCAACACTTTCATTTAAATATCCTTTCTTTCCTTTGAATTTCATTTCAAAGAAAGCTCAGTCAAATTATGGACAGATTTTCTACACTGAAAAAAAACGATCTAGAAATAAGTTAAAATGTCTTAAATTAAGTGAATTTACTCTTAATTTGAGCAGAAAAATAAGATGATTTGCCAATGGAATGAGTATTTTTACTCTTAGAATAAGTTAATTAGATAATATGCACTTGAAATAAGACAATACAGTTCTTTTTTCTTATTTTAAGTGTAAATTGTCTCGTTTCATTGGCAAAATGTCTCACTTACAGTACGCCCTCAATTCAAGAGAAAATGCACTTATTTTAAGAAAAAAATGACTTAATTAGATTTACATTTTTTGCAGTGTATCTGAGGAAATCCAGCGGATTGCATCAGGTAATTATAGTAGGATATGCTCCGCCTGGATGAGCCAGTAACGACAGTTAACATTTGCTTACATTGTGTAGCTGACTACAGCAAACCTTCACACAAAGCATGCATGCAGTAACAGTGGGGAGGGGAAATGTAGCAGAATGAGGAAAAGTGTTCTCTATGTCCTCCAGCTGCCTAAGCCTATAGCAGCGTAAGTACAGACATAACTCAAGATAACCTGAGCCCCTGTAACTGTAAGATTTATCAAAAAAGAATAGTTTTTAGCTTATTCTTAAAAGGAAAATCTCCATGTCACCTTCTCTACTACACTAAGAACCTCACATTATTCCCTTCTTCACAGATTTTTTAACAAGCAATTAAGCAGGTATGCCATATAAGACGTCTGAAGTATGTGAAGATAAAAAAGTAATTTAATGTTTTTTACCAATTTTTTTTTCTTGCGAAGTGAGATTATACTACTCGATTCAAAAGCAGAATTTATTTTGAGGATTTATACATTTCTTTACTGAGGGTAGATTAAACCACTAAGAATTAATGTTTGTTTTTCTAAACTGAAATCAAGAACTTTTTTGCATTGAATAGAAAAAAAATCTGCAAGAAAGTTAGCCAGCTTTATGACAGATTGGATGCTCTGTAAAGAAAAGCGGAACATAGACATGGACAAGCCTCGGCCAAAAGTCAATTTAAAACCAATACATTCATCCAAATGTGATTACTGGTGAAAAATACTTTTCAAAGATGTCAATTCCTGATGAAAAACAATCCCGAGACATCTTTTTATGGTTTCGCCCATCTGCAAAACATCCATTCAAAGTGCATGATATGCTGCAATAGATCACCTGATCTATGGTTTAAGTGTCGATGAATTTTGAAAAGAAAAAAAAAATTGGCCTTCTCTGTACGTTTTCCAGCCTGCACAGTGCCAAAGGCCCCACAATCTCCAGATGTTCCTTAAATCATGCTGGAAGGCAGATAAGAAATTTGCTTTCAACAGATGTCTTGTGCCTGGACTCGATGATTTATTAGCTAAGAATGATGAGACAGTGTTCTAGTGTCTTGCAGCCCGACTGGCTTTTATCATTATGCAAGCAGCTGTGAATCTGGGTGACATCACGTCAGCGGATGGGTGCGAGAATAAGACGGCAACTGAGCTTTTCACATTTCTACGTCTTTGCAAAAGCCATGGATTTGAAATGAACAAGTCTCTTTTGACTAAAGTGTGGTGTAAAATAAAGGGAATGTGGAGCTAAAACAGCAGAGAAGTTGTGTCGCAGCTGTTGCTTTCACAATTAAACATGAAAAACCACAATTTTGACAAAATCAAGCTATTGTTTTGGCCTACTTAATCTTAAAAGAAGCATTTACAATAAACCAATTAAGTTTTCCTCCACAGAAGGGATTATTTTAAGTCTACAAATACATATTTTAAAGTTAATATTTTTAATACAATGAATGTTGAAATTTAAAGTAACATTTTTTCAGTATTGTCAGCAAAGTGAAGCAATAAGTTATTTTACGATAATTTATAGCTTGCCCTCTGATGCTCTTGAAGATTTACGGTACAGCGTCAATACAAGATTTCCCGGCAAATTCAAAAGGTTATGCAAATTTAAGACACAGAGACAAACAACCATTCAAACACACACTCACACCTAAGGGGACTGTAGAGAAGCCAATTAATCTAACAGTCATGTTTGGACTGTGGGAGGAAGCTGGAGTACCCGAAGAGAACCCACGAATGCTCAGGGAGAACGCTCAGGGAGAACATGATTCTCCATGCAGAAAGACCCCAGGCCGGGAATCAAACCCAGAACCTTCTTGCTGTAAGGCTGCAGTGTTACCCACTGTACCACTGAGCAGCCCTGCAAAAAAAATGCAAAGAAAAATGCAGCAAAGGAAAAAAGTATAAGTACATAAATGATTCTGCAAGGGAGAATACTTCACGTAGCAAAAATGACTGCAAGTTAAGAGAAGCTGCAACCTAGTGCCCCATGATGGAAGTGATGCGGACCACTATAGACAATCATTGTCTCATATGGGTTCAGACTCTTAGTTAAAGGCATAAACAGGATCTTGAGAGAAATTAAACAAATAAAAAACATGTAAAGCAAAGCTTAACTTTTCTTTTAAAGTATTAATTTGTAGTAACATGTTCTGATCTCTTTTGAGTTAATCATTGTCTCCTCCTAGGGGTCTGGAGGATTTCTGTTATGCGGCTTTAGCTTCAGTAGTTTTTCTTGATATATTCTGCAGGTTATCATAACGCATTTGTTTTTTGCTACTTACACCATTTTTCTTTGCATGCACTTTGTACGGTTAGATCTCATTTTTGTGTTTGCTACTCTGATTGTTGTTTTAAGAGCATTTACACCCCTGAGCCATCGTAGGGATAAGATCACCAGATTATATCATAGTTTTAGAAATTAAATGTTTTGGACTAAGTTTTCAAAACACCGCATAAAAGATGTAAAGTTACGCACAAATGCCGTAGGAATTCAGCTTGCAAAGTAACATATTTTGTAGAAGCAGGTAAAAAATATAAACTTTTTTTTGTTTGTTTTTTTGGTTTGTTTGTTTTATTCCTAATTTTTTTTGTTTGTTTGTTTCATTTTACCCTGGAGTAAATTAGACGGACAACTTTGGGCCAAGAAGCAATAAGTTTGAACACATACAGACTTGTCCGCAGTCGGAGAGCGACTGTGTTGGCTGCTGCAGCTTCCTGTGTGTCTGTCTACACCTAACCAGCTGTGTGCTCTGTGATTGGGCTGCTAAAGGTGTTAGAGAACTGAACAGAGAGCCACTGCGACACAAGATATAAGACTTTATGATGTTTAAAGCTTAACAGTAATTTTATTTGACCGTTTACTTTAAGCGTTCTCCTCCAGGAATTAGCAAAAGCTTCTATGAAGGACTTAAGACAACTTATGAACTAGTAATGTCAAAACAGACAGTATACCTACATTAAACTGTTAATGAAACATCTTAGAAAAGTGCTTTATACAAATCATTAACTGGAGTTAACTGATGACTTTTGTTGTATGTGTGGACTTTTAACAAAGAGGACTGAAAAAACCTCTGTAGTGTGCGTTGATGTGATTGGAGAGAACAGTAGTAGTGATGGAATGCATTGGGGTTTTTTTTACTGCATTTTAAGGCTGCAGAGGTTAAGATCCATTTTAACCCCTTAATACCAAATGTATCGTATTTGATACATACGGTTTCTGAAATGTTTTGCATCTGACATCTTTTGCATAATTTAATGGTAAAACTTTGCTCAAAATCCTATTGTACACAATCAGATATACCTGATAACAGCCAGTAGAAGACTACACAAAAAAATAATCATGACTTATAGCATAGTAATAAATTATTAATATAAAAATGTATTTCTGTTTTTTCTTTTTACATATTTTGTTAAAAGGGCAAATAAGGAATTCAAACCAAAAAAAAGTAATTTTCTGTTTTGTTTTATTCTTGGATCAGGCTTTGAAGGGTTAAAGAAGTAAGTGAGTGAGACAAGGTATCTGCAAATATCCAAACATTTCTGGTTTCTTAAGATAGGTCTTGAACATCTAAAATGTTAGACTAGTCTTATCCAGCTAAAATGAAACTTTTATTCGGGCTGTCTTAGCGGTTAAAGGAAACGACGTAAGTAGGTTTGTACGTGGTCAGGGGGAGCGGGTGTTTGACAGCAACAATGACTGACACAAACAGTGAGGGACTTGGACAGATGAGAGCCAAAGGTGGTGGGAGCGGGGGCGTACGAGGGTCAACACATCGCCTGTGCATTGAGTGTGGCCCAGCAGCTGTATGCATAGGGGAGCCCTGGCCTCCTGCTCTGCATGTCAGGGGCCGTGATTAATGACCTGCAGGCCTTACTTTTAACCCCTCCCCGCTGCTGCCCCTCAGAAGTCACTGAAGCCACTTCTCGTTTGGCTAATGGACACAGTCAGGGTCGGACAGGCGCTGGAGACGAAAGCTTGCACAGTTTATGCTGGAGGACGTGAATTGAAAACCAATTTCCCTCCTCACAAAACACTGCATTCCACTTTTGCAGGCCCCATGTAATTTCAGGGTTTCAGAACGATGATTTCTTAGATTACTGTGGGCCCTGTGCAGTCTCGAGACTGAGAGGGTGCCTGTGCCTGTGTACTGGTTCCCAGCTTGTCAGGCAGCTGTCGAGGAGTGATTTATGACCGCTAGACTCCAACCTGTCTTCACTGCCAGTTCGGTATTGTTACAACTGACAGCTAATGAGGCCAGACATGCTTTCAAGCAGAGCACTTAACAGGACTTCAATCTTCCCCCGTCACAAGTACCATTTTTTGCACACACTCCTTCACACAACGGCCTCCTTTCTCTATGCCTTCCTTGTTCTCCGTCTTTCGATGTTGCAGCGTATGACAGGAACTGAAAAGGCTACTGCTGACAGAAGGAGATGTTTCACAGAGAGAAATGGCAGCAGAAAGTTTCACTGTTCACCTTCTAACATAATAGCTAGTATTTTATGTAACCAAGTGATTTGGGTACTTTTTCAATTTTGCATCTCGTGATTATTCAAGAAAAATCTGGGAAGTTTAGCATCACTTGGTGTAGCTGCACTACAGTGTTATAAAAACAGAGGGAGACATTAGAAAAAAGGCCTTTGTATGCTAGAGGTCAATATTACAACCATTAAACATTTCACAGAGCAAATATGTGATATAAAAACATCCGTAGGACAGATCCACTACTAATGTAGATGATATCTGGACAAAATAACTCTAAAAATCTGGACTTTGGAAGTCACAGGTTTATTGAAATATATAATAAGAAAATCATGATGTGGAAAAAAATAAGTGCCTATTGTCAGGTGAGAACAAAACCAAATTTATTGTCCTACATAAAAACTACTGCATGGTTGAAGGAAAAGGAGCACAGCAACAACCCAAACTCAGCATTCCTACACTGCATTATGCTGCAGAGGTGTTGATAGGGGCTGCAGAAAGACTTGAAATTAAAGCATAGGTTGGCATTCCAGCAGAGCAATGACCTCAGATATGCAGCCAAGAGTAACAATAGTTGAAACATATCTTTACATTTACTATCGAATTAGACTGAGCTTCACCTAATTTGCAAGAAGAATGGCTAAAAAAAAACTGTATCTCTGAATTATGAAAGCAGGTATCAAAGTGGTTAGATGGATGAAGTTCTTTTATATAAATTGTTTCTCTCACCATCTATAATTTAAAACTTTGAATCCAAATAAGGCAGAGAAATTGTTACAGAGATCAGCGCTGAGGTTCTTGCCCTGGATCGCCATGGGGGAAAAAAGGAATGAAGAAGAGCATTGGGACATAGGTAGATGCATAACAGCGTTCATTGATATCAGGTTCAATTAAGGTGCAGACATTCACCTGCATGGAGACTCTGTTTTAAAGGGAGGAAGGGACATGTATTGAGAAGCTGAAACTCCCAAAGCCTTTACCCAGTTTGAAAGCGGATACCCCTGAATTAAAAGCTGACATAATACGTACATGTCCCTTATAAAACTATAATTACAAGATGATTCAGTGAACAGGTAAGTAACATATAATGTGCTATAATATAGACCATCCTGTGTAATAAAAAAAAGTTTTTGTACTTTTTCAGTGTGCTCAATTTAAAGGCATGACACACATTTTAGAATGTGATTTGGAAAAACATCTCTAAAATAATTTACAATGTTCCCTTCCCTACAGATATTCAATATAGTGTGTCGGTCTATAACATTAAAGCTAAATAAAGTAATAAACTTTTAAAAAGGCTTACATTTTAAAACAACAAAACAGTTTGCTTAAAAGTTCAGTTTTAAGAATGGTACTTTATAATAGTAACCATGGGAACAGTCAATGAGTCCATGTTTCACATATGGATTAGGGGGGGAACAGAGTATTCATCAGAGGTGGGTGGTAACTAGTTACATTTACTAAGTTACAGTTATTGGAGTAAAGTTTTTAAGAAAATAAATCAGTTTTTAGTAGATTTACTGCACCACACTTTTTTTACTTGAGTAATACCTTAAAAAACTTTGCTGCTATTCCTTTGGTAAAATGTCTGACTACTCCATCTACTGTGAGAGACTTCAGTTTGTAAAAAAAAAAAAAGTGCTTCAGACAAAAACACACAGTATTTATATCCTTTTTTGGTCTTACCCAAACCTAAGAAATTTGGAGGTGAAGCTAGAATACCATAAAGAGGAAGTATTGTCACTGGATGTGTTAGTTTCATAAGTTTTATGTTAAAAAGAAAGAAAGTTGGTTTCATCTGCCTGATTTTTTCTACATGGCATTATCTATGTAAAATAGCGCTCTTGTTGCAACTCATCCATAAATACCAGAATTTTACACATCATAAAAGTTGTTAAAAGGTTCTTCTATTTTAGAAAGCTGTTTTAAAATTACTTTTTGAGTTCAATTTAACCCCTGTTGCACACTTTGAAATAATTATTCTGTTTATTTATAAGCTGGCAGACTGCCCCTTAGTTTCTCAGGTGTCTAATCATGCATTTATGTCACCTATCATTTGTAGGTTCAGAAGAACATACGGATTGCGTATTTTTTTAAACAATAATGATTAAATCAACTCAAATCACATTAACTAAACAACCTAAGTCTCAATGCATTTCTGTTCTACTTTAATATAAAATAAGTCTGTGGTAGCTTCTTCCACCAAACATTCCCTGTCAGCATGATTAATGGCAGCCTCTCTGGTTGCTAACTTGCATTGAACTAAAGGCAGCACCATTGTCTCCTGGATACTAGTGAGACCTGAATGGCTCATGAAGCCATACAGTCATTCAATGGTGCAATGGCGACTCCTGCAGTCATGAGAAGGGAAACATTTTCAGTCTCTATTTAAGTTTGGTAAAAGTCTAAACTCTTTAATATTAAAATGCTCAATAAAGTTATGTAAAAGAGTACATTAGTTTAACACACACATCTCTACAGCTTCTTTCTGTTCACCCACTCTTTACTCCATCCAGATTAGTGTCTTGCCTACTTAATGACCAAAATCTAGCCATAAATTAGCAAAGATTCCCAAAGGAGTAAAATCATGATAATCTAATTAAAATCAAAATAACTCCAATTGTGGAAAAAGTTAAAACAATTAAATGCGGCCTCTGTTTAACATAAGATAAGCTTTCCTCTAAAGTCTACTAGTTAATGACTTGATTTTGTGATAATCTCATTGATCCTTGTTTTGAATTTTGACAGAAAACCTGGCTGCAGCAAGAGGATTAAGTGTGAGCATTAAGATATAGGCAACTCCTTCAAGAAGCTTATTTAAATTTTCACATCCCCAGAAGTTCTGGGCTAGGAGGGAGGAGTAGCAACAATCTTCCAGTCTGACTTACTGATTACTCCCAAAAACAATACAATACCTACAACTCTTTTGAACATTTAACCCTTAATCTTCCCTGATCCAAATTTCAAGGCAAAGAAAAACCTCTTTGCTTTTTTTGTAACTTTTTGTATCGTCTACCTCCAGTGTCCTTACTTCTTGAATTTTTAGATGAAGTTTTCAGAGTTCCTTTTCTGATTTGGTATTAAATACTGACAGGGTCAGCCCATAGTGGGAGATTTTAAATACACATGCTGACATTGAAGTTACATAGCCAGTAAGAGCAGCCTTTAATGCTATCTTAGACACTATTGAGAAGCTGTTCAAAATGTGAATAGTCCCGCGCATTCCCCTCATCTTCACATATACTTTGGATCTTGTGCTGACATATGCGGCATAGAATGTGAAGAAATAACAGTATTTCCTCACAACCCCTGTCCTCTCTGACCACTCCTTCTAACCAACTCTTCTGTGTGATTACTTTAATTAGGTTCTCCTCCCCAAAAGAAGGTTCAATTTTAGTAGATCTGAGATCTTTTATCAGGATAGTGCAAGTTATAAATTTTTAAAGAAGTCTGCTTCGCTTTCTCTCTCCTCTGTGTCACTGGAGCAGGGCTGCAGAGTTGCAAAAGCTCAGCTACATTCCTCCTCTCACAGGTTGACATGATTTTGTTGATGGGGTTTGCTAGTTCTCTGCGTATTGCCTTAGACAATCAAGCTCCTTTGAAAATGAAAACCGTTAAAATAGAAAGCTTGCTCCTTGGTTTTAATGCAGAGCTGCGTACTTTGAAACAAAATGCTAGGAAACTGGAGAAAATATCGTGGCTCCACAGGCCTGCGAGAGTCCTTTCTAGTCTGGAAAAATGGTTTTAGACAGCTGTATAAGAGGACCCTTTGTAGCGTAAAAGCAGAAAGTAGCTATCTTAAACTTTTTTAGGGAGAATAAGAATAATCTTAGATTTCTTTTTTAAGACACAGTTGCTGAAACTCACCCAGAGCCATAGCCTGATGAACCACCCATTCCACCTGCTCTTAGCAGCAATGATTTTTATGGGATTCTTTATAAATAAAAGATTGATCTTATTAAAATAAGATCATAAGCATACTCCTCTATCCTAGCGATTGTACCTGAGGTAGTCATGGAATCTGAACCGGGTTTAGACTGCTTTGATCCAGTTGAACTCCTCTGAATTAGCAAAATTATTGTCTTCATCTAAGCCTTCAACTTGTATGTTAGGATCCAGTTCCAACCAGGTTATTTAAGGAGGTATTCCCTTTGATCTCCTCCTCCATTTTAGATGTGATTAATCTATCTCTGTTACAGGGATATGTACCCAAAGCTTTTAAGGTTGCTGTAATTAAACCTCTGCTTAAGAAACCGCCTCTGCCCTGACCCAGATGACTTTGGTCAATTATAGACCTATATCCAACAATCTTCCTTTCTTATCCAAAATTCTTGAGAAAGTAGTTGCCAAACAAGTTTAAGTGATCACTTCCACCATAATGAACTTTTTTGAAGAGTTTCAGTCTGGCTTTAGAGCTCATCAGCATAGCACTGAAACAGCTCTGGTGAAAGTCACTAATGATATACCTCATGGCCTCAGATAATGGACTTGTATCTGTGCTTGTCCTGTTGGATCTTAGTGCTGCATTTGATACAGTTGACCATAATATTCTTTTAGAAAGACTTGAATATTTGTTGGAATTAAAGGAACAGCACTAGACTGGCTTTTAAATCTTATCTATCTGATCGAATTCAGTTTGTTCATGTTAATGATAGATCTTCAACACGCTCAAAGGTTACCTGTGGAGTACCACAGGGGATCAGTGCTAGGACCACTTTCTCTTTACTTTATACATGCTCCCAATTGGTAGAATTATTAGACAGCATGGGATTAATTTCCACTGTTATGTTGATGATACCCAGCTATATCCTGTCTATGTAAATCCAGATGAAGCTAACCCATTACATAGATTACAGCGCATGCTCTTGAAGACATAAAACCTGGATGACTCTTAACTTTCTGCTTCTGAATGCAGACAAAACAGAAGTTATAGATCTTTGGACCAGAGTCTCTGAAAAGAATATGATTAGCCAGTCACTTCATTTGGATGGGATTAAACTGATTTCAGATAATAAAGTAAAAAATCTTGGTGTTATTTTTGATCAGGGTGTTGACCTGTCATTTAAATCCCATATCAAAGAGGCCCTCTAGAATTTCCTTCTTTCATCTGCATAATACTGCAAAAATTAGAAATCTCCTGTTCCAGGGGTGATGCTGAGAAACTAGTCCATGCATTTGTTACTTCAAGGCTGGACTATTGTAATTCTTTACTATCAGGAAGTCCACAAACTGTGAGTTAAAAGCCTTCAACTGGATCCAAAAATGCTGCAGCCAGAGTTCTGATGAAAATTAAAAGAGAGATCATATCTAGCCTATCCTGCTTCTCTTCATTGGCTTCCTGTTAAATCAAGAATAGAATTTAAATCCTCCTTCTCACATATAAAGCCTTAAATGGCCAAGCTCCATCTTATATCAGAGATCTGATTGTTCCTTATGTTCCTAACAGAGCACTTAGCTCTCAATCTGCAGGTTTACTAGTGGTTCCTAGAATTTCTAAAAGTAGAATGGGAGGCAGATCTTTTTAGTTATCAGGCTCCTCTCCTGTGGAACCAACTACCAGTTTTAGTCCTGGAGGCAGGCAGACACTCCCTGTCTACTTTTAAGGCTAGGCTTAAAACTTTCCTTTTGATAAAGCTTATAGTTAGGGTGGCTCAGGTTATCCTGAGCTATCTCTATAGTTATGCTGCTATAGGCTTAGACTTTTGGAGGACATAGGGACCCCATTTCATCATTCTGCTTCATTCTCTCTCTGTTCTCCTATTCTGCAGAATCTGTTAGTTCAATCTCTAACCTTCTGCTCTCTCTGCTTTTCCTCAGAGTAGCTTTTGCCTCGTCTGTTCCTGTTTGGCTGTGACGTCATCCTGAAAGAAACATCAGCTGTGCTGCTTCTATCAACACCCTTGTTTATAGATGTTGGAGATCGGCCTGTTTTCCAGTGTGGTCCTGTTTCTCTGACCTGTGACTGAGTGGATGTGCTTTTCTCTTCGTCCTCTGACATGGGAGCTGCCTTGGAGCCTCGTCTGCCTGGCTGTGTGTTTCCTGGACGGCAGCCGCCTTTACAGCTGCCTTCTTTTTCTATCTCTGCTTCTGTCTCCTTGAACCCCAGTGCGCCTCAGCAGATGGCCGCTCACACTGAGCCTGTGGTTCTGCTGGAGGTTTCTTCCTGTTAAAGGGAGTTTTTTTTCCTCTCCACTATCGCTACAAGCATGCTTAGTGTGGGGGATTGTATTTGAGTCAATGAGTCAATGCAACCAACTGGTTTTCCTTAGATAGATGAAAACTTTGTATCAATTTGACTGTATGATCTGGTTGAACTGTAAAGTGCCTTGAGATGACATGTGTTGTGAATTTGGCGCTATATAAATAAACTGAATTGAATTGAATTGAATTTAGTATTAAATACATAATAAATAAATTTTAAACAGCAGATCAAAAAGATATTATTTGATGATTTCAAAGGCAAGAATTACAAATATTGATTGTTTTTATTTATTTTTTTTTAAACCCAAATTATTTTCAGCTCTTTCAGTGATCAACTTTTATTCATGAATCATAAACATATTAAATCCATCCATCTTCTGTCATTCTTATCCCTGCTGGGGTCAGTGCTGGTGTCTATCTCCAGCTGTCAATGGGCAAGAGGCGGGGTACAACCTGGACAGGTGGCCAGTCCATCGCAGGGCAACACAGAGACAAACATTCACGCACACAACTAAGGAGAATTTAGAGTAACCAATTAACCTAACAGTCATATTTTTTGGACTGTGGGAGGAAGCCGGAGTACCCGGAGAGAACCCACGCATGCTCAGGGAAAACATGCAAACTCCATGCGAGAAAGACCCTGGGCCAGGAATCGAACCAGGAACCTTCTCCCTGCAAGGCAGCAGTGCAAACCGATGTGTCAATGTTCAGACTGTAATTAGTACAGTATAGACAAAATCAATGGTACTTTGTTATACTGTACAATCAGCTGATAGGCAAAGAGGTCACAGTTGGGTCTAAATAAGCATGAAACAAAGATTTAGTGTTTTAAAGCAAAGTTTGATTGTGATGGACAGGTTCACCAATCAAAACGAAAGGGCTGAATTAAAATCTCAGGATCTTCTAGCTTCTATTTCTATTAGGAACCGGTTTATATAGTAGAGAGCTGTTAACAGTTTTTGCTGTTCTTATGAAAATAATGACAGGGATAATTGATCAGATATATTGAGTAAGCTTCATCATCTTATATTATTTTTATTTGGAGTCACTACAGTAAGAGCTGTCTTGATGTGGATCTGATAGAGAAAATAGACAATGAAGTCTCATATCCCATTCTGTCTGTAACTATTCCCCCTCATATAAATCAAATGGTGGAATTACCTTTTATAAGCTTCCACTCCACCTTGAACCACCTTAACATGGAGTATTAGGGGGATCAGGAGGTATGGTGGACATGGGGCCCTGCAGTCAGGCCCTGGGTTGTCTGGGTAACTCCTTATGGGGAGAGGAGGTACCCTGGGTGGTTTAGTCGTCACCTCCCAGCTCAGATGAACCACGTTGGAGTTTACCCCAGTGGGTGTGAGGGCTGCATTCCTGAGAGGTCTCTGACTGTTGTCTCAACCTACAAACAAGCAGCGCTATGGAGTATCTGGTCTAACCAACCAGTCATTCTGCTGGTGGACTTTTAACACATGGGAAACCAAAGTCGCACCTAGAGGTGAATGGTAAATTACCTATACTTGTATAAAACTTTATAAAGTCTGCAGAGCCACAAGCTGGCAACTCAACGTCAAAGAGGAGCGAGTCAGCAGATCTTTCCCTCATATGAACGTCAGTTGTGCTTTGTTAATATTATGCCAGTCACAGGCAGTCCTTAAAGAACAACCTGCTCTATTTTTTTTTTACCAGTGTACTTTTCAAAAGCATTAACTAAAGGTAAATGATAGTAGTTGTGTCTTCTGACCTTTGGCAAAATTTCTTGCACTTTCGGGCTCAAAGGAGTGGAGCGACCTACCAGTTGGTGGTGAGTTCAGTCTGCTGGCAGAGGAGGAAGCTGGGCAGACTTTGCAAGCCCAAGCATTTAATGTTGATTGACAATGTCTGCTGGGACAGCTTTCCCAGATCCAACCGGAGGCTGAGGACGTAGACACAACAAGCAGTATATCTGCCCCAAGAGCCAATGTGACCCCCATAGGTGTGCCTGTAAGGTCTTCAATGCCTGTTTTGGCAACAATCCCAAAACCAGGGGTGCGCACCAGCAATTAGGCAGAAGAGGAGCCTCCATGGGCTGAGTTGGCTTCTGGTATCCTAAGGTGGCTAGGAACTAGCTTAAGGTGAAGGACATTGTGGCTGGGATGGTTTCTAAGGCAAAGACTCCCGGAGGAGTTTGGTCAGGCTGTGGGGATAATCATCAACTTACATTATATGGGACCAGAACATAGAACTTTCTATGACTTAGTGTCTATGGAAGGTTCAGAGGACTTTTACTGACGGTCTGGTCACATGTGAGATGATAACTGTCTGCCCTTAGAGATCTGGAGCTCTACTGTTATGTGGTGCACCATTTTTCCTTGCTTGCATTGTGTTTGTCAGCATCAAACATGTATTTGGAGTAGATTTTGTTTTTGCTGCACTCTTTTTTAGTGAATTCTGCCTTTCTTCTTTGCAGCATTGTTTTTTGTTTACGTTTGTTTTTGGTTTTGTTGTTCTCATTTTTCAATTTTCGGTGACTCTTAGTGAGTTTTTACACGGCGCTGTAATTCTGACCTACCTCTGACATCTCAGGACATGGTGACAACCCTGCAGAAAGAATGAATGGGGAGCTTTTGAAAGGTTCAGGAGGAGGAAGGAGGACTTAGATGATCTCGCCCATCCTGCTTCCCTGCTTCCAGTCCCCCAGCGGTGACTGGGGACCTGGAGCTGGACTCGTTCATGATCAAAGTTAGTGGGTGTGAGAAAGATCATTGGTGGTAAATGGAATATGTCACTTACTTTAGCAACCAATTATTCTAATGTATATAATTTAATTTAGACATAATTGGTTTTATTTAGGACCCTTTCTTTCATATATCATCAAGGCACTTCTAGTGGCCCCTTTATTAACTTGCAAACCTGCTCTTAGCTATTTGCTCTCTTTTTACCCACATGTTTTAAAACCAAACAAACAGCTTCTTACTCAAACCATTTCAAACCAGAGATGCATGAACGAGTTATTACATGATGGTATGTTTTCTATATATTTTCCTCTTCACTTTCATGATCATTTCACTGACATGTCTTCCCCTATTCAGTTAAATATTTCAACCTTATTTTTTAAAGCATACCGCAAGAACAATCTATATCACCATTTTATCTGAATGACCCAGACACCAAACAACTAAACCTTTTATAAAATGAGGGGTATTTACTTTCATACCTGAGTTGTTTTGCTAATCATGGAAAAGCTTGAGCAAATGTTCAGAGAATAATATGACTTTTTTAAGAAAATAAGCAAACAGCTTAACAGTGCAAATGCCTTTTATGCTGTAATAACAAACAGCAGTCTTTTTTATCTCATCCACAAGGTTTTATTGAAAAAGTTGCTTATTTATGTTGCTAATGTGCTAATGCGGGAAAGTTGTGTAGTTTTCTTTTTAAACTTGACCACCATACATACAACCAGTTTTATCAAAGATATTACAGTCATATAGAGAGTTAATAAAATACTCATAGCAGTTCTTTGAAAGATAAAGTTATTGCGTAACATTGTAATTGTGATGAGGCGTTTTGTTTTATATTGTTCTTAACCACTAACCTTTCAAAGAAGTTTTCATCTAATTTGATCTTATAATGAACCCCAGTTTTATGTCTGCAAATAGGATTATGAATTTACCTTTTAGTTGGATATTCCTTATTTTGGATTAATCAAGGGTAAAATAGGAGTCAACCATTTGGCTTGCTGCCCTAGCAAGGCAGCAAGCCATTTGAAAAAACATGGATAAAGATTGAAAGTCGGACTGAAAACGCACAGTCAAGGCCATTCTAAAAAAAAGAAAAAAAAAAAAGAAAAGAAAAAAAAAAGAAAAAAGAAGGATTTATTTTGTGGGAGTTCATTGCAAATTGGTAGAGATCCATATTTGGTCCTAAATAGGAATAAAGTTGAACAAAAGCAGAATGTGATTTTAAGTTTTGTTAAAATTTCTCCTCATTATTAATTCAATCAAAATGATTAACTCAAAACTGGATTGGGTAAGACATGGTTGGTTTATGGGCATAAAAAAAGTAGAAATGGGATGACTAGAAACACATAGAAATCGTCTGCTGCCCCCTGCTGGAGCTTCATTGGAATCACACTGCTCTCTAACGATTTGGGAAATTTACTTAAACAATGTATCTTTATATGAACCCTGTAATTATATTTTTCCTGATTTATAACATTTTATGAAATTCCCAAAAGCTGTCCTGTTGCTGCATGCTTCTGTCAGAGGCTCGGAACTTTGGATCCAATATTCAAAAAAAACAGAAAGATCTGGATGAGTTCAAAAGTCTTTATTGAGAAATTGAAAGCCAGACTGAAAACTTTATTAATTGTGTTTAGATATCACAGTCAAAGGCCATTCTAAAAAAAAAAAAAAAAAAAAAAGTGTTTTCCATTTAGATTTAAAGTGATTTAGGATGCCACAGTGCATGCATGACCAATCTCAAATATATTTGTGGGTCAAACACCGAAAAAATAAATGTTCAAAAAATAAATGAACAAATAAATGTCGTAGGTAGAAAGTAAATTATACAGTGAGACCTAAATATAGATCTCTTTTGATTAACTTCTTTGTTTATTGGCCTTTGTATTAATTACCTTATTTATTTATTGTCCGTTATAGTCTTCAACTTTATTTATTTATTACTTATTTCTTTAAGTATTTAATTATGTGCATGTTGTAATATTTTGTATGGTTTATTCTTCCTTTGTATTTTTTAATCAAATTTATTTCTGCCTGTCGTTTTTGCATTTCTGTATGCGTTTCTGCCTCATTATGCAAATGAGGAGGGTGTGTGTCTCAGAGGGTCACCTTCTGCCCATTGGTTGGTTAGCAGCCAACCAGTCGTATGTAAATTCGACAGGCAGAAATAAATAGCTGAAGAAATAAACAGTGTAAAAAAAATACAAAGGGAGAATAAAAAAGACAAAAATATTATAACACACATATAAATACTTAAAGTAATAGGTAATAAATAAATAAAGTTGAAGATTATATCGGACAATAAATAAATATGTTAATTATTACAAAGGCAAATAAACAGATAAGCTAAATAAAAGATATATATATATATATATATTTATTTCTAACTGTATAATTTAATTTCTACCTACATTTATTTATTTATTGTATTTTTGTGGGGCAATTAATTGTTTGCTTATTTATATTTGGAACATTTATTCACAGAACTTTCTGTGAACACATTTTTTTAGTATATTGGTATTGGATTGGTCCTCCATATTAAGGAAGAGGATTACTGACCACTGAAAAAATAAAAAAAAAGTTAACTGATTTTTAAATTTTATTTCAATTTAATATAGGAAAAAGTTTGAATTCTGATTTTTTTTCTCAGAATTCTGACTGTAATCTCAGAATTCTGACTTTAATCTCAAAGTTCTGACTTTAATCTCAGAATTCTGACTTTAATCTCAAAGTTCTGAATTTTTTTCGACTTCTTAATATCAGACTCTGACTGAATTTTGACTTTAATATCAGAATTCTGACTGAATTTGGACAATAACTAATATGTTCTAAATTTAAATTTCAGAATTCTGACTTTTAATATCAGAATTTGACTGAATTCTGATTCTAATATCAGAATTCTAATTGAATTTGACTTTAAAGGAATAGTACACCCAAAAAACATGATTAGCCTTCATTTTCTACTCACCCCCCCATGCTGAACAACACTCTGGAGTACTTTTCTTGATATGATATTTCAAATTCATCTGGAGATCTGGGAGAGGCTTTCTTGCTGACTGCTGACTTACATTTCAAATAATGGAAAGGTCTCTATAGGTGCCCGAAAAGGCAAAAAGGTCCGCAAAAGTCCACAAAAACATTGTCAATAGAGTTCACTCCACATACTGCTGCGTCCAATGTATTCCAAGTACGTCCTGAGTGGGTAGCGTCATATAATTTTCTCATGAAAAGTCATTTAGAATGTTTTTAGAGCATAAACAGTAGTGTATAGAGGATTTCCCTAAACAGCTGGCTACAAGATGCGCGGTTCCACCTGCGAGGCACGAAGCTGGCAGACCAAACCAGCGCATTCAGCTTCGAAAAGAACTCATGCTCCTTTCTCAACACTGAAGTCCCTCGTGACGATTTTTCTTTCGTTGTTTCTTTTCTTTGCACAGGTAAACAGCACATTTCTTCTTCTACGCTTTGCATTATCGCAGAGCAGACGGCTGAATGCGCACTTTTCATCTGGTTTTGGTGCTGTCAGCGGTTTCCGTAGGCTCGTGAACGCACTTTTAGGAAATACTATACACTCTTGTAAAAACTATACACTTCTGTTTAAAAACCACTTTGTTACCATATAAAACTCACACGTTTCACATTACTATACTCTGTTTGCACGAGTTACACTCTGCTGTGATAAACCTAAAACACTTTTAGCACTTCTACTTCCCTATGATTAGAGTTGGCTACCATCAACAAAGTTCAAATATAATGTAAATTCACCAAACACTACACAAGACCAATGTTGCAGACTGAAGAAACTCATTTATTTCTCAACACGCCCAAAATGTTGACATGGAGATTCATAATACTGCAACAAAATGTCACTTTACGTATTGTACTGTAAGTTTACTTAAAAAAAATAAAATAAAACAAAAACTAGACATTGTCTCTTCGCCTAGCTGGATCTGGCCAGAGAATTTCATCAACATCGCAGGCAATGTTGTCATTAGCAAGACACCTTGGAAAGAAACGTCTTGAATGACGGATCCATCCTTGCATTGCTGCTACCTCCATCTGGTCACAGGCCTCCTCCATGGCTTGGATGAGGGGTACCTCAGCCTGGAGACGGAGATCATATACCTTCCACCGTCATGCCGAGAAAAACTCTTCTATAGGGTTGAGAAATGGAGAGTATGGTAAGATATAGGACGGTGAAACGTGGATGTTGCTGAAACCAGTTCTGAACCAGAGCAGAGCGGTGGAAAGACACATTGTCCCAGACAACAATGTATTGCATATGATCGATTTGATTTGTTGCTGTTATGTTGTGCAATTGGTCCAAGAATGTAAGTATGAGTGCTGTGTTGTAAGGGCCCATATGGGCATGGCGGTGAAGGACCCCATTCTGTGTAATGGCTGCACAAAGTGTTATATTACCCCCACGTTGCCCTGGGACATTGAATATAGCCCTGTGGCCAATGATGTTTCTTCCCCTCCTTCGTGTTCTCGTCAGGTTGAACCCAGCCTCATCTACGTAAATGAACTCATGCTGGATCTCCTCTCCATCCATTTGTAAAATTCTCTGAAGAACTGTGTCAGGCAAAATTGTGTTCAGTGTAGATCTAGTATACATATTACAGTACAGTGAAAGATTATGAGACAGTATGCAAGATCACAATGCTTAGGTGAATACATACCTCTGCATAATCATGCCGCAGTCGTTTCACCCTTTCGGAATTGCGCTCGAAAGGCACTCGATAAATTTTCTTCATTTGAATATGGTTTTTTGTTAGGATGCGTGCCAGTGTTGATGTTGAGACCTGATGGATATTGCTGAAACCGACGTGGTTATTGACAATGTTAGCTGGGAGCTGATTGAGGGTTATAGCATTGTTGGCCAAAACCATGTTTACTATCTCCCTCTCTTTCTGTTCTGTAAACATAGCAGGCATTCCCCCTCGTCGTTCCTGACCCTTAATCCTATGTAGAAAAAAAAACAGTAAACAATAGTACAGTAATTTCACAGGAAAAGGTAACAGAAGTGCTGATAGTGCATAGAATACAGTACTGTAAGCAGTTGCTGAAACCGTGCAGATGTTTTTGATATGATGATATTTTTACAATACCTATTTTCCAGTCGAAATGTTCTTATCACACTTGCCACTGTGTATCGGCTTAGGCTGTACTCTCAGTCCAGCCTCCCTCAGCGTCAGGCCGTGGTTGACAACGTGGTCAACAAGTGTTGCACAGATCTCATTTGTCAGATTCGGTCCTCTTTGAGCACGTTCTTGTCTTCCTCTTCCTCTTCCTCCAGCCTGGCCTCCATCTCTTCTTCCCTCTTCCGTTGATTCCTCCTCCTGTTGATTCCTCTTCCTCCCCTTCCTCCTCTTCCTCCTTGTCCTTCTCCTCCTCCCTCTGTCGTCGTCGTCCTCCTCCTTGTCCTCCTCGCCTTCTCCTCCACCTCGTCTTACTATTTTCTCTGACTCTCTCCTTTTTGGCTGTGCTTGAAGACCGATAAACTCACCTGCTGCTTTTTATAGTGCTTATACACACCTGATTGGTGTGTCTACAATTAAACAAACAAGTGTTTGCACACCTGATGACTATGTTGAATCAATTGGTTGGAAGGTGCAATAATTTGACAGTCAGTCCTTTGGTATTGCAAGGAAGTGACTTCATAATAGATTTTTGTGTGTAATGTATGTTAAGTGTGTTTAGTGTTTTTGCAAATCACTGTGTGTAGAGTTTTGCAACAAGTGTGAGTGAGGTTGACAATGTGCTTATAGTTGTGCAAATATGGGCTGAATTTTTGCTTCTTGAGTGTAAGGTTTTGCTAATAGTGTACTACTTTTAACTTTAGTGTGTAAGCAATCAAATGGGAAAACTAATAATAACAATTAGAAATCAACTGCTGCCCCCTGTTGGAGCTTCATTGGAATTACACTGCTCTCTGATGTTTTGGGAACATTTATACTTAACTTTACAGCTAATAAAAAATATAGATTGCATTTATTGCTTGACAAATACTAGAACGAAGCAATGTGTTTTCTACTGAATGAGGGAACTTATTTAGAGTGAAGCAGCCCCTCCGGTCCTGTGCAGCTGGAGAACTGCGCTCCGCTCTTCCCCGTTTCTCCTGACGTTGCTCCCAGCTGCTCCCTCCCCCTTCTTCCCAGCTCCTCCTCTGAGCTGCTCCTCCGTTCATCGAGCCACCGTCCCAAACCACACAAGAAAAAAAAAAGGAAAACTTTCCAGACTTCCTGAAAACCGTCCGCTTCATGAAGGAAGGACAGGGAGACATGATCCACAGAGTCTGGTCCAGATGAGCGAGCAGGCGGAGGAACCTGTGATCCAGCTGTCTGCCCCACAACAACTTCCCTGCAAAGAGTCTCGAGGGAAAAGCTTGACGTGAGTCTGGGAAGAGATGCCAGGCCTCGCATTGTTTACTTCTATGTTCTATTTATTTACTGAGGAAGGGAAAAACGATCCAGACAGAATGGATAGCCGCTATTTGCATTCCCATCCTGCTCCATACTTTGTATTTAAATACAAAGGGAGGTGGTAACTTTAAATAGGCGGACGTGGCGCAGACCAGAGTGGCTTCATTTGCATTCAGAAAACCTAGATGACCAAACTTCTCTGCAAATGTTGGAAAGTTTGCTTTACTTTAAGCGTTATATGTCAGCCCTGATGGTGGCGCCCCCTAGGGGCCCAATTTACTCGCAGGATTTAAACCATAAAGGCTTGTATTTATTTATTTATTTCCCTCCTGGCTTCATGTTCAGTTAACCATTAAAACAACAACCACAGCAAGTCAGGGCGATTAATAACCTGTAGCAGATGATCTATGGTGGTTTCATCCAGGTGTGGGCTAATATACTGCATGCAAAGTGTCATTCAACACTTTCTCCTATGTTTGACTCTCTTATGTTCTTATCTGTGTCCAGGTCTTCTGAAGGGAACAATGAAGAAGAGAGGAGGCAGAGGAGGCGTGGCCGGCCCCCTGCAGACCTCCAGCTCCTGCTGGAACCAGAGTCAGATCCCTCAGAGAGCAGGAAGAAACCAGCCGGCATCAGGTGATCAGCAATGCATTATTGATTTTTACCTTTATGTGTTTAACATTGAAGAACTCTATATTAGACTTTCCATCTTTTATGATCTTAGGCAAGTCTATAAAGTCAAAATTTCCTAGCATAGCAATGTCATGCCTCTTTAATAAATCTTTATTCACTAGCTTCCAAATTCATTACTATATTCAGTGTTTATAGCTGCAGCGTTAACCAGGCATGTATTTACTTACTGTTTGCTCAGTTTGGATAAGCTTTTTAAAAAGTTACAGTTTTAACAACTTTAAGTCATTCTGCCACCATGGTTTAAAGTCCTTTAAAAATATGCAAGAGAAAGTTGTGCAGTTTCCTTCAAACATAGGGAATAATTAGATAGTAATGCAGCTGTAATAGAACTGTTTGGTTTTGCCTTGTAGAAAATTTTACTCATCTATCTATCTATCAAAAATCATCTATCTATCATCTATCTATCTATCTATCTATCTATCTATCTATCTATCTATCTATCTATCTATCTAGAAGAGTGATTGATTAAATAAAACAAATGTGCAAATTTTAGCAAGCAAGCAGCTTTTAAAGAATAAAAAATGTATCTAATTTTATAGGAGCTCTGTTATTGTTTATTTCCTGATTTATTACAACATTTTATAAAATTTCCCAAAGTTGTCTGTTGCTGCTTGCTTCTGTTAGTTAGCTGAAAGGAGGCTCCTGCATCGATTAGTTGTTATAACCACAGATTTCTATAAAGTGTCGAGCTTTTAAATATTTATAGGGCTGAAGATGATAACTAAAATAGTGATTTTCTTTAATGATATTGCAGTTGTGATTTTTCTTTGCACTAAGACAAAGTATGTAGATGTTTCACCTTAGGGTTTCAGTTTTTTCATGACCTTAAAAGCTTCCTTGTCCAAATTGTTTACTGTATCCTTTGCATGACAAACTTCTTATTTCTACTATTATGCATGGATCTGCATGCCAGCTGCAACTCTCCCCCCTTACTGTGTGGCAGCAAACCCACGTTAATTGTATTACCACCACCTAAACGAGGGTTATTTTGCACTTATTACTCTTGTTAAATGTAATGTGACTAAACTTGAGGCCCTCTGCGATTTGAAAATTGCATTTTGCTAAATTGGGATTTTATTAATTCCCCAGCCCTTATCGGTACCGGCTAATACCTGCACAGTTGGTCACTTCATAAGTGCATTCAGCAGCCATGATGTAAGATAATGTGGAGTGCATGCATTTCCCTTACCCTATATTTGCTATGAATTGTTGTTGTTAATTTTTGTTAATAAATGTTTTTTTTTATGTAGTTTCTTATAATTTTTTATCATGTAAATAAAGGAAGAAAAAACAATATGGGCTCCAAGAACAGGTCCAAAAATATCGGGGCATACCAGGGATCAGTTAGAATGATGTTAAAATAATCAACCTTAAAACCCCTGGGTCGGCCTATTTCTATTCCATTGACTTTTTTTTCAGCAGTCAGTGTGACAAATGCTGTTCTGTTTGAAGAAAAAGCCGCCAGCTCACCATCTTTTTAGATTTTATTTGTATAGATCATGCTTTTAAACTTGTATATTTACTCAGGGCAAGGCGCGTCTATGTGTAAAGCACATTTTCAACAGCAAGACAATTCAATGTTCTTTACATGAAACAAAACATAAGTGCACTGTTGTGTTTCTATAAAGGAAAAGAAAGAAAAGGCTGGACTATGGACTGAAGTTAATGATGTTTTATTTTACAGAACAGTCAAAGGCCATTCCAGACAAATAGGTTTTCAACCTTGATTTAAAGCAACTTAGAGTTTCAGCACTTCTACAGTCTTCCTGGAGTTTGTCCAGATTAGTGGAGCATAAGAACTAAATGTGTTGTTCCTGTTCTTGGTGTGCAGAGCAGACGAACTAGGTGACCTGAGAGGTCCGGGGGGTTTATACACTGAGGAGAAAGTTTGTAATGTATTTTGGACCTAAGCCATTCAGTGATTTATAGACTAACAGAATGATTTTACTGTATATTCTCTGAGATAACATTAACAGTTTTAAAAGTGGGGTTTTAAAGTCCTACTTTCTTAGTTTTAGTGAGGCAGACAGCAGGATTTTGGATCTACTGCGTCTGTCTGATTGACTTTTTGGGCAGGTCTTTGAAGAAAACATTGCAGTAATCAATTGTCCGACAGATAAATGGCTGAATTATTTTCCCAAGATCCTACTAAGACATTAATTCTCTAATCCTGGAGATGTTCTTTAGATGATAGAAGGCCGACTTGGTTAATGTCTGATTTAGAGGTGGATCCGTGGTTTCTAGCTCTAGTGACTGAAGATATTTGCTAATAGTTTATTAGTCCAGCTGTATAAAAAATATATAAACAAAAAATATAGGAACATCCTAACACTTCTATGCATTCACTCCTGTCTTCATATAGCCACCTCGTTACATGGTAATGTGGAGCTGTGGTTATTTGTTTTAATCTTAGCTATGAGGAGCATGCGGTGTGAGAATCTTTAGCCGCTTTGTACCAGTTCTATGCTTCAAAGCCCTTTTCATAAGATGTTGTTTTCTTTTGGAACATAGAGTTGTCAAGATTTGGTTGAGGTTTGTGGACCCAAATACAGAGGCAGGGAGGCAGAGGTGAGTTTTTGTAGCGAGGTAAACAAACAACTGAGGCAGGAATCCACAAATCCAACATGAAAAAAGTTAAACACACCAAAAACATCAGGGGAAAACAATCATGACGACGTAAGACACTCTAAGACGGTGTAGGTCGAAGTTAGATGAGGAACTGCACAAAGAGTATTTATGGGAGACAGAACAAAGAGAGGACTAATGAGCAGATTGGGAGCAGGTATGAACAGAGCAGACAGAAAAGGAGCTAGGGAAAAAGGAGAACACAAGAGGGCAGCAGAGGGCAACAAATAAAAACTTGAAAACTGAAAATAACCAGAAACACAACAAAATAAGAATTAAACATAAAACTAGAAAAAATGGAGCAAAGTAAAACTGAATACCCAAAAGAAAACAAAACAGAACCCTGACCGTGACAAGAGTAATGCAGTGTTACCCCTCCCACACCTGTTGCTTTGTCTCCTGTCACCTGACGGACAGAAGACTCCAACTTAATTTTGTCTTTTTTTTTAAATAACAGTCATTTATTTACAAGATGTCCTGTTAAGTTGTATTATTTTATTTGGGAAAGAACAGGTGAAATGTTTGTATATGCTGTGAAAAAAGCACATCCTCCATAAGCAGGTGCTTAGATATGGAAATAACATATAAATGTAATCCGTGTTGTTTTTGCTTAACAATCAATATGTCACATTGTTTTAGTAGCAGTAGGATTAATTGTTGCTTTTTGTTTAAACAAATTAGATAATTTGCATTTATTTGTCTGTAACTTCAATTGTTAGATAAAAATGGTATTATTGTTAATAAGTATCATACCATTCAAATTTCATACTGGCTGTTTCTCAATAGAGATGAAGCGATACATTTTTTTTTTAAGGCCGATGCAGATACCCATCATGTTGACATCAGTCTAACAGATCCCTGATATCTGCTGCTGATGATTTTGGAATGATTCTTTTGGCTTTCCATTTATTTACATGAAGAAATGCCACCATGATAAATGTTCAACATTTGATGTTTAACAGATCAAACAAAACGTTAACAATGGGTAATATGGAGTAATCTTTGTTCCTTTACAAGTAAAGAACATGTTTGTAAATAGAAATTTGAAATAAAAGCAAGGTTTTGAGTGTAACTTTGCTGTTTTTTTCTAGATAAAATTTTTTCTAAATTTATTTTTTTCAATTTAATTTCATATTTCCATTTTTTTTTTCACTTCAAGCCCAATACAGATGTCGTCGCTGACTTCCATGCAGAGCGATAGAAATGCATCTTTGCTCCTCATTTGACTACAGAATTAAGACGATTAAAACATCATTTGAAAAATATGTGAATTATAAAAATCAACCTGGAAAAAATAAAATAAAAGTAGAAATGTGAAATTAAAAATAATATATATAGAAAAAATATTCTGGAAAACGACTCTACTCTCTAAATAATAAATAAAAAACGTTAGTGTACTTCTTGGATTGCCTTTATTAAAAGTAAATTTATTAAAAATAAATTCCCATTTATAGAATATGTTTGCAATAATAATGGAACAAAATTCACTCCATAAGAGCAAATAGAGAGAGTGGGAAAGAATGCACTTGATGTGATCTTAAGGTATGGCTGCTAGATGCACTAATGAATCGGCCAATGCAGGCATGTAACATCCACTAGCAATGAGTTTAAAAATCTGCTTAAATCATCATAATTTTCCTACTTTCCAACTCCTACATTTTCTTAAACCTGCCCTTCTTTATACCTGCATGACCACAGTCCTGTTTACAGATTTCCTTGGATGATTTGTAAACAGTCTTAAGGTAAACACACAGCATTCAAATTGGACATTTAAGCTTGAGTGATAATATGACGTGTAGTTTTCCCTCTATAGTCTCTGTGGTTACCAGGCTACCCAACCATAAACACTGACCTTTCTATGCAGCAGACAGAAACCCGTGGAGCAGCTTTCACCAATGCTGAGTCTGAGCGACTTTGAAACCAAGTTTGACAGAAAAAAATCCCAGACCAACCAGGTAGCAATTCTTTTCATAGCAAAACCCACCAGTTTTTTTTCCTAATAATTTATGGTCTTGTTTTTTTTTTGCAGCTATCAAAGACCAACGCTCAGTTCCACAAGTTATTCAAGGTAGTCACCAAAGATGAACCGCTCAGACAGAGTAAGCTCCACATGCTGCCATTTGAAGAACAAAGGTATGTTGGATTGTTTAATTTAGGAAACTAAATGTGTGTGTTGTCATCAGGTTACACCTGCGCCCTGCAGAGAGACATGCTATATCAGGGCAAAATGTTTGTCTCACAAAACTGGATCTGTTTCCACTCCAAAGTCTTCGGTAAAGATATTAAGGTATGCTACAGGAAACCTGCAATCAGAGAAATAATTATCGTTTCCAATCCTGATCAATTGGCATTGATTGTGTTTCCTCGTTGCCAGATTTCCATCCCAGTCATGTCTGTGAAACTATTAAAAAAAACTAAAACTGCATTACTGGTGCCAAACGCCCTTGTGATTGGAACTACAGAAATGGATGTAAGAAAACTATACAACTTGTGTCCTTTTAAGAGCACAAACCTGATAGTAACTTTATCTTTTTTGTCTTTTACAGCATGTCTTTGTGTCGTTTCTCTCTCGAAACAACACCTTTAAATTCCTGAAATCCATCTGCCCTCATTTGGAGGTAAATAGCACGTTTTTGTAAATAACCTTATATTTTAATAATGACTAGAAAAGACCTAAAGCAAATACCACGCATGCATGTTTGGCACTGTTTGAATTTTAACGATTCCTCTTCCGATTCCCATTCCTTGTTTCGATTCCCACCTATCTGAGATCAGCTAAAGCCCTGTAGCTCAGTGGTTAGAGCATTGGTCATGTCAACCAGGGTCAAAAGTTTGAATCTTGTTGGGGCCTAATTCTTTGTGGAGAGGTTCTGAGAACTAGTGTTGCACCGATAGCAGTATTGGGCAGGGCCCCCGATCCAGCACTAAAATGGTGCTATCGGCGACTACCAACAAATGGGGCACCATTACCATTCTGAGAGCCAAAAGTTTATTTAACATTGTCACCGATTCCAGATAGGCTGGATTCACTTCGCATTAGGGCCAATTTATGCTTCTGATGCATAGCCTCTGCAACCGTCGTCGCACACCTCAAAAAAATCCTGACTATGCGTTGGAAGGTTGCAAACCCACACAGACCTGAAGCGGAAGTGCGCAGACAAAAAGCAGCTGTGATTGGTCCTTGGTATGCCTTTCCTGCTGTCTGTGTGGACGTTCTTCTCGATTCGGTGCGTCATTTTTAAAAACCAAGGAACAACTACAATGGACAACTACAACGAAAGGTGCATACAGACCACCTACGCGTCCTCCTTTGTCTTTTTGCCAACTCCATTAACAGAAGCTGTTCCTCTTCGATGTCTAGCATAGATCCATCTCCGTGTTCATGATATCTTGCAGACGCGCCAGTGTTGTTTTGGAAGATAAACACTCCCTCCGGCGCCGCCAAAGTTCTCGTGACCATCCCCCAAAGTTCTTGCGAGTTCTCGAATAGGCTCCCCCTTGCGCTTTGACAGGAAACTGCTGACGGTGCAGAAGCATAGCAGCAAAACTGGTTCGCGACCAGACCCAAGTGACATTTGATGTGTGCGGTTGTAGAAGTCTAATCTGCACTTTAGTCTTTTTCCTGCTTCACATAGTTAGGCAGCAGTTTGACAAAGCCATGATGGCAATTATTTTACATCCAGGTAGTATGCAGT
>JAGKQL010000057.1:12211105-12324148 GCA_018398635.1 Cyprinodon brontotheroides
ACTAGTTACATCGATATATTGTGTTCTGCAGCTGCAGTACATGCTTATTTGTGTAAACCACATATTTGCCTATGCTAATGTTGCTTGATTGTTTATGGACCCGGAATTGCAAAATAAAAAAAAAACCCAAAAAAAAACAATAAATTCCAAACAGTAACAGTTTAGGTTTTGAAATATTGATGCAAATATGTTCAGTATTTGTACTGAAACCGCCCATGTTTTGATTGTAGGTGAATAAGATTGGTAGCAGCCCTGTAGCGTCCTCCTGTGAAAACAGCTTCAGAACCAGCTGCCCCGCGTCGCTTCCTCTGGTCAGTAAGGGGTCTGTCCTCTAATTTTCTCCCATGTTTGTTCAGGATGAATTCATTGTACCTGATCCATTGTGATGGAATGTGGACGTGCATTGTTGTCGTGTAAATCTACACCCTCTGTGCTTGTGGTGTACTTTGCTGAGTGTTTGTGTTTGCAGGACTTTTCTGGAGACTTCTCTGACCTGGACGGAGTTGTGCAGCAGAGGCGGCAGGACATGACTGAAAGCAGCAGCTCTGGGTCGCAGACTCCAGATTATGACAAAATAAGCGGTGTGTGCTCTCTTTTTGTAATAAAATACCACAGACCCCACCTTGATTTCCTCTGGAGTTCTTGTTTTGAAAGGTTTCAGATATCATAGTCTTTGTTTAGGGTAACAAAAGCCAAGAAACATTTGACCCCAGAGGCTTTGCTTGTTTTTGTAACGATGACCAATATCTTACAGATCATCCATATGGGTTTTTTCTCTGGCCTTAAAAGCAGTTGTTGATTTGTAAAGGATTTTGACATAGTGTTAATATTTACTCAAGTTACTGGGCTTCTCTCTGTTTATGTGTGCAGACTTCAGCAGCCTCCCAGAAACATTTCTAAGTGCAGCGAAGACCAGAGAGGTGTCGGTCCACGCAGACGTTCATCTCCAGAGTCCAAGCCAAAAGCATGGAGCCATGCTCAAAAATGGTATTTTATTTCTGAGATTTCTTTAGCCTTCCTCTCGACTGTGAATTCTCATCTGTAGCTTATTTCCCTGTTATGAACCACTATTCCTGCATTTCCTCAAAATAGCTATGACCACAATATGTGTCCCTTGATAATTTATAGAAATGATTTATAGATTTATAGATGTTTAAACTGTACAATGTATCTAATATTGATAATATCTGCCCTTCACTTTAGGAGCTAAGTAAATGTTTCTGCCTATGCTTTTGCTCCAAAATAAGATACCTATAGGAACCAAATTTAATAATAGAAATGTTTTTTTCTGATTTTAGCGGCAAATATTTTATTTGCTTCTGTGGATTATTTTAGTTATCTACTATAATCAAGTCAATGTACACTTATTTCTATATTTTTTCTCTAGTTTTAAGTAACTTTTTACAGTTCATGCCAGTTATCTTGACATTAGCCATACTGATTGCTAATGTGTGCTGCCAATATTTTAGGGAGAAAAAAAGAAATATTTATTAACATAAACAAAACATTAGCAATAGATACTGTAGCAAATGGAAGGAGCGGCAATGCATGTGTTTTAGGGCTGCAACTAGCAATTATTTTGCAAATTGATGAATCTGTTGATTATTTTTTCGATTAATCAATTAATAACCTGATAGCCAAAGGTTCCTTAAAGAAGATTTTTTAATAAATTAAACCAGGTGAAAATAAAATGTTTCCACTTGAGTTCTGGATAGAGCGTATTGACAGATGAAAAGGCTTTTTTTCTCTATACTCCATTTACCGATTAATTAATTAATTACTAAATTAGTTGACGATTTTTTTAAATAACCGATTAATCCGATTAATTGTTTCAGCCCTAGTGTGCTTCATTTAATCTCAAGGAGCTGCTGCTAGATGCCCTTATGAATGGGCCAAAGCATTGCACGCATCGACCAATACAAAAAGAAATGCTGTTTTCCATTTGGTTTCTGTTTTATACAATGCCTCATTCAGGCCAACAGATTCATATGCTTTAATCTGAACCGTTGGTTCACTTGTATGTTTTGGGTTGTTCTGCATCTGCTGTAGATCTTTTTATTTTTTTATTTTTTGTTCTGGAATTGCTCAGTATTTAGCCTAATTCATTCTCACATCAATGTTTGACTTCCCCTTCTGAGCTAAAAACAAAACCCTTCCCACAGCATGATGCTGCCGCCACAGTCAAAAACAGCTTTCATCTGGAAACTTCTATACAAAGCCCAGATTTGTTGACAAATATCTAATAATTCACACGTCAAGTGGATCTCTGCAGCTCCTCCAGAGTTACCAGGAACACTTATGACTGCTTCTCTGATCAATGCTCTCCTTAATCGGCCTGTTAGTTAATTTGCTTTTACAGTTTGTCTAAATGTTTCTCACAAAATCCAAATCCCTAATAACTTTACCAATAGAGCAGCGCTATGCATGTGAGAGCATCTCAGATGTGTCATATCTATACCTTTATAGAGAGCGAGATGGCAAGTAAATACAGTAAAGGCTCATTTTTTAAAATGCAGAAGCTACAAAGATCCCTGCTTGTTAGCTAGGCCTAGAATGTTAGCAGACAGCCTGATGTGGTTTATTTATGGCAAAGCTAACTGTTTCAAGACTTTAGCTGCTTCCCCAAGCTGCAGCTCTGCCAGTCAAAAGGTTACTGTAAATGTCAGCATTCCGATGTGGGCGGGAGAGGTTTTTTTTAATTATGTGGATAAGAATAAAAAAGAAGAATGGAAAATGCTTTATTATCTACCTTTTTTTTCCATTTTCCAAAGGAAAACTGTTGCATAGATGCACACTAAATTGACATACATGATCTTTAATTTCCCATTTAAAACATTTAGTTTTAAGTTTTGCCGTTTTGGGATTTTGACTCACTGGCTAAATGCAGTCATCCCAATATATTAAAAAAGGGCCATCTGCCTTTAACTCTAAGTTGATGTTGAACTGAAATCCTTTCCAAAATGCCAAACCACACAATAAACAGTTATTAAGGAACTTTTACAAACCAGGCAAATCGTTTCAGAGATCACAAACTGAGATCTAGGATACTCTCTTCTATTTTCTGAGAAGTTTAAAAGAAGAAGAGCCCTTTTACCACAGTCTGAACATCACAAACTTGTTTCAGCTTTGGTTATTCTTAGCATCAGTGTAAATTACAGAATAAAATCCACTCTATGGCTCGGCTACTTTCAAGCAAGTTCATGGTAAATGTTTTCTACTCAACTCATGACATATTAAACTGAAGAAACCCTGAAATGTACTCATGTACTGTAGCTTTTCAGTATGATGTATTTTCCCTCCTTTTATGTGTGATTATAGGCCAAAGCAAGACACCAAAAGAAACATCCTCCCAGCCAAAGTCCTTACAAATCCTTCTCTTCATCTATCTGTTCTTGTGAGTAATATCTGTGGAGTCAAGATGAAATAAAACCCCCTGCTGCTGCCTTCCTGTGACTTTAATACATTCTACTGATTGTGGCAGAGAGCTGTAACTTAAGTTGCTGATTTTTTTCTTATTATTTTTATATATGCAGAGTCGGCATCCTTGTTTTGTCCTCGTGCTACATGGCCTTCAAGATCGTGGCTCTTGAGCACCGGTTGAACTCCTTGTTGTCAATGGGAGAGCTCGTTCATAATGAGTGAGGGGATTTGAACAGGATGTTTTATTCTAACTAGCACATACTGTACCTTTCATGATCTGTTGAATGATTTAAAACCAACTTTCATTGCAGGAACGCTGGAAGCCAAAGATCTCAGATTGAAGTGAATGCTGAGATCTATGGGGAGCTCTCCACTAACCTGTTCAAGTTAGAGAAGGTTTGCTCTGCTCATTTACTAATGACAAGCTTACCAATGCAACCAACATAAATCTTGCTGTGTTCAAACGTTTGCAGAAACAGAGCTCTAGCAAGCAGAATGGCTTGTTTCAGAGGATCAATTTTAAGATTTCAAGCATCATATTTCAGTGTTTGTGTTAAAGTAAAACAATCTGTTAATGTTTGCACAGTAAATAGAAAGGTACATTGTGCAGTGGAGGCTTGAATGAAGGCTGTAAACAAAAGTTAAAACTTTTACCTGGTTCGGTCTATAGAAAACATGAGCCAACTGCTATGCTGTGTACATTATGGGGCCATTTTGAGATTTTAACAGTTTAAAAAGTGTTTTGAAATGCCTGACATATCATCAAGGTTTGCTTCTGTCTTTGATGAGTCTAATATCCAATTCAGTTTGCTTTTCTGTAGCGCCAATTGCACAGCACATGTCATCTCAAGGCACTTTACAATTCACCAGCTAATACAGTCAAATTGATTCAAAGTTTTCTATCTAAAGAAAACCAGTTGATTGCATCGATTAATTGACTCAAAGGCAATCCCTCACACTAAGCATGCTTGTAGCGACAGTGGAGAGGAAAAACTCAATTTTAACTGGGAAGAAACCTCCTGCAGAGCCAGGCTCAGTGTGAGCGGCCATTTTGACAGAAACCCGACTGGGGTTCAAGGAGACAGAAGCAGACATACAAAAGATGCAGAGATACAAAGGCAACTGTCAACCTCCACTGACCAGGAAACGCACAGCCAGACAGAAGAGCTCCGAGCTAGCCCCCATGTCAGAGGATGAAAAGAGAGCACATACAGTTGATCACAGTCAGAGAAACAGGACTACACTGAAAAACAGGCCGATCTCGAACATCTATAAACAGAGTTGTTGATGGCAGCAGCACAGCTGATATTTCTCTCCAGGATGGTGTCACTGCCATACAAGAACAGACCAGATGAAGCGACCATGATGAAAAAGCAGAGAGAACTTAAAGTTGGAAGTTTAACTAACAAATTCAGCAGATTGGGAGAATAGAGATGGAATAAAAAAAGATGATGGAAAAAGGGGTCTCCATGTCCTCCAGCAGTGTAAGCCTATAGCAGCATAACTATGAAGCTAGCTCAGGATAACCTGAGCACCTCTAGCTATAAGATTTATCAAAAAGGAAAGTTTTAAGCCTACCCTTAAGAAGTAGACAAGGTGTCTGCCTCACGGACTAAAACTAGCAGTTGGTACCACAGGAGAGGAGCCTGATAACTAAAAGATCTGCCTCCCATTCTAGTTTTAGGAAATTGTAGGAATCACTAGTAAACCTGCAGATTGAGAGTGAAGTGCTCGGTTAGGGAACATAAGGAACAACATATAGTTACAAATATATGTATTGTATGAACGTCAGAATAAAGAAAGCAAATGTTTTGAGAGACTGATTGTAAGTTTTGTAACATTTCCTTCATACTTAGTAGAAATGCCTTTAAACTATAACTAAGATCAAAGGTTTTAAAAGTTCTCCCAAATCTTAGTTAAATATAGATGGATTTTGTTCCCATAGATGTAATTAACGTGTTATTGCAGAACCTTTTTTAAGCCCGACATCAAACTACGGAGGAATCTCTATTTAAAGATCAACATCACCCCGTAAGATTGTACCTTAAACTTACTCCGCCAGCTGTTAGCAACTGGATCGCTTTTCTTAAATCAGACTTCCATTTCATAAGACCTCTCATTTCAACCCTGGCTGTTTCATAAAACTTGATTGGGTTGGGATTGAATTTATGTCAATGAGTGACCTTTTGATGCCAACCATTCTTAAAGCTTTTTACATGGTCTGTTTTATGCAGTATATGTTATACAGTTTACTCTGTAGCACCTTCAACCAGTTAAAACTAAGTAAAGTTGCAACCTATTCATTGACTTTATATATTTGGCAAATGGTTTCTATTTAATTATAGTTTACCTTTTGCCCAGAAGCTAAACATTTTAGATTTTAAATAAACAGTAAGGTCGTATTAATTAGATGAGAAAGTATGATGTTTTTTCCACCACCTTCCAAAATGGCTGCCTCATACAAAAAGTTTATTCACACTTTTGACTGTTTAAATCTTTTTAAATAGATAATAATGTACGTGCTTGGAAATGTTGACTGTCAAAGATCACAATCAGTATACAACTTGTCACCAAGCTGTTATGCCGCCCCTTAACACTATGTCATCCTGGGTGGGGGGCCAAATTCTGTTTAAAACTGTGAAAGGGTATTAATCACAGTTAATTTACCTTGTAGATTACCAACATCAATCATCTGGTTACCGCTGAAGGCAACAGGGGTACAACGGTTTGAGAATATTGAGTGTAAATCCTTTAAAAACAAGCTTATCAGGCTTACTGGGCTCTCCAAATAAATCCTAAGATAACTCCCCTTCATAATCAGACCAAAGACATGAAAACAGAAATAAATCACCTGTAAGGGACAATAATAAATATGTGTTCCTTTTTTTCCTTCTATCCTAGATTCAAAAAAACCTCAGGAAGCTCCTGGAGGAGACTTAAAAGAAGATTCGTTTCTACGTTTCTGTCCAGACGGAGGCTTGGCTGTTAATTAGAGAGGCAGTGGGAGCTGCCACATTTGGTGGCTCTGTTGCCAAAGCATGGACAGCTCATACCGAGAGCTCTGTCTAAAAAGCTGTGTGAACATTTGCTGTGCAATAATAGCCTCTCTCTTTGTTTCCCTCAGGACTTTTCTGTCTCTCATTTCAAACAAAGCAGCACTGCAGCTGTACGGCAGTATATTAACACGTACGGTATTTTAGTTTGCGTTTTAATGACATTGATGATACATTTTTAAAATACATCTATATATATCTATATATATCTATATATATATAGATATATATATATGTTTGTGTGTGTGAAGGCTGGTTCAAATGTGCAATGTCAGTGTTAGGAAACATTTCTTAAAAGGTCAAGTAGCACTGTTGGGCTGTTTTTGTTTGAAATGACTGCCAATGGATTCAATTCATATCATGTCTGTAAATCATTCATCGTCTAATGTTTGCACAAAAGCCAAGTACTTTCCCATGAAGGAGTTCGTAGTGCTTTTGTAAATATTTACCTTAACATACTTAAGTGGTATGTTCAGAAGAAAGAAATCTGTTTATAATGAGATTATCTTAGATGAGTTTGAACTTATATTTATCGTAGATGTTTTACTAAAAGGCTTAATCAACTGATGATTAGATGCTTTGACTTTTCAAATCGGATAACTTATGTTTGTGTGAATAAATTGAATGTTCAAGCTTTCATTCAATCAGTATGTGTTTAAAGAGCTGTGTGTACATAGGGCTCGGACATTATGCGTCTTCCTGTGCTGGTGTCAAGTATTTAAATCCTTGGTCTCCCTCCCCCAGAATCTCCTAAACTATGTTTTCACGGGATCCTATACTAATTGGGAGACGCTGAGTTACATAAGGTTGGTTTGGTGGTCAGGTGACTGCAGACCCTAGTCAAATGATTGCACATACACACACAACCACCTTTTTTTTCCTGACATATGGGGACACTTCATTGACTTACATTCATTTTATATGGTCTAACCCAGACCCTAACTATTAACTCCAATATATATATATATATATATATATATATATATATATATATATATATATATATATATATATATATATATATATATATATATATATATATGTAAACAAGACCACACCACACAGTGTAATCTGGGTATATACTGAAAATCTGTATTACTACTGAGTATAACAATACTTATTAAATGTCCAACAGTTAAATATTGTCTTTATAAACTATTAGATGGATACAAAAAAGAAAATATATAACTTAGATATTTTATTGGCCAAAAATATATATTTTTAAATATATATTTTTAAGTAATCTGAAAAAGTTGAAATAAATGTGTATATATATATGTATGTATATATATATATATATATATATATATATATATGAATATATACATACATACATATACATAGATACATATATTATACATAATATATATATTTAAACACATATTTAGCTATTTATTCATATTGTTGCCTTCTACAATCATCAAGCATTTTGTTTAAATTCTCTTTTTAAACGTGGTACTAATCAGCAAGGAATGTATATAATTCTGGAGTTAGCTGTTATATAAAAGCTTTTATAACAAAAATGAAATAAATAACATAAGGATAGCAATGTGTGATAGAAAGGCATAAAAAGACAGGTGCAAAAATTGAAGCTATAAAAAAACACAACCGTGTGTGTGTGAGACGCTGTTGTACCAAGTTAGTGATGTTGTTTTTTTATTGGCTGCTGAGCCTAGGCCAGCCCGCCTCCTCTTCGGTCCCCAGCCAATCAGCGTGCCCGGCTCCTCTTCGCTCCCCAGCCAATCAGCGGGCCCGCCTCCTCCTCGGTCCCCAGCCAATCAGCGGGCCCGCCTCCTCTTCGGTCCCCAGCCAATCAGCGGACCACCTTCCCAGCTCGTCTGCCTGTCAACCCGCGTTCAGCCCCCCCGCATGACGTAACGCCCAGTCTGAAAGTGCAATGGCGATATTGGACAATAACAGCCATCGCGTTTGGGGACCACATCTGTATTATGTGGCTAACATTGAAAAAAACACCTCGAGCCGGATGCGACACCACATATAATATCGGCACAGCCCACGAGCGTGAGTCTGCAAGCGGGGAAGGGGATTTCACTGCCTCGGCGCGGGATGACAGTTTAGACTAAATCCGCTGGTAAGTGCGAACTCCCCTGCTCCTTACAACATTTACAAAGAAAAAGAAAGATTTTTCTGCTAAATTGTTTGTCACAGAAAGCAAGCTTCACATTTTAAAGGGGCGTGGCTGCCTGCTGAGGGTACCACTCACTAAAGGATGCTGATAGCTTAGCAACAGCGACAAGGAAGGAGAGAAGCAAGAAGAGGAACAGAGACAATGGATGTGCAGCCTGGCTGCACCGTTTCTGGGCAGGCTGAAAGGAAAAAAACAGGGGAGATCCCCAGCAGTCTGTTCCTGCTGAAGAGGATGGAGCCATGGATGCAGAGTGGAAATGTAAACAAAGGGTGTGGGCCTCTCAGCTGGCATCCTACAGGAGAAGGAAACACTATTCATTACAGAGAACACCTTAAAGACATGGTACAATATCTCTGCAGCTTTAAGGAAAATATGAAATAAATGCAAAACTTTATTATTCTTTTTACCATAAATACTAACACAAAGTGATCAACCCCTAAATAGGAACATGTTTGAGATAAGCCACTAATTTAGTAAATATTTATCAAGATGGAGCCCTTTATTGTTCCATCGCTTTAAAAAAGGTAAAAGAAAACTAGAATTTTCATCACCTGAGTGTTTAGAAATCATACCAAAGTCAGAACAACTGAGCTTTGTTTCCTAAAACTTGACATAATTTCACATGCAAACCTTTTGCTTAATGAGCAACTGGTTCCAGACATAAACAAACTATACAATCTGTCATCCACACACCAGAGGGTGCTGCAGAGAAGGCTTAATAAAAGCAATTAAATACGGTTTATTTACAAACTGTTGATTAATGTGTAGATTAAATTACAACAATATAACATATATTAGGGTCACTGATTGATAGTTGCTTTTAACTATATACACGTAAGTGAACTCAGCACACAGATTATGGAGAAAAAAAAGCCAAGGCATGTTTACAATAGCTAAAAAAACATTTATTATCATATTACAGATGAAAAAGAGATGATAATAATAGCAATCTCCTTAGGTCAGTAGGAGATATTTTGGGGTATACCCTGGTCTGATGGCCTTTACGGGGCAATATGACATTCAACAAACCATCTATACCATAATCAGACCTAGGAACATTTATAAAACCCACACACACACTGGAAGAACATGGGTGCTCCATGCAGACAGGCCACCGTCTGGCATTTGAATCCAAGCCCTTCATTTCATAGGATAGCAGTGCAAAGCATAAGCAGAAATAAGCACAACGAGATGGAAAGGAAGGGAAGGTAATGAAATTCCAGTTCTCCCAGTTGGAGAACAACCACTAGATCTTGAATGCTGTTGTTGTTCAAAGATGTCAGTTTCTTGTGATCATGATTTCTCTTTTCAAATCTTTGTCGACTCATCTTTATAGTAACACTTTGTTAATCAACATGTTGATTTGATTAAAACATTCTTACTCTTAAATTTGCATTATTTGCTCCACTTATAAAATTTTATTAAAATTAATAAAGAGTCTAGATTTTAAGGACACCATCCTCTCCACTGCCCTCTTCGTCTTAGATGCCACAGTGGTTATGCTAAAAGAGAGGTAGCCCCACATCATAATGCTGCCACCGCCATATCTCACTGTGGGTCGGTTGTCTGGTGACGTCTGGTTGACCTTCTTCCTCTCCTCTGGGATTTTGGCCAAAGAGTTCAATTTTTGTTCCTTCACACTATGATAGATGCTCCTTTGATCTTTTTTTCAGATTTAAATAAGGACAGGATGCTTTATTTGGTTGAAAATAATTGAAGAATAGAAAAAAGCTTATTTTCTCTTCTAGAACAAAACCTCAATTGTCTAAGCAATTCTGGAACTCATTCAAAGTTGCTGGAATTTCCTAATTTCTTCTGATACGAGGCTTCAACTGTAACTGTGCCTTGGTCAGATGATATAAGATAGAAAATTTAGTTTTGTGAAAAAACACTGAAGGTGCGTTTACTGTGAAGCAAATTGTAAAAGCCTGTATAATTATTGATAAGTATAGTAGAGGTTCTATGGTGCTGTGGGTCAACTTCTCTCCAGGACCCAGAATTCCTAGTTGAAAAGAATTGTTAAACTGTGCTAGAAAAATACTTTTACTTTAAGAGCTTCTAATGTTGCCATCGAGTAATGAATGACCTATACACCCAGAGAAATACATCTAAGCGTCTTCAATCTATATTAAAAGTCAAGGTTATTTTTCTCTGCTCTGCTTTGTTTGGACCTTTTCCAGGTGTGACGTGTAAACAGACGCCATGGCCACACAGGAACCGTCCCCTCCGTCGTCCATGGAGAGCAATAAACCCGGCTACCCCAAGAAAATCCTGGGCAACAAGCTGGAGGACAAGCACCTGTGCAACTGCTGCCACAATATCCTGAGACGGCCCTTTCAAGCCCAGTGTGGACATCGCTTCTGCTCCTACTGCTTCAACAGGACTGTGAGGTCAGAGGCCCCAAAATATCACAATTTGCTATTGTTTCTGTCAAAGTTCTTCATTTGTGTACCCCATAAATAAAATCAGCGGAAGGTATTATATGTTTAAAATACCTTCAGATATATTTGTTAGAATTTTTATACTTGCATTTTAAAGTCTTTAAACTTTTGATTTTATCCCGCAGCATCATTTTGAGACCTACAGAACTGTAAGCTAAGGCACCAAGCAGCTCACTGACTAAATTACTGGTGAATTCAGAGTCAGATATTTCCCCCAGGAGGTGGTGGAGACCAGCAACAGAAAGCAATAAAATTGATCTGGAGCTGCATTTCATTGAGACAAAAACACTAAGTCATGGGTTTGTTTTATGACTGAGATCCATAAGGAGGGGAATGGCTGCAACAAATGAGAAGAATTCAAGCTTATAACTATTATATTTTCTACATCCAGATGATGTACATTTATCATGTTTATTATGTTTTTATTATCTGAAGGCCTGCAGGCTGGTGAACTTATTTTTGTGAAGAATCCATCAGTGAACTTCTACACTGGCTCTCGTTTTTTTGTTTTTTTTTTGTTTTTTTAATGCTTTAAAGTAATAAAGCTGTGAAAGCTATATATATAAAATTAGGGCCCAGAACCAGCTCCTCCGATCAACTGATGGTGACAAATATTTTTTTATTTACAAAAAAGCTTATAAAGAAATAATGTAGTTACATAAAATCTTTTTTGTTTCTATCTTTTATTTCCTTCCTATTCGACATGCAGTATTCTCACATTCTCACAAACTGGTTTGGCTTTTTTAAAGTTTATTTAGCTGTAAAATGCGTAAGGCTCAATGCGTTGCAGGTAGAGGGAGAAGAATATGGAGCCTGAGATTTCCCCTCATCCTTGCGTCAGCAAATGGCTCTATCACTATAAAGAAATCTGCGACTCTCTCCTGAAGAACACGCCTCAAGCCGCAGGTACAGCTTAACGTCGATCGCTCTTAGCTGCAGGCATCCTGCTCTCTGTGCAGGCCGTCGCTCTGATGTCCCAAAACTCAGTAGTTTCAGTTGGGGATCTGTGTTTTGTATCTTTCCTAGATAAAATTATAGCTAGGACCTGCTGTTTCTAATAGTTTTTTTACATGAATAAATAGACTATCCTGCTGTAGAACTTTAACTGCTAAAGAAAAATTTTGACCGTAACATTTTGTGCTCATACCAGCAGGAGTCTGTGAATAGGATCAGTTGTGGCAGGAGCAGGTATGGAAAGCCAAAAGTGCCACAAATTCAATACTTTAAAAACCTGCTATATTTCTATTTGTAAATGTGAACATTTTGATGTTAAATGCATACAAATATTTAGTATCCTAAATAAATCTACACTTAACTGTGCCGTAGGAGATCTTGGAAAAACGGTTCCAGCAGGCTATATTTTTGAAAATGCACAACCATGCGTCTCCCTTCAAAACCACGCCTCGAAACCACGCCTTCAAAACACATGAATGTCTGTTGAGGTGTTTGGATGTTTCCGAGATTGAGACCGAAACAAGCCTTCCGAGTGCTCGTAACACAAGCTAACAACAACATAACAGTGGCTAGCTTCCCATGACAATTTAGTAGCAATCTCAACAGCAGGAACTGCTTTGTATGCTATTACCCAATTGAACCATTTTTTCCCAACGGCAGAAAGTTTCAAAAAGGATAACAACTAGTGCCATCAGTTACTTGGCAACATTCAAACCACAGGGATGTAAATATTTTGACAAGTCGAAGGCGGTCTTGATAGCGACGTTGCGATACGGGAGTGAACAGCTAGAGCAGCAATGCTTGTGGTTGCAAACCAAAGCCATGTAGAAAATCGAGCATAAGCATACCCAAACAAGCAAAACATGTTTTTTTACAAAGCATTACATTGACAGCATGGGCTTTGATGGTCAAAGCCATGTTTCTTTGAACGAAGTTGAGTGAAGCCAGAATAGAGGGTGGAGGTGGAGGGGGCTTAAAAGTCCTTGTTTTGTTGGTGTTGAGTTTGATAGTTGCTGGCCGCGCGTTGTCATAACTAACAAAAAACACATGGGAATCACAATTTGTACCCTATAGAGCTACTAGAGAGTAACTCGCAGACTAACCATGGCTTTGAACTAGGTAAAGTGACTGAGTTCACGTGATGTCACTGGTCCTCCCGCCTGCACGAGCATTGGGGGGTCGATTTGTTCATGTGTCAGGGTACCTGCACAGGGGGGAGGGAGAAGCAGACCACCCTAATTGACGTGTCAGGAACCAACAGCGGACCACGGATTGTGTTTTGTGATTGGTGAATGTTACTCACTAGCTACGTTTACATGCGCCAAAATTTCCCCGATCCGATCCAAACCTTGGTTGATCGGAAATTCAAAAATCTCTGTTTACATGGACACTAAATGAAATGATCCGATCATGGCGTGTGTATACATGTACCAAGCGTTGGATCAGATTAAATCTTTTAAGCATGCGGCGCAGAACTTCCTGCCAAACTTGGCAGTTCTGTCTCGCGTCTGGTTTTTGGGAGGCCTGACAAGCGATGCGCTCGGAGCCAGCGCGAAAGAAAAAGCGGAGAGAGAAGGAAAAAGCGCTTGGCAGCGAAATGTCTCAGAGAAAATGTAGAGAATGAGCGATTGAACCGGCATGGCGAGAGGAGAGCGAGTGGGCTGTGGAGAGAGAGAAAAGAGGAAAGAGGAGGAGGATAAATTCCTGCTTCCTGCAGCTTTTAAATGAACTTGTGGTATAAGTCGGCGTTCCTAGACTCCTCCGCCATGTTGTTCACAACGAGAGCGAGAAGCGACCGGTGGTTTCCTCTGTTGTTGACAAAGCGGAAAAACGTCACGCTGACGCCGCACACATGCGCAGTGAAGATTATTTTACTCTTAAGATCCGAATGGGTGTTTACATGGGCGCCAATCGAAATGGCGATCGGCAAAACCACCTCTCTCTTTCGAATTAAATTTAGATCCGATCGGACCGAATCGGATTAGAATCTTCAGTCTGACATGTTTACATGAAACATTTTTGATCTGATCAGGCCTTCAATCCGATTAGTTGTGTCCATGTAAACGTAGCTACTGATGTCTCACTGTAGCGGGGACCATTTATTTTAGTCTCACTTCCAGACCTTCTATTTAACTGCTTGCTACGTGGCTGCTGGGAGATCTTCTAGCCACATGGTAAAAAAATACATCAGAAAAGATGTCCTGCTACAGCTTTAAATATTTCTTAATTTAAATGGTTAATGATTATCTAATATAGATTTTTAATTAATGGCCATTATTCATATATTTGCTTTAAAGTTAAAATCATTCTTGCTACTTAAAGTCAAAAGATTTGATTTAGAATCCGAGTTTTTGGCAAGCTGACCATCACTTCTGAACAGCAGATATTATGTTTTTGTAACTGATGGGAAAAGCTATTTACAGTTTTAATTTAGCCTCCTGGCTGACAGTTTGCAAGCAAGAGGTGATTACATCCTGGAGAGTATTAAAAGTTGAAGAACTTCAATGGTCCAAAGACCAAAACTAAAAAATATATGTTGTAAACCTCTGCATACCATTGTACTACGATCAGTCCAATGCCTACTCACCATAAACTGTGCACTTCAGCCATGACTTTGAAACCCCCGCACCAGCAGGGGGCAACAAAGTGTGCTAAAAAACAGAATGACAACATCGAACTTGTATATTTTGTGCTTTATTTATAAATAATGAGCTTTTAAATCTGTTACCGATGTTTTCTGATTCAATGTCAGATTCCTTATTGTTACAAAAATTTATCTCAGCTTGTTAAAACAAAGAATTATACTTAGCGGCCTCTACGGGGAACTCTAAGCGAATGTTTAAAAGGGAGCATAAAGGATATAAAGTCTTACCCTCCTTTATAACTGTCTGCTGATGCATGTATTTAGAGATTTTTTTTAAATCTTTGCAGTAATGGACCCCAGAAATGCAACGCCTGCATTAAAGAAGATATTTTCGAGGAGCCTACATCGGTTTTGAAACAAGGATGTGTGAGTATAGCTACATGTTAGGAATAAATGCTTACCTTATTGCCAAAGCTTTGATTTTAGGCCCTTTTTCTTCAACCTTTTGGTGTAAATGCTAGTTTAATTTTCCTAATGTTCTGGAAGCTTTAAGAGGATTGTAAAGAAAGCATTAACAATTAAATCACAATTATTATCATGATCGTATAATTTAGAACAGTTACAACTGTATGATTGTGTTGTATAATTAAAATTTTTTATGGTAATTTTAAGGAATAAAATCTGACGAAATGTTTGTTCTGTTTTATTCTTCAATGTTTTCCAGGCATTTCCTGACAACGCTGTCCGAAGGGAAGTTGAAAGCCTGTCCGCTGTTTGTATCAATGAAGACTGTACTTGGAAAGGCACTATTAAAGAGTATGAGGTAACCTGGGAATATGCGTTGCATGCAACACAGTTTAGGGCACTGGATCTTGCATGTTTATCTAGAATGAGCCGATGATTCCTCTGCTTTGCTTTTGTTGCTTTCCCACTGAAAACCAATGTTTTTTAAAACTGGGTTGACCCGCTGACAATCGGCTTTTGGCGTGGTCACTGTCCCCTCATCACTGCATTTCTTAATCACACTGGGGGAGAATTGATGATGTCGACAGTGCGACGGAAATCAGGGATGTAAATAATGGAGAGCAACGTGGATGGGAGCCAGAACGTAGTCGGTGTTCTTTATTTTTCCGCTCTTTTGTTTGTCCGAATCCCTCTCCTAAGCGCTGCTTGATGTTTATTGAATGTAAACAGAGTTGTTTCAGCTTGTTAGATCAGACATGGCTGGTGCGGTGTGTTGATGTCGGTACCTTGCGTTCAGTGGTGTCACGTAATTTAGCAGGTTTTCTACAGCATGCTGATCAGAGCCATTTAAACGCAAGTCGCTAGCCGAGTCATTTTACCTCTCTAGAGACGCGCTTTTAGTGGCAGTTCCCACTGCCATTAAAAGCTGATTTTTCCCAGGTTTAAACAGGTTTTTCAGCCAGTGTGAAGGGGTATATAAGAGCATTGGAAGTCGCCAATAGAGGCTGAAATGGTTTTGGCATAAACAGCGTAAATCTGTAAGGTATCGTTTGTTTTGATGGTGTGCTATCAAGACCGGTCAAGGAAACAGAATATCTGTGATGTTTTCAAGACATTCCCACAGTTCCTGAAAGTGTTTGCAGCAGCCCTCCATGTTAAACTGTTGGCTCCACACTGCAGCAGTCTTAGGCTCCGCCTCCAAGTCCAAACAACGGCCGTTTCTCAGTTCCTAAGGACGCGAATATGGACCCGTGTTCTTGCCAAGTACGTTTTTTACAAGAACACAGTAACACAGTGAGGGAATAATTATCAAATAAACCCAATTCAAAAAAACATTTTGCCAAATAAAACAAAAAACTGCCATCAGAGCCAGTGGTACTTCACACACGGCTATGCCGAGAGAAGGCTACTGCAGACGGGCTAACATTAGCCCTGGCTGTGGTTGCCCTCTGAGCTTGGCTGATTGTCATGCTCCTCTCAACATTGGAACTTATTTCATCCACTAAATCAGTCAATTTACAAACTGTATGCATATTGAGAAACGGCCAGGAACAGATTTTGGGATAAAAAAGTACAAACAAAACAGATCAAATCTGAAATGGCTTATTTTTGGTATAAAGTCTTATTATTATTATTATTACTATTATTATTATTATTATTATTATTATATAATTGTAACAAACTAAGTCCTGCATTTTACCTGATTTTTTTAAAGCAATCATTGGTTTCCTAACTAAATCTGCATAATAGATGTTTACTAACATCCAATGGCCATGAAGGTAGTGATGAAGGCTCTCAGGTTTTCAGCTGTGTTTGCTGTCAGTTAAACTGTATGTGAGGTAAAAGGTAGAGGTTAAGCATATAATGAATATAGAATAAATAAACTGGTAGTTTCAATCAGGGAATGGTATGTGCATCTGTTAATGTACAAACTGTGTTTATACTGTAAATGGTGTATTTGGGGGAATTTCCAAGTGCATGCCTTTACGCATGCAGATTACAGTAGGGCCCTAATCTTCTTAATGACTCCTCACTGTTTGTTTGGTCTGTTGCACTGCAACTAGAGGAGGGATCAGAATCAAAACCTTTAAAGTAGCAGAAATGTTTGCACAGTTCCTTCATGTATTTGCATAGCTGAGGGTGTTACCGATCTGCCGCTTCCCTTCAGCATGAGCTCCTCTTCCCACAGATGAATCACGAGGGGAAGTGTGAGTTTATGATCATCCCCTGCCCCTCCTGCAAAGAACGGATCCGCTTCAACGAGCAGGAGCGCCACAACGAGCGGGAGTGCCCGGAGAGGACGCTCAATTGCAAGTACTGCAAGGAGCCGTTTCACTTCAAAAACATCAAGGTTGGAAATCATTCATTTAGATTTGTTGAGGGGAAGGGGCGCAGGGCGGCTTCCCGCTCTGTGTGTTAGTAAGCTTGTTTGCAGCTAACAGAATTGTGACCCTTTGGTTTTTTTAGGCGCATGATGAGATCTGCCCCAAGTATCCGATGATCTGTGAAGGCTGTGCCAAGAAAAAAATACCAAGGGAGAAGGTACCATTGGAAAATACAATATTGTCTTAATACTTCTCAAGATACTAATACAAAAATGTATGTTTAAATTGTTATCCAAGAAACAGGTCAGAGAAACAAACTTATACAAAAAAATCATTAGAATTTGGAGAGTTCAATACCTAATAAACTATTAAAAGCATTAATCCGTCTGTCCATCCATCCATCATCTGAATGTCCACCCATCTATCCATCCATCCATTGGTCTTTCAGTCCTTTAATCCGTCCATCCATCAATCTGTCAGTCCATCAGTCTGTCTGTCCATCCATTTGTTCATCCATCCATCCGTCTTTCCGTCCATCCATCCATCAAGCCGTCCATCCATTAATCCATCCATCCATCCGTCTGTCCAACCGTCCATCAATACATCTGCCCACCCGTCCATCCATCTATCAAGATGTCCATCCAACCCTCTGTCCATCCATTAATCCATCCATCCACCAGTCTGTCCAACCGTCCATCAATACATCTGCTCATCCCTCCATCCATCCATCCATCCATCCATCCATCCATCCATCCATCCATCCATCCATTCATCTTACCGTCCGTCAATCATCATTCATCGGTCTGGCCATCCATCCATCCGTCTGTCCAACCGTCCATCAATACATCTGCCCATCCGTCCATCCATCCTTTAAGACGTCCATCCAACCCTCTGTCCATCCATTAATCCATCCATCCATCGATCAAGGCGTCCATCCAACCTCTGTCCATCCATTAATCCATCCATCCACCAGTCTGTCCAACCGTCCATCAATACATCTGCCCATCCCACTCCATCCATCCATCCATCCATCCATCCATCCATCCATCCATCCATCCATTCATTCATCTTACCGTCCGTCAATCATCATCCATTGGTCTGGCCATCCATCCATCCATCCATCCATTAATCCATCCATCCGTCTGTCCAACCGTCCATCAATACATCTGCCCATCCGTCTATCCATCCATCAAGACATCCATCCATCAGTCTGTCCATCCATCATCTGTCAGTCCATCCATCCAACTTTCCGTCCATTAATCCATCATTCATCCGTCTGGCCATCCTTCTGTCCATCCATCCATCCCTTCATCCATCTGTTCGTCTCACCATCCATCTGTCCGTCCGGCAATCCATCAACCCATCCGTCCTTCCGTCCGTCCTGCCATCCATCCCTCTGTCCAGCTGTCTATCCGTTGTCCTTCCATCCATCTATCCCTCTCTCCATCTGTTCGTCTATCCATCCATCCGTCTCTCCGTCCATCCATCTATCTGTCCGTCCATCCATAGGTAAAAAAAGGAAGACTTTGATACAATAATTTTAAGAAATCATTTTTTTAAAATCTTTTCAGTGACTAGCACAATAAAATATTAGTAAGCGAGAAACGTCTTCAGTGTTGGTCATTGCTTGCTGAAACTTTCCAAGTCTGTTGAATATTATAAAATAATGTCTCTCTTTTTACTTTAGTATGTGGACCATATCAAACTCTGCAGTAAATTCCGAACTCCATGTCGATTTCATGTCGTTGGATGTGACATGTCTGTAAGTAGCCCCAAGATTCTTTCCTTAGTTAAACGTCCAGATTGTGTCCCTGTGGTAATAGTTAAAAGTCACATTTTGGCATGTTGCAATACATTTATAATGTAGTGTTTATTCTTTCCGAGTAATTTCTAAAAGGTTTGTTCAACTTCATCTATTCTGGTATCCCTTAAGAGAATGCGTCTCACCCAACACCCTTTAGAAGTAATTTAATAAGTCAATATAGTCCATCTGTGTTAAATTAGGAATCAGCATAAATACAGTCCTGTTGAAGGAGTTGATAGAGTTATAAAGACCAACTTCCAAGTAACACAGGAGGCATTTATAGAGAAGTTTGCTGCAGGGTTTGGTCATAAAACAGTTACCATACCTCTGAACATCACACAGCTCAGCTTTAGGTCAGAGAACTGTGCACAGGGCCCTTGGTACCTCTGGATGAGTTACAGAAACCCATAGCTTAGTAAGGAGAGTTGAATCAATCAAACAACCATCCACTGTGCAATACACAAATCTACTCTTAAAGACATTTTGACAAGAAGTTAATCATAGTAAATAAGAAGAAGGATGTTAGGAAGGATGTTGCCAAAAGGGCTCATGTGTAATAAGTACTCATAACAAGCAGTTTTATTTACAACATATGCATGTAGACTTACTCCAGGTGCTTTTTGAACATTTATTGTGTGCAGATTCAATGTCATAAGACCCCCAAACTGTCACAGGCATGTCTTAGTTTTTATATGCCTGTAGATTCTCCTTTACTTGTCTTTGGAGCTGTTTCTGTGCACTCATGTCAACTTTTATCACTTTGAGGGTGAAACCAACCGAAGAAAGTAAACTGCCTGTGATTGGGCTACTTTTTAGGACATCTTGCCTCTGATGTTTTATTCATAGTTCTGGCTAGTAAGGCATTTTCAGAATAATAGCAGTTTCTTTTAACAGTAGATTTCTGACTTTATATCCAACAGCCAATTCTGTCTTCAGTTGACCATATTATAAACAAAATTCTAGATACAAAAGAAAAAGAAAGCTTAATATTAGCAGCAAACTGATTAGAAATCTAATGTACTTTCCTCAATATTATTCATTATCTTTCCATTTCTGTAGGTTGAGAAAGAGAAGATTCATGATCATGAACGCGCTTACGCCTATGAGCACCTTAACCTGCTCCTGCACTACATTATGGGGATGAAAGTGAGCATGGAGGGCCTGCAGCCCCAGGGACTGGAAATAGCCGGACACAAACTGTTAGAACTCCAACAATCCCTCAGGGAACTCGAGGCCAGAGTCTCCCAGCTCAGCACCACCTCCTCTGGGCCTCCCGTGCAGGGAGCTGCCGCCTCCTCTTCCTCCTCTTCCGGCACCGGCCCCTCTGGCCCACCTGCATCAGCTCCTCTCCCTCCACCTCCAACTCTTCCTCCAACTCTCTCTGTGTCTACCTCGTTCACACCCCTGCCCAGCTCAGTGGGCGCAGCACTGGAGCTTCAGCTCCATAGCGAGAAGACCAAGGTGGCCGAGCTTGGCCGCAGATGCACCGAACTCGAGGTCAAATCGGGGACGTTCGAAAATGTGGTGTGTGTTCTTAACCGAGAGGTGGAGAGGTTTGCCACAACCATGGAGGCCAGCAACCGGCAGCATAAACTGGACCAAGACAAGATTGAGGCTCTTAGTAATAAGGTAGGACATCAGTTGTGGGAGCGATGCGGCACCAGTGGCGAACTCTTCCTGCCAAAGTTCTCTAACGAAAAGTAAATGTAATTTAGATTTACTCCAGAAAAGTACCACTTGTAATTATTTTCCCACAGTTCAAATTTAAAATCCAAATGTGGAAGTTTAAGGCATCTTTGGCTCTACTCGGGGACTTCACTAAACACCTTAAAGATGGCGACAGATTACGTACTCAGATATGTCCCAAAACGGTTGTAAACAAGTTTTATATAATGCTTTGCTCAGCGACCCAGCTGGCTGCCATTAGCAATATAAGATGATAATAATGTGTTTAATATATCCTCTTAACATTTGCAGCCTGGGCAAAGTTTTAAAAACCATATTTATTAGAATAAAACATTTGAACATCATAGGATTCTTTTAAAGGTTTTATTTTTAACTTATTTTGCCCACTCTATGATCGCCCAGGGTGCCACTAATAGGATTAGCTTCTTGTCTTGGTTGATTAATTTCTACCTTGATTTCTTTAGACCTAATATTGTTAAGAAGATGTTTTCTAAAGGGGAGTGGCGTCCTAGTGGTTAGGGCATAGATCTTGGAATCCTGAGGTTCTGGGATCGAGCCCCACTCCCACAGCCTCCACTCTGGGTCTCTGATCAAGACCCTTAACCCCACAGTGTGGGGTGCCCACACTGCTCCATGGGCACCCCACGATTGCAGCCCACTGCTCTCCAAGGGGATGGCTTAAATGCAGAGGTAGATTTATCCAATGTGAGATCAATAAAGTTCAGTAGGGTTAGCCTCACCTCAGCCTCAGCCTCACCTAAGGTAAAGAAAACAAATTAAACCTGAAAGAACCTTGTATGGCCGACCAAGCATTCAATTCTCAAATCTGAACTATAGTTTGGTTATTTGCTGATGTTGTAAGGCAGAACTGCATAAGTTTTGACCCAATAAGAGCTAAATATGAGATATAAAAATTTTTTTTTTAGCTTGTATTGATGCAAGCCGCTTTTTGCAAAAACTTGCTTATAGAAGTACTGTAGAGAGGGTCAGATGTGTTGCTGCAATGGTCATGTGACCTGGCTTTGAGTCTGAGCTAACCTTAAATGCTTCTACTTTTCTATTTAGAAATATGTTAACTGACAGTATAGTACATACAAAGTGCTTAAGGTAAAAATAAATTTTTCATTGGAGAAAAGTTTTGTATGTTTCATTGCCAGTTTAATTTAAAAAAAAAATGCTGGTAAGAAATTTGTCTGGAAAAACTGGCGTAATTGGAGTTTTTCCATCAGGGGTGATTGAAGAGTTTCCCACTGTTCAACTTGGAAATTTGGACTTTGAGGGAAAGTAGAAAGTAGACCTGGAAAGTAGATCTAGCCCTTGTTTTGTATGTCTGAAGTAGATTTTAAGTCTTCATCCTCGAGTTCTAAGTAGAAACAGTCAAGTCAGAGTCGGTTTTTAAAACAGGTGACTCTCAAGTCTGAAACCTCAATATTCAAGTACTTTCAAGTATTTTTATTCATGATAATATATATTTTAAAAGTGAAAAAGAAAAACGGATCCTCTAATGTCTAACTTTAAAAACATGAAATGAGGGCCGCAGCTGTGATTCAGGGTTAAAAAGGATAGAAATAAAGGCCACTAGTGCCTAAAAAAAACAAACAAACCAAACATTACGACATAAAACGAGTTCAAATGGACATTTGCTAAGTTGTAGTTAGTTAAAGTTGCAATCTCACTGCACAAGAAAAGTGTCTCTTGCTGTTTCTTACCAAACTTCATATGTCATATAAAGTAGGTTTTGCATATTGCATTTAGATTTTTTTTAAGTCGTTTAGAATTTAAGAAATAACTGTTATCTCTATTGATCTTGTTTTTGTTTATTGTACAGTTTTAATCTTGATAATTTGATTGGCTATACTGCAGCTCACACACACATGCGTAAAAAAGGGTGAAAAGACCAAAAGACAGTCTACGTTTGTTAATATGGGAGGCGTGAAAAAGGTGTTCACTAGTTAATTAATGAGTGTTTTAAACTTTATATCTTCAAGTACACAAGTCATTGGTGAAAATTTCCAATTAAAGTCGCATGTCTCTGAAATTTTTTTTTAAGTCTAAAGTCAGAAAATGAATGAGTTAAGTCTGCCTCGAGTCTAATCATGTGACTCATGCCCCTCCTGTGGAATGCACCATTTAAAATGGGCTCCAAATACCAGTTGACCAGAAAAATATCCATTTGTGTTGCTTAAACTGAGATAAAACAGGGACAAGGTTGCTGATTTAAATCATCATCATCCATCATAAAATGTAAAATGAATGTAGAATTACAGTTTATAATACTTTGCAGACTAAATATGTTTATCATACAAGCATCGTGTAATTCGTTTTTGTCTAATAGGCTTGAAGTTTGATGAGGATGAATCAGATGTTTAGGGTTTGATAGCCTGGCCAGCCAGACTGAGCCCCGACACAGGGGAAGTAAATTGGTCTGATATAAGGCTCAAGACTTAGCGGTCTAAAACAGATCAGACCAATCACAGAGCAGGAGGCGGGCTGCGCTTTTCTGCAGCCGCAACAATCAAGACTGCAGCTCAATAGAGTGATCTTTAAATGATGCCCAAGTGGCTGCTGTATGCAGATTTCTTTATAGAAAATAAATTTCTGCCTCACATCCATAGTTTGCCTTTGAAATTGGCCCTACCTACTCCTTTCCTGACAGAACATAAGACACTCTGGCTGGTTAGGTAAGCTATAATCCATACACAAACTCTTGCATTCATTGATTTAATTTCAACATGTTGATGTTACAGACAACATATTGTGTTGTTTGTTTTGTGCAGAATTATGTATTTAGTTTCCACCTATAGCACAATGTATTGCTGCAAGCACTTGAATATATTGCTAAATGAGGCAGTAAAGTTCAACTTGCCCCATAAACAAAGTCCCATAATGCAGCATATTAAGTGCATCTGATAAGGATTCTCATTTTTTAACAATACATAGTTATGACTTATTTAAACCATTAAACATGTTGTGGGAAAAAAAGTTGTCAACTATTCACTGCAGTTAAATAAACGAAGATTGATGGATTTCACTCAGTCTGCATTTTATTACATCTTTGCAAAGAAAGAACAAGACCTCATACCCTCCTTATTGCCTGGTAATCAGCCCTGTTCCGATCTGGGCAGCGTTCGTTCCCCCTTACTTACAATAATGGAAACCAGTCAGAGTCAAAACAAATGACAGACACTATGGTTAAACATTAACAGGTTATGAATAAACCTTTTGAAAGAAGTGTGTTATGGGAATAAATATGTCTTTGTCTACAAACACCCCTCACTCAGGCATTGTGTGAAATCTAAATTTTCCGACCACAAAAGTTGACATTGAAAGTTTGGTAATGGCTGCCCTACTTTTCCAGGTGCGACAGCTGGAGAGGACCGTGGGGCTGAAAGACCTCACGGTGGTGGAGATGGAGGGCCGGCTGAGGGAAATGTCTGCCACTACTTTTGATGGCGTCTTCATCTGGAGGATCTCAGACTTTGCCAAAAAACGACAAGATGCCATCGCTGGTCGGGCTCCTGCCATGTTCTCACCAGGTAACAATATTTTTTAATAATAAAAGTTTTCATTGATCAGCTAGTAGATTCTAATGGAGAAGCATCAGTGTCATCTTTGCTCTTTTGCAAAATGCACATTTTGTGTAATGAAAAGATGAAATGTAATGTAGAGTTAGAAGCCTAAAGTACACATTTTAATTTTCACAATAACAGCTTTGGGTGAGAAAACCAATTTCCTCAAAGACTTTCTACCAAATATCTGTTTTGTTTTTTTAAAGCTTTTTATACTAGCAAGTATGGCTATAAGATGTGCCTGCGGATCTATCTGAATGGAGATGGGACGGGGCGTGGCAGCCACCTTTCTCTCTTCTTTGTGGTGATGAGAGGACTGAGTGACGCGCTGCTCAAATGGCCCTTCAATCAGAAGGTAAGAAACAACAACAACAAAAAAAACAGGCAACCTTGTGTTGCAAAAAGATTTTAAATGCAATTTCAGCACAATTTAAGCCAAGGCAACACTTTATTTTTTACCATAAGAATATGTTTAATTTATTGCTCTGATTGTAGATTAAAGGCTGTAGGCAGGTTCTCATTTGTTATACAGACCAACACACATTTATTTAAATTGTATATTTTCCTGTTTATCCAATTTTTTACTGTGGCTCAGAGAAACTGGTCTCTATGAGCAGTGGGCTGCCATTGTGAAGCGCCCAGGGAGCAGTGAGGGGTTAAGGGTTTTGCTCAGGAATCCAGAGTGGAGGCTGTGGGGATCAAACTGGGTACTTGCAACCTTCTCAGAGCGCAAGCTTACTTCTCTTACCACTAGGCCAACACTCCCCCTATCTTATTAAGATATATAGATACAATTTATGATGGTTAAGGAGGACAGCTAATAAATACAAAATTAGAGACTGTAAAGCTCCTTGGTTTCTGCATTTCTTACGCATCATGTATGGTCCTAACCCAAACCTGCAGAATCAATACATATGTCACTCTAACATGGCTGGGACCAGATACTACAGGAGAGCAGCAAAACGATCCAAATATGTCAAAGATCTGCCAGATGTTTTACACATTTCCTTAGATTAACACCTTTTTATGTTTTTCCGACATGAGTTGAGTATATAAAGTGGATCTCTGACATATTTTAACCCCAGGTAACGCTGATGCTACTGGACCAGAGCAACAGGGAGCACATCATCGACGCCTTCCGACCCGATGTCACCTCCTCTTCCTTTCAAAGACCCGTGAGCGAGATGAACATTGCCAGCGGCTGCCCCCTCTTCTGCCCGCTGTCCAAGCTAGATGGCAAGAACTCATACATCCGTGACGACACCATCTTCATCAAAGCCATCGTGGACCTCACCGGCCTCTAGACGTCGTTATGTTACGGTTTGGCGACCGGGCTGCTCCCTGACCATTCAAGGCTCCTTTTCTGGTCAGTCATGGTCCCGTCAGGGCTCCATTGGGGGGCATTGTACTGTCCCTTTGCCCCTCGCAGGAGAAGGACGTGCTCGCGGCCGTATGCTGCACGTGGCTGCTGAGTCCAGACGGTGCTGGCATTGTCATACCTGGTGGTATCTGTGTGAGAGCCACCCTCATTGATGTACATTATGGGTGCAATCTTTTTCTTTTTAACATCTACCCCAACGGGGCGAACATCCTCTTTTTTGAGCAGCAGCGGGGCGTGATTTTCATGGTGTTAGCAGAGAGACGTTTCTTGCAACAGGTTGAAGAGAATTCTTATTTTTAATCTTCTAAAATTGTGAGCTTTCAGCTTGTGGAGATTGTCTTAGAACAGGATTGTAGATTATTAATAGCTTGTGTGGTTATTCTGAGAGAGCTGGCTTGCTATAGAGGTAGAGCTTCGTGCAGTTTTTCCTTATCGAAGGTCAATATGGATATCGTGAGCTTGCTTATGTTGAGTGAATTTGCATAGACAAACGTGGAGTTACGTTACAAATAAGATAACCAGCTTCTTTTTTGGGTTTCTTCGCAAACTTGCATGCCGCTGGAGATTTTTTTTGTTTCTTTTAACCCGACAACTCCTGCGCTCAAATTAGCTTCACGAAAAGTTAGTTATTAAAATGGGTGATTTAGCTATCCGTGATGGTGGACATTGCCTGCATGTCTTTGGAACCAGGCTATTTACATGTAGAGTTGCGTGTTTGTTGCTGTTTAGGGTTCGGTGGTTCTGATCGGTGGTTTGGTACATCTGTGGAAGATACAGCGGAGTTACCAAGGAGTCAGGGCAGCTTGCCAGTCAAGCCTGAGGCATAACACTTGCATGGAGTTCTCCTGCAGGATTTGCTCACTCGCTCACAACTCAACACATAGTACTGTGCCCCACCACAGACGTAGGTGAACACAGATTCACAGGAGTTAAGGAGATGTTTGTCTGTACTCATAGTTTCCAGTGCATACCGTACTTGTTTCTGCTGCTCTGAGACAGAATACTGATGCAAAACTATTAGGTCAGTTTAAATAAACCTTTCAGAGATTGTAAAGCATTGTTGTAGGTCTCAGACCGTTTCTGACAATATTTATTGCTGATTGATGTTTAATGAAAACAGAACAGTGCTTTCCCTTTTTTTGCAGTGACACACATTTAACACACCTGCTTATGCTGTCATACTTCAATTCGTGCACTAGATGTCGCTGTTGGTGTGTGTTTCTCATGCTGGGGTGTCGAGGTTGCTGTTGGCCTGTTTGGAAACCAGTTTTGAGCTGTATTGAAACCTCTCTGTGCATGGGAGGCTTCAATTCATTTTTGCTACGGAGTTTCGAGCCGGTTTACTCCGTGAGCCGCGCGCGGAAAGCCTTTATTTGTATTTGTTCGGATGAGAATACGTGAAAATAGAATAGTTATTATGTTATATCCGGCACCGCTCCACACTGGCAGGTGCCTATATATTTATAGCAATGTATAAATATGTATCTTTCATATCATAATGTTGAAATAATCTATATATTGATGTTAATATACACAAGATGTTATATTAAACATAGTATTACTGAATACATTATTAATTCTATAATTATAGAGCAACTTTTTGTTGGATGGTTTGAACAGGCCAGGACAACCTTTTTTTGTGCAGTGAGGACTTGTAGAGTGCAATATATGATCACATATAACCATCTTAGCTTAAAGGATTTAAACAGGTCACACTATTTGTTGCCATTTGTTTACATTACTCATTATGGCGCTGATAAGTCGGACCAGTTTTGAACTTTCTACAGAAATTGGGTTCTTTTTGGACCGTAAAACAGACAATTTCATCAATACAAGACACTTTAGCCGCTTGTTGTTTGCCAAGCTAGCACCTAGCTAGCAAGGAGAACCATTTAACTGAAATTGTTACTTTATACACCGTTTTTGTTTGGAACTTTAAAAACTTTTTTAATAACGTCTTTAAGGATGTAAAAAGTCACTTTCTTAAACCTTGAGTGTGCTTGTACCGTGCCAAAATCTAATATTACCTCTATATGCTAACAATGTACTGCGAGATGTATTTTATGTTCTATGCTAAGATACGGTGCCAAATATGTTTTTATTAAGTTGGGATTTCTATGTTGGCAAGCATGATGCTTTTTTTTATACGATGCATGGGGCCATTACTACTAGAAGTAACTCATTTAAACCCATAAATTGGTCCTCATATGACAGAAGTTTCTGAATGTACGCATTAATTCAGCAGTTTTTCTTATTTTGAAACTTTCCTTGTCTGTCAATGCAAAAGACTGGAACCAACTTTATTTGTGCACTTTGTATCACTTGTCAGCAGGGTATATACATATTTTGTTGATTATGTACCTTGAAATCAGAGCCATTGATATATCATATATATTAGCGAAGCACAATATTATTGGCATGATACCGATATCGGCCAATATATTAACTTACATTATTGACTACCTATTGGATACCAACAATTCTATGAATATAACCCACTTTCTACTTTTTTGGTAAGGATTACGCCTGCACCAGCGAGTCACCTGATGCAGGGGTGTCACACAGATGCTAAAATAAATGAATTGTTTAGTTTTTTTTTACTAAAGAAACAGCCAAACGGTTATTTGTAATAAATGCACTGGACATGAGGGAACAAACCACATAGTAAGTAGGTAAGGAATAAAATATCACTATCTGTTGTCGGCCAGTATCAGCCAAAATTTCAATATTGTGCATCCCTAATAAATATATATATTTATTCAATATGTTGATGATTGTTGTACCATGCTAAAACAGCTCTTAATGTCTGTAATAAAGTTTGTTGGGTTTTGATGTCTGAGCGTTTTTTTTTTTTTTGGTTTATTTTATTCTAAAATAAAACTGTCATCGATTTTAGAAGTTATATTTGCAGAGCGGCCGACTCTTGAGATGGACACATGGTGAGAGGATGGGGTTAGCATTCATATGTGAAAACAACTGTGAGAAACGAGTCGAAAATAGATTTCGGTTAGAAATATTTTGTAATCAAGGCAGCTGAATAACCTTTGTAGCCAGTGTGTATTTTTATTTTTAACATTAATGGTATTGACTAAAAAAAACAATAAATCAAACTCTAAATGAAAACAATGTATTTACCCTCTCTAAAACAATGTAGTCAATTAATATTTGTTTTTTTTATACTTGTTAATATTAAAATTTAAGCTAAAAAAAAAGCTTGTTTAAATGATGTCATAATTGTTTATTATTGTGGTTTATTAATGAGGAGCAGTTGGAAAACTGCTCCTCATTAATAAACCTCAAATATGTCAAAAACACAATTTTTCTTTTTGCACATTTGGTCTAATCGTTTGTTCAGAGGCCATAACATTTACTGACCTTTATTTTTTTGTAATATTGTTTTGTAGGAAGAACACAGCAGTCAGTAATCAACCCTTTTCCACTTTTTAATACCATTTTTCTTTATTATTTTTTTCTATTTCATTTAGAATACATTGGAGTGTTTGAATGAAGCAATTAGGCACATTTCTTCTTGTCCTATATACCATGAGATGTTTAGTGCAGTTAACTCCCTTTTCTTAGTGTTTCCCGCTAGCTTTTCATATTACAGCATTACCATAAAATAAGTGACTTGCGGTTTTGGGCAAATATTTTTTTGACTTCAGCAGCCATTATCACACAGAATGTAGATTACACTGAGCCAAAGTAATGAGGTTTAAGACCATTATCAAGATTTTGTCAGTACATAGCTTTCAAGACAGAATGTTAATATACTTTAGTGCCATTTAAAACACAGGATTGGTTATAACTAATTAATTAACTATAATAGGAACAAAGTGTCACTCTGGGTCCCTGAGCAAAGACCTTTAACCCCTATGCTGCTCCCCAAGAGGATGGGTTGAATGCATAGAGTTAATTTCGTTGCTCTGTACTTATGACAGTGCAATGACAATAAAAGCAAAACAAACAAAAAAAATGCTGAAAAGCCACTTTTCACCTTTTATGCATGAAGATCTTGTCTTGTTCACTAGAGGGCACTATTTATCCATCAATCAATTGCTTTGTACCCTGTCTGAACCCCTTTAACGGGCATAATTCATATATAAAAGGAAGAAACATTGTCTTTTGGAGACACTAACTCAGAGAGCTGAAACTGAACCACAAGATCATATACTTCAAGAAAAGTTGACTCATAAAACAGCCCATCCAAATGCTCATATAAGGATTAAATGGGTGCCGCCATTATTTTGGTGCTTGGATAAAATATTCTACCTTTTTGGACTAAAATGTAAAATGATATTAAGGTATTTGGGATTAATCAGTATTTAAAACGTCCATTTACGTTCACCCTGGTATGTGAAAAGTCTGATCAGTCTCTGAGTCAGAGTGAAGGAAGTGAGCTAACAAAGCAGTGGTTACTTCCACAGGATGTGGCTGGGCAAGTCAGCTCAAAGGAGCCCTTTTATTTAAAAAGACTTCTTTTTCCGTTGTCTGCTGCTCATTTTAAGGTCAACTCTGACACTTTTAAAGCTTGATGCACTCTCAGAATTGTGTGTACTTAATAGTACTATACCAACTTATATAAACATGTATTTATTTTCCAGGTAATACTTCCTCTTAATATGTGCCACATTTGTTTTCATTAGCTATGCACTACATAGGAAGAATTTAGATTTTTTTTTATTAAATACCAGACATACATTTAAAGGCAAAGTGTATTTATATAAATCACACTTTAAAGCAAAAATTTGGCCGAAGTGTATAGAAAATCCTTTTACAACATGGAACAATGTTTGGAAATTACATGAATTCAGTAAATTAATAAAAACAAAAAAAATTAGAAGTTCTAGAAAGCATAGAGTGTCTAATGCTCAGGAAAAAGGAGATATTTAAAAACAAACATTTAAATCAATGTTAAGGTCAGGTATCCTACAACCTGGGCACATACTTGCTTTCGGTCTCTCATTAAGGAACGTATCTCTGCACCTTGTGCTGTTTTACTCACTTGGACTTTGGAACTGAACTGTTATCAGTACAAAAGGCATTTGTTCTGAATGAATTGGTTTCTGGTACCTTATGCCCATAGAGACAAAATAAAACAAAAAATAACTTTCTGGAAATTTAATACTAAGACCGTTAAACAAAAAACATGACAGGCAACTGCGAAGCATGACCAAATCTGTGTTGGACTCAATCAATCTGATTGGGCTGTCTTGTTTTTGTCTGCTTCTAATTGTCAGTCCGTCTCTCTTCATCTGAGCTTTAGCTCAGCATCTGCGAGCGCTGAACTCACAACCCGAGTAGGGGATTTTTGGAAGGCTTGCCACCTCGATGACGGGTGGGTTGATAGATTTAACAAACGGATAAGTCTTTCCCGGCTGGAGGCGGAGTGCTTCTCCAATGTTACCAAAATGCACAAAAAAGTAAGCAAAAAAAAAACAGGCTTGCATTTAAAAGCAATGCATTTTAGAATGAAATCTATCACTTAATAAAACTTTATGTTTTGCCTAATCTAACTTCATGATGGAGAATGTATGTAGAAAAACATATGTGTATGTATGTATGCATGTATGTATGCATGTACGTCCAAAACTTTGCATCCTCTGAAGGTCCTTTGCAATATAATGAGTAGTGTTGCACCGATACCAGTATCGGACAGGGCAACGATCCAGCACTGAAATGGTGGTACCAGTGAGTAACAACAAATAGGGCACCAATACCGTTTTGAGAGCCAAAAGTTTATTCAACTATTGTTACCCATTCCAGGTAGGCTATAAAAAGTTCTACTGAATTCACTTTTTATTAGTCTTTTTCCTGCTTCACAAAGGTAGGCAGCAGCTTGACAAAGCCATGATGGCAATTATTTCAGTTCTTCATATATACACACACAAAAATTTCTAACAGATGGTATCGGTCAATACTGCACAGCCAGGGTGTGGGTATATAGGGTATCGGTGCCAAAAAATGGCATGGACACAACACTAATAATGAGAACATTTGATATCCAACGAAAATCTGAAATCCATCCATCCATCCATTATCTGACACGCTTGTCCCAACTGGGGTTGCGAGGGGTGCTGTGGCTTATCTCCAGCAGTCAATGGGCGAGAGGCGGGGTACACCCTGGACAGGTCACCGGTAAAATCTAAAATCAGTGTAACTAAAATTAAATCTAAGTATAGCTAAAGTTAATGTTAAAATACCAACTTAATACCAGTTACTTAGCTGACTGAAGTAAAATGATTTATCAGTGAGGTTTGGTAGACATTCTGAGAGGATCAGGATGATGATGATGATGATGTGTTAATCTATTGTCTCAAATCCAACATCCTTGTTGTACAGGGTGAATCATCAAAGTTAGTTTCCTAATTGTCAGTGATATGTTCTATTCTGGTGATATGTTTACCTAAGGCCGTGCTACGTATTCTTCCCCATTTTCACTTACCGGTGGCGAGTCCTCCAAAATACCTATACCATAATTAAATACAATTTTGTGGTCTGTAAAGTTTTTTGGCATACTGCTAACAGCAACAGAGGTGTGCAACTTGTATTGAGCTACATGACACCAGCATTAAGAGAATTACAATTTAATGGAGCCTAGTCCTCTACTACGACTTTATAAATTGCTGTGCCAGTAGCTCTCTTGGGTTACATATAATTTACTTCTGTATTAAACAATATGCTTTTTCTCCATATGTGCTAAAGCGTTTAGAAAATAAAGCCTTACAAGAGCACATAAATGGGGTTACCATATTGCACATCCAGGCAATGGGCAGACAAGGAAGTCATTGGTCAGAGCAACTTCCAGTCAATGTGTGGAAAAAAGAACAAATGTCCGAGATCAAGTGTGAAAAGTGCAGAACAGTGTTAGAAGTTGAAAGAGATAACACCAGTGGTGACCACTGAAGCGCAAGCTAAAGCCTTGGAAGCTGGAAACTGGATTAATAGTTACTGCCAGCAGATGGCGCATTTTGTTTCTGCTGATCGTACCTGGCACAAAAAATTATTTCATGTTCAAAAAGGACTAAGAAAATACTATCTGAGTGAAAGCTTGAGTATTTAGCCTTATAATAACATGAACTTATGGTTTTTGGTGGGTTTGATTTCAGGTGTATACTATGAGACTAAGGCCATTTAAAGGTATTGTGTAGGGTTTTCATGTTTTTTTTAAAAGCCCCAACCCTCTCCACTAAAAAAAAAAGCACATGCAAAACCCTGTACCCGCCTACGAGATAAAACACCTATCTAACGTGTGCGAGAGCATGCATGAGCCCATTCCTCCTCATGTACTCTCTGTTTATAAGTTGCTGTTCTCATGGTTCATAAAAGCTTACTGTCTCGACATACAGTGGGGAACTACATAGTGGACTTTATAACAACTTAATAGAAAAGCAGATGATCACTGCTTTTTGCTCCCCATTGGTCACGTAACTCCTGCTACACTGCACGGTGCCGTCGCCATCTTTGTTATTAGTCGCCACTGTCGAGTAGCGACAGCAGGCCGCTGTAACAGCAAATCCGTGCAGAGCATTCTGGGATATATCTGCCAGTTCATAGACACTTTTTCTTTTACGACCCTCTGCCATTTTCAAAGAACAGTGGTGAGAAATATGACCTCAATGACTGTCTGAAACCGTAGCTCACCACACATATCGCCCTGCGAAGATCATCCTTTATATACCTTTCAGAAAAAGCAATCTAACATGTTATTGGAGGGATAGGAGGTCAAAAGTACAATTCCTCTCAGTGGCAAACAGGTGAATCTGTCTTCTCCTGCATTGTCTTTCTATAAACAGGTGATACTTGTCTTTTTGCTGTGAATTATTATTAGTGCAAGTAATGAAAAATGTGTAAGCATCACACCTGATGTGTGAGTTGTCTGCATATATAATGCAAAGTGTTAGGACGCACTGGGAGAGTTGTCGTGAATTATAGATCATAAAGCAAATGATTGTGTAGTTTTAACTTTTTATTTTGATGTAGGTATATATATATATATATATATATATATATGAATCCAGACAGAGGTCTCAAACTCTACTCATTGGGGCCACTGAACAGTAATTTCTGGATGCATCTCAGCTTCAGTGCAATTGAAGTGAATAAAAATGGCTGCTGTTGAAAAATTGCATTGTCATGGTTCTCCTCTTTTGGAACTCTGTTTTTTTAGTTTTTCAGTTATTAGTTATTCTGGTTTGTTTTGACCTTTTGGTTTATTTTCCATTATATTCAAAGCATTCTTCAGTTACTCTCTGCTGCCCTTATTGCTTCTTTCCTTTTTCCCTTGGCTTCATGTAGTTAGTTCCACTTACACCTGCTCCATATTCAGCTCATTAGTCCATCCTTTGTTTCTGTTCCCCTTATATACTCCACCTCTGCAGTCATTCAGTGCTGGATCCTTGTTTTGTTGTTCCTACATCTTATGAATATTGTGTGGGCTGTGCTGTGATTGGTTGGTTTACAACGGCCGCTCCTGGTGAGCAAAGGCGCATCATAGCAACAAGCACTCACTCCACTGAAACATTTAAATTTGTTGATATGTTAGAAAGACAAAAGACGTCCTCTTTTTCCCATACATGTCCTACTTTTCATACGTAAAAAAAAAAAAAATGCCCGGGGAGAATTCAAAATTGTCCAGGATTTTGGTCAACTAAAGTGCAGTACATAGTCGAAACACACTGGGCATTCGAATGGAGCCGTGAGCTCCGGGGCTGGTCCGTGAACCCCGGGACGGAGCGACTGAATTCTACCCGTTGATGGTTGTCTGGACACCAGTGGCCCCGTGCTTCCCACCGCCTGCCTTACTGGCCCCCAGCCCCCGTCCTCCTCCTCCTCTGGCTCTCTGCTGAGGTCCGGTCCAGTCAGCAGCCCAGCAGTCAATGGGGTTTGAACTTCTCTGTATGTCCATTTCAACCATTGAACTATCATTATACATCTATGAAAACGTAAACTAGATTGACCCCTTTAAATCTACAAGATTCACCTCTGCCCCCTGGTCTCTGCATTTGTGTCCTCAAGCAACCTCCATACAAATTGTTACGGTCATCTAATACACAATCAGGTTTTACAGGACAATGACTTGTAATTTTTGCTGACTTCAGCTTTAGAAACTTAAACTTATTGGATCTATTTGCTTAGATAATGTGCCCTAAAAAGTCAGACAAACACAGTGCTGCATGTCTTAGATGTTTCCTTACACCAACACAGTGAATTAATGGCTTTATTAGGACCTCAGAGGTTTGCAGTGGCCTGAAAACAAATCTTTTATTTGGTTTTCATGTTAGGCAACCCTGTTTTATGAGAAAAAGATTTTAAAAAACCAATAAGTGGTGAGACAACTGTAACAGTGGGAAATCAAAGACCTCTACAGGCTAAACACAAGATGATTATGGGTTATTAACAATGGCAAAATAACCCATAATCGTCTGTCAGTCATTCATTTTATTGCATGTTATGTTCAACATAAAATACCACAAGCAAAACATCCATGATACTGTTTTCTTTTCTAACAGTCACTAACAGCCTTCTGTCAACAATGGCTGGTGAGGGATTTGCTTTGAGGACCCAGATGCAGAGACAAGTGAAGCTGGGATGTGTTCTGAAAGGATTTAATTGAAGACCAAAAAGCAGCAGAGGCAGAAATCCAACTTAAAATATAAACAAACCCAAAATCATGGAGACATCAGGGTGGTAAAAGACGAAGATCTGAGGGCCAGGGAGGCAGAGCAGAGTAGAAAGAAACAGCAACGAGAAGGAACCAGCACTGAGTGATGACTGCAGGGTGGAAGTATTTAAGGACAACCAAACAAAGGAAGGACTAACGAGCTGAATGGGGGAGCAGGTGTGGGTGGAAAACTGGCAGAGAATCCAAAGAGGGAAAAGAAAACAATCACAAGGGGCAACAGAGAGTAACTAAAGAATGCTTAAAGATGATGGAAAATAAAAACAAAACAACTGATAACAGAAAACTCAGAGTAACAACAAATAGGAACCATAACACCTTCACAGTACAACTGCATTTATACAAAGGTTAAATTACACAGATAAACTTTATTGACCAAGTGGGTGACCTTTGAAGGTAATTATTTGCTCTAGATTTTTCTCAGTAGCATGAAGGGGTTGGGTTCCAACTAATATTAGATCAGGAATAAAAACTTAAACAAGCAGAACATAAATGACTTGATGCTAGGCTTTACTGTACAGCATACAGTATGTCCCATCAACCCTTATTGTCAATGAATGTCATACAAACATTGTTTTTACTGTCCAGATCTTTTTCTATTAAACACATTTTACATATTCCGGTTCTTGATAGAAATATTTGGTTCCTGAATTTATAATAGCACATCACTTCATCAGATTGCACATCCTTTCTACTCTTGTAGCCCATTTCATGTTATACTATATTGGTGAGCCATTTAATAAAGGTAAAATCCTAAGAAAGTACATTAAAGTTTGTGGTTGTGCTGTAATACAACCAAAATATAAAATTGTATTTAGATGTAAACATTTCTGCAAAGTATTACGGTGTATGCCCCTGACTGTATATTTTAATCTTATTCTTCTAAGGCTGGTTGGTGACAGTTGTGTTGGCATGGTTAGTAAGTAAACTCAAAATACTTTAGGGAAATAATTATGAACTACTGAAAAGATATGCGCTTCTTTAAACAATATTTTGCACCTTTGCAAACTAAATATTAGCTTGCACCGTTAAAGCTTGATGCACACTGCCACAGTCTCACATAATAAAGACAAAGTCTGCCTCCTGTGTTTGTTGGCAGCTGAGAGCGAGAGAATCCAAAGCCCTTCCAATTCTTCTGTTTATTTAGTGTTTATAACTAATGTCCTAAGGCGCTGACGTAAGAGAACAGAACACTTTCTTTCTCCCAAGAAGGTGTATTGTCATCAGAAAACAAACGGGGAAATGACTTATAAAAAAGCTAAAAAGTTAAACTGGGCCCATATGGTAGCAGCTGACTGACGGCTGGTGAATTTTCATCCAGTTATCTATTATCAGTTTGGATTAAAAACATCAAGCTGCAAACAATGAAGGGTTACATTAAGGATTTTACAGGAGCAACTACTACCAACTTCAGGATGATTTTTTTTCCTAAAGTAGATAGAGGACGATAAGTTGCAGCCTAGATTTAGGGGATTGGTTAAACTTAAAGAAAAGCTTTTTTCCACGTAACTCATACTAGATAGAGCTTAACTGATTTTTCTGTTAAATTTGACATAACACTGAAGTAACACTGAACCAGGCTAAAAGTAATTGCTCTTTAACGGGATTTGACTTGTTTTATAAATACATCTGATCTTAACCACAGAGTTATACATTCAGTGTGCAAAAAAATAAAAAAAGCAATAATTTAATTGATAGTTTGGTTATTTACCCGCAGACAGAGCCAGTAAAACAGCGTTAGTTTGCTAAACTTTCTTTCTTGCACACACTTTTCTTTGGGACTATGATTGGGCCATTGTAACAGGCACTAAAATAATTACTTTGCCTGTCTGTCCACTGGAATGTGTTTCATAAATCATCCAAAGCTTTCTTCAGTTGTGCATGGGTTAGAAATATCTGTCCTTATGTGATTACTCTTTCCATAACTAATGAAGTTATGATTAGAGCAATTATATTCTTAGAATCATTAAAGTCACTAAATGGGCTGTTTAGGACTCATGAATTCCATTTAATTCAATGCTCCTTTGAAAATCTCAACCCTACCCATTGTGAGCAATCTCTACATAGCCACTTATTTAGTTATGTTGGTGATACTTACAGTAGCTGACGCCACTACTTACGGTGAATTCAGCTTTTTCTTTGCTTATGAACTGTATAAATGAAGGTCTTACAGTGTCCACATTCAAGGAATTGTTCAAATTCACTTCACTTTTGTTAAAAACCTGCCATTATAGGCATCTAAAACTGTCTGTATGCCCTCCTTGGTTTAATGAGGGGTTACTGCATTTGATTTTTTTCGACTGGCTCAGTTAGGGATGTGATGGAGAACAGACATCAGCAGCTCTACCTGGGGCAGCTGCTCTGTGCTGACTTAATTCACGTATCAACCGACAATAACTGAAGAGGTTTTGTTATGATTAAAATTGAAATTATCATGTTTTTCTCCATTTTAAAGGGTGATAATATTAGTAAATGCATTCAAGTTAAATAAAAACAAGTGTGCATAATCTTTACAGTACAGTATATTGCTTTGGCAGGTTTTGTGTCAGTCAGTCACATGACCAAAAGCTACAGAAAAAATAAAAACATCTTGAAAAGAAGTTTTTTTTAAAATAGAAACTGCATCAAAATTGGACAAAGGTCTAAAATAAACCCCTTTTTCATTGCCACACAACACTGAAGCTTTTGAAAAGGAAGAGCTAACAGTGCAGTAGGAGCACCTTGAATCTCCAGAGAGAGCCTTTACATCTAGCCAGGGATTTTCCACTGCCTGTTGTTCGTTTGTAGCGACAGAAGGCAAATATACAGTGTTCATGAAGTTTATTGTAAGAACTGAAGGTGCTAGAATATAAAATATAATATCTTTCACCTAAAAGTTTTGACTTTTTATGTTAACTGATTCACCACAGTTTTAAAAAAAAATGAAGGTTTTCAATAAAGTTATAATCTAATGAAGCACATTCATTTTCCTCATAGACACAAGAAATACACGTTAGCCTCAGACTAGCTTTTCGTGTAAACCTACAGTAGTTTAGTGGAGTGTAACCTCTTTATAAGTGTGTTTAAACATATATATTATTTTGTTTAATGGTCTTGTGCTGACAATACTGTAAGAGGAGAGATCACGAGTTTGCTCATGTCTGTTGGCTTGTGAATATCCATTTTGAAATCCATTGAGAGTCCCCTGCCTAAAGATTTTACTTGATATGAATATTTGCTTCTGAATTATAAAGCAAGATCTTGATTCCAAGTACATGTGGATGAACTTCTCTCTAGTGTGCTTCATATGCCTCTTGTGCTCATTCGGCTTCCGCATAGAGTCGAGTATGCATATACTGCAAGGAGTAGAGACTGACATTTTTTAGGGAATCCACGGGTCGCGGGATTCCCGATGGGATGAAGTCAGTATTAGTAAGATCCGCGTGATTGGGGCGGTACAGGATTAAGCTGTGCGCAAGGAGCAGGCGGGGAGGCGGGGAGCAAACCAATAGTGACTAAAAAAAACTAGGATCGATGCCAAAAAATAAAATAAAATAGAAAGAAAAAAATCAGAACTGAATTTGCACGCCATTTGTAGTTTTTTTCTTTAAACCCTACTATAATGCGAGGTCAAAAAACTACACAACCCAAAACCAACAGTGCTTCTGCTCTGAGTTTTTTCACCCGCGCTCCAAAACAACAATGGAGGGACCAACAGTTACCACAGTTAGAAACAGGAACTTAACTGACCCTTCATAGAAATTCAGATTCAATGTATTGACAGAAATCTTATTGAAGACAACAGAATGGAGGTGATTGCAGGAGGCGGGGGTCATTCTGAATAGGGCGGGGATGGGAGTGGGAGGTAATTTCTACCAGGAGTGGGGCGGGGACAGGATTTAAATTTCTACTCTGTGCAGGATGGATGGGACGGGGAAACAATTTTTATGTGGGAGTGGGGCCGGGACAGGAGTGAAAATCCACTCCCATGTGTCAGTCTCTACTCTTGAGGGCAAGTCTGGCGATGGTTTTAAGGCGTGCAGTGTGAGCAGGTAGATCGCATCAGAGCGTCAGGTCGCACAGTGTGAGAAAATACGTGCGTGAGCTGTGAACTCACACTGTGCGACGCCAACTGCTACAGTTTTGATAGGTACAGTGTGAGCAGTACCTGCATCCAACGATAGAAAAAAATCGCACAGTGTATGCCTGGCTTAAGACTAAGTCCAATGATTGTATACAGAACATGGAGCAGAGGCCTAGTGTTGTTTCATATTGGTGGGAGGTGAGTGCGTTATTATGGAAACTAGATATCATACACTATTTAGATTATTTTAAACCAACAACTTAACCATAGAGATGGGTACAATGCCAATAAAATATCCCCCAGGCCAAGTGGTTTGGGCTGTACTGTCCACTGCAGGCTGGATAGTAGAGTACTGCAGAGGAAAACCTGTGATTTTTGTATACTTCAAGTAACATGATAGAAATGTCCCTTTCAAGCATCTGGATATTGTAGTGCAAACATTAACCAAACATACGTAGACTATTTCTGATATCCTTGCCGTTTTGACTTTTCCCTATATTGCCACACAAGGAAACAGTCTGCTTGTGTTTTTCCAAAGATTTGCCCTCCTAAACCTCATAAACATTCATTAATACTTGTGAAAGTAAACCTCTCAGTTGGATGAAAGTGCCAATGTATTTTATTTCCTTACAAAGTCTGGCTTTTTGCATATGTTTATGTTAATACAGTTTGCAAAAGTGTTTATTCAAAGCAGCTTAGACCACCAGCCAGGTTCTGTGAAAGATAACAGGGATGACAGTGTAGAAATAGAGAGCAGGCTTAGAGGAAAAAGCAGAAAGGAAGAGTGTTGCAAAAAGGGGTTGGGGGGGTAGGTTGAGAAGATGTGCTCTCTATTAGCCTGACGTAGTCGACTCAATTCTAGTCAGAATATGAATCTGATTCTGCTCCATAGAGCTGTGATTATTGCTTGGAGCGTGTTTCGAGCGAACCAGGAAAAAAATGCCTCTTCACTCAATTGGATAGACCACAACCAATAAGAACAGCGGAGCTGTGGCGGTATGTTAGCGAGGCATAGTTGTTGTCCACAAAAATCAAAGCGTGCAGTTGCGCGCCTATAATAAGAAGATGAGCCTTGATAAACGTTTCTCTGTTCCTCTTTTAAAAATTAATTTGCTGTCGATATCTTCTAGAACAGACCTAATAGCAGAATCTACACACCTCAACTCTCCAGCGGCAGCCATTGTTGTTGTCACCCATGCCGCGCTTTGGTCGTGGTTGATTGCGTTACTGTTGATCATCTGTCCATCATCATCGTATAAAGCCCGCCCTGACAATTTGATTGGATGTTTGCCAGAAGGTGGCGATCATACTCTGTCCAGGCTACTATGGAGCAATGCCAGACCGAACTTCCCGACCTCAAACGTTGTGGGTGGGACTAAGTTCGGAATGACACCCAGGCTAGCTCTCTATAGCTAGGTCTTAAAGAGTGTTTGAGGAGACACGAGGATGCCTCTGTTCTTTCATTAAACCAACATGGAATATCGTCTAGCATGGTGCAAACACTTCTAGCCGACCATCCCTTAACGACTGAGGCTGTGACTTAGGCCTTTGCAGGATAATTTATGTAAGAGGCAAGCCGTTCCCATTAAGCGGGCATACACTGTGCGATTTTTTCAATCGTTGGACGCTTGCCTTTGCTTCGCACTGTACTGACGAAACACGCAGTATTTAAGTCGTGCGGTGGAGTTCACAGCTCACAATGTATGTTCTTATACTGTGCGGCCCGGCGCTCATGTCGCGATCTACCTGCTCACACTGTGCGTCTAAAAACCACATGGGACTCAGCTCCACAGTGAGATGGTGCAACTGTAACAGTGATGTCTATCTGGAAACCAAATGAGTAGAAGAGGAATATGAAGTTCACTACAGTGAAATGTAGGGATGGAATGGTTTATGAAAATCGTCGTCGAACCGTTGGGTTACCGACTTTCTCGGTTACGTTCGCGTGTGTTGCGTTGGGTTCATGCGCTGCTCCTTTTCTCATAGACGAAGCGTGTACACTCCAGTGCAGAAGGTGGCGGTACTACTCTGACCAAAGCCAACCACCAGTAGTAAACAAGAAGAAGAAGAAAGCGAGAAGCAGCGTAGCGGGTGTAGCGAAAAAAAATCAGTTGTTTACGTGAGGAGAATTATTATTGGGTATGGAGAGTGAAGAAAGAACAGGAGGTTGGAAAACTGGCAGCCAGCAGCTACTTTATAGGTCTGCTGTATGGGACCTTTTGCATTTAGAGTGACCTCTGATGACGGCGTCCGCTCTGCTCTGAGTTCCTTGGAGATGCGTAGAGGGCACGTGGGGGATGAATTAAATTCAAAGCAGCAAAACATCGCGGAAATTATCCATGGTTTCGGCGAATCATTAAAAAATAAGTACAATTCATACATTTTTTTGGGTTTTCCATTAATTTCATTTAAAAAAATTCATTAATTTTTATAACCAACATTATTTTTTTTTATTTTCAGTGCAACTTATAAAGTATACCGACGGGCGAACCGAAAACCGTGAGCCGTGAAACGTGAACCGAACGCCGTGGATTTTTGTGAACTGTTCAACCTAGTGAAACGCTTTGCCTTGGCAATTTGTGCAATTTTGTGCTGAAAGCCCTAAAAGAAAAGAAGCGGCCGGCGTATTGGGGACAAAAGGCTTTTATGGCAGCTGAGGCAAACTTTGCTACTACGGTCTGTCAATTTTACAGAAAGAACTCCACTTCTTTCGCTTGAACCCCGTCATGCTTCTGTGTGTTTTCAACTGAGAGGAAGAAGAAGAGAAAGAATCCTGTGTCCTGTTCTAGCTGATTTGTCCACGACGGCCGACTGAAAATCAAACATGTTTGATTTTCTCCTGACCTCAAGATTCCTGATTGGGAGGTGGTGGTGAAAGGCTGAACGCCCCCTTTGTTACCCCCTGCGCGCTACATGATGCAAAACGCGCGATCAGGCTGAAAGTCAGCCCGATTGAAAGAATTCGCCTTGCACGACTGGAAAGTCGGTCCAAGAAGGGCAAAAAAAATCGCACAGTGTATGCCCGGCTTTAGGCACTTTGTCAGCTAACATCACTGTCTGGAATGTGATGCGAGCGGCTAAGGGTAGCCTGTGGAGACTGCCATTGTTTGCGTATTTTTAGAACTGATTAGAGAAATGTAGATTATAAAAGACACAAAGTTAGATAAAAAACAGTTAATGTTGAAGAGTTTCTACACTGAGGGGGAACATGCTGGGTTCTGTGTATAGTTCTATATCATGTCCCACATGAGCAGAGTAAATGAAGCTGCCTTAAAATCAGGTCAGTGCTCGGGGTCTTGTCAATATATAATTAGAACAGGATACAGACACAGTTTCCTTTGAACTTGAATGACAGAATCTGGATTTCAGTTGTTCTTTTAACAGTTATTTTTTCCTCTATTGGATGCAGTGAAATACATTCCTACCTTTCATGTAGCAGTTTTCTCTACGTTTGGGACATTCAGTATCAAAGAATACATGTTTGACAGGAAGCAACCACAGATAAAGCAATTTTCAAAAAACAAATGAGACAATGTTTTTACTTTGTAATTATATAAAACATAGATCTTGATTATTAAACCTGTATTAAGAAAAACATCTTCCGGCAATCTATCCATTTTTACCTTTCTTTTTATAAACCAAACATTGTTATGTGGTCTTTAATGCAAAAAAAAAAGAAAGAAAAAAAAAGATTCTCAATTCATAAAAAACTGATTTGTTTGCCTTGGGTATCTAAAAGATAATGAGACAAATTTTTCTTAGTGATTTCAGAAATTAAAACAATGACCTTGACTAAATGCAACATTTTTAATTATCCTGAAGCTACTCTGCCATGTTTGTGACTCCCAGTCTTCTTAAAGGTCATGATTCCTTAGTTACTGTACTTAAAATCTAGTTTCCTGTATATTTTAACTTAAATTCAGTTTATTTATATAGCACTAATTTACAACACATGTCATCTCAAGGCACTTTACAGATATAATTCAATTAGTTCAGTCAGATTGGTTTAAAGTTTTATTTCTAAGGAAAACCAGCTGCCTATATTGAGTCATTGGCTTTGAGGGATTTGGTTCTTCTAGATGAACATGCAGCAAGAGCTGATAGTCACTTGCATTGTATAATTGACTCTACAGCCATCTATTACACCAAGGATGCATGCTGTGACTGTGGAGAGGAAAAACTCCCTTTCAACAGGAAGACACCTCCACCATAACAAGGCTCAGTGTTAGTGGCCATCTCCTGAGACCAAAAAAAGCTTTAAAGAGACAGAAAGACATATAATTTCTATCAAAGTATCAAAAAGTGTGAAAGTGAGCACAAAAAATGAACCCAAAGCAATCTGTTCTTTAAACTTTACTTTGAACATATTCATTTACCATATTTCCTAAATAAAGAAAAACTCCTTATACCACTCATAACCACTGTGCAAAGGTTCTTTTTAACACAATGAACAGATACTGAAGACTGAGGCTGTGAACGAAACTTTGGCCTAATCACTGTATACGGCACTATATTGGTTACGCTATTTTAGATGAGTGTCCGAACCTCTAGTGGAGGAAAAAGGTAGAGAACTCGAACTTTCTGACAAAGCACCTTGAAAAGTAGTGATCATCTGGCGGAGGCGGAGTTGCGTGACCAACGGGAATCGAAAAGTAGTGATCATCTGTCCAAACGGTCAGTTAACTGAGTTACTCTAAAGACCACTTTAAAGTCCCCGCTATAGATAGTGTTTGAGGGATTTAGGGGTTAGGGCGGAGGTTTGGAAATAGTCTAAATGTGTGTTTCTGCTTCTCCTGTGGTGTTGATCCCACCCTTTGACCCTTCAGAAAAGTAGGAATCCCTATGGCAACCAGTCTAATATGCATGTTTCTCTCATAAGGTTCTTCTCTGTACTTCTTGCTTATTTGGTTTCTTTACAGGCCTAACAGAAACAATACTATGTTTGAAGGATTTCAAGAGACACTCCACTTACAGTTTGTTTTGGCTAACCCAGGGAACTTATTAAAAAATAAAATATCCTGTTTTGAATGTCATGTTTTGCATGGCTGGATTATGCATCATAACTGCTAATGTCAGAACTAAAGCTATTGTATGCTTTATAACTAAAAAGCCAACCTTGAAATAATTGGGAATAATTGGTAATGCAACATGAAACCTTAACTCTCCAGTTAACAGTGTTGTTTCACACACTTCAGTACGTGACAAATCTGCACTCACTCCAACATCTTCTCTGTGTTTTTACTGCCTTGATTCATGTCCAGTATTATAGTTCAGATTTCTCCCACACTTTGAGAACTCCCAAAGGCCTTCTGGGGAAAACAAAGGAACCCTTCTGTTTATTACACCATCAGGTTTCTACTCGACAGAAACAAAGAAAGATCTAATTATGTATACCTCCTACTGGGACCGGAAAATTTAATCATTTAATAACCACAGCAGCGTCTTACATGCTGATGATTGAAAATCAGACTGATCATAAAGCCAAAGAAATTATAATATTATAATAAATTGAGCATCTACAGTTACAGATGGCTGTGGTAGCTAGGTGCTTCGCTGCTTTAGAGCATATTTAGATTTATGAAACTATTAATTCTGGTCTGGTATCAGAAAATCCCAAAGGCAAACCTGATAGAAAAACTGTAAACCCAGCTATGAATCCCCCCCAAAAAGAACACTTTCTGTTAGTATTGTCGAAGTCCTCGCTTGAATCCAGATGAGAAGCTATGGCCATAAATGGTTTTTTATGAATAGAACCCTATTTTTACTCCTTTTCTGAACTAATATTAATATTTTACACATATTCTAACTATTTCAGTGACCCAATTTCTTGCAAATACAACAAAATTGACAACGGGAGGGTGGAGGTTGATTGAGGACCCAAATGCAGAGATGAGGGAGGCAGAGATAATTTTGCTGGTTTAATAAAGAACTGAGGCAAACATCCAAAAAAACACAAAAATACTGAGAGCCAAAAATCAAAGAACATCAGAGAAAATTCACGTAGGGAACCAGAGAGGAGGAAGCCGCTAGGGGAAAGGAGGCAGGCACAAGGAGGCAACAGACAGTAACTTAAGACTGCAGAAAACAGAATTACTGATAACTGAAAACTAAAAACGGGGATAACCATAACAAAAATGCATTGTGGAAGGCTTTTTGTCAAATCAAAGAAACAGAGCTAAAACAATTTTCTACATCTGCTGTAAACACTTTTTATGCTAAGTTAATCGTGTTAGATTAAATTAAGTGAATCATGTTAGTGATCAAAATCAGAAATACCTTTTATATTAAATATAGGGGCAATTCTAAGTTAGTTTTTCTAACTGAATAAGTTGAGTTAGAAAGAGGAATTATAAAGAAAATGGCAAAACTTATAAATGCACTAAAATTAAATTTTATTTCTTTGTTTATGCTGCTGCAATTGAGTTTTAGTGCCAGTGATTACTAGATTTTGTTCTTGTAAATAGAGATTTTCACATATTATTGTGGTGCTGGAGATGTGAATGATAAATAATGCATAAAAGTCACAGATATGTATTGAAATGTAACAGGTTAGCATTTTTCGGTGAAAGAAAAATTGTTTTAAAACATATTTTCTAATTTCCTGTTGAGTTAAGTTTGGGATTTTGCCTAACTGTATATGCAAAGCCGGTTAGCCTTTAAACTTTGTGGTGTTGTAGGATGGAAGCATCTAGACCAGTGAACCCAGACACACATGCCAGCTCTAATCTCTCACTGTCTGGAGGCGCTGACCTCTTTTGTTCATCTGATGGCTTATTAACTGTATTGATTTTGGCTTCTTTATGCCACATACTTCCTGCAGGGAGCCAGATCCTGTGTGCACATATCAGCTACTGTGGGTCACCAAAAACATCAAGTCAGCAGATCAAGATACATAGTTTTGTATATTGTTTTTTTTTTTTTTTTAACCCAAGAACCTTGTTGCTTTGCTTTGACCATCCTGTTTTATCTTGCGGGGGGGAACCTTCTTCTTGAGGACTTTTTTGGTTTTAAAGCAGTTGGATCAGAGGCTTATGTGGGTTGAAAACCTTTTGCTTTACGGTAAGTGTGTTTTTCTATAAAACATATATAGAAGCTTTTAGACTTTTTTTTGCTGCATCTACAGTATTAAAATAAGCTATAAAAATTAGACTTTTGTTACATTCGTTATATTGTAAAAAAAAAAATTGTATTTTTGTAATTTGTTCTGCATTTCAATATTTTGGGTGGCGCATGTTAACAGTTTCTTCAATCATTTTCATATGTTGCAGTTGTATGAGCTTTATGGACACAAAATCCTCTCATCCATTCAGAAACAAAAAGTTAATGAGTTGTTGAAAGCAGCTTGTGGCTCATTTATCTGCAAATCTGTTTAAGAGCAACATTAAGGGTCATGAAACTTTTCTTCAAAAGCTTCGTTCATTTTAATCTAATAGTCTGATGTGAGGAACCGTTATTAGAAAGATGGATGTCAGATTAATAAAAAAGAAGACGGATGCGAAATATAAGGATGTCAGTGGATGGTGTCTCAATAAACAATTGATCCTGTGAATTGTCAGACCAAAAAAACTCACTCCTTGTTCAGTAAAAACCGTAAGGCAACAATACCACAGTACCAGAGGAAGTAGAGGCTTTTCATAGCCTCTTTGCACCATCCAAGAGCGACAATTATTTCTACAATCTGTTGATAGTGCTGTCATTTATGAGCTAAACCACAGGTTGTCTCTAGAGGTTGACCCTAGTCTGTATGAGTTGTTGCTCGTTCACCATGTTTTTCCAAGCGGATCTTTCCGCGTAGTTACAAATGTTCCTAGGTATGTAGTACGAAAATTCTGTATCCAGGGAAACCATGCAGAGCCAGAAAGGACGCAATTAGTTTGGTGATGTACCTTGAGGAAGCTTCAACCAAGTTTAAGCACAGATTTCTTCAAAGTGGGAGTTTTGAAAACAGGAGGGTTGCGAGATTTTATCTGGCTAAGGCTTAGCCAGCTAAAATCATCCATCCATCCATTTTCTGTCACGTTTATCCCTCGTGGGGTTGCGAGGGGTGCTGATGCCTATCTCCAGCTGTCTACGGGCGAGAGGCGGTGTACACGCCGCTGGACAGGAGGGTTCTTCCTGTTAAAAGGAAGTGTTTCTTCTCCACTGTCGCTACATACATGCTCAATGTGATAGATTTATGTACTCAATGACTAAATTGACTCAATGACACAATGCAAAGGAATATCTGTTTTTACCAAACATTTATCAAGGAGAGAATCCTACAGAGCCAATAACTCAATACAATCAGCTGGTTTTCCTTTGATTGAAAAATCCGTCTGTATGAGTTGACTGGATTATCTCTTTAAAGTGCTTTGATAATAACTTTATAACAGTAGTTAATTAATCCCATTTAAGATGACAAATGCAGAATTCGCACTCTTTTCAAAACTAGTTTTTGTGTTTTATAGAAGACGAGGCAAATGTGTTAAGCATGAGTTAAACAGAGATAAGTAGACATAGCTTTAGAGATAAATAAAAATATAATTTAAATAACTTTTTGATCATACCTGCTCTTCAACATTGATGGAAGAATTTCAGAAATAGTACCTTCTGGTTTTATTTCTGTTTTCTCCTTCAGCAAAACCATTCGCTGAAGAACATCAGCCCGTAACTCAAAGCCGAGAGGAGATTGTCCTCTTCCTTTTAATCTAGATACCATGAATGTGTGTGTATTTATTAGCAAGGGCTTTGCAAAAAAAATAAATCTGTCTTAGAGATTTATTGGAAAGTTTGGATGTTGTGATCGTTAATTTTTCTTTTTGGTACAGCGTAGACTGACCCCGATCTGGTTCTGGATTCTATCTGTTTTTGGCCACCCCTCAGTGCACATTGATCTCTGCATGGCCACTCCTATGAAAACTGTCTTTCTCTGCCACTGCTTCAGCTGGAATGAGGAATATTATCATCTATTCTTGAAATTCAGTCCTAACAAAAGAAAAGAAAAGAAAGAAATATAGCTGTCTGGCTTAAACTCACGTTGTGACACTATCTTTGGCGGGTGTGTGTGGCTTACGAGTGAGTACGCTTCCTTCCCCCCGGCTCCCCGGTGTGACATGGAAGAGAGTCCTTGCACAGGCTCTCCATTAATCAAGGGGCCCAGTACTAAAAAAGGTTGAAGAACCCTTGCTCAAAGGAGATATTATGGCGCTGCTGGCATCCTCCAGCCCTGACCTTCAGCGATACTCTGGAGTGGTTGACCAGCGCAGGAACCAGGCGGACTGCAACCTGCTCATTAAAGATCCTTGAAGCTGCTTCAGAAGGTAGAGGAGAAATTTTGTATCTAAGGCGTGTCGGTTTTATAGCGTAACATCAAGAGGAGTGAAATGTACTGAGGCTCATTTGGCGGACCTTATAAAAAATATTTCATATAGATAAGAGGAGAATGCAAGCAAATTAAATGTTCTTCGCTCTGTAGGGAGGATGGGATGTGCATCCATAGATATAGATGAACAGCTCCATCGATTCGCAGAATTTGAAGGGGATACCTCTCTACAGGGCACCAAACAGGGCAGAGACCCTGATGTAGACCCAGATCTACTCAGAGGGAGGTTAAATCCCTGCTAGATTAGATTAACAAATGTACGATCCACCCAAACAAGGCTGAGGCTGGAGGATTTACGATCCTTTCTGAACACAATCCAGGGTAGACAAAACACGACCAGTGCAAAAAATGAATGGATACAAGATGCCACAACATATATTACAGATTTTAGATAAAAACTACACAGTGTAAAAATGTATAGTAACTATTATATCATCTGTTTGTTGCAGACCTGAGACTGATCTCTTTAGATCCAATCAGGCTAACAGTTGTTTTTTTACATCACTTTTAAAGCAGATTAAATTTTGAAGGTACTGCTAGGTATCAACATTTCTGTAACAGCTCAGCTTTAAGCACTTAAGTTAGGATTAAACTTAAAAGCATTTGGAAATAGCTTAAAAATGTTCAGGAGAGGTTGCTTTACTCGGAAACTGAATGCTAATTTTTTTTTAGTTTACACGCAGATTGAGGACAAAATGGAAAGGTACTTGTAGTCATTTTTTTAAATTGTCAAGATCAAAAACTTACTTAGCAAGAAACAGGAATCAAGCTTTGAAAGCTTGCTATTGCTGCGCTCTCTAATTATTGCAGCAAAGCTGTCAGGGGCCAATCAACACACAGCGATATGACACATCAACCACAGCCACCCTTTCACCTATTTCACACTCCTATTTCAATTTCTACATAAGCATCTATTTAGTAAACAACTCAAAACTTGTTCTTATACAACAATACAACTTGCTTAGAAAAGAGAAATTAAACAACATTAGTGTGGCACAGAATATATTAGGGAATTTGTAGTTGAAGGGAAGTTAAAAATGTGAGCTGACTAGAGACGTTGTCCTTTTGTATGATAAACAAAACCTTACATTTTTTTGTGAAGTTAAAGAAAGAAAAAAGAAAAAAACTATCTCAGTTGAATAGAAGATTTGCCTTTAGACCAGGCCAACCACTGGAGACAGATGTGGATATGATGGTGGGGGGGTGGAGAATGTTTCCACGAGGATTTCCAACCACCAAACGTCTGATGTCAAACTTGGAAATGTTTCACTTGTGTGCAGCAGGAAGGGTTCTCTGCCTGCCATATTTCTGGCAAACACATTGTGTGGATCCTTGTGTTTCCTTTCTTATTGCAAGGCATGATTTGGCATACAGAAAGGTGTAAACTGGGACATAAAGTCTGAGTCAGGCAACCTTTCCTACAATGGTTTCTCCACTGGAGGTGTTTTAACAGCATAGTTTTGCCAAACGTGGGCAATTTCTTTGCACAAAAGGCACAATAAACTATCTGATTACAAATTCAATTCCTTCTGATGACATGGAGACCAAATAGAGCATCTAAGCAATAAATGCTACCTTGTAAATTTTAAATATTTTTGGCTTAATGTTAAATTTGAACCAGAAGTAAAGCACAACATAAGAATGAAGAGGAAAAAATATTACATCTAGTTTACAAAAGGATTAAAAGTCAGAAAATTATCTGCCTTTGACCTATCATCTCTATATAAAATTAAATTCAGTTCAACAAATTGCAAACAGAGTTCACCCAATTTAAATGAAAATATTGATAACATACTCCACAAACATTTGTTTTATGGAACAGAAGTAGGAATGTTACTCTGTTTAGTCGGTGGTTTATTGTGAAGAAAAAATCCTTTAAGAAGCAGCTAGAATTGAATTCTTATCCAAAAGGTAAAGAGATGTATGTTAAACCACCTTAAAATGGTGACATTTAACATGAAACTTTTTCATGAGAAAATTGTGAAGTCTCTAAATAAAAGTGTGACTCTGGTTCACCTAAAGCCTGTATGGCTTTAGCTTCTACTGATCAGAAGGTGGTTATGCATAAATGCCTCCCAGATTGTGAGGCCTAGTAATTGTAACCTACCTCACTATTTGTCACATTTATTGGTTGATCAAGCTTAAGACATTAGAGACACTGGTGGTTTTTGGGTTGTGGGTGGGGTGGGCTGTGCTATCAGCAATCTATAGGGTCCTATACACCGCATTTAGAACCCCACTTTTAATGCATTGTAGATGCACAAAGTTACGAGTTGGGTGGTGGTGTGCCTTTTCTGGTAGCTTATGACTCCTGGAGGTCTTTGAGGTTCCTATAATCCAACCAGGTTGGGATATAATGCTTCTAGATCCCTTCAGTTTCTAGCTGCCCTGGTTAGCTGGTGCCTGCCTGATGTGTATGGGGCTTTTCCCTGCTCGGTGTTAGATGGCCTTGCTGTCCATTTTTGTTGCAGACTCTTGGCTGCCAGGGGGCTGATTCCTGGGCTCGGGCTATGCAGCTGGGGTCAGCGCCGTGGTTGGGTCATCGCCTGTGCCTCTCTTGCCTGGCGGCTGCTACTGCTTGCTGGTGATCTACTTCTGAGTTAAGCCCGTTGCTGCCCTGGGGTGATGCTTTCTGTCCGCCTGCATGGGACTGCTGAGGCAGGGTCTATCTGCACTTTAGTGTTCTTGAATTTACAGTGGTTGCCATCCTCACCTTGCCCACAAATGTAACCTCTACTTGACAAACTAGCACTCACATACACCTACTCAACAGAAATACACTTATTCTTAACATGCTTTCCCCTGCAAATGTACTGTAAACTATCCTTAAGTGGACAATGCATTGACTTAGATTCCTTTCCAGACCCTTACATTAACCCTATACCCATCACCAATACATACACCTCTGCAGCAATACTCAGATACTCCAAATGGTTAAAGTTCATCATCACAATATTATCCATGAGGGCTATCTAATTGTACGGAGCATTGATGAAGCAACCATCTGCTCTAGATTGTATCCCTGAAACATCACAAGAGGAAGCTTTATAAAACAAGTATCAAGTAAACCGTAAACGCGGTCTAAATGGAGCATCAGTCTATACTGCAGGGACACAGGTGAAATGGTTTCAGCATTAACCGTCATGGTTGTAAAGTGGTTTATAGCATGCACAGCCTCAGTTCAACACAGGGCTCAGCACTTGTTGCACGGCAGTTTGATAAAGAGCTGTGCACTCACCTCTCAGGGAAATTTAGAGATCATTAACTTTAAATATATGATTTCAGAATCTGGGTAGAAGCCAGAGTTCCTGCAGAAAGACCCCAGGTCATGATTTGGGTCCCAGGCCTACAGTCAGTTTAAGCTTGGGTTTTAAAGCATGCCTTCCTTATTTATTTTTCTCAGTATTTGGCAAACCTCCCTGGAGTTAAAATGAGATATTCCACATTCTTCCAGTGACAAATCTACTTGAAATCTAAATTGCTGGCATGCAGGTGGCGCAGCGGTTAGTGCGCACGGGCCATGGATGGAGGCCTTAGGTGCAGTGTTTACCTTAATGCAGACTATGTATGCAGTTGAAGTGACTTCTCCAGTAGTTGGATGAGCTTTTGCTTCAGCCTTTCTGGTTGAGATGACAGCTTATTATCACTCCACTCTTATTTCTTACTGTAGCTGACCTTATTCGAGTCTGAAAAAACCACTAGTAATTTATTTTGCCATGTTTTCCCTTTTAGTACATCTTTGAATACGATGAACCGCTTGCAGGAATTATAAACAGGATATTCTTCAGGCCGCCTTCCTTCTCATTCCTTTATTCACGTTTGTGACTTCTTCCTTGCTTAATTCATCGAAGGGTGTAAACATTCGGCTCAAAATTATGTCGCTGGGGACGGTGGAGAATTTGAACAGCGTACGTAGCCGACGATTCCAAAACAGTTTAAGCCTCCTTTAAAGTAAAATTTCCTATGGTATCATGAGGATAAAATGCCTTTGCGCTTTTGTGGCTTGCCGTGCCGGAGTTCCTTACATTTCCCTACAGTTGTCTCATGCGCATCTAAATCAAGTATTTTGCTTTAAATTGACAAACATAAAAGCCATTATTGTGTGCAAAGTGCTAAGAAACGAAAAAAAAAAAAAAGTCCAACAAAGGTACAGAACAAAACAACAGAATACAGAATTTAGATACAAAAGCAATGAGAAAAATACTGTATTTTTCCTTAAAGGATTATGATCTTATTTTTTGCATTTGTTTAAATAAAATGCTTTATGTTTGAACATAACATAACAAGGTAAGATCCAGCCGGTGGGCGGCCCCAAGTGTCCCAGGATGCTGCGGCCCGCATTGGGCCATGCAGGAGTCCGAGCCAGGTCAGGTGCAAACAGATCAGGAACAAGAAGGCTCAGAGGTCCCAGGAAGTCTGGAATCTCGGTCAGGGATACCCGCTCAGAATTCAGGAAACAGGCTGGTTCAGGGTTCCAGGAGTCTTCATTGCGAGCGGCAGCAGAACGTTCAGACAGGAACATACAGTAGCTCCAGTGTGGTTGAGAGGCGGCAAGAACAGGGTCAGTGATCAGGAAATCAGAAACACTATGGTAAGTTAAAAACCCCTTCCCTTCCACTTTCGAGATCAGAGTGGCTCAGTATCACCCTCAGTGGAAGAGAGGCGGATGGTGGAAATCAGAGACATTATAGCAAATTAAAAAATGCTCTCAACAATGGCCAAAGAGAACGGTGACAAGGTAATCTGGCAATCGACAGTATGGGATGTAATTACATTAAATAATAGAGCAGAAGCAGGGTGGATTAGATGAGCGGTAATGAGCAACCGGGTAGAATTAGACAGGTGAATGGAATGAGCAATTAAGCCAGCCGTAAGCGCCAAGATATATGCAGTTTCAGTAGCCATAGCCGGTCCTAATAAATACCCATAAAAAGCTGAGCTTGAATAAAATTCAAGCACAGATAGGGTACTAAGTCAGTGTCATCTCTCAGGTTTCCATGGGACCAAACCTAGTGCTCATAAACTGAACAACAAAAATACTTATTCAAGTAGAGAGCATCATGCAGTCCCCAGGACTGGTGATTTGGATCACGGGGCCCCTCACGGTGACATGGTCAAAAAATTTTTCATTTGTACGTAGAAATTCTTTTTGCATGGCCACATAATAAGATAGCGATGCGCTTGCGAAATACTTATTAATAATATTAATATCATTCCTGGACAACTAGGTAAAAATCGAGCGCGCGCGCGCGCCTTCTTAAGGTCTAAAGAGGTCTGATTTTGCTTACCCAGTCTCCCGCCAGTCATGTGACATTTGTTGCTAGGCGCTATTTTAGGTGAAAAAGTAGTGTTCTTTCCACAACATATAGCTAAGCGAAGGACTAAAGGCCCGTTTTACATAGCAGCCTGTCAAGATAAGTCATTACAGTTAACATAGAAAGCACAGAAAACAGGGGTGGATTTGTTGATGTGGTAAATAAAAGTATGGTTTAGATGTACGAAATACTACTTAAATAACCCGCGCAATAAGTTTAACGTCTTGCCGCGTTATACTTATTCTTGTGTACGAAATACTACAAATGCGCCGCAGTAGTATTCCGTGAACCGCGAAATACTGCGCCGTGGCCACAATTAAACATTTTTTTTGACCATGTCATCAGAGGGGCTCAGAAGATCCCAGTAATACCTGGTGTAAAAAAAAAATTACTTTCAGAAAAAAGTGACTACAGAAAGCATGGAAGTGGTACAGTGATGGTCTGAAAGAAAAGTATTACTCAGTCAGGACCTAGACAACTTGGATCAATAATGAAAATATTTAAATTCCGATTAAATTCAGTACAATTTTATAGCTCCAATTCACAACACATGTCATCTCAAGGCCCTTTTACAGAGACAATTCAGTTGAATCAGATCCAGTCAGAGTGGTTAAAGGCTTTCTCTCTAAGGGAACCAAGCTTACTGCATTGAGTCACTGAATGTGCAGATAATAGCAGATATTCATTGGCATTGTGTTGTTAACTCTACATAAATCCTTCACACCGCGCATGCATACAGTAGCAGTGGAGAGCAAAAACTTCCTTTTAACAGAAAGATATTTCCAGCAGAACAGGCTCAGTTTGAGCAGCCATCTGCTGAGGTGGACTGAACTTTCAAGAAGACAGAAGCAGACATACAAATAAAAGATAGAAACACTGACTCATAAATAGTGTCTATCGTTCTTTCATTCTGTCTTTTAAAAGTAAGGAATTCCTAATTTAGAAATTTAGAGCGCATCTGTGTTTAAACTTTTTGGCCAGACTACAAATGTAAACAATAATTCTTAGTTCTCAGATCATCTAAATCCACTTCAAGAGTCATTTTTATCTGTGAATTGTGAGGTGGTCTATTTACACATCAGCTAGCAATAGATTAGATGCAGTGTTCTCAATGGGGAAACATTTAACTCCACTGGTACACTTAAAGTATTTAATCACTGGATTTAATTTATACTGATGTTCAGTTTAAAATATATATATTTTTTATTTTAGCTTCAAATTTGAATTTAGACCTTCTTCCTAACTAACATTGTAGATTTAATTGATTATTCCTCATTTATCTGAGAACATAGTTGCCAAGGAGGAAAGCATCACCATAGTGGGAAAATAATCAAAACCCCCCATGAGTATTTTTTTCCCCCATAAGTCCCTGTCAAAGTAGAAACCGCAGAGTTCCCTCGGTCATGCATATAAAAGCAGAGTAGTTGCTAACAGATGGCAGACTGAGCAAGCTCCGTGAAGAACATCCATCTCTCCCACAGAGGCAAAATGTCAGCTGGATGGAATTAGGCTGATCTGTAAACCGAGGCGGCCTTTGGTGGGGTCACAAAGGCTTGTCTTGCTGGCAGTCATGGTTTGTATGCAGTAGGGTTAATTTTTCAACTGCAATGATAAGCAGTAATCTCAAAATAAATAAAATAAAACAAGGGTTTCCACAGAATATTGGTACAGTGGAAATTACTTCTAAATTGAAATAAAATTGGCAGTAATAAATCAACACAGAGTGTATACGAAATGAAATTTCATTATGTACCGCTTTCAGACAGTTAATGAACAGCATTTATAAATAATTTATATTTATAAAAAATATTTCCAAATATATTTCTGCATGGAGTTTGCATGTTCTCCCTAAGCATGTGTGGGTTCTCTCCAGGTACTCCGGCTTCCTCCCACAGTCCAAAAACATGACTGTTAGATTAACTGGCTTCTCTAAATTCTCCTTAGGTGTGATTAGGTTCTTTGTGTGCCTTTGTGTCGCCCTGTGGACTGGCGATCTGTCCAGGGTATACCCCGCCTCTCGCCCATAGACAGCTGGAGATAGGCACCAGCACCCCTCGCAACCCCGCTTGGGATAAGCGTGACAGAAAATAGATGGATGGATTCCAAATATATTGATATATATTTTTAGATGTGCAAGATGAATATTTAATCTTTAATGACAAGTAAAGCGTTATTTCATTTTTTGTCGGATTGGTGACATATTTCTGCCCCAGGGCACTAAAATCTATGCCCATTGACTCTCGTTAAAAGTTGTACATATGCAGTCGCTCCTCTGCAATACAGAAGTATAGGAGAGCTCTCGGTGCACCAAAGCTACACCCTGAGGTGACAGGAACCGTCGTCACAGTTGTTGTGCGGGCGATTGACAGGCTGAGTCGCGGGAGGGAAGCAAACTTACCAAGAGATGCTCAAGGTCACACCATTTGGACCTGTTTAGCGAACATCAAAATTAATCAAGCAGTCAAAAGACAGATGGAGACGGTACACTCTGTCTTTTTCGAAGAGCTGGGTTAGCTACAAGGCTTGGCTAGCAGCATGCAGCAAGGCTAAAGCTTTATTCTGCTGCCTTGGCTGCCTGCCTCCTTTTTCAAACATCAGGATCTGACGCAGATAAGGACAGGTAGGACTGATTTAGAGCAATTTTTAAAAAAGGCAAAGAAGATTGAACAAATTGGGATTCAAGTGAAAAGATATATAATATAGTGTACTTTTTCTAGGTGTTTGTTAATTTGCACAGTTGCCCCTAAATAAACACATTCTCAGAAAATAAATAGTTTTTATCTTCTCACTTATTAAACTGGTACATAATTTTTTTTGGGTTTGTGAAACAATATTGAACCATGTAAAACACAGATTTGCTCTCACAAAACCCCTCACAATAGAAGGGCAAAGTTTATGAAGAAAAAAGTAAAACCTGCACATGAAATTAAGTTTCTGTTTTCTGGCAAAAGCGTTTAATGTTTTTGATTACATATAAATATACTGGTGCATAACTTAGTATACATTTGACTGGTTTTTGGTATATGTCTATTATGAATTTATAGCCCCCCCCCCTGGAGAAAACTCCACCAGCTGCCACTGGAGTCCAAACAGAAAAAATAAAAAATGCAACAACCAAGCGCTTGAAATCAGTAGTCATCATAATAAGATGGCAGTTGCCAATCATTGCTGGTGTAAGTCTAGTTTACATAGATAATTTTATAAATAGTATTCTATTAGTTTTTGAAGGATTGTATTTAGGCCTAACTTGCCACAGTCCCATTGGAGCGTCAGGAGATCTATATGGTCACTCGGTTGTCAGCTCTGCGCTGCCGTAGCGCAAAAGAAATCTGCCTCCACAAATACAAACCCATTTCTTTGTAATTATAAAAAGCTATTTCTAAGACAAGACTTAGAAATAAAGATTGAGACTTTCAGCTTGTAGGTAATAATCCATAGCATACATATATTAGGTTTATGATAATATGTTACATCTATGTCAGTAAATCGCTGTAATTATTACACACTGTACCTTTAATATATTTAAACCAATGTTTTTTTTTTTGTCATTAGAGATAAGAGAACAAATTTGATCCTTCGTTAAAGTTTATAAAAAACAGTGTCATGTACTGCACCTGTTAAAAATCAATAACTTTAAAATGCAGTACAATAAACATTTTTCCTTTTCGTTACATGGTCTACATTACGATTGGGTGTCTCCCACTGAACTAAAATGCCAACCACATTCAGGATGCTGCAGCTCTAACAGTAATTAACCCAGTTGAGAGAGTGAGACTACTATAATATTCAGCGAACATATGCCTATAAAGTCATAAGCAATAGTGTTCAACTCAGCTACAGTCTAAAATAGACCCATGAGACTCAAGTTGTATAATGTTTTATTTATAACTGGTTGCTAATTCAAATCATATTTTAATGTGAGTGAAAGGAGAAAACTTTACAGAAGATGTTCTTGGCTTATTGCTCTATGCTGAACATTATCAAATCTAAAGACTTCTGTTTCAACTTCTCTCTGAGCAGTTTTATGCTTTCTTTTACACCCACCTCTGTGTGAGAATATCTGAGGATAGGAGATTGTCTGTAAATAAAGCAAATAAGTGACGTCACAGAAACAGAGAGCCTGCAGCAGCAGCCATCATTCTCTCTTTAACCTTAAAGGTCCTTACAATATATTATATGTTTATATACTGTAGCTTTGCAAGCAGGTTATTGAAAAATAATAAGGTTTTTTTTTTTTTTAGCTCAGTGCCCCTCTCTTCAGCATTAATTAATCAGATTTTCTTTCAGATTCGAATTAGGACACTGGCTGGACAGAAGAAATATCTAATTAATATTAAAATATCAATATGAACTAGTTGAATTCGGGGATGTACTCGAGACAGATCCAAAGCTGAAATCCTAATATAGCGTCAGTATTCTGCAAACAGTCCAACAAATACTCCTATGAGCCGCTTTACTTCATATAAACCCTCATAAACTACTCCTCACACACATGTTTAGCATGTTACATGTGCAAATGGAAACCAAAAGGCCCCAATATAACACAGATGATTGTTTGTCCCTTCTCTGCACCCATGTGGTTTGATAGCCATGCCTGTGCAGATTCCCTTCTCGCTTGTGGACCTGTTTTTGTGCCCTCATGTCAACTTTTGCACCTTGAAAGTGGCATCCACCGGAAAAATCAACCTGCCTGTGGTTGGCTACTTTTCAGGAAATCCGGAATCCTGATTGTGACGCGTTCCCAAGGTAACCAGCATCAGCTTTCTTCCCGTTTCCAATAAACGCTTCAGCTAGCAGAAACTATTGGGCCTTTGGAATGGAATTTTTTTGTAGATTTCCTATAACCCTTTTTCACAGACACCCTACGGGCAGTCAGAATCCAGTAGTCATCCAGACCATGTTATATCTAATGATGGTTTGCTTTCCTCCAACTCTTAAAGAGAAACAGTTAGCCTGAGCTTGCCTTGGTCGTAGTAAGACGAGTACAGCCTCTGTTTGAAGTAAAGCTGTTCCAAGGAGTATTTATTATGTTTGTGTACTTATGACAAAATACTGACGCCATATATTATCATGTACATGGTGGTATACTATAAACTGCCTGCTGAAGAGAAGTTGTTGTATTTTGCTGTTTTTGATGCACCAAATTTATAAACTGAGCTACTCCAAGCAGTGGATGTCTTTTGGAGAAAAAGCGTTGCTAAGCACAAAGCTCATCAAACCTTCTACTTTCCATTCCCCTATTTCGATCCACTGGTATAAGGTGTGGGATTGTAGGGATCTGCCACAAAAAAAAAAAAAAAATGTAGGAAATAGGTACCCTTGACCACAAAGCTGGGCAAGCAACCATGGCATACCTCAAAGCTCTGTACTTACATGTCTCTGTTTCTTATAATATCCATGCCTACTTTTTCAATTAAAAAAGTAGGCATGGATATTATAAATGTTCCAAAAAAATGTTTCATGCACTAAATGCAACTTGTCACGATTTCCAGGTTCATTAGCAGATTGTGTTTTCTTTTCTGTCAACTGCACAGTAAAGAGGTCTGTAGGGTTTGTCAGACGTACAAATAGTTTGGAGAAAAAGGAGTTTTAAGTTAAGCTCCCTAAGGAGGTTAGGTACATGTTCAGCAATTATATGCGATTATGTTACTGGAACATTTAATATCAGAAGATTAAACCATTCTCTGTTTGAGTGCTTCATGAAAATTTTGTACAGGCAGCCCTCTCACTGCACCAAAAAAAAAAAAAAAAAAAATCCAAATCTTAAATTGCAGCGATCATTGGAGCATGAAGGAGTGACAGAAAATCAAAACCTATTATCACCAGGGCTCATTTTATTTTCTTTGTCTGTTTAATTGGCAATGATGGTTTCTCTCTCAAGCAGTTGAGTCCATTAACTCAGGAAATGAAATGAAGAGAAAGAAAGAATAAAGCGCAGCTGAATCACCCACATGGTATTGTCTGCACTGCCTAGCTTACATTTCCTTTTTACTGCTTTAGAAATTATTTTTATTATAGAAACTAAACATTTTGTTCAATTTTCTTAATTTGATACAAAAAAAACCCCACAGTTGATGTAAATAATATTGTTTTTTCATGGTGATGGAATGAGATTGTTGATTGGTTTTCATTAAACAATAGTTATTTACAGCTAATCTGGATATTTTTTTAAGCATTTTGCCCCAAACTGAATTTATAGACAGAATATAGAGACTTTCTTTCATATTTTCTGTAAGATTAAATGTAATAACATAAAAACTGTAATATCCCTCAGTTATTCTATATTCTGTAGAGCTATAGAGTAGGGGATCACAATTTTTTTTCTGTGTCTCAGGGTCAAAGCAGCAGCTGCTCTACAGGTAAATGTGGGCTCCAGAACAACCATGTGGCAAGAGATCAAGGCAGTGTGATCCAAAAGGAAAAGGACGAGCTGGATCAGGGGACTCAGTGGATTTCCTGTACACTATAAATAAGTCCAGAATTATGCGTTTTGACAGTCTATCAATTTAAATGGATGTCTGTACAGTAGAATGTCTTTATCCTTTGTTTGTCTTAATTTGAGATAGTATTTGTGTCTTATTGTGGCACAAAATTGCATCAAAAATAATATGTTTTCTTCCAAGATTTGTAGCCATGATGATTAATAGTTTTATTTTACCTTTTTGCAAAGGTTGTCATAAAGTATAGATGATTCTCTATGTCACCCTGAACCCAAAACCTCTGCCTTTATTTGTTGATCCTGTAATCCGTAAAGCGCCCAAGCTCATTAGAGCTGCCACAGTGATTCAACAAAGGGAAGTTATCCGTGCTGTCTGCGGTTTTTCTACCAGAGCCACACTCAAAAGCAATCAAAAGCTTTCGGCAAAAGTGATGGCAAGCCTTAGGAATGACCGGATGGAGGTTCGATGCCTTCAGAGCCTTATTAGTTCATGTTAGTGGGAGCTGCAACATCTCCGATCTGGTTAGTATCAGTGTGTGGCCTGTGCTTGACTCCAAATTAGAATGTGAGGATGTAATGTCACACATGAGGATGCAGGGGTCTGTTTTGTCTGCTCCTGAGGAAATGGACGTCCCTAAGCTCACCGGAGGATGAATGATGAATCATTTTAGCTGTATTTTGGATGCTCCTGGATACTATCAATAATCATATATCATTTGGATTATTTTCACCTTAATAATCTACATGTGCTGGTAACTTTCCCTTTTAAAACTGAAAGTGTTTTTTTTTTGTTTTTTTTTCTGATATGTCCCGGCAGCAGACTGGCTGCAAGCATCAAACACAAAATATCATAGGTGTACAAGATTTATGATCAGTAATAAAAACTAATGAGGTCATCCAGGAGCTAACCCTTCAGATTCAGGCTCTGTTTACAATATAGATAACAGTTTGCTGATCAATAAATCAGGGTATTATACTATTTTAAGAAAATTCAAAGCTATATTCCAGATAAACAGATGTGTTTCCACGAAAAGATAAAAACACAAGTTTATTTCCATGTTTATCAGTCCATCAACTTTTAATCTGACAGTATTCTAAATCAGATGCTCCTTTTAAAACCTAAGCTTGTTTTAGAGCTGTGCATTTATATTGCTTAATCAAAGTGAATCAACAAACATCATCTCTGGGTCAAATCTGACTGCAGACCAGGGTTTGTGCTTCCTCCCACTTTACTCGCTTATATGCTTACAGGAAGATGAGTAAGCTTGAAGCTTCAAAAAGTTCCTACATATGTTTTCAATTAATTTAAAGTGTTTTAAATATGGTAACCAGTGGTGTTTTTTTTTTCTCTTGTTAAAATGGGCAGTTGCCCAGGATGATATTAGAAATGGGAAGCTTGCAAGCACCAGATAAGAAAATACTGTACTGACCAGAATACAGGACGACACTGATTATAACCCGACCGCCTCTTTTCAGGACTAGTTTTTAGGAACAAAACAAAATGACACCCCAAAAAACAAATGATAAACCAAAGATATTCTGTGTAAGTAAACCCTTTCATATTGAAGCGCTAAGAATTTCATTGAAATATTATTGCATTGAGACTTTTGTGCAATTAATCCATCCATCCATTATCTGACACGCTTGTCCCAAGCGGGGTTGCGAGGGGTGCTGGTGCCAGTCTATGGGCGAGAGGCGGGGTTCCCCTGGACAGGTCACCAGTCCATCGCAGGGCAACACAGAGACAAACAGGACAAACAACCATTCACGCGAATTCACAACACCTGCGGAGAATTTAGAGAAGCCACTAACTCCTAACAGTCATGTTTTTTGACTGTGGGAAGCCGGAGTACCTGAGAGAGAACCCACGCATGCTTTAGGGAGAACATGCAAACCCCATTCAGAAATATATTAAGAAATATTTTTTTTATAAATATAAATAATTTATAAATACTGCTCATTCACTGTCTGAAAGCTGTACATAATGAAATTTCGTTTTGTATACACAGTGCTACCCACTGCGCCACTGAGCAGCCCTGCAATTAAACAATAAAATGTAAAAAATAAAACAAAAAAAACAAAGTAATGACACGTTTATTAAAAAAATCTTGCAACATTTCAACTGGAATGCAATCTGAACTTTGCTCACAGAACGTGCATGAGGCTTTTACTCCTCTGCCTCGCTGCGCTCGCTGTCACTCCAACTCTCACACTGCAGCTCTGCAATTTTTTGATAAGCTTTTCTTCTGCTGTTTGCATTTTTCCGGTCTTTTTGAACATGCCCTCTTCTGACATTGCACTCCGTAACACCATACAGTATTTCTTTGCTACCTGACAGTTGTTTGATGGCTCTGCTGCATTGACCACCATTATTTAAAAATTGGTGTCATAACTCCGCCTCAAACGTCTGCTTTTTGATCCACACTGTTATGGGCAGCGACTCACAATCTGTAGGATCCTTGTAACTTCTTTTCTGTTGTAATGAAAATGAAAAAAATACAAACTTAGCCATAGTGAGATCACTGGCTTTACAAAAAACTGCAGCCCTCTGCTGTGGCCTTTGTGTAGCGACCCCAGACAACAACCCTGTCTTATATTCAGGTCAATACTTTATGTTTTATGTAGCTGCAGTAAATAGAGTATATGTGCCCTCTGCTTATTGCTGAGAATGTGGTTTGTATAGAAGTTTTTTCAAGTCCCAGAATTTTTTTATTTTTATGTATTTTTTACTCCTGAGGTGGGACCACTGGTAAAGTCAATGTCTATTTGGATTTTTTTATTGATTGTGTACATCTGAGCCTCTCCTGCTTGCTATATAGGCTTATGCACTGTGGGTCTGACCTTCAGAAAGTTTGTGTCTCTTAAAACAGCTGCATACACAGATCTCGAAATGAGAAGCAGTGATTTGTGTTTCAGCAGACGTGTGTGCAAATTATTTTTCCATGTTTGCCTTCTTCAATCTGCAGGTCATATTCTAATGATTAAACCATGCAAATTCATGGGTGGAGGATATGCAAATGTAAAGATTTATCATGTGCAAAGTGATTTTCCATTTCTAAAGCTTAACTGCGGCTGCAGTTTTTGAATCTGTCTAAGTACGCTTGTAATTGAGGTGAAAACTGATATAAAAAAATATCTGATTATGGCCACATAGCAAGGATTGGTACGATAAAAGAGGACGAAGAAATATTCTTTGTGTAAACTTTTTTTGGACCATCAAAAATAACTAGTAAAATATTTTTAAGAAAGAAATGTCTACACAGGCTGGCACAGATGCAGTGGGACGACAGATAATCTTTATACAATTAGAGGGTAAGAGAGGATTTTTTAAAACTCAGCATCATCATTATTATTTATTTTAGCTCCATGGCTTTAAAGCCATGTTTATGATGAGTTGCCTAATGACAGCCACTCTCAAAATGTAATTAGAGCATGCAATCTGCTCATTTTAATGGGAGGAACCAGTCGTTGTCAGCCCAGGTTGAAACGGGTGAGCAATCTTTGTATATCATTCACAACACGCCTGCTTATTGCAACACAACTACTTATTGCCTACTTAAACACAAATTGCTCATGCAATTAAGCGTCTCTTATTTGAAATTTGTAAGATCAAACTATCTGTAGGAGGTCCAGTTAGAATTGTTTTAGGGGTGAGAGGTTCCTAAAAAAGTGAAGTAAAAACAAAGAAAATAACTGGTAAAGCTTGTGAAAAACCTTTTTGTTTGTATAAAGTGACCTGTCAAATTCAAAGTAAGAGAGTATTCGCTTGTTTTCAGGAAAGTATCCTTTCTAAGTTTTAGAAAGTAAACTCTAAGAATCAACAAGTCAGGATGCCATAACATTCATGTAAAAGAGATTCCAGATTTAAATGGATTTATTTCCTGGTAAAATAAAGGTAAAAAAAACATTTTTTTTTTTAAATTGCAGTAAAGTAAACTTTAAATATTAACAATAAAAAAATACAAAGTTAGAAGTCATCTCACAGATCATACGGTGGGTTATATAGGGAGTATAAACTGTAAAAGCTAACAAAGGTAAAAACTAAAATCTGAGCTTTTATCTTCAATACATTAGTTAGTCTAAGTAAATAGTTAAAGCTACACTCATTTTTTGACTCATATTTCCATATTTACCTGTTTGAAGGCCAGGAGTCTGGATTTAAATAGCTTGACTGTAGAAAAATGAGAAATCCACTGTGTTCACCATGTTTTTAATCGCACATAAAGCTTAATTAGGTTCTTTTCTAATCTATGGAATCACCTTAGTTTATATGTTAATGGATGAATATCCTGCCTTTCATGTGTTTCTTTTTTGTTTTGTTTACTGTGGATAATGAGTCTGAATAAAACGTTTTTGGTTGATGTATTAATTCTGTTAATTTAGTCACTCACTCTGCCACCCAATCTAAATGTAAAATAACTGTAATATCTTTAGTGATGAGAGCAAAAGGTGATTTTCCTGTCTAAAGCAGAAGTAGAAGACAATTTTTCTATAAGTAAAGGGTGTTAAGTGTTCATTGGGAGATTTTCCACATATTTCTGACCCGTTGACCTTTCTTTTAATTCTCTGAAGCTGACATTTTGTTGCTTTGAGCCCAAAAGCATGAACCAAATCCCCATGAAAACACATCTCTCTACTCCCTCCTGGAGTAATTACAAGATGTTTAAAGATCTCTAATCCTTTCATTTCAATATTACAGCATGTTTACAGATTTATTAACAAGTCTCCAGGAACACCAAGGCATTACGCTAAGCAGCTGAATATGGCAGAAGCATCCATACTGAATGCTTTAATACCAAGAAGTGTTTATGGCTATAGAGGAAGACATGTTCAATGGAAAACATATTTGCTTAAGTGTTTAATTCCATTCATTGCAGACATTCCTGAAACTGTAGGTGTAATTTTAGATGTCCCATGTTTATAGTTTAAGCAGCAGTAGCCTGCATATGTTGATTGTCTCACTCCTAAATACTGTACATACTGTCTTGCAGGGTGTAACACATCTGAAACACATGTAAAGTCTTAAATCAATGCAGAGTGGGGACCCCTGCTTAGTTTTTCCTCATTCCTCCTTTTTCTTCTTGAGACCACATTCTGGGGGCTTATCCAGCTAAAGAGTGTCATGTGCTAAAAAATAAAGGAACACAATTTCAAAGTTTATCCTCAGAAAAAGAGGCATTCTCTGCATTTAGCACCATTGTCATATTACAAGCAAAAAGTTTTTTGTTTTATTTTGTTAATTTTTTTTATTTAATTGTACTAATTAGTGCCTAATGAGGACGTAAAACTAAACATTTTACCCTTCCAAACTGATAGCCTTGTCAACTGTTTTGTTGCGGTTTTCTACAGCTGCTCCAGAATTACTTTGTGCCTGTTGGCTGTTTCTGTCATGATCTTGATGCTGATGACTGGCTTAATTACTCATTTCATTCACCTGTTTAATTCTGCCCATGTTCTCATTACTGCTCATCTTATCCACCTGCTTCTGCCTCTATTTAAGCTGCCCGGTACCAGTCATCAGGGCCAGATGTTAAAGATAGGCTCTATGTATGCTCCTTGATGCTCTATCTCTTCAGTTCCTTTCCCTGAGAAGAAATCACTCGGGACAAACACTTTAAATAACACTTCATAACTTATATGGATTGAATAACCACAAGACATAACAACAGATTCTGATAGAAACTGTAATCTTTCTCAGATCAGAGAAATTACTTAGAATGTATAGAGGACAGCTGCTCATCTCCGGGTCCACCTCTCAGGAAGTGGCCCCGATTAACAGTTATAAAGGCATTTTATACATCTCCAGTCTGCCACATCATAACTTTTTACATCACACATGTTAGCAGATGATTAGGCGTCCATGGCTCCAGCCTTATCAAAATATTACACTTTGTTCTTAGCCGAAGGACACCGCTCTCATTCCATTTCCAAATCTTTGCCACATACAAAATGAAGATAGAACTGTATATCCAGACAGAGGAAGTGTCCTAATTAGATTAGCTATTGTGGAAAACATCATTTCTGACACGCAACAGGCAGCCAATACCAAGGTGAAATAAACTCACACATCTTCAAGGATTATTATCCTAACAGACTATTTTACTAGAGTTAATTGGGAGAGTCGGTCAGCATTACCGTAGTGATTCTGATTTCCTGTTGTTTTGATCTGGAGGCTTGCCCACTTTCTCCACCAGAGGGCGCCTGAAATCTTCCTCCTGAGGGCATGAGCTTACTCCTACACACCTGTTTCCTGTCTGCTCATCAGGAGACCTATTTAACGAGGAGGAGGCTGACACTTCCCTGCCAGAGTGTTTGCCAGTAATGGTTAGTAAAACCTGAGCCAGCCTGCCTGATCTGAAAACCCTGATTTTGTGAACCTGTCTGACCCTGTATCTCTCTGCCTCACAGATCTTGACTTTTCTGAAACCTGAAATCCTGGAGAAATAAATATCTGTCTGGAATCTGCCTGCCTGCACTCAGTCTCAGTCTCTGCCTGCCCTCAGCCCTGTGCCTGCCAACTAGCCTCTGGACTCACAAGGTTCCCCCCCTGCTGATCAGAATCCTCTCTGAGCAGGTATTTATCCCCGGCACCTGTAAACTGCAAATTTCCTGGATCAACTCTAACTGCTCTGTCCTCCTCAGTGGCTTCCCTCCCGTGACCAGTCAGAAGAACCCAGAACCTGTGCTCCATAAACTTGTAAACATTGTAAATAAATCATTTAACTTTTTCCCTGTTCCAAGAGTGGTTTCTGCATGTGGGTTAGATGCCTTGAACCCAACATGACACCTGTTCTGCCTCTCAACCTCTTACCCCAGATTCCACATACTCCGTCAGCGCTCGCTCCGCTCCGCCCGCTGGCGTGCGTCGTCTTTGCGGCGCTTGTCTTTCATGGAAATCAATGAGAGCTGTTTCCACATCCACGCTACTCCTCCATCGCGTCTCCGTCCCGTACGTCTTTTCGTCCGTCACCGACAAATTACCGAGCGAAGCTATTTTTGCTCCGCTCCGGTCCGGCCAGATCAAGATCCGCAATTGCAATCGCACCAAACTTGGGAAAAGAACATGCGACAAATTCGGTTACGTCAAATTAAAATATAGCAGCAACAAAGAGCTAACACCGTTTATTTAAATGATTGGATCCAAACTATTGGTTATTCACCAACGAGGAAGCAGATTTCTCATCTCCATCAAAATATTTATTTTATACCGAGGGACTTAAACTTTAATCAAATCCATTCAAAAGAAACTTCTTATTACAGGAATGAAAAGAGATGCTGAGTTTGAGAGTAGTGAACAAGTTCATTCAAAAAAGCAGTTTTGAATTATCCTTATCCCCGTTACAAAAATCTACAAATATATATATATATATATATATATATATATATATATATATATATATATATATATATATATATATATATATATATATATATATATATATATATATATATATTTGGGTAGAAACTGAACATATGCTGGATGATGGTGGGATTTTTAATATGTCATATTAAATTAAAAAAGCGCTCACAGGGTTCATACAGGAATGAGTGACTCTAATTTAATGCTTTATTTTAATGCTATTAGAAATGATTTTAATGCCATCAACAAGAACCATATACACAAGTTATTAGTGTACATGAAATATGAAGGAGCTGTAAGCAGAGTTCCATGACTCCTGTATGTATGTAAACACACACACACACACACACTTATACATTATATATATATATCCTCTAGCTTTTTCTCCACCTCGAGCTTCCTTTCTGAACATACGGCTTTATGATCAGTTCCACGCAAATTAATAGCGATATAATATATCTGACGAAATTGTTTTTACAAGCATTTTTATTAAAGAATTATTAATAATCTTCGATAAACATATTTAAATAATTTTAGTGCCAATTAAGGCCTTGATTTAAAGAAAAATGAAGGAATTGTAATTATTTTAATGATCGCGGAAACCCTGGTTCATCTCGGCGCATGCCACTCGATCTCCAGGAACTCAGGCGGGCCGGGGACGGGACCTAACAGCGGCTGTGGCTTTGCTTTTGAGCCAGGCGGGGTCTGGGCGGCCGAGGCCGAGGCGGAGGCGGGCGCCCAGACGGAGTATGTGGGATTTCAGGGTCAGCCTGCCTGTTCTTGTTTTGATCTGTTTACCTGACCTGTCTTGGGACTCCTTCGGACTAGATTTAACATTAGGGTATCAGAGTAAAGGGGGGTAAATATAAATAAACAGTTTTCATTTTTCATTTTTAAGAATTTTCTAAAATCCTGTTTCTCTATCTTTTTTTTCCTTGCAAAACAGAATATTAAAGATTTATTAAAGCCGGGTGCACAGGATGTATTATAAAAACTCCTCAATTTAAAAAAGAAACCCTTTGGTTTTATCAAAATTTTAAATAAGTTCACCGGGTGTGAATACTTTTGCGATATACAGTATGTTCTTCATTTTCCCTATAATCTCCTATTGGAAAGGCAAGTGTTTCTTACATTTCTTGCAATGCAAAGTGACAAAGCTACTTACTTCCTTTGTGCTATTAGACTGATCCGGATTTATTCTAGGTCGCTTTCCTCTTTCTTTCGAGTAAGTGTATATTTTTAAATGCGGCGGAACAAAAGCACGCTTTGCTGCTCATGCTTTTCCAACAACATCAGGAATAAACCGTGGATTCAGACTCTGCATCGCATAGCGTTGCCTGTTTACCCCAACTGAGCTTCAAGCGGCTTTATGATTCATTAATCACATTCAGGGTCACAAACAGTGATATCATTACAGACCGTGGAGCATTTTGCTTTACTTATTCCAAGAATAACATGTCTGGGGTGTTCAAAATAAAGAATGCGTCCGCTCCCTGCTAGTCCCATCTGTTAAATTCAGACGTGTCCATGAGAGAAAAAAGCGTCAGAGCAAGAGGAAAAAATGTTTCCTTGAGGAGTAAGAGATGGATTTCATTCTGTCATTTTAGTGATTTATCAGATTAAACCTAAACAGTGCAACCAGGAATCGTGCTCCATGGTTTTACACACTTTACCTTCTTTGACAGAGCTGGGGAGCAACTACTGTATTCCTAATGGGAGATGGTGGGCTATGTGTTATAAAAAATTAGACAAAGATAATATTTCATAGCTTTTGTGCCACTTTTATTTGAGCTATAGACTTTACAACTGGATTGACAAATGGATTTAATCTTTTAGAAAAGAACATAAAGTTCTAAAATAGTGTAATTAGATATATGCACCCTGGCTATGTTCCAAATGAACATTTAAACTAAATACACAGCACTTATTGAAGTTAAATAAGTATACAAGCGTGTGATCCTTTGTAGATATAAAACTAATACAAGAGAAAATAATATGAATGCAGATAGGAGGCATGGAAATTAATTAATGAAGAAATATTAATGCTCATAAGCAGATAAGTATGTTTGTGCTATCATTATCACTGCTTAATTTACTTTTAGCGCGAGGGAGATTGGTGGCCTAGTGGTTGGGTATTGCGCTTGGGTTCCATAGGTTCTGAGTTCAAGCCCCACTTCCATTGTTTGTCATTCCAGGTCCATGAGCAAGACCCTTAACCCCACACTTCTCCCTGGGTGACGCACAATGACGGCCCACTGCTCCCAAGGGGATGCGTTCAATGTAGAGAATTTCTTTTGTGACAGAGTAATAACAATAAAGTTGATTTCTGTTCTATTTTATATGCTCTACTTTTATTTTTTATTTGTATTTTTTTGTGGTTGTGAATGTTAAACCTTTGAGAACCACTGATTTAAAGTTCCCCAAATGAAAAAAATAAAAAAAATAAGTCCCTCCATTTAATAATTTTTTGAACATTTCCTAATTGTAGCCTATGGACCATAGAGCCTCCGATGTTCCAGAAGGACAGAGGGTCTCAATCTAGAAGAGTAATAAATACCTTCCCATAGATTTACTATAGAATCCAGTCTAGAGAATATGAGGCATTGGTGATATTAGCAAAAACTTGAGGTCTCCCCAAAATTGGTGTAAAGAAGAGAATTAAACTCATAATGTTGCTGAGGAGCCTCGGCAACATCGAAAGAGCATAAGAACATTTCTGGCAAGTACTGCCTGTGTACATGTGGCAGCAATCTCCTATATACTATGAAGATAAATGCTTAATTTGGGTACATTTAACAAAATACTATATAAAGACTCCAAAAAAGTGGAGAAAAGTTTACCATTGTCTAATTAAACCAAGGCTGAACATTTGGCATTATTCCAAAAGGCATGTCTGAGTCTACAAAACTATACCGCCCCACACCTAATGACGACAAGCAAAACATGCCTTGAGGGAGAAAAACACTCTGAAAAAGCTCAAACCTGAATTAAAATTTAAAGAGTTTTCTTCACAATCAATAAAGTTTTTTTTTTCAAACTGCAGAGGCTAAATATGACTCAGAATGCTGAGAAATTCCGACTCAAAGACCGAATGCTGAAGAATATGTTAACAAATAAGCTAAATAATTTATTTAATGAATCACTTACAGTCAACTACACAAACACAACAAGAAAAAACAATGGAAAACAGGACAGATTTATACAGTATGGGGATAGGTAGAGTTAAGAAACCAGCAGTGAGGAATGAAAACCAGGGAGCTTATATACAGGTGGAGTTGTGGAGAAAGGCTTGGAGCAGGACAGGTGAGAGCAAGCAGTGAAGATGATGAACAGGTGAAACGAATACTGTCATGACAAAGGGAACTGAGAGTAGACCGAGAAAACAGATAATGATATAAAATAAACACAAGAATTAAGTAAAAAGCAAATCTACAAACAAATGCTCTAAAATGGCGCCGTCTAGAGAGTACAAACAGCAGGAAATGCATAAAGTGAAACACTTGGAAAAATAAAAGAGAAAAAAGTTATCTTGGTCTTTTTTTTATATAATGAAAAAAAGCTGGAGATTAGAAAAGGAATCTGTGACTTTGTTAGTTCCACTGTAGGTCTTCAGTGAAGACAAAAAGATGAAATTAAACTTTCTAACCATGACGTGCTTTCCTTAAATCATAAAGGAGAAAATCAGAAATCATTATAATAAAGTTACATCGGTTGAAGGGAAAGGTCTGCCTGCTGTCTGCAGTCTTTCCTTGACTTTCCTCTCATTGCTCGGCTTTCCCCCTTTAATTTTCCTACACAACCACATACTCTGCTCGTTTCTGTCATGACTCCCGGTAACAGTGGCATCTCATTTAAAGGCAGCAGCTAAGCTCTGCATCCATTAGCTGCAGTAAAGGGAGGGTGGACAGGGCTGTGAAAGGCAAGGAGGGAGGGAGAATGACGGCTATTTAAGGGCTGGAGTTAAAAACCAATGGGTGTTTGACCTAAACACTCCTTACACTTTAAAAGACATTTCCTCCCACATCGACTCTCTCTCTTTCTCTCTCTCTCTTGTCAGAAACGAAGCTGAGCCCCAGCCTGAGCTGTAAACGGTGAGGGAAGATAAGGAGCCTGGCTGAGGGAGGATTGACAGAGCTGCCTGCCACCTTGCTTGGAGCAGTGACGCAAGAAAGAGCAAAGCATCCTCTCTCTGGGTGGGCTGAATTTGAGGAGCCTTGGATGAGCTCCACGTGTTGAATGCAGGAGAATATTCAATCTTACCATCACAGGTAAGATGATGCATTCATGCATCAGAGAAAGCTTTCTGTTTTGATGTTGCAGATGTGCAGAGGTGATTACACTTTAAAGGGACTAACAGATGTGGATGCTTGCTGGGTATTTCAGATCAGTTTCAATGCTTTGTTTCTTTCATATTTGCAGAAGTTGTCAAGTTTGACTTAATTGCTTTAAGTCTAAAGATAATAGAAAATCAGTCTATCTGTGTTCATTACTGTTTGAAATCCATATGCATCCTCCTGTCTTTCTTTCTGTCTGTCTGTCTGCTTAGGTTTTGCAGCTTTGCAATTTACCACATTACCTCCGTTAGAGCAATTTGTTTTTTTTTTAAAAAGCAGTCATTTTCCCACTATGAAGCTTAGATGTGGAGAAAAGTGGGCGCAGGGATTCGGCAGCAATCAGAGGGAAAACGCTCTACCAATCCAGCCCATTAGTTGTGCTTAATTGAAGTCCAAATCTGGCAGCAGGGGTTTAAAGTTGAAATTCTTTCCTTTTGTGTGGAAAGTTTGAGTCACAGGTTCCACTTCATGCTCAGCTGATGAGGACCGCAATCATTCTCCTCTTTTCTCACATTTCTTTAAGCCATGTTTTTAACATGCATTTTGTCAGCCGCAGAGGAGTTTTCCTTTTTTTTTTTGGAGTGTATCCTTAAGATCACCCTCTCTCCCCACAGACGGACAGCTGGGTTTCAGCTCCTAAACAGATTCCTACTCCATGACCCAGACACAGAGTGCCAGAGGTCGATTGTAAATCAGCTATACACCTCATTATTTTCTGCTAAGGGTGTTTAATTATTTCTGGGCATCCGGTTAGCAGTTCAAGCAACGGACCTTTAGCCTGAGAAAAGTGGACACTGTTGGGTTATCAGGGTAACTTGCTTTTTTTAAATACCCATATCTCACTCTGCAGGCCACTTTTAACAGAGCTTGCCATGTTATATAACAGCAGTGTCTGCTTAGCATGTGGACCTTGAGCTTTTCAATCATCTTTTCATAATAGCTTGGTTGACATTTTTGCTAGAAATAGATTTTTGTGTCATTCTAAACTGAAATTAGAAATACTATATACTATTTTCTATATAATTTTGAAAGACTCTGAAATATTTTAGCACAGTTGTATTCAGCCTGCTCTTTTCTGTCACGCTGAATGAGTCTAAGTGCGCTTTGATTCACCTTTGTGTGATACGCAGCCGACATGTCAGGGAGAAAATAACCTAGTCTGGGGACAAAAGAATTTTTATCTTTTCCCAGAGGGAAACTCATATGTCAGTCAAACAAAAACTGTAAAAAAAAAAAAAACTACACTGTTAAGCACAATAGTGCCACCATTATGCTTTTGGATGTAATTGTAAAATGGATGGAGTGAAATAATGTCAGTTTTTAAAATCTCAATGAAACACTGAAAAAGTGACTTTTTGTTCTTGTAAATGTTCCCTCATTTCGTATGTTAAATTCACTGAAAATTGCCATCTAAGCACCTTTATTTCAAAATTACACCTTTTATTTAATGTGTTACTTAGAATTAATTTGAAAGACAACTCAATTTAATTCATCATAGCAAATAGTATAAACAAAACAATTTACTGTAATTAAACTTAAAAAATGCAAGTAAAATTTGATTGTGTATAAGGAGCAAACTTGGTGTTTTTTTCCTAGCCTGTCCATGTTTAGGTCAGAAATAGAAAATATTGTTTCCTTGTTGGCTGGATGGTGGTGCAGTTTGTAGCCCCGTTCGTTGCCTTGCAGCAAGAAAGTTCTGGGTTTTATTCTCAGTCCAGGATCTTTCTGCATGGAGTTTAAATGTTCTCCCTGTGCATATGTGGATTCTCTCCAGTTACTCCAGCATCCTCCCATAGTATAGAAACATGACTAGTTAGATTAATCGTCTTCTCTAGATTCTCCTTTGTAAAATGTACTAGCAAAAAAAAATCTACTTAATTTTGTTTGTTAAACAAACTTTCCTTAGTAGGTAATATTAACGTATATTTATGAATTATTAAGTGAAATTTACAAAGAATTTCTGTGTGGAAAAAGTTACCTATCTTTTTCTGAGTAAATGGTACCTCGAAATGTGTTCAGTGCAAATGCAGACATGACATGGGAATGGTGGAAATGATGCGTGGGGTAAAGCAAAAACCTGCAAAGTTTGCTAAAACATGAAGGGAGCAGAACATGAACGTAGGAACAATAAAAATGTATTAAAAATGATGGACTGAGTAAAACTGAAATATTAAGTTGATAGAAATAAAGAATTAATCCATCAGGTTCATAAAGGCTAAGGAGGTAGTTGTTAACATAAGAACCAAGGTGAGCACAATAAACAGAACGCGGTAACGGTGGGAGGTGACATGTGCAGAGGCGACGGAGGGAGGAATGTGTACAGAATACAAGGAAAAAAAGAAATACATGCGACTTAAAATGCTTTAATAACTAATTTTATGGGCTGATTTCTAAAAACAGTTTGCTTTATTGAAAAGCTACTCGGATTTTCTCAGACTCACCCGAGAATTGAGTGCAAATATGCATGTAGTCTAAACTTAAGTTCTAGATCTGAGCTGTTGCAGTATTTTTTTTTCAGCATTTTCTCAGCCCTAGTGAGTGCTCCCGTAAAGCTATGTGAGATCATTCCCAGCTGTGCCAGATGTGGAATGGATCTGGATTGCAGAATGCATGGAAACTAAAAATACTTGCACAAACAACATAACAAAAAATCAAGTGGAGCTCTTGTTTTGTGCTGACTGCGGAGTCCCAACGCTCCTCCGTCAGTGTTTCCGATGAGGAGTTTGTTCAGATGTGCAGCGCTGCATGGTGTGTGACGGTGCTTCGTCACCAAGGAGGACCTCCTCAGAACTGATGCCACAGACACTACTATTCCACTCATGCATTTGCACTTTAAGTTTAACTAAACGCCCTGTCTTTTCACCGTCTGGATACGTGATAAGTACCTTCATGGATTTTTCTCTTTCTTTTCCTTGACTTTGCAAAACAGATGTCGTCAGGCGAGGGCCAAAATTCCCAGTTTCTTTTTTTTTTTCCACGTGGGAAAGTTTCCTTCTTGCTGCCAACATGAGGAAAAAAACGCATTAAAAGCTCCGGCAAAAAGATTATAGCTTACTGAGCAGGTTATATTAGACTTTAATTTTTCTCCCTAAATTGTCTGCCCATGTCTAAGCTTCACATGAGATGTCCTTGGTTCCCCTCAGTCCTGCTCTGAATGATGTATTCTTGTTTTTGTTTTGTAAGAACTGCTGTTTGAATACACTACGCATAAACATCACATAAATCACAGTGTCTGGTGAGTCTGAAAAGTGGCAGTTGCTTTTTAAAACAAACAAATGATTTTCTTAAGCATAAATTCTGACAACATCAATGATTTCTTTCACTCTGTCTCCAGACTTTAACCTTGGATGACGCTGTGAGAGTTGGGAGATGTTTTAAAGCTCCAGGCTAAGAGGAATTATTGGAACAATGACATTTGTGCCACTTCAGAAGTGTACTGAGCACCACCTGGCAGCTGAAACGGCTGCAGTCATACACTGTCAGGCAATTCTAACAGTGCCACAGGTCAAATGGATGGAAAACAATTTGGTCTTCCACTTTCTCTTACTGATAGATATCTTTTTTACATTATTCTTTGGCTTACGGCATAAGACTCTGTCTCTACATGCTGGGCACTTTGCCCTCGTCTCACACCGCATGATGTGTGTTGTGGTCTGGATAGGCTTTCCGGCTGGTCTGTGCGCTATATGAGCTGCAGGAGCCTCACCAAGGAACCAGAGCTACGGTTATGGGAGAATAAAACTTCCCTTCAGTTTGGACAGCCATGGGAAGAACTAAATAAGTGGAAAATGGTGCACATTTATATGACAATTTGTTAGTCTTACCAGTCACTCGAAGCACTATTTCTATGAGTCAACGCCCCCCACCCCACCCCCACACACACACACACACATGCACACAACAGCAAATGCATGTGTACTCTGATAGTAACAGTGGGAAGCTGCAAATAATTTTGAATCCGGGGATTCTGCATGCTCTCCCTCTGCATGTGTGGGTTCTCTCCAGGTACTCCCACGTCTTCTTAGAGCCCAAATACATGACTATTAATTAGTCATTCTAGATATCACATAAGTATATGTGTGTGTGTAATGTAGCTAAGAATCAGATGAGAGGTAATGAGCAACTGGGCAGAATTGGACAGGTGAATGAAATGAATAATGAAGCCACTCATCAGAGCCAAGATCATGATAGAACCCCTCCATTAAGGGGGGATTCCAGACGCTCACTTGGGCTCTAAAAGCCTAAAAAAATAAAACTTACTAAAACAAACAACCCAAACAGGGCGGGTGAAAAACACAGCATTAGTCAGAATCACTGCCAAACAGGGCCAGGAGTTCGAAGTCAGGTCAGGTAAATGGATCAGAACAGGAACAGGCAGGCTCAGTGGTTGAGATGCAGAACAGGTCAGGATCAGGAAATCAGAAACACCAAAGAACAATTAAATACACTCTCACTACTGGTTAGAGAGAACAAGAATATTCTGCCTCTGATGACTGGATGCAAGCTCTTCAAATAGAGGCAGGAGTAGCTGGATCAGATGAGAAGTGTGAGCAACCGGGCAGAATTGGACAGGTGAATGAAATTTGTTGTTTTTGGACTGTGGGAGGAAGCAGGAGTACCCAGAGATAATGGACACATGCACAGGGAGAACATGCAAACTCCATGCAGAAAGACCCCGGGACAGGAATCAAACGTGGAAGCTTTTTGCTGAAGGCAGCAGTGCTACCCACTTTGCCTCTGTGCAGCCCATCTTTATGGGATTTCCTTACCATGAAGGCCTTACCATGAAGACCCCAAAATTATCTTTGTTTGCAAAGTTTTCTAGATATAGATAAAAAAAATGCATGCAGAACCAAGTTTTTATTTACTTTTTTTAGATTTACAGCTGTTACTTACATCCCAGTTTGCTCACCACATGTGTGAGAACTTGTGAAAGTCCAACTCTGTTTGATATCTGTTCTGAAATATAAAGAAAAGCAGAGATGCTGGCAGACGTGCTAGGAAGAAGGGAAGTGAGGTCAAAGGTGAGTTCAGTGGAAAGATGTGGAGTCAGAAAGAGGAGAAAAGTTTAAAGGCACCACGGTGAGAACGATAAAGGAGGTAAATTACCTGAAACTCTTCTTCCTTTGCTTTATTGGCTCTCCTCAACAGCAAACATATGGCAAAACTTACAGGAAAGTTTAACCACAACTTGTTTTTGCTTCTCATATTATTAAAGTAATGTTTTCTTAGGTTCCAGGTTTTGTTTATAAAATCCCTTTTCTTAATAATTGTCATCAGTCTCTTAAAAGTCTGACTTAGTGTCAGATGAAACCCTGGTGGGAAGGGTTTTATAGACTAAAGCTATGAGTGTATAAGTTTACTTTAACCTTTATGAGGCTTTTTTTTTCCAATTGTAGGAATAATTTATAGTTGGATTGATTTCATGTTGAACTGCAAAGCAGTAAGTATGGTGCTAGAAACATAAATGACGTTAAAAAGACCAAAACCTTTGATTAATGTGGAATTGTTTTGACTTTTGTATCCCTGTGGCATAAAAATGTCCTTCCAAATTTATAAGAGGAAGGAAGAAATCTGCTGTCTTGGTTACACAGGTGCAACAAACATTTATCTTAAATTTCTCTTTTTGTTAAAGTTCCCATGAGTTTCTAGAAGCTCTCCTGAGATTTAACCCAGGTGCATAACAAGGCTTTTCTTTAAAAGTGCAGGTATGGTCTTCAGTCTGCAATTCATTTTTCAATGGTTTGCATGCTACCAATATTAATAGACAAGATGACAGAATCCCTTCTCACTGCCAAGATGCAGCTTCTCTGTACAGGAGTAACCTGTCTACCAGACGCCGTAGCAGACCAGAGGAACCAGGCTTAAGGGTATTTGCAAGCAGGTTGTGGATTGTGTTTCACGCAGCATCGCCAGTGGATCTCCTGTAACCTGTAAACTAAGGGAAGCTGTTCCAAGTGATACAGAAGAGTGGTCGAAACAAAAGGCATTTTGAATCTGTTTTTATCTGTCATCCCTAACATACTGATGGACGATCGTTGAAAGCTAAGCTGAGGTTTTTCCACAACGAGCAAGAAGCTTGTTGTTTGCCTCCTACAAATTGGGGCGTTGTCATTTTCCAGGTGTAAAACTCATCTGAAAATCTTGTAGGTGGATTAAGGGAAAACTTTTTTTTTTACTCCCTCCCCTCCTGTTAGTGTGGGTTCTGTTGAATCAGAGCAGCTTTGATTTTTCTACAGAGACACATGAAGATGCAAAGGTGCCAGCACAGCTGTGGATTCTTTCTTCTTGAGATTTTTTTTTGAAGGGATGCTTAATATTTTCAAATATGCCAGAAAGGTATTTTTTAAGTAGTATATCTGGTTTGTTTTGACATTGATCATCTGCAGACGCAGTTCACTTCATGTCAGTCTGTAGACTTATACACAAACTGCACAGATAAAATGGAAAACTTTGAATTATGTCTGAAAAACACTATAATAACTTTAGTTGAATGTGCAACTGAATGCGGAATAATAGCGTTAACATGCAAATACTATAAAAATCCTGAATATAGCATCAAATAATGTTTTATTACTCACAGATATGTACTATGGCCTGAGGAAAGGAAAAGCTGCTCTCTGACTGTATTTTATAACTTCAACAGTATAACTAATACTCTCCTTGGCAATACCGTTTGTTCTAAGTTTAAACTGAGTTTGACTAATAAAATGATGCACAAAAGAGTATATAGGGAGTGTTGGCCTAGCGGGTTAGAGCAAAATATGCACTTGTTATATATACTTGTTTACACATATACACACATATAGTTAAAGAGTCATACACACATATATATACACTGTACTTATCAATGAGGATAACTTTAAACTAGTCTTAACTTTAAAGAAATACACTCTATACATTGCTAATGTGTTAAATGACTATTCTAGCTGCAAATGTCTGGTTTTTGGTGCAATATCTACATAGGTGTATAGAGGCCCATTTCCAGCAACTATCACCCCAGTGTTCTAATGGTACAATGTGTTTGCTCATTGGCTCAGAAGGCTAATTGATGATTAGAAAACCCTTGAGCAATCATGTTCACTTCATGATTTCCAGCAACTATCACTGACAGCGCTTAATTGGCTCCAATCAAGGCGTTGTCCACTGGTATGGCATGGCGTTGCAAAATGGAAGTGATAGCCTTCCTTATTCAGAATCCCTTTTACCCTGTACAAATCTCCCCACCTTCCCAGCACCAAAGTAACCCCAGACCATCACATTACCTCCACCATGCTTAACAGATGGTGTCAGGCATTCTTCCAGCATCTTTTCATTTGTTCTGCGTCTCACAAACGTTCTTCTTTGTGATCCAAACACCTCAAACTTGGATTCATCCATCCACAACACTTTTTTCCAGTTTTCCTCCATCCAATGTCTGTGTTCTTTTGCCCATCTTAATCTTTTTCTTTTATTGGCCAGTCTCAGATATGGCATTTTCTTTGCCACTCTGCCCTGAAGCCCAGAATCCTGCAGCCGCCCCTTTACTGTAGATGTTGACACTGGTGTTTTGCAGGTACTATTTAATGAAGAGGCCAGTTGGGGACCTGTGAGGCGTCTGTTTCTCAAACTAGAGACTCTAATGTCCTTATCCTCTTGCTCAGTTGTGCAACGCGGCCTCCCACTTCTTTTCTACTCTGGTTATAGCCTGTTTGTGCTGTCCTCTGAAGACGCAGTAGTACACACCGCAGTAGGAAATCTTCAATTTCTTAGCAATTTCTCACATGGAATAGCCTTCTATTTCTAAGAACAAGAATAGACTGTCGAATTTCAGATGAAAGTCTCTTTTTTCTGGCCATTTTGAGCATTTAATTGACTCCCCACAAATGTGATGCTCCAGAAACTCTAGCATCACATATATTTTTTTTTTATTTGACTGCCATTGCTCCATAAATACATATGGATAAGGCATCTCCCATGCTTGCTATGATATTTGGGGTGCTTACCAATAAGCTTGAGTAGATTTAATAGCAATGCTTGAAACAGGCTTTCATAGGCTATGACTTAGCAATCAGTTGAAAAGGATTTAAGCCGTGTTTGTGTGTGATTAAAAGCCCAGTTTGGTTACCGTCATGTCTGACTAACTCCTTTCAAACAGACATTTGTTCTGCATTAATTAAGCATGATTTAATAAACTCCCCTTTAACAACTTTTAAAGTCAAACTTGACTTAAACGTAACCTTAAACAGTTTTTTTTATCTGTTGGTCTTTTTCAGATTGTTCGTTGTGAGCAGCATTGCCCTTGAAACCAGAAGTTTTTCCCCAGTACCTTTTCTATACGTCTAGCATGGGCACACACAGTCTTCTAGGCTTCCTTCTTCTGATTACTTTGATTAGTTTAACAAATGCTGGATTTGTCAAGAAAATCCTCCGCCATAAACGACAGACTCTTTCTCCCCCTTCAGAACACAATGTCACCTTTCCGAGTGCAGACCATCCAGTGGTTTTCAGTCATGTTTATAATATCAACGTTCCTGAAAGTTCCCTGTGCTCTGTAGACCTGGAGTCACCTGAGGGTGCACACGTCCATTCTAAAGACATAGCAGCAGTTCCACAGGGCCACCATGTCACTGAACATACCTTTAATGGGGAAAACCAGATTTTATTCACCCATCGCATCAACATACCTCGGCAGGCCTGCGGTTGTAAAGATGACTTTCCAGGCCTGAAAGAGCTCATGAGCCGTCTGGAGATGCTTGAAGGAGAAGTTTCAGCTTTGAGGGATCAATGCAGCAGTGAACAGCTTACAGGTATGCCTACAAGCCAGCAGAGAAATACAATCCTCTATGTAATATATTTTCACACTCCGTAAAGCTGTAACACCCATTAATGCCAAAAGTCTTACTCAGTACATTCGTTTGATTTATCTGTGCCTGGGATTTACTTGTGTCGGATTTTGACTTTTTTTGCAAAGTCAACCCCAACATATCATGAATCCACTTACAGTGAACCTTTTGATAAAATATGATAAGAGAATCCCCAAACCGTCAATTTATTTAACTCTTTTTTATTTTAACAGGAGAATTAGGAACGAAACCATACTGTAACGGCCATGGAAAGTACAGCACTGAAACATGCGCCTGCATATGTGATCCTGGCTGGAGGGGGCCCAACTGCACTGAGGGCGAGTGTCCCACGAGCTGCCAGGACCGTGGCCGCTGTGTGGATGGAAAATGTCAATGTTACAAGGGCTTCACCGGAGAAGACTGTGCCCTCAAGACCTGCCCAATGGATTGTGGAGCCCATGGCATCTGCGAAAGAGAAGTTTGTGTCTGCTCAGATGGTTTCTTTGGGGAAGACTGCTCTGAAAGTCGGTGTTTGAACAACTGCCTTGGCCGTGGTCGCTGCGATGAGGGAGACTGCATATGTGATGAACCTTGGACTGGCTTAGACTGCTCTGAACTCATCTGTCCCAATGACTGCTATGACCGGGGACGCTGTGTTAATGGCACCTGCTACTGTGATGAAGGCTTTAGTGGGGAGGATTGTGCAGATTTTTCTTGCCCCAATAACTGCCGTGGCAATGGTTTCTGTGTTGATGGTAAATGTATTTGCACTGTTGGATACAGTGGACAAGACTGCTCTCAGCTCACCTGTCTGAATGACTGTAATGACAGGGGAAGGTGCTTCAATGGAGTCTGCATCTGTGACTCTGGGTACCAAGGTGAAGACTGCAGCCAGGTTGCATGTGTGAATAATTGCCACAACAGAGGCCAGTGCATCAACGGAAGGTGTTCTTGTGATGCAGGCTTTCATGGAGATGACTGCTCCGAACTCTCCTGTCCGAACAACTGTCAGCTGAAGGGGCGCTGTGTTAATGGACAGTGCGTTTGCGATGAAGGCTTTGCAGGTGAAGACTGCAGCATACACACCTGTCCGTCAAACTGCTATGGGCGTGGGGAGTGTATTGAGGGACGCTGTGCATGCCATGTGGGCTACGTTGGTGAAGACTGCAGTCAGCTGAGCTGCCCAAACAACTGCAATAACCGTGGCAGGTGCATCGACGGGCAATGTGTGTGCGACGAGGGGTTCAGTGGGGAAGACTGCAGTCAGAAAGCTTGTCTCAATGACTGCCTGGCAAGGGGTTACTGTATTGATGGCAAGTGCTTCTGTCATGAGGGATACACAGGAGAAAGCTGCTCTATCCTCGCTTGTCCAGAGAACTGCAACAACAGAGGGCGCTGTGTCAATGGGAGGTGCACATGTGACAGTGGATATGAAGGGGAGAGCTGTGCAGACCTGAGCTGCATCAACAACTGTCAGGACAAAGGTCGCTGTGTGAATGGTCAGTGTTTCTGCGATGAGGGGTACATCGGAGAAGACTGTTCCGAAGGTAAGACACAGTATTGACATACAAACAGAGAGATTTGAATGTTGAGTTTCTGAGAGTTTCCATGTGTTAACTTGATTTAGTATAAAGGGAGATTCAGTGTGATGTAATTTCCTTGTGTTCTCAAAGTCGCTACCCACTAATCCAGGGAGAAACTATTTTGGTGGATATAAAAGGTTTGGTTTGTGTGCTGTAGTGGTCTGCTCTTGATATGTTCCGTCTTGGCAGTTTTTCACACCACACAGCCAGATGTAGCTCTGTAGTTTGCCATACTGCCACATGGTGGATATTTGCTTTCTCAAGGCATACAAAACCATCTGAAAACAGAACTTCCACATATTTTTTGTCTTGTTTCCAGTGTCTCCTCCAAAGGACCTGACTGTTGGCGAAGTCAGCACAGAAACTGTGGACTTGTCGTGGAACAATGAAATGCTGGTCACTGAGTACCTCATTACGTACGTCCCCACGAGTCCAGGGGGTCTCCTCATGGAGTTCACTGTTCCTGGAGATAAAAACGCTGCAACCGTTAAAGAGCTGGAACCTGGCATCGAGTACCTGATCAGTGTCTATGCTGTCCTGAGCAACAAGAGGAGCATTCCTGTCAGTGCAAGAGTGGCCACAGGTACTCCATCATAATCCTCCCAGTGACTGGAACTAATGTCTGCAGAGAAAAATGCAGCTATATTAACTATATTTCCTCCATCTCTGCAGATCTCCCACAGCCAGAAGGTGTAAGATTCAAATCAGTGAGGGAAACATCTGTAGAGGTTGTCTGGGACCAGCTGGACATTTCGTTTGACAGCTGGGAGATTTATTTCCGCAACACGGTTAGTATAACAGACCCTTTCCTTAACAGTGTCCTTCGTGTTTAATAATCGTCATGGAAAAAGTGAGAGGCAATAAGTTGTGCCAGCTTTTTCAAAACTTCAGCCTAAATGATTTATTTCAGCGCTAACCATTAAATTTGCTTTGACATTTAAAAACCTCACTGAGGGCATATCTTGATGTCAAAGAACTGCAGCTAAACCCGCAACGAGATATCTGAGGCAGACATACTTTAAAGGAAATGACTGTGGCAGCTGATAAGTCAAAGCTTTTGATTTCCTGTCCTATTTTTACTTTTCCTAAACTCACATCAGGCTGTCCTTTTTTTGACCTTTAGTTTTGTTCTGCTGCATTGCAGTTAGATGTCAGCTTAGATGTGATCCTTGAAATCAGTATCAGACATTTTACTTTTAAAGGAGACTGTTTACCACCTCAAGCTACTAGAATCCAATAACAAAATGCAAGTTGAATATACAAATGCAAATATAAATACAAGTATAAAAGTTGTTTAGAGGTTGTTTTCCTTTTTTATGCTTTCCTTCTTTCTTGTCAAGCATTGAAGTAAAGATGATGTTTGTCATGTATAAAAAAAATAACAGAAAGCAAAGAAATAGGATCCTGACATGTACAAATTGTTCATAAGATTGACAATATATGGTAAAGTTTGATGCAATTACTTATGAAAAAAAAATATGGTTTTGTTATTATGTTACTCTCCGATTCTTATATGTTACATTCATACACAGTTATTTTGATTTTCTTGATGTATACATACACTTTAACATAAAATAAGGTTGAAGTCCTTTCAATGACACAATTAAAAAGGAGTTTTAATAGATGGTCAGAATGATAAAAATATATAAAAATTAAATACAATTTCTGAGACTATTCATACTTTTGTTTAGTTTTGTACTTTTTAATGTTGGAGTAGGATTTGGCTAATGAATAGTTGAGGCCCTTTGGTTGCTACACCATAAGTAGCCTGTATAATTTATAAAAAGAGATGCTAACTTTGCTTGCTTATAAATGTAAATCATAGTAACCAATTATTCTAAGGGTAAAACACAGTAGAACTTAATTATTATCTCTTATAATTTATAAAAATATGATACACCATACTATGCTATGCTATGCTAAACTATGAAATTGAGTCTTTAAAAATAATTTCATTTTTGTATCCTTTATCTCTCTTTCTGTATCTTAAACTACAGGATATGATTTAAGTTCGGGTGAAATTTGTTTGTCTTTTTCCTTCATATTTTTCATTTATGCTCATGCTTCTTGTGTTGACACAGAAAGAGGAAAATGGAAAAGTTGTGAGCACTCTTCCACCTTCCCAAAACGAATTTATCCAGTCTGGGCTCGGACCAGGACAGGAATATGAGGTCTCCATCAACGTTGTGAAGAACAACACCAGAGGACCCCAAACATCTAGAACTGTCACCACCAGTAGGTTTTGAGCCAATATGTAATCATACGATGAGTACAGGATTGTAAAGAGTTCTCTGGCACTTCTTAAAAGGCTGAAGTTACCAGCACTCTTCGCAGACTGCTAGAAAAAAGTTGCTGGGTGAAATTCCATAATAATGAAGAGAATTATAACAGGAAATGGCTGCTAGTTTGGATTCATTCAAAGCTCTATATCAAGCTGGTAATTTTTCTTGTCATTAAATCTTCCATTTAGCCCTATTCTTTGCTTAGTGATATTTTTTTACTGCTCAAATACCCCATACTTGATGTTATAAATTCCCTCCAAGACCCTTACGTAACCCTTCAGCCTGCCAGGCCAAATATCTTCAGTTGTGTGTCTGGCAAAGTCATTAAGTTTTCAGGTCTGTAGTAAGGGAGCCCCCCGGACCCCATTTCATTACCGATGTCATTTATTTGGGTAGATTGAAACTTGAACCATCTCCCAGAAATGACTGATAATAGACAGCTCAAAGCTTTCAGACTGTCAAGCTCCCAGAGGTTCTTTAAAACCTGGATCTACAGTAAAGAATGAACCACTAGCCTTTTCTACAGCAGGTAGGAAACATGAAGCCAGAATGAAAGAGAATCCATTTGTATTTCCAGCGGTATTTTGTATCTTGATCAAATATTTTCATTTTTCTGGCAATAGTTATGGTAATCATTAACAATTTACTTGTTCTTTTCTTGATTACTACTTTTAGGAAAGTTAAGCAATACTATTTTGGAATATATTTCCTTCTTGAATTTCATAGTGTTATAAGAGTTGCTTCTGTTTTCTTTGGCTTTATAAGTTGCACGTGTCATTTTATTTCTTATACTAGCAAAACAATCTTTCCTCCTCCTTGATTTTCTTCCCCAGAGATTGATGGCCCAAGGCAGGTGGAGGTGAAGGATGTCACAGACTCCTCGGCGCTAATCAGCTGGTATCTGCCAGTGGCTCCAGCGGATGGGGTCACCATTTTTTACATGCCCAGCTCCAACCACTCAGATGAAACCACAGTTGACGTCTCTCCATCAGACAAACAATACAGCATAGACAACCTGAAACCAGACACAGAGTATGCTGTGTCAATCATTTCAAGGCACAAAGAGGCGACCAGTGACCCTGTTACCACCATATTTACAACAGGTAGGAGTTTGATTTACCTATAACTTTATCATTCCTATTTGGTACCAATAGATATTGGATTAGAATCCCAGTTGTCACATTTGTATTGACCAGTGTCTATAACTCCAGTTCTGAAACCTGATGTTCAAAAAAACCATTTGGATGCATTTTGCACAACAATTTCATATCCTGGTTGAATCGCGTGATTTATTAAGGGACACAGATCACGCAAAATTAACTTTCATGGCTTTTAACTGTGTTATAATGCTATTCCTTTATCAAAATCATGTCCAAAGCGGTATTTCACTTAATTCATGTATGTCTAAATAAACCTCAGGTATCACTCATACTGAGCAACACAGCATTTTTGGAGGTCATGCCAGTTATTGTCACAGTACATTCTCCCCATGTTCAACAGACGCTCAAACATGGCTCAGTATGACGATGTATCGTACGTCCTGTGTGGTCGTAAATTTCAGCAATTTTAACAGTAGCAAAACCGATGAAATAGCATTAGAGGAACCTATTTAAGTTTAGCTAAGTTAGCCAGACTTACCTTTGCAGGAATTTAAGGTCCAGTTGTGCAACAAGTTTAAGAATCGGGCCAATTCTTGGTCAAATCATGTGTAACGCATTAAACAAGGGGGTCACAAGAGGAAATTGGCAACTGAAGACGAGCTCCTGATTAGAAATTGTGGGTTGTAAGAGAATCAAACCTGTTTGATATTTTGGTTGTGGCTTATGAGTGAATCGCTTGGAGATTTTCACATTATGCATTCAGGAAGCCCTCTTCTACTTCTATTGCTATACACCTCTATTTATTGCATTGCATGTCTGGATTGTTCAAGACAATCTTTTTTTAAGGACGTACACTGTGAGTAATCAGATTGTATGGTGATTTTATGTACAGTGTGAGGACATACATGGCAATCTGTGAACTGTTGAACTGTGACTGATACGCACAATTTGAGTTGGGTCTGCCAGCAATGATTTAAAATATTGCAGTGTATCCCAGGTTTAAGGTGCACAGTCAGGTTATTAGACCTTTTTTTTTTGTAAATAAAGCCCTTTTTGTGTATTTATAATAACTACGGAGGTACGATACTGAGCGTGTGTGCAACAGGTACACATGAAAGTGAGAAAATAATGCACAAATGTCGTGGATATATTGTGAAAAAAGCAAAAGAAATATCTGATTCCAAGAACGTTTGGAATACAATCTAAATATTCACCGAAGTGGAAATTACTGTAAAGCTGTGGTGTGGCTGCTCAGTTGATGGATGTAGGAGTAAACGTACTACTGATACTAGTGATAGCAATGCTATTCTAAGTCCATCCATCCATCCAAACTCCATCCATCCATCCATCCATCCATCCATCCATCCATCCATCCATCCATCCATATTGTCCAGAGTTATTCCAGCAGGGTCATGCTGGGGCCAGTGCCTATCTCTGGCAGTCTAAGGGCGAGAGGCTAGGTACAACCTGGACAGGTCACCAAACTGTCACAGGCTATTCTTAGTCTCTACAGTCTAAATTACAACAACATCATAAATAACTAGACAGGTTGAGTGATTTGGTTCTGAGCTTGATTTTGTGTCCCTATTAGTGTTTGCAAGGAATGGGAATTTCCTTTTTCCTTGATGTTCTGATGGGAGGCTCCTGGGAAGACAGACAGACCAGCACTTTATGTAGACCAGTTAATTTAATGAAAAATGGTTGGTCAACAGGCTGCAGAGCGGGGCAGTGGGTAGTGTTCTTGCCTTGCAACAGGAAGGTTTTGGGTTCGATGGCCCACAGTCTTTCTGCATGAAGTTTGCATGTTTTCCTCTTGCATGCATGGATTCTCTCCAGGTACTCCGGCTTCCTCCCACAGTCTAAAAACATTTCTGTTAGGTTAATAGGCTTTTCAAAATTGCCCTTAGGTGTGAGTGTGTGTGTGCATGGTTGTGTGTCTCAGTGTTGACCTGCTACAGACTGGCGACCTGTCCAGGATGTACCCTGCCTCTCACCCATAAACTGCCGGAGATAGGCATCGGCCCCACTGTGATAATGACAAGGACCTGGGACGTGCCTGGAACACCTCCTGAGGGGAGGCATCCAGGGGGCATCTGAAAAAGATGTCCGAGCCACCTCAACGAGCTCACTCTCGATGTGGAGGGAGAACCGCCTCTACACTGAGCCTCTCGAAATGACCGAGCTCCTCACCCTATCTCTAAAGGGGAGAGACCAGCCACCCCTGCGGAGAAAGCTCATTTCATCCGCTTGTATCCAGGATCTGTTCGTTCTTTGGGTCATGATGAGATTTCATGACCATACAGTAGGTGAGGGTAGGAGCGTGAGACCGACCGGTAAAGTGAGAGCTTTTGCCCTTTAAACGACCAGCTCTCTCTTCACCACGACGAACCCGTGTGCAGCGTCTGCATTATTGCAGCAGCAGCACCGATCCGTTTCATCGATCTCCCACTCCCATTCTTCCCTCACTAATGAACAGGACCCCAAGATACTTGAACTCCTCCACTTGAGGCAGGGACTCTCCTCCAACCTGAAGGGGACAAGCCACCCTTTTTCCCGTCGAGAACCATGGCCTCGGATTTGGAGTAGCTGATTCTCATCCGGCCGCTTCACACTCAGCTGCGCCCCAGAGAATGCTGTAGGTCTTTGCGGGAGGGAGCCAGCAGAACCACGTCATCCGGAAAAAGCAGGGACGAGATCCGCTGGTCCTCCAAACCAGACCCCCTCCCGTCCTTGACTGCACCTTGAAATCTTGTCCATAAAAGTTATAAACAGGACCGGTGACAGAGGGCAGCCCTGTCGGAGTCCAACATGCACTGGGAACAGGTCCACTTCATGCCGGCAATGCGAATCCAGACTCCTGCTCGCTTGGTACAGAGAACGGATGGCCCCTAATAAAGGGCCCCCGACTCCATATACTCCTGGAGCACCCCCCACAGGGTGGCACAAGGGACACGGTCAAACGCCTGTAGTAGTAGTACCATACCACTACCATGTAGTAGTAGTGGCCATTCAGTTTAAATGGCCGTAATGCACATACTGAGAGGTGATGTTGCAGTGAAGGCAAGCTTTCCACATCTGTGGTTAGAAAAATAGCAACAGAAAACCATACACAAAAATTTTATCATATGTATGACCTTCGAAGTATTAAAATAGCATGACATATTGAGAATGAAGCAAAGTATATTTGTACTGATTTGCTATTTTTTTATATCAGTAAACACTCATTGCAAATTAAGCACCCAGATCCTGCTTAAATATGAGCGAGCTGTAAATAGCTTAATTTGCAAGGAGCCATAATTTATAGACACGTCAAGTAGGGACATCAGGTATAAAATTGTTATATCCACTGGATTGTCCAACTGTCAGTTATGACAGAACCAGATACCTAATTGATGTTATCTAGAATTAGTGGATGCTAAACTTTAAGCAACTGCTGAGAAAAGCAAAGATAATGCATTAAAAGTAAAGAGGAAATAAGAAATTAGTTGTAAAACTCCCCTACTTTGTTTGATTACATCCATTTTCTTCCTTCCCTGAGAACTGGATGCCCCCACAGCGGCGCAAGCTGTGTCTCAAACCGATGACAGCATCACTCTAGAGTGGACCAACAGTCAAGCTGATGTCAGCAGTTACCGAGTGAAGTACACCCCCATCTCTGGCTCCAGTCATGGTGAGAGAGTCTTCCCACGAGGATCAGGACGCACCACTCAGGCTACCATCACTGGTCAGTATGAAAACATGGTTGGGAAATTCATAAGTGTAACCTCCAGCGTTTCATCTCTTTCACCATATAGTCATTAACCTTCCATCTCTGTGTGCTACAGGGCTGAAGCCAGGCACAGAGTACGGGGTGGGGGTGACAGCTGTAAAGCATGAAAGGGAGAGCCTCCCTGCTACTACAAATGCAGCAACTGGTGAGAGAAGCAACTGCACAGCTGTCCAAAGCGTCCATCTACATAAATATACAGAATGTTCTGTTGATAAAAGTGTAGATGAAACTTTTTTAACGACCAATAACTCCTCATTATTTATTGATAATATTACAAACTGTAAGAAATTATGTATTTTTTTATTTGGGATTCTTTGTGTGACTTCTGTTAGAACTGGACCCCCCGAGGGATTTCAAACAGATCAGGTCTACAGAGACGTCCCTCAGCGTCAGCTGGCAGAAACCTCAGGCTAAACTCAGTGGCTACAGGCTGGAGTACATGTCCAGAGATGGTCAGGCTGAACAGGTGGACATCCCAGCCTCTGCAAACACATTCGTCCTGTCTGACCTGATTCCTGGTATGAGCTACACGCTGACTCTGACTGCAGAGAGGGGGCACAAGAGGAGCAGGCCTGTCTCCCTGACAGCATCCACAGGTTGGTGGGCAACATATAAAAGTTGGAACAGCGCTAGGCTCATTTAAGATGTCATTTCCGAAAATCCACCACCTATTAAAAAATTGTTGAAGAGTTTAGTCAAAACTGCATTAAAATAAGCTGTTTAAAGATCAATTAACTTTTTTAAGTAAATTTGTACATGCCTTGCAAAAGTATTCAGCACTCTTTTTCACCCTAGGACATTATTGGGAGATTTTATGTCATAGACCAACTCCAAATAGAAAATAATATATATATATATTTTTTTTAAATAACATTAAATGTCTGAGAATCCATGTATAGCTGCTTACAGCTATGCCTGCAGGATCACCCTGTATTAATTTCCATTCATCTTTGCATCAACTGTGATAACCTCCTCTTTCCCTGCTGAAGAAGATGAAGGCATCCCCACCGCATAATACTGCCACCACAAACTTCTGCAATATGTAGCGTGTTGCACACAGATCAAGGAAATTATAGTTCAATCTGACAAGAGACCCGTCCTTCATGGAGCTAAATTGGGACCATGCAATTTCTTTAAAAAAAAAAAAAAAAGAAAGAAAGAAAAATTTAAACCTGAAAAATAAAAGTTTGTTTAAAAAAATAAAAGATTTATACCTGGAAAAAATGTTTGTTCAAAAGAACTACTGATATCCTCTAATGCTATTTTTTTAATAAACCTTTTTTTTCCCCAGCTTTAATTGTTATCTTTTGAAAAGCAATTTTTTTTTCTTTTTAGATATAAATCTTTAATTTTTTTTGTCAAACTATGTTTTTTCTTAAAAAACGAATGGTCCCAATTTAGTTCCATATTCCTTTTTTTGCTTTGCCACTACCAATAATAGTTTCCAAGTTTCCTCAACCTAAGCTGTTGGTCTCTGCAGCTCCTCCTAAGGAATGTGTGATTAATGTCTCCTTTCCCAGCTGTTCAGTTTATGTGGACAGACGCATGTTATGCCCTTTCCATTTTCAGCTAATGGACAGAACAGTCCTCTGTGATGGACTGAATGGTCCACCCCAGTACCTCTACAGTACTCACATTGTGTTGGTCTGTAACATAAAACTCTAAAGTACACCAAGGGTTTTGCAAAAATATAAGATATAAAAAAGTATTTCAAACTTGATGCCTCATATCATAAATTAGCGGATTAAATCTCATATATATATATATATATGTTTAACCCATTTGCATCTTTGAAAATAAATATTATAATGCACTTAGATGCATCAAGGAAAAGATGTCATTCTGTTTGGATTTTTTGCCTTCTTTTTTTTTCTTTGTAGCCACTTTAACTTTTTATTTAGCTGCCTCGGACGACCATGAAATAAGGACTCCTCCAGGCTCGGAGGACATCGTCAGTAGCTCTGTAATTTTAGACACGCCCGAGTCCCAGATCTTTGAGACGGAGCCTGAGGACAAGCATGGAAAGCTGACTATCTCAGCCGTTGCGTCAGATGGGTTTGACCTCGCATCAAAGCTTAAAATTCACAGAGCCAATGATGATGTTGCTGCAAAATATAAGGACACTCAAAAATGGCTGGATGGGAGAGAGGTCCAATTTCCTGCAGATTCCGACGGGGCTAGAATCAGTGTCCTGAAGCCATATCAAACTGAGTTGTTTGAAATAAAGAGTAGCCAGGCATCCTCAATCCATGAAGCTGTTGCAGGAACAGGTATAAGGTTTTGTTGAAGTGATCAGTTTTTCAGAGTTTCTCGTTAAAAAACAGACCCTCTATTTTACAGATCGGTGTGTGGCCACAGTGTTTTCTGCATGTGCTGATGAGAAACCCATCATTTTCTGTCTGTAAAATGCAGCTATTTTACTTTCAGGATGCTCTGTGCCACTACTGTACTAAAGTATCCAGACCTATTGAATTCTTTTCATTCAACTTTCTTCAGGTTATTATCCACAAAATCCCAGATTATCCAACCTGACTGAGTTTGAGCTTTAGTTCACAGAAAAGTATTTAGCTCTTTGCAGAGGTCGGTAGTAACTTGTTACATTTACCTTAATAACTTCAAAAAAAGAGTAGTTTTACTGCACCGTACTACTAAACCTACTTTTACTCATGTAATATTATCATGAAGTATCACTTCTCTATGACAAGGAGTTCATTGTAATATACATTTAAATAATATATATTGTCCATGGAGGTAGCTTATCCTTTTAAACTGACAGCTTTATATATTTTAATTGATTCATGTTATATATATTAAAACACGATTGTGAGGTATTTCCTTTACCTGAATTCTGTTTTACAATATTTTGTTATCTATATTCTGAAAGGTTTCAGAACAGAGGACTCAGAATTCAGGCAAGACAGACAGTGGAATAACATAAAACGTCTGTGGATCTGCGGTATCAGTGGCTAGAGCGTCTAAAACAGGAACGTTTATAAGAGAGAAACACATGTTAGTGACCAAAATAATCTGATGGAGGATTATTATGAACACGTGAGTCACTAACCTGGTTTGACAGTTCAGTCTGTGCCAAGACAACGAGAATGACTCCAGCCAGTCAGTTGACAAAACGCACTGGTCGCTGCGAGGGAGTTGGGTTTAGAACTGGCAGGAAATAAGGTCCGAGTAGACGAAGGGAGGCAGGATAATCCACAGGGCGAAGTCAAGAGGCAAGTCCTTGTTTAGTCCACAGAAGGATCCAGCAGTAATCTAAAAACAGGCCAGGCAAACAGATAAGACAGGCGCAGACAGGCAAATACAGAAACAGATCAGGATAAGGCAATCAAAACACTATAGAAAACACAAGAGAACTCTCAACACCAAAGAAATAATGTGGCACTGATGGCTGGGACAAAGTAGTTTAAATAGAAGCAGGAGCAGGTGGATCAGATGAGCAGTGATGAGAAAACACTGCGACACAGGAGAATGAAATGAGCAATAAGGCCAGCCATCGGCGTCAACATCTTGACCTATTTATTACTTTATTTTAGTCTTTAAAACCAAAGGGATTAGTACTTAACCTTATTTTATGGTCCGTGTGATTGAAGGAATTTTAAATAAGAAAAGTGCTTGAATAGCCTTTTCACCGAGTTTCCTTTTCTTTAGTACTTTATTGGATAACTACCTTTTACTTGAGTAGAAATATGTTAAAGTAGAGCTACTTTTACTTGAGTAAGTTTTTTTGGCACCCTACCTACCTCTGATTAGTTATCTCTAGATGTGGAGTCCTGACAGATACACACAAACAGACCAGTACTGTAGCTGTATTGCAAACGCAGTGGAAAGACATTTTTTTATTTAGATACATATTTTTTGGAGTATCGTCTGTAGCTCAACCCAGGATTTAGAATCCCACCATAAGCTGAACCTTTTTTTCCAGTCTGACAGAATTTGAAATAGGGGTGAACACTTTTCCACTTCACTATTCTTTCTACTACTTGATTAATCTTCTTCCCTCCACAAACTGCATTCTCCTGCCCTTAGAAGAAAAGACAGCAAATGTCACTCACATGTCATCCATCAAAATGACCCTTTCAGTCTTTGTTTTGAGTAGCAGGAACGGGTTGTGCATGGCTTCACTAGCTGAAGACAGCTGTGTACTTCCATTGCGGTGGGCTACTCAGTATCTTCAATGCGTTAATGCCACTGACTCGAGTGTCATTAATGGCTTAGATCTTAATCATGGCGTCTGGGCCGAATTGTTTATCAAAGTTTTTTTTTTATCTTAACCTACTTTTACTATCAATCTAGTAGGAAATTCACAATTTAACCAGTCTTTATTCACTGTAGCACCTCCAGATGTGCTTGCCCTGAGCATCAAAGAAGCACCAACAACTGCAATCTCAGCTCAGGATGAAGAGAACCATAAACATGGCTACGATGTTAGCAGTGAAGATCCCTCAGATAACGAGGAGACGATCTCCGGGGCTGAGCCTGAGAGCTCCGGCATGGAACTTCTAAGCAACCTTACCCCAGTAAATGTTACCGCGACAAGCATGAGCCTGGTGTGGTCAGCCCCTGATGAAGCGTTTGACAGCTTTTTGGTGGAGCTTGTTGCTCCGTCAGCTGCTGCAGCGCAGCCTCGTGTGACCACAATACCCGGAGGTTTGAGGAAGGCCAAAATAGAGGGTTTGTTGCCCTCTACTCTCTATGAAATAACACTTCAAGGGCTGATGGAAGGGACGCCATCTTTGCCTCTCAGAGTTTTTACTACAACAGGTACACTACAACAGATCATCCATCAGCATTATTCCTGCCCATCATCTTCATCCTATTATTTATTTTTTGTTATGTAAGAAGATCATACTGCATGATGTGTTGCTTTCCTTCCACAGATGGTTCATCTTTCTTTTTGACATGCTTTCCTTTTTTTAATATTTAATAAATATTGACCAGTATTCCGAGCAAGAAGTATAAAATTCATAACTAAGTATTGCAGAAATGCCATAAAGTGCCTTAGAACAACAATCCAAAACAAAATTTTAAAAGTAGAAGCATTAGGCATGTTTTAATATTCTAATGATTGATTTAAATCCTCTAAAACAGGAAAAAAAACAAACTCATTACTTAAAATAGACCAATAATTTTATTGTGGTAGTAAAATATCAACATCAAATCTAATTTTAGTCTTATCTAGAGTTAAGTTAGGTTAAGTTAGGTGAAGTATCTAGAATGTCAAAATTTTGTATTCAATTTATGAGTGATATGAGTATCTACAGTATACTCCTAAGATTTATTTCTTAAATGTATTTTTTAACAATACCTTCAAAATGTTAATAATTTAAATAATAGCAGTATTTCATATAGTTACAAGGTACATAATAATTTAAAAAATGACTTGATTTTTTTTAGGTATATATGATTTTGGTAAAAGTCATAGGCTCCTCTAAGCATCTGACTCAATTCTTTCTGTCTATGATGCTGAAACACTGAATATTTTTAGTGTTTTTATCACAATACCATGTGCAGAAGCTATAAAATTTTGACCTAAACATGCATGCCTGCACAGTAAGGCTCTGATCTACAAAAGGATTAAATGTATGAAAAATCTTGTGCAAACTTGAAAGCAAAAACAAAGCTGATTTAATATACAGGCACATCAGATTGTACCTCAAGGATCAGCAGGTTCAATCAATGTAGTTTGCTTACCTTCATTATTATGCAGATTATATGCTGATCTTAAAAAGATGCACAACAATGGGAGGTATGTACTATTAATACCACCAGCAATGTGATTAATGATATGTCGAGTGGATTTAATTTGCAGTTCCTGCATTTATATTTAGCACTCTTAAAAGTGAGTTGCAATTGGCCTGTAATGATGTCTACAGTTACTGTGCCAAGAAGAACGAGTCAAGGCAGTGACTGGTAATAGAGAGAGAGAATCTTTTGAAGGCTTGTTAAAATATGTCATACATTAAAATACTAGAGACAGATCTTCACCTAACAGCTTTCTTACTGTAAAAACAGTCACAAATAGATGCCATGCCTTTTCCTATCATGCAGATGCTCTTTTTCAAAGAGAAGTGTTAATTAATCTGTAATGATGTGTGGTAGCATGTATCATTCTACCATATTAAGAAATTGCCTCTCATATGTTTCTATATTGTAGTTGCTCTTTTCACAACTATGGTGCTAAAAATACACAATATACAACAACCACATTCATCTCTCATTCTTTAAATGATGCATTAGGGAGGATTATCATTGGTGAGAGAAATGGAAATACATTTTTTTTTCCTATTATATTATGAACAGTTTTTCTTTTCTTTTGAAGAACTTCGATTGGCAAATCAATCAATTTTTCCCTTTTTAAAAATGAAAAAATCTAACCCCCAGATCCTGCTTCCTCCATCAATGCTCCGCTCCACTCTGCCCCGCTCACATACGTTGCACGGAATACTTGCACAGTCGCGTTAATCAATGAGAACTGTTCCACATCCACCACTACTCATCGGCATGTCACCGTCCACGTACATCTTCTCCGTCCTTAACCATGAAAATACAGAGCCAGGCTATTTTTGCTCCGTTCCGGTACGTCGAAGCCAGCCAGGTCAAGATCTGCGACTGAAATAGCACCAAACAACAAAAAGAACGTCAAGAAGTTTCCAAGTTAAATATGTTAACAACAGATCGTTAAAAATAATTAAAAGCATATTTCTTATATATTCCCCAAACACTAAGACTGTTTTATTAAATTATTGGATGCAAACTATTTATTTTTATATTTAAATATAAAAATATATATATTGAAATATTTATTTCATACTAAGAGGCCTAAAAGTTTCATTTAATTTACATCAACTTTCAAGAGCGCATCTCAAAACTTTAAAGAAACTTCTTATCGCAGGCATGTATGAAGAGATGCTGAGTTTGGAAGTAGAGAAAAAAACAATGTTGTGTTTTCCTAATTATCTCTTTTGCAAAGACCCACAAAGAAAATAAAATGTTTGGGCAGAAACATTTCTGATTGATGCTGATAGTGAGTTTTAATTATGTCATATTAAATTAAGCGTTCATTAACATGTTTTGCTGCTATGAATTAGGCTACATATTATCGCTCATGCTCTCCTCGAGCTCCAAGGACGTTGGAGCGCAGTAAGATGGAGGAATACATACAGCTTTAATTTGCGCAGGCGGTCTGGAGCGGAGATGAGGGGATAAGGAGGGCAGGGGATTTCGGGGTAGTATGGTTCAAGGGGACCTGTAGCAAAGTATCACCACTATAAATCTTAGGAGGAAGGAGAAAATGGAGGAAAATTTGAGAACATCTATAGGGAAATTAAAATAGAGTTGGAACCTTTAAAATAAATAATTAACACACCAGACAACCTACCAAAGATTATGGTTAAGAAAAGATTCCCTTGGACGAAGTCACAGTTTTTATCTCATAGAGATGCTTTTGAGTGAGGTATACATGCAACCTGACATGCAATAATGTCAGACTGTTAGCTAGCTACAAAGAACAGCTCACTAAAGGTCCTAATTTAATTATTAAGATATTATTCTTGTTTATATATGCTGCTTAATACATAAAACAGGGCTTATTTTCATTGTTTAGTTTTAAATGAATCACATTCTTTTCTAAAAAAACCGCAATGTTAGACACGATTATGTGAACATTTCTAGTGGAAAAGTTCATTATGTAATGGTTGGTCCTAATTTTCTTTCACATGACTGTAGCTGCCTACCTAAGAACAATCTTTCTTTCAACCTAACTGATCCCAGTTTGATTTGTCTATCTACCAGCGGGTTTGGAGCCGACGCTAGGAAACCTCATCATTTCTGACATTACATGGGACAGCTTCGTAGCATCCTGGAACCCTACAGGGGAGGACTTTAACAGCTTTGTCATTGAGGTAACAAACATGGACGATCTTGCAGAGGCACAAAACCTCACTCTATCTGGGGATGCTACAAGCCTGCTCATCAGCGGATTAAATCCTAATACCAGCTACATGGTGGGCTTGTATGGGACACATCAGGGTTCATTCCTAGAACCCCTGTACAGTGAAGCAACAACAGGTACCTGCAACTTGCTGCGTTGCAGTTTATTTTTCAATAATTCTTCCTACCATAGTCAGCATTTGTCGAGCGTTAAAAATGTGTAACTTCTATGTCTCCTCACACTGAGGAGTGAATCCTTGGCTGCATGAATCAATCGCAATAACCTGGTCAATGTTTTGGTATAACTGTCCGGCACCAAGGCCTCAGTGCATTGAACTGCTGCATCCTAACTGGCATTACCTGTTTCACCTTTAAGTCACTGTCTCTGTTTCATTAAGAGAAGGAAAGGCCATTCAAACCGAATCATCGAACAGAGAAAACATTTGTCCTTACTCCCACTACAGTTACCCAAGTGCATGAAGCCTATTTCCCTTTCATCCTTGCATTGTGGTCAGGTCTGTCGCTGATGTGCTGCAGTGATTGCAAAAGCAAAACCAGTAACTCACCCACCCCTGCTGATTTTACCCTGACACCATGACCATTTCATTCCATCCATCAGCCTTCATTCAGTATGTCATTGATTAACCTTGAGCGATCATTTGCCCATATGCTCTGCCGCTCACAGCATTTGTGAGTACTTGTCTCAACCGGACTCTATGAGTTTGTGGAAGTGAAAGTGAAATAGTTACCTTTCCAGAACATCAATGTAAATATCCTAATTTCCTTTTGAACCACTAGGTGGCAAATGATTAATTCTTCTTTCTATTATCAAGGTAAAAAAGCTAAAGAGGTGTTAAAATACTGCCACCTTGTTTTACATCAGGTGCATGTTTGCACTAAATTATCTATGTGCATTACTGCATGTAAAATATAGATATGTGTTAAAGCTAAATCATAGGTTCTGCATGTTGCAACATTTTTTCCACAACATAACTGATGTAGTGCATGATGAAGTAGTTTTCCTTAGGCATGAACTCTTCCATTTTAACTATATTTAAAGTGTTATGAACAAACTAATTGATTTAAACTTTGGACAAACGTTTTCAGCATTGGAAGCAATAATATTAATTGACGCTTGTAAGTATTAATCCTTTTTAAAAGCAACAAATATGTGTAATTTATGTTGGAGTTTAACTGCTAATGCAGGATTTTAGCATCTGAATAGATATATGCATGTGTTGAAGCTTTTATTTAGCTGTTCACATGACTGGGTTTTTTATGGTTGATTTTAGTGTTCTATTCACCTTTTTTTCTTTTAACAATAACTCACTTGCAAATAACACCTCAGCAGATGAGAGGCTCACATTTTCGTTTTACAGAATGACTGACACATTCCTAACTGTGGTTTCTTTCTTTAGTTATTCAACCAGTTGTTGGCAAACTGTTTGCCTCAAACTTTACACCTGAAAGCTTTACGATCCACTGGAACAACACTGAAAAGCTGTTTGATGGTTTTGTCCTGGAGATAATTGACTCAGACTGGCTCATGGAGCTAATGGAGTATAATATATCTCGTAATGTAACGTCCAAAGACGTCACAGGGCTCAGGCCCAGCACTGATTACATAGCCTACCTCTATGGGACGTACAAGGGATCTCGGACAGGAGCTGTCAGTACTGTTGCATCAACAGGTATTTTTACTTAATGTACCTTTAAATGTTACAGAAAGTTAGCAAATTATGTTTTTTTTTTTGTTGCTTGAGCATCAAAATCCTATAAATCTTAAGGAAAACAAAGTTTCCATGACTGTCAAAACAGCCATGTAAAAACTAAGTACACCTTGCTTTCCTTAGGTGGGGACAGTTGGTAAACATTCAGTTATTGTCATGATCGGTTTAACAAATCTGACCCACATGCAGAGAAACCACTCAGAGAACACGGAGAAAAGTTTGAATAGGTTTATTTGTGGTAATGAGAACAGGGGTTGGATCTGAGACTCAGTGAACTGGTGAACCGGAACTGGAAAGTCAGAAGGGAAGATCACAGAGATCAGTTCAGGGACCATGGGAAATGAGACTGCGGTTTGAACCTTGCAAAAGAGGAACTCACGTTTAAGGGGGCTCTTGTCAATCCTTGAATCCAGTCTGTGTGGGGTTATCTAGAGAAGAGGGAACTCGTTGGAGAGCGGACAGGTAGACAAACATACAGGTAGACATACAGGTCAGAACCAACAACGGCTAATTGTCTTTCTAATGGCAGCTACTCTTGGTAGTTTTTCACTGAACAACTAAGTAATTCTTCAGTGAGGTAACGAAATAAAAACATGTCCTTCTCAAAGTGTTCCAAGCACAGAAGAAATAATGTGTAGTGCTCAAACTTCTCCCGATCTCGTCTGACCTGCTTATCCACCTTGAAAGCAACTCAGGATCGTTGAGAAACTTAAATACACTGATACCATCTTTATGGGGTTTTAAGCAAAAAGCTGCAACCAAACGCAAAGGCATAGCAGTATCTGTAGTAATCCATGACAACCTCAGAAGCTGTCCATAACAAAACCTCTGTTCCAGTCATTCTTCTGTTTACATCAGTCCTGGTTTTTTCCTCAGTCAATAAGCAGCACCAGCGTCCTCTTAATGGCAGAGGTTTTAAAATAAAAACTATTTTAAGCGAGCGCTCTTGAAATTATTACATGGATCATCGGTATTCATGTCTTGATCTACAAAAAATACTAGAAAATTGTATTATTGTGTCATCAACACGTTAAATATGATCACCTTTTTGTAAGTAAAATATGTAGGTTGTTTAGCATTCTTCGGCATTAGCAAACTGTAATAACTTAAGGTTAATAAAGAGACCAGCAATGGTCTTTACAAAAAAGGCATTGTTACCGTCCAGCAATCTGGGAGGGGTTGTAATGTTAAAATCTAACCAATTTGCTGTCCATGATTTGACTATTAAAAAATATTTACCTAAAAAATTATTATTTAAATATGAAGGAGTATGTTAAGGAGTTGTCAAATTTCCCATAACTGGAAGTCCCACCAAATTCACCCCAAGATAAAATCATGCAGTCCTTGGAACAATTATTAAAATCAAATGGCCCCATCTCTAACTTTATGTACTCTGTCTCGTTGTCTTCCAATTTATCTAATAACGTCTCATCCATAGCCGTTTTCCTGGACCTCCTTAATTTAGGGCATGGTGCTAGAACACCTCTAAAGAGAGATTTCTGAAACAGATGTTCGAGTCTCCTTAGTCTTGTCTTGGCATGAGGGGGAATATGGGTATATTCTGAGCCTCACTCTGTTGGCCAAGTTGCTCTTCTATTTCTTAGGAACTACCTGACCATTGTATCCAGGATCTCATTCCTTCATTAAGACCTGGATTTCTTGACCATAGGAGAGGGTAGAAATGTAGACAAACTGGTAAATAGCTTTGGCTCTTGATTTAGTTCTCTTTACCACTACACACTGGTTTAGCACCCATGTAAAGGCAGCAGACGTTTGACAAATTCCCATTCCATTCTCACCTCACTCTTGAACAGGAATAGTTGAAATCCTCCACTTAGGGTTGGAACTTTCCCCTGACCTGAAGCACCACCCTTTTTTTAATACTCCATGAACATGGAAGACCTGATCTAGCCTAGCCAGCAAGACTAATTGTCGCCATTTACATGGCACTTTAGTCTGGAAAGGAGTGTGCAATGCTGGTATTTCGGGGTCTCTGCGGCTCTGACAACAGATTAATATTTTAAGTATTTTACGGCAGGATCATAATCTTGATGAATTCCCTGATAAGATGAATATTCTAGGTGCACTTTCTTACTTAAAAACATTTAGACTCATTTTTTTTTTACCCACTTATGACAACAAATATTGCAAAGCCACTGTCTGTCAGGCTCAGAACAATAGGGCCCATTGTTCGAGGTGGCAATATAGTTAGAATTCTCAACAAAATGCAGTGAACAGCGTCGGTATCTAAGGCAGGAACCTTTGGTCTTATAGTTCAGTCCGAGCCCAGATGATGAGGTTGATTCCAGCCGGTCGTCTGTCAACACAAAGCGGCAGGCACCGCCCAGAGAGTTCCAGAAGCAGATGTCTTGGAGGCTAGACGACAGGTAGGAGATCAAATCTGAGCAGACAAAGGAAGCAGGATAATCCAGAGGATGAAGCCAAAGCCGGTGTTGATGACATGCTCGATTGTCAGAGCCAGGAGATCAGAAGTCCAAAGAGGTGCCAAGGGGAAATCCAGAACGAAGTCAGGAAACAGTTAAAGGTTTGGTTGAACTAAGCCAGGCAGAGATCCGGCAGGAGTCCAAAGACAGGTCAGGAAAACAGATCAGAACAGGGACAAGCATTCTCAGAGGTCCAGAGGTAGAACGGGTCAGGATCAGACAATAAGAAGCACTTCAAACGCTAGAGAACTTCTCACCACAGGCTCGAATTAATCTGGCCCTGATGACTGGTTGAAGGCTGGTTAAATAGAGACTGAAGCAGGTGGATCAGATGCGGTAATGAGAACTGGGTGGAGATAAGCAGGTGATTGAAGTGAGTAATCAGACAGATATCTGTGCCAATATCATGACACTCTCTGCCTTTAAAAACAGGAGCAGCACAAGAATGAGATGCATATGCACACACTTTACTGGATGTGCTTCAGGAGCATCAAAGATGCTCAAGAGACGCGTCTGACCCCAATGTGTACAAGCATCAAACGCTTCTTTGGTGCGTAGCATTAAGGTTACCGAAAAGTGCTGTTGAAATATGGGCCCAGCTCCGCCACTGTGATTGGTCCAATCTGTTTGGACCAGAGAGCATTGAGCCTAACCGGACTGCCTACCACCATGTGTAGGTCAATCTGACTGGCCAGGCTAGGGTGGATCTTCATCCCAGCCACTTCGAACTTGAGGAACCAGGTCATCTGCATAAAACAGACTTGTTTTGCCTACTTCTTAACAGGCCTCAGCCAAAATTGAGAGAGAGAGAGAGAAACAAAAAAGAAAATAGAATTGTCTTGTATGAAGGATTACCAAGAGAGAGACTCTTCTCTCTAAAATTGTCAAGGAAATAATATCTCAGTACATAGCAAGTATTCTGCAATAAATTGTAGATTGATTTGTCTAAGGTAGGAATGTTTACCTCGTATTAACTGTCAACCATGATGGTGAAGTAGTCATGAAATTGACTTATTTTGCCAACAAAAGGCTTGGAAAACCTGCAGTTATTTAGTTGAATCATAAACTCTTATGTATACATTTTTTTCAGTTTAATGTGAGACTGGTTGTCTAGCAAATATAGGCTGGGTTAGACTGTCAACCAAACAATCATCCAAAGGTCTCAAGTAGGTCTTCAAAACGATAGTTGAGAAAGAATATAAATATTTTTCAATGGTTTTGTTAATAGTCAGACCTCAAACAGACTGAAACATGAGGGATACGAAGAGTCCTACAGTATGCATTTTAGAATACCAGCAATTCACAGTGAACTGAAACTACAGCAAAGCAATGGCTTTAAAACCTCTAAGTCCTCCATTTAAAATCAGCTTCTTTAATTTCTTAGTCGTACAGGTGGTTTAACAAGAGACTTAATTATTGTGTGTGCTTAGTTTTTACTTGATTGTATTGACAATAGTGACAAACTGAGAAACTATTTTCCAAAACTTCTTTGTGTTCTATTTAAATAAATATACTAGCAGCTTAAGTAATCAATTGGTTTTCTTAGACATGGAATTTTAAGTAGACTCAAGAACAGTCTTTTGACTTATTTCAATGTACTTTTTTTCTCCCTTATAGCTGAGGAGCCTGATTTGTCCAAGCTAGTTGTTTCTAACATTACCTCAGACAGATTCTCTCTGTCATGGCGAACAGGAGAGAAGGAATTTGATACTTTTATAGTCGAAGTCAGAGAGTCTGCTTTGCCCTCGCAGGCGATGGGGCGCACTTTGCCAGGAGATGCTCGCTCTACTGTAATGGCCGGGCTCAGAGCAAACACAAGCTACAACATAAAGCTTTACGCCAGTGAAGGTGGCAGACAAAGCACACAGCCACTCCTGGCTGTAGCTACAACAGGTATCCCTATAACACTCCATAAATCAGACATTATGTGTGCCCAGGATCAAGTAACTCAAAAGGCCACATTCCTCTTCTTCTTGTTCAGAGGAAGTGCCGCTGTTGGGGCCGATATTTGCTTCCTCTGCTAACCCCCATTACCTCAGCTTGCATTGGAATACATTGTCGGGCTCCTTTGATGGCTTTGTCCTCCAGGTCAGTGACTCCGAGCAGCAATCTGATACGCTGGAGTTCAGACTACCTGGTGAAGCTCGTAACTTTACAATCCCTAACCTGATGGATGACACAGGTTATGATATCGAACTGTACGGTTTTTCTCATGGGCGTCGCACTCCCTCTGTGTACGTCCATGCTCTCACAGGTAATGCGTAATTTACTTATATGACTTACTCTATATATTTTTCTAAAGTTAATTTGAATTCTAAGACACTGAGAACCAAATGCTCATGCATAAGCAGTATTCAATTTAAATTATATACCCGGCTTATTGTTTCTTCTGTTCAGCTGTTACTCACTGTAATCATGAAGGCTTGCACAGCTTTGGAGTGACTAATAATGTTTTCTGTTTTTCCTTTAAATGGAAAAAAAGTATAGAAACTAAGATGTTCATAGTTTTTGCTGTAGACATTTAAAAACTGTAACAGAAAAATACCAAACTAAGCAACCTAGGACAGTCATCAACGCATATAGTTACAACTGAACAATGATCAGTTGTAACTATATCAGTTGTATTGGTCCATCAATTGAAGGTTCTCCTGAAGATTATTTTTTTCTGTTATCTGTGTTTCTAGTTATTTGTCTCAATGTAAATTATTTATAGGGTTTAAAATGAAGCGTATTGATGTATGTCACATTTGCTTTTAGCGTATAACTGACCGATAGATTTTGGAGATTTTAAACTTTTAATATTTCTTGGAACACTTGGAAGAACAGCCTGTATTTTTGCTTTTGCGACCACTGCATACATCATACTCCCTTAATAAAATTTTGTATCCCCTCCAACCAATCCCTTTCCTTCCCAGCTCCTTTACCTAAAGTGGAAAACTTGACCATATCCAACGTAACCCCCTACGGTTTCAGAGTGTCCTGGGAAGTGAAGCAGCACCCACTCCATCAGGAGGACATATCCCCCTCTGGTGGTGGTTTTAGCCACTTTCACATTGTGGTGACAGACTCAGGCTGGCTGTTGGAGCCTCAGGAATTCACCGTACCAGGAGACCAGAGTCACCTGGACATTTGGGGCCTCATCACCGGCATTGGCTATGAGGTCAAGCTAACTGGGGTGTCTGAGTCGGGTCTTCTTTCTCGGCCCTTGACTACAGTGGCAGTGACAGGTACCCCTTACAGTGCACTGAGAGGCCCCTGGTTTTACTAAACACTCTTCTTACTTCAAATTTTGCAACTGTTGTATGTATTAATGGAAAGCTGTTAAGATATAGTTAGTTTGACTGTTATAACATGATGCATGGGTCTAAATACATACAATCCTAATTAAAATCCTAGGGGTGGGGAATGATTTATGTGTTCAAATTTCAAGTTGGTGGATTATAACCAGGTTGCAAGAGGAGCTTTAACAACAAAAACAATGAGCAAAAGAGTTAATTTTTTCCAGTCTTTTTTTATTGTCATTTCACTGTCACAAGTACAGAGCAACAAAATGAGCTCTCTGCATTTAACCCATCCCCTTGGGGAGCAGTAGGCTGCCATTGGGCAGCACCCAGGGAACAGTGTGGGGGTTAAGGGTCTTGCTCAGAGAGTGGGAGCGGAACTTGAACTCAGAACCTCAGGGTTCCAAGCGCAATGCCGTCCGTAACCACTAGGCCACAACTCCCCAAAGCAGGCATTAGCTTGAAGGATCTTGCTTAAGGATCCCCCCAGCTGGGATACAAACCCAGGCTTCCTTTTCACAGGACGGGTGACTTACAACTTGAGCTAGCCACCCGCTATGTGAATGAAAATGATTTGAATCAAATTTACGCAACTAAAATTAAAGTAACCAGCAGTGTATTTAAACTCATTTAAACAGGCTGTTCTTCAGCTTACTAAAGCTGATTGGTTTTCTTGTAAATACCCCCTTATGGCAAAGAAATAAAGGTTTTCTGTCTCCAGACCTGGCTGCAGATAATCATCTAGAAATGGTCCTTCGCCGCGGCCCGCAGACATTGTAAACAGTAACACAATCACTGACCTTGAAGAGGCTGGGACAAACAGGTCAAGTGTAAGACCCTGAAATAGTTTACAATGCACTGATCTAAAAGATCTGGTAGATTAAAGAGTAGGAATAATTAAGATTAAGACTCTTACTGAAACTCACTGTAGCATAACTACCAGATGAAAGCCTTTGTAAGAGAGGGCTTTAAAGGGGAAGTTGCCTGACGGGTGTAGTGCTTTATCAAGTCCAAGGACTCCAAATTGCTGCTCCATACCTACTACATGGTAATGGAAGTAAACTACAATGTAGCCACAGCTGTCCTGGGACATACCAGCAGAATCAAAGCTGCAATGCAATCAGCACCACCTGGCCCTCTGACCACCACCGCCAGATGGAGAGATTTGTAAAGTGTCTTGTCCAAAGACACAACCACTGTGATGGACTGAGCAACAGCTCAAACCTACAACTCATCAGTTACATGATAAGGCAATACCTCCAAAGCCACCATTAAGTATGGCTTAACGAACAACATTAGCTTTAAAAACCACAGACCTTCCTGCATCAGACTCCAGGTGTGGACATTGAAAGGGAAGACATAAGATGCAAAAACTGCATTCTAGACCTGTTTGCTTCAACTGTTGCTAACTGTTGCTACCAGGACAAAACATAACTAGAAATGTTCTTTGTAAAATGAAGGAGATCCCATTATAATTTAAGAACCTTTTCCTTCAATGGGACAGTGATTAGTTCCAGACCACTGGTGTCCTTCCTGGAGCTATTTTCACCACATGGAGCAACGTTCCCAGCAGCTTACTGGAATTACTGCATTAACCTCATCTAAACATACTCTGAGACTGATCTAAATTATTTAGTCCTTTGTTTGACACTTTTTGTTAAATTTGTGGGATTTATTATTAGTGCTGTCTCAAACATTCGGTGCTTCTAGTTTAATTTGGAATTTAATGTGCAGCCTGGTTACAATGCATCAGTGGGGAATTTGAATGTATGTCACTTGTTTCCCATGTCTTTGGATTTTAATCTTGAATGCTTTGATATTGGATCACAACCTTCAGTCTTTTAATTTCCGCCCTTATAGTGCAACTATTTCTCTAGAGCAATTTTACCTTTTCTTTATTCTAAGCGTTCTCTTGTTGAGCAGGTGCAGCAAAGCAAAGGAAGAGACGCAGTTCTTCCTCTGCTTCTTCCTTCAAAATATGAACAAGCATTTCTGTTTGGTTTCATATTTTGTCATGTGTTTTCCTTCGCATTGCAGATCTCATGGACATCTTTTGGTGAACATTCACCTTTGCACTGTGTTGCCTTTGACCTCTGTTTAAGCTTTTTAGATTTTTTTCAGAAGTTAAAACCTATTCTTTAAGCAGGAAAACACTGATAAATCGACAGACACTCTGAGCATGAAATGTCTTTTGATTTCCTCTTCAAGATAAATTATTTGTCTTATTTCCTTTGATGTGCACTGAATGCATCTGGTCGGGGCTTGAAGGTGCATGGAGAACTCATCTCAACACCTTGACATTAATAAAAACCTACAAAAATCCTCTTGTCTTCTCTTTCTTATTTGTTCTTCATGAGCCGTCTTTAGATCTATTGACACTAACGTATACTGGCTGGAAATAATGCCATCTTTCTTTCTCATATCTGACTTCTTCCACAATAAACACTGTTGCTAAAAAACACACTACTTCGTTATTGTTTCCTTGTCTAACCAGAGGCAGAGCCGGAGGTGGAGCATCTCTTCATCTCGGACATCACAAGTCATAGTTTCCGGCTTTCGTGGGCGGCGGACGAGGACCAGTTTGACAGATTTGTGATCAAAATAAGAGACAGTAAAAGATTAGCTCATCCGCGGGAGTACAAAGCGCGTGGCAGTGAGAGGACAAAGGTCATCACTGGCCTTATGAGTGGCACTGAATATGAAATCGAGCTTTACGGCCTCACATTGGACCAGCGTTCCCAGCCTATAACTGCAGTTGCTCAGACAGGTATATGAAAACTGCTGCAATGGGTTTCACATTTTCAAACTAACTATCCTTTCTTTCCCCAAGTGTGTGTTTAGTGCAATAATTAAAAAAACACTAATCATGTTACATCCTCCTTTTAAGGTAAAAAATAATAAAAGGACATAGGTCAAATGGGTTCTCTCTGTTCTATTTGTAATAACGTTTCACTTTTTTTTCACATCGGTGCCTTTGCTTTTATGCTCTGCTAGGTCTGAGTGCTCCTAAAGGACTGCATTTCACTGAGGTGACGGACTCTTCAGCTGTGGTTCACTGGTCCAATCCACGCTCTCAGGTGGATAGTTACAGGATCACCTATGTGCCCTTTGAAGGGGGTAAGAACTAAATCAGGGTTGTTGAAATACTTCAGCGCTCTGCTAATTTAAGTAATTGATTACGGGAGTTCGATGTATGTTTATATAAATGCGCCGCCAAAATTTCATCACTTTATAAGAAACGATTCAATCAATCAAACACGTATCTCTGCTTCTGTCTGCTTGAACCCCAGTCAACCTCAGCAGAAGTTTTTCCTCTCCACTGTTGCATGCTCTGTGTGAGAGATTGCTGAAGAGTCAATTAGTCGATGCAATCTTCTGGTTTTCCTTTTATAGAAAACTTTGAACCAATCTGACTGTATGATCGGTTGAATTGTCACTTTAAAGTGCCTCGAGATGACATGTGTTGTGAATTGTTGCTATATAAATAAACTGAATTGAATTATAATGATTAATCAAAAAACTATAGTACTTTTTTATTATTTGACAAGTTAAAATATTATTCAATTTGTATATTTTCATTCTTTAAATATTATATATAATTTTATTATATAGATACTCACTTAAGATATACTGTAGTTTAAAATAATAACTGCAGCTACTCGCTCTCCTAGTTTTGAAATTGGTTAAAATTAATTAATCGATATTGTGGTGCATAATTTTCATCATCGTTAGTTTGTGTTCCTTATGTCTCCCTTTGATTCGCTTTTGACTTTTTTACACAACCTGTTACTTCTATTCACATTTTTGTGTTTTATTTACCAATAATTACCTGGATTATCAGCATAACTGCTATTTGTAGTAAACCACAGACAAACTGTAATACTTTCATGTAAGGATAGTAGTTCTCCTCCTGCAGATGAGCTACCATGTTGTTCAGTGCTTTGATCATGAACTCTTAACTGAAAGGCAATAGTAGAGGGGATTATTGGTGTTCAGATCGTGTTGTTTCCTCTGTTCTGACTTTGTTTGTTCTCTCTATTTTTCACAGGAAGCCCATTGATTTTGAACGCAGATGGCAGCATATCTGAGATGCTTCTGATCAATATGTTTCCTGGAAAGACCTACCAAGTGACTGTGAGTTCTCTGAAGGGTCTGGAGGAAAGCGAGCCCAGTACCGGCACTGTAACCACAGGTTCGATTTCAGCTGTTTTCCTACAAAACTTCCCATCTGTGTTAAGATGTCAGACAAACTATTTTCCTGTTTAATCCTTCAGCTCTGGACAGCCCCCGGGGTGTGACTGCAGTAAATGTCACAGATACGTCAGCTTTGCTGTCATGGCAGCCATCCGTGGCCACAGTCGACGGCTACGTCATCACCTACAGTACTGATACAGGTTTGTTTCCCGTAAAGAAATCATCTGAAAACCTTCCTGAGTGGAATGTCAGTCTGATTGCTTGTATATGATCGTATCATTATGTTTTTTTCCCCCCAGTGTCCCCAGTGGTGGAGCATGTTTCTGGGAACATAGTGGAATTCCAGATAAACACCTTGGTTCCAGGATCTCATTACACCGCTGCCGTTTATGGTGTGAAAGAAGCCCAGAGGAGTGAGTCCACTCTAACTGCATTTACCACCGGTAGGTCAGACAACACTGTGCAAGAAATATACAACCTTTTGTTACACAGTGGTTTGTAGAATATTAAATTCAAATTCTAATTTCTCTGTGTCTAGATTTGGATCCTCCTCGTGACTTGATGGCTAATAATGTTCAAACTGACACCGCCACTTTGACATGGAAACCGCCTACTGCTGCAGTCACTGGCTATATGCTAAGCTTCTCCTCTCCTGGTGGTGTAATCAGAGTATGTTCACTTTTACCTCAGCAAGCATTGACCACAAAAAAATTGTATACTTTGCAAACCCAAACTAGCTACTTCCTTACACTCTCAGGGATGGCTTTGCATATAAAGTCATAACAAAAGGTTTCTACAACTTTACTTTACTTTACAACTTCTTTTTATTCTGGTAATTAATACAAAAATATGGATCTAATTAACTGCAACATTGATTTAAATCACAGAAAACAATCTAACCATTCAAATACTGACTTGCACTGTTTAAGACCAATCAGTATTAAGATGCTTTTAGTAAACATATTTTTATCTGAAGGGGAAAATGGTTCATCTAGTAGTGATTAGTAATGGAAATAATTCTTCTTTAGGGCAAATGTGTTTTTCTCCAAGCAATTATAGTATGTACATCCGGAAAGTTTTAAATGTTAGGATACCTCTGGAACTAAGACTGCACTCAAAGGGACTGTATGTTGAAACTTTTAGGACTTTCAGTCGTTTTGAAAAAAGCTTCAGGGCACCAGATAAACTCTAATGGATTCAAAGTGTTGAGTTAACCCCAGTGCAGAGCTTGCTCAGACATGGCAGCGGGCGAATGTGAGTGGTTTAGTAGGGAGGATATTTTTGGAGGCTTGGCATGTGTAAAAGTCACGGCGACAGAGAAGTTACTTCTTTCTAAGGATTCTAAGGACAGATAAAAATGTGCGCTGAACTGAGAGAAAAAAAACATACATTTGCAGTTTCTGTGTTTTCATTTAGAAAGAGTTGCAATTAAAATCACATGTGGAAATGTTTTCTCATTCATCTTAACACATCCCAGGCCTTCATCCTCCTGCTGCTTTCTATTTTCTTCTCCTGTCGTCGCCAGTACTAACATCCGGTTAATCATGTGTGACGTAAAAAAAGTGTTTCCATTGTGCTTTTTGGAAATACATGTATGCAACGCAAAACACACAAAGAGGATCCAATTTTTTTTTTTTTTTTTACTGAATTAATGATTTTCAATTAAGAACATTTTATTTTTGTCATTAATTTATATTTCTCATTAAATTTTCAGTGTAGAAAATTTGTTTATTTTGAACATTAAAGACAAAGGAATGCCCTTATAAAGAGAAGTGAGTACCACCTTAAGACCTATGTCATCTCAGGAGAGAAGCCTCCTGAGATCATTCATGTCTGGGGTTGCCTCCTGTCCAGAGACTTGACTCACTCAGGATTTTCCTCAAAAACCAGTATAGAGAATGACTAATAAATAATGTCAAATCCGGCATAAGTCAGTTTTCCCAGTGATCCATCAGTAGTTTGATGAGCAATACTTTTTTCCACCAAGGCGGAGCAGCATATCACCAAGCAAGTCTAAGGGTGTTTCCCACTAGTGTTCCTTACAGCAGTTTAAACCAAGCAGAGTCCTTCATTGGATAGGTTACTTCATTTGGGTGGATGAGGCAAGTTATGTGATCCATGATGCGACCCAAACACCTTCAAAAGTAAAAACAAAACGTCTTTACTTCCAATTTACCTGTGGTATGAATAGGTTTCAACTGAGAAGTGTAAAACAATAACTAATGCATCAAAAGCAATTGAAAGTATACGTTACCTCATGCAATATTTACTCTTCATAATCAGGTTTAAAAAAAATCAGCACAACCACAGTGATGAAGGTTATTGATTATTTTTTTGATGAGCTATAGAAAAAATAACACTGTTTCATAAAAATTGCCTTAAAAGGCCTTTGACAAGGATAAAAACATGCTATTCTAGTGGTTTCCAAACTTAATGCCAAAAGGGCAGCATACCAGCAGATGGGTTCATATCTATGCTGTGTAAACTCTTTGAAGGGTTTTCCTCTAAATTGCACCTTAAACTCCTTCTTGTTATCATCTACATTAATGATATTGATTGAAATGTCCCCAATACTGACGGCACACAGGAAGAGGTGCTGAGTAAACTTTAAAATGTCCTCAATGCTATTCAACATTGACTCTGTGCATTTAAATTTGTTTGTATCGGAACAAATACTGTTCATGGTCGATATTGCAGCCTAACACAAGCTTGGCTACCGGTTCGAATATTTCGGTGTTTTCATTAATGAACATCTCATATTTTCAATCAGCAGATAGTGAAAAAACTTAGAGTAAATTTGGTCTTTAATTTGCTCCAGCTTGTGTCTTTAAAAGCCATGAGAAACCTCCAAAGACGTTCATGTCTCTATTGGGTTATAATAATAGTATACACTTGCTCTCAGTTTCTTTATGGTACTCTTTAATTTATAAAAAGTCGCAAATTATTTTTATATGGGAGGGATGGTTAATCCCCTCTGTCCGACAGAAAAAACTAAACCACTGGTATATTTTCATCAATTAACAAAATAAAGGGAAAATAAACTGAACCAACAAGAGGAAGTTGAATGTTTTATCTGTGTGGTTTAAGGCCATGTACTTTATGTGAATGTAAAACCTTTACACCCTTGTTGTGGATAATTTAGAAGGTTTAATCAATTTTGGAAAATAACAACAATGAAAATAAGTGAAATCAAACAAGGCTAGTATGTTTACCTTCCCAAAAATAGTGTTAAAGTGACCTCAGTGGTTTCAGCATCAAATGAACATCCAGGAAACTCCAAATCTGAACACATTTGACCTCAACTGCAGCTAATAATTTGTGTCCTGTTTTTATTATTTGTTGGCTGCAGGAGGTGATGCTAAGCCCGACAGCGTCTTCTTACAGCATGTCTCAGCTAACTGGCTCTACGAAGTATGATGTTCGCCTCCAGGCCATCTCCGGAGCTCAGAGGAGTCGCTACGTAACCACAACCTTTTCCACCAACAAGGGTAAAATCCCATTTAAAAAAAA